>CM053582.1:183364116-183393927 GCA_028627135.1 Pseudochirops cupreus | reverse complement strand
GGACAGGGACAGGGACAGGGTAGAGAGTGGATGAGGGGGCAGGATAGGAAGAAGGGACATGTAATCAGACTCTCACAATATGCCCACTGTGGAGAGATTCTGTGTAATTATACATGTTCAGCCTGTATTTGATTGCTTGTCCTTCCAGTGGGGGTGGGTGACGAGGGAGAAAGAGAAAGAATCTAGACTCTAAAGTTCTATAATTAAATGTTAAAAATATATATGTCTATATATATACAATTATTATTATTATTATTATTATTATTATTATTATTAACTACATCCAAATGGAACTTGAGATACACAGGCACTGTGGTTGGGAGATCCATCCTGCCCTACTGAAAAATCAGAGGGGTGAGGGGGGAAGACATAGGAGAGAATAGATTGGGGGTGGGGGGAAACACTGGGATGGCTGTTTTGGGGCAATGGGTAGGGGAAAGATGGGGAGAAAATTTGTAGCTCGAAATTTCATGGAAATGAATGATGTACACTAAAATAAAATAAAAATCAATTAAAAAAAATAAAGGGGGAGACTGAACTAGACAGTCACTAAAAATCTTGTTTCCAAATCTATGGGAAAGACACTAAACCTCTCCAGTTTACTTTCCTTGTCTTTAAAATGGTAGCTAGGTGGTGCAGTGCATAGAGTGCTTAGGCCAGGAGTCAGTAAAACCTGAGTTCAAATCCAGCCTCAGACCCCAGGCAAGTCATTTATCCTTGTTTGCTTCATTTCCTCAATCTATAAAAATGAGTTGGAGATCTCATTTAATTCTTATAACATTCTTGGGAGGTGCATGCTATTATTGCCTCCATAGGATGAAGAAACTGAGGCAAATAGAGGTTAAAAGATTTGCCCATGGTTAGTAGTAGACAGTATTTGTGAACTGTTGTGACTAAAACCAAAAAACATCATCTGGTGTCCAACTTCTGGGGATAAGCTTGCCTGAATTTAGCTAGACGGGTTCAGACAGCAGCTATGTTGGCCATCATTAGACCCATATTTCAAGTCTTTATAGTTCAACAGGACCTGTCGGAATTTTCCCTCCACTCTCACAAACTCTGAGAACCCACGGTTGTTTTTGCTTTATGAGTATGTGTCAGAATAGAACTATAGTGGTAGTGGGGGGAGGGAACAGTAGTCATGGTACAAAATAGCATTAAACGCTGAGTAAATTTCAACTGGGATGTCTATAAGCCTTAAAAATACATCTAAGAATCTTGGGTAGGGGCAAGGTGAGAGGAGAACGAGAGGGAAAAGGGACAATTTGTGCTCAGGTAAAGAAGAGTAAAGAAGTCTATACAAGAATTATTCAAGGTAAATAGAACATGTCATATGAAGATCTACTGGGAAAAACTGCAACTATTTACCTGGGAGAAACATATCTGGTCATAATTGTGGTCTTCAAATACTTGAAATAAAGTTGATGAAATTAATCTCATTCTATTCATCTCCAGAAAACAGAACTAGAACCAACAGATGGAAGGTAAAAAGCATTAGATTTTGACTCAATATAAAGCAGAATTTCCTAACTACAAGAGGGGTTCAAAATTGGAATGAGTTGCCTTAATAGGTAGTGAATTCCGTGTCATAGAAGGTAGTCAAGCAGGATAACCAGTTGTCAGAAAGATTATAAAAAGAGTTCTTGTATTTGATGGGATGTTTCCCTAGAAGGACTCTATGGTACCTTCCAATTATGAAACGCTAGAATGGTGCTTAGACTCTTCCCCACTTATTGTAACCATAGGAATAGAAGAACAAGTTCCACAGTTCCTCCTAACAACAACCATCTTGTGAGTAAAAAGGCAACTTTATTGATTCCAGGAACACTAGCCCAGTAGCAGAACAAGTAGAAAAGTCACTATATTCTCTTATTTTCTAACTGGATGTCTCATAGAAATTTCAAATTCAACATAACCAAAACCAAAATTCATTATCTTTTCATTATCTCCCCCACCCCAATTACATTCTTCCTCCTGATATCCCTATTTTTGTCCAGGACACCACTCTCCCCCCACTCACCTAGGTTTGCAACCTCAAATTCATGCTTAAATTTTCCCTCTCCTTTACCCCTCCCATTTGATCACTACTTACCAGCTCTTGTCAACTCTACCTCCACAATATCTCTCCCCATCATCCCCTTGTCTCTTTTAACATGGTCACCATCTTAGCTCAAGATCTTATTTTCTCCGGACTAAATGATTACAATACAATTGGTCTTACTGCCCCAAGTCTTTCTCCTCTCCAATCCATCTTCCATTAAGGGGCTAAAGTGATATTTTCTAAAGCACATGCCTAATTATATCAATCTCCTCAACAATCAATTAATTGACAAGCATATATTTATTAAGTACTTACTCTGTATCAGGTAGGCAGCTAGGAAGTACAGTGGGTAGAGTGCCAGGCCTCGATTTAGGAAGACTGTTCCTGAGTTCGAATCCAACCTCAGACACCTAGCTGTGTGACCCTGGTCAAGTCACTTAACCCTGTTGGCCTCAATTCCTTATCCGTAAAATGAGCTGGAGAAGGTGCAAACCATTTCAGTATCTTTGCCAATAAAGATCTCCCAAATGGAGTCATAAAGAGTCAGACTGAAATGAATGAACAACAACAATGTTCCAGGCACTATGCTAAATGCTAGGGATGTGAAGAAAGACAAAACTCTGTTCTGGCCCTCAAAAACTTCACATTCTAAATGGAGGAGACAGCATGTAAATGACTAGGTTCATATAAGATATAAGCAGTGTAAGTGAAATGCAATCTCAGAGGGAAGGCATTAATATCAAGGGAGACCAGAAAAGCCCCCGCCTGAAAGTTAGCTCTGAGTTGAGTCCTGAAAGAAGCTAAGGGGAAGCTGAAGGGAAGAAACAAGGAATGAGAATATTCCAGGCATTGGTCCCCTATTGCCTTTGGGATAAAATACCAACTCCCCTTATTGGCATTTAGAGCCATTCACAGTCTTACTCCAGCCTACCTTTCTAGCTTTCTTATACATTATTTCCCTTCACACACTCCACATTCAAGCCAAGCTGACCCACTTACTGTTCTTCATATCCTTCCTCCATTTTCATCCCAATGCATTTGCACAGGCTGCCCTCTGTGCCCAGCATGCACGTCCTCCTCTTTTCTGTCTCTTGGAATGCCTAGTTCCCTTCTAAGCTCATTTCAAGTACCACCTCCTATATTAGACTTTTCCTGATCCCCCCAGCTACTAATACTCCCATGAAATTACTTTTTCACATACTATATTTTCTTATATGTGTACGTGTTGTTTTCCCAAGGAAATGTAAACCCCTTAAGGGTAGGAACTGTTTAACTTGTTTTTGTATCTCCAGCATCTAGGACAGTGGCTAACACATAGTAAATACTAAATGCTTGTTTATTTACATTCTAATTTAAGAATTAGGGGTACTGAAAAGCCAGCAATGTTAAAATGGAGACAAATGAAGTTTATGGCCCATGGTCCAAATTTCATTGTATGGGCTCAACATTACTCTTAGTTTGTTTTGATTCTCAGTATATTCCCCAAGTTGAGTCATAGGGTGTCTATTCCATTTTATGAAACCAGTAGTATGTAAGTTTCTTGGGAACAGTTACACTTTTGATTTTATCTTTGTATTTCTAATTCCTAAAACAGCATTTTGAATAGTCACTTCATTGAATTGAATTGAAATGAAAGCCATGGATATGGGTAGAGCTCTGTTCCTGAAGTCATGGGGAGATATAACAGATTAATTAGATGGGATCCCTGCAGATAGGACACACACACACACACACACACACACACACACACACACACACACACACTCTATAAAAGAGGTCCCAGAAGTCTTCCCCAGGTCATTTAGGGAGGAACAGTGACGATGGGGACAACAAAATGGTGTTACCTTCTCAGCCCTGGCATAGAGGATAAAGGCACCAAGTAAGTAGGCAGCCAGCCAGAGACAAATACAGACAGATGTGAACTAACCCATCACAGGACCAGAGAAACTTGATCCCAAAGAGACAGAGACAAGGTCAGCATAATGCAAAGGATAAGCTGGGAAACAGGTCAGGAGGAATTTAGTAATGTGAAGAAGAGCACATTAGCTTCAGGCGATGGGAGGTGGGGGTTGGACAAAGGAGAAGGAGAAGCTGTGGCATGAGAGAAGGTAGGAGGTTCATAGTGGGAGCAGAAGAGAACTCAGCTCAAAAGAGTGTGTGGGAGGAACACTAGAGAGTGAGAGAGTGGAGGAGGAGAAGGTGATGACAGAGATCTGACCTTCTGATAAGATGTGAATAACAAGACAGGGCACATATTTTCCTGGCTCCAATTTTCCTAGCTGCTAGTGCTGATTCCTGTCAAGCTAAAGGCAGCCTGCTTTTTTCTGGCACCTACCTTTGCTTTAGTCCTACATAAAGACCTGGGTATAGGCCACAGACTCACCAAACCTCTCTGGAGAGATGGAGAAGTCACTTCCTTGTGTCCAACAATTTTCACTCTCTAATATGTTCAGACAAGCAGAGTGGTGATAACTATACAAAATTAATAAGCACTAGTCTTGAGATGAGCCACTCAAGGGCTCATCCCTGAGAGCTCATCCAATGAGACACTTCAATTCTTCAGTATATCATCTCATTGGGATAACATATTGACACATCCCTCCATAAGGAATCCACCCAAAATGTGAGGAATCTGCCCAAAGAGCCACAATCCTTCATCTAGGCCTTCTAACATCACAAGGATCTTTTAACATTATATAACCCAGAGCAGCACATCTATCTGGGCATCTATCTGTTATCCTTCCCTTTTGCTCTGTCATTTGGCAAGCATTAAGCATTATTAAATACCTACTGGGTTTGAGGTTCTGGGCATAAGGAATAAAGACAGAGATTAAGGAACTTGCATGTGAAGAAACTCCCTCTACTAATGCAGATCAGCACCTTCTCTATAACCTATACTAGTCTCAATTGCCATTGGCATGTAAAGTGAATTGCCCAGGATCACACAATTAGAGTATTTCAGAAACTAAAATTCTGTTTTGAGGAAAAAAAAAAACCAACAAATCCTTATTCTCAAAGAGCTTACATTCTTTATGAGGGGAAACCACTTGTATATATTCATGACCCACCAACTTCATTTTCTAATCCTAGCTCTTTTGTACAACATCTTATTCACTACTTTTGTCATATAAGTCATTGTTGGTAGTTACACTCTCCATTGCTCTTTAGATGATCCACAGTTTTGACTCTTCAGAGCTTGTGGTGTTCCATGACTTGTAGCATCACTGGGAGGATATTAGAGAATATTGGTATAACCCATTATCCATCATCTTAGATCTAGGCTCACACTGACTAGAACTAGTTTAAGAATTTTCCTCTAATTGTCTTATGACATCCACCCAAGATCTCCCTGAGAAACCTCAGAATTTGTTCTGTGTCTAGGTCTCTTTAAAAAAAAAAAATTAGAGGACTTTGACTCCCATGCTAGCACTCAGACTAACAAGACATTAAATTTAGGACAGATTTTAATCCAGCTGAGGTAGAAGACCTTTACTCCAGTTCAAAAAGAGTCCCAAACAACTCCTTTTTCCTACCCATTGGGCCTAGATGGTCCTTATGTAGATGTTCTAGATTCTATTATGCTACATTGGGGTTCAAGCCACATGGAAAAGAATTCAGGGTCACTAGGGAGTCAGTCCTTCTCTTCAGGACCATCTATACTGAGACATTATTATTATTCTTAGTAAGTTAATAACCACATATTAAATTGGGATCCAGGCTTTTCTCCTATTTCCTCATCAAGGCCAAACTCTTGTTAAAGTCAGTCTCTGAAGGACATGACTGACACATGAGACTACTCTTAACCCTCAAAGAACATGCTCTTCTATCTTGGGTAGGACCCCACCCTACTAGGAGACCTAACTTCTGTTTGGAGTATAAACAGAATCCAGTCTGGGTGAGTCCTTAACCTGAGGAAAGGAGTCTCTGTCCTCATACTCCTCCATAAGAGTTTAAGGTGATCCAGTACATGAAGAAGAAAACCTGCCAGAATGGACTGGTTGGAGATGAATTCTCCTCTCCATACTGCTGGAGACTGCTGAATCTTATGATCAAGCCACATTCCCAGTGGGAGGAGTTGGAGACTTTTAGCTCACCTCCTCATTAAATGTCCACCAATCAGGGTTGATTTTCACTTGTCAGGGGTATTCTCTTTTAGAAAGGTATTCTCCATTGGGGGTCTTTGGTTACTGAGATATCACTGACCATTTATTTATTGATTACCAGTTAGCCTAACTAATAAATTGATTATTAATTACCCAGAAACTCTGTCTTGTGGTTTTTCATTTGTTTCAATACTCTATAGTTCATATAACTCATAGGTCTAGTGTTTATTCCTATTCATCTTGGCTTTGGGCTTCATTGTGCTTTAGTCTTGGCTTCCCAAACTCCCAACTTGAATCAGGTCTTAGATTTGGTCCCTTGTTCCTCCACTGTTGCCACTCTACCCATCATCCATAGCCTCCACTTGCTGCTGCCACCATAGCCATTGCTACCTGGAGAAAGAGTCACAGCTCTTTTAGACAGCTTCATTCCAAGACAATATATCTTGATTGACTTCTTTTTAATCAAAGACTTCTTAATCAACACATCCAACCTTCAACTTTCTCCTGAGTTCTAATCAATTGTTTTCTGTGCATTTCCACTAGAATATTCCATAGATATGTCAAAGTCAACATGTCCAAAACAGCATTCATTATCTTCTCTCTTAACCTCACTTGATGTCTTTATTTCTATTGAATGCACCATTATTCTTCTGGTTGCTGGGGCTCACAACCTATAAGCCATCCTCTATTCTTCATGTAGCCCATCCAACATATCCAAGCAATTGCCAACTCTTGTTGATTCTACTGTCTCAGCATCTTTCACCTTTATTCATTCCCTTTTCATTCCCTTTCTCTACTCAAACCACATTCACCTCAATTCAGAACCCTGATACCTCTTGCCTGAACTATAATAGTCTAAATTGTCTCCCTGACCCCATTCATACTCTTTTGCTTCAATCCATCTGTTGCTAAAGCACCAGCAATAGCCATGTCACTCCCCTGCTCAGGAAGTTCCAGTAGCTCTATTGACCCTAGACTAAAATAAAAACGCCTCTGTTTGTCATTTAAAGTCCTTACAAATCTGATTCCAACCTATCTTTCCATGCTAATTACACATTATTCCCTCTTCTTCCATTTCTCCCAAAGCTCTATATTCCAATCAAACTGTCCCACTAGCTGCTTCCCATACATGGCATTCCATTCCCTTCTTATCTCTTACCTGAAATGTTCTTCCTCTCTCTCTTGGAGTCCCTTGTCCTCATGCAAGGATCACACCAAATGCTTCCCCCTTCAAAGATCTTTTCTTAACTCCCCCAATTGTTAGTGTCCTACCATCCCCACCACCCTCACCACCCTCACCACTAGTATTTATTTTTTACATATCTTTCATTTGTTTATCTGCACACTAGTGGCATCCCTCTAGTTACTACTAGAGTCTAGTAGAAAGTAAGCTCCTGGATGGCAGGGTCTTTTGTCTTTGTATTTTCGGCATCTAGCATGGTACCTGGCACTTAGTGCTTGCTGATTGTTGATTAACGAGAGTCACACAAAAGGGACAGATTTGAATGGGTTGCCCTCATCTGCATTTTGGGAGGAAATGCCCCCCACTCAGGACATTCCAATACATTATTTCAGCAATTCTGCAGCATTTAGCCCGGTATCTTGAAAGCAGATGGCATGTAATAAATGTACGTTGAATTGAATTGTGATAACAGAGGGCTATAAAAATTTCAAGTAAAAGGGCTGAAACAAAGTAAATGAGATGAGAAGGGAGATTTCAAAAACAAATGTCTAGAGCAGGAGGAGAGAAGAGTTAGGAAGAGGGGAAGGAGGTAGAATAACGAGCTTGTTTATGTTATGTTATTTTTTGGCTGATGAGCTTGATTGGGATTATAAATGGCTTAGGCTCAGACTCTGACCTTCTGACTCAATCCAGGCCCAGTGTTCTGTCCACCAAAGGCCAAGAGGTCTTTCACTGGGAGACAGCCAGCCTGAAGTTCTGGGTGAAGGCTTTTTTAGGGTCAGAAGCACTGAGTATGTCTTAGAGAATCTGGGCAGGATTCAAGTCAATAGATAACTACATCCATTGTTGGATTAGAAGGGCTGCTGCTGAAGTCAGTGCCTAGAAACAGCCCCCTCCTGCCCTTGTTTACATGAGTAATCTGTTTAGCAAACCCTTTTTCTTCGTAGACTGCGAGGGCAAACAACCCACATGATTGTAGCTTTCAGATTAGTGAACTTGGTTGATACCACAATACTGTTAAGTCAATGCCTCTCTCTTGTGCCTAGTTAGTCACTAGGCCAGGACCAAGGGAAATCTTAGGCACTCTCCCCCTCTTTTTTAATGTGGCAGCCCCAGATACATTCCCCCTATTCACTTGGAACCCTTCTCAGTACCTTGGGGCCTTCACCTCTAGGTAAAATTCTGGCTGTCTTTTCCTTTCTTCTCTCACTTTCTGTGACTTCTTGTCCCCCAAGAGACAATCACAGACTCTCCACTTTTGGCTAAGCAAATTTTTCTGTCTAGAAGTTTTCAGTTAATTCATCACCACCACCACCAGCAGCAGCAGCAGCACCACCACCCATGCTATCTCTCTTGCATTCTCTTCTCTGCTTCTGACTTCCTTCCTGGCTCTCAACTCATCTGAGTGGTCTGAGAATCTCTTAGTAGTCACCTTACAGATTCTTCAGTCATTGACTATTTTTAAAAAATCTATTCCTGTGAAATATCGTTCATCTAGCGCTATCCTACTTCTATACCCCTAGAAGTGTTCTAGTGCAAGCCAAAACTTTTCAACTTGCTTTCAAAGGAAATTCTGGGTCAGTGAGGTTCCCTCTCCTATCTGCCTAGTAGAGGGAGTAGTTTAACCTTAGAGGACTAGGGAGGAGGAAGAAAATAAGAAAGAGGTAGAGAGATCTGTGTGTAAGAGGGGAATAAAGAGAGGGAGGAGAGAAAAGAGGACAGGGGCTACCTTATTGATGATATATTATTCACAGCTGTGTAGTAAGGTCCCTCTGTACTGGGGGATTTCCTGGAGTCAGAGAACTTTAGATGTAGAAGATTCCAATGATGCTTTCCTTCAACCTCCAACTTAAAAATGAGGAAATGCACCCAAGACAAGTGAAATAATTTGCCAAAAGTTGCACAGTAAATGAAGCCTAATTATTAATTTAGTAATTTTTCTAAGGAAGGCCTCTCTAACCCCCCAAATACTACAGTGTCGAAAATTCCACTCTAGAAAGTTTAGTTCTTTAGAATAAGACTTTGTACCTTGTCTAAATGTGAAGTCACTTGGATGGAGCAGTTCCAGACCTGGAATCAAAAAGACCTGAGTTCAAATGTGGCCTCCATCACTTACATGACCTGGGTCAACTCTCTCAACCTCTCTGAAATGTTCTCACCTGTCAAGTGAAGGGTTTGGACTAAGATGGCTTCTGAGAGCTTTTTCAATGCTAGATCTAGGATACAATATGACTTAAATGTAGATTTTTCTGGCTCAAAATCTAGTAGTCTTTACACAGCTCTAGACTTTGTAGTCACCCCTGTGTTAGGCTTGCAAGGGAATATGAAAGAGACAGAGAGACAGAGAGAGGGACACAGAGACAGAGAGACAGAAAGAGACAGAGACAGAGAGAGACACAGAGAGAGAGACAGAGAGATAGACAGAGAGAGACAGAGACAGAGAGACAGACAGAGAGATAAACAGAGACAGAGACAGAGAGACAGACAGAGACAGAGAGATAGAGAGACAGAGAGAGACAGAGAGAGAGAGACAGAAACAGAGAGAGAGAGAGACAGAGAGAGAGAAAAAGAAATAATGATTTGATGGGGGTTAGGGAAGTGATATCTAAATAGCTATTGATGCATAAGAAAGTAAGTTATCACCCAAATTAGATTGTTAAAAGATATGCTCAGAAGATGTCAGTCAGCCAATAAGCACTTCTTAAATGCCTGCCACGTGCCAGGCTCTCCTAAGAGTTGAAACAGCGTCCCTGCCCTCAAGGAGCCCTCAGTCTATGATGTCAGCTTCCAGTCAGTCAACAGATGTTTTTTGAGCATTCACTGTGGATCAGACCTTGTGAGAAGTTCTAAAGACTCAAAAAAAAAAGGGTCGGGGGGGGGAGGGCGTGTGGGGGGGAAGAGTCCCTGCCCCCAAGAAGCTCACAATCTAGAAAGAGACACAAAATGAGAAAACTTGGCACGTGCAAGATCGATACGGAGCAGAAGAAGAAGAATCTCAGGGGCAGACACAGCAGCAGAGACGGAGAGTGTTCTAGATACGGGAGATAGGAGAGCCAGGACAAAGGCAACACGCAGATTGGATTTTTGGGGTGAATGAACAGAGGAGTTGGGGATGGTGCTCGAGTTTTGAAGCGGGGTGACTAGGAGGGGAGGATTTTGGTAGGGCATGAACACATGACATGATTCTATAGAAATCATGGGAGGAGATGAGGAGGTGAATTTCAGAAGAACCTGGAAAGACTTACAGGCACTGGTGCTGAGTGAAGTGAGTAGAACCGGGAGAACATTGTACACAGTAACAGCAACATTGTGCAAGAGTGACTGACAGATTTGCCTCTTGTCAGCAATACAAGGATCTAAGACAATTCCAAAAGACTCATGATGGAAAATACTATCCACATTCTGAGTAAGAATTGTGGAGTCTGAACACAGAGAGAAACCTACTATTTTTTCTCTTTTTCTCCCCTTTCTCATGATTTTCCCCTTTTGTTGTGATTCTTCTTTCACAATATGACAATGTGGAAACATATTTAATATGATTGTACATGTATAGTCCCTGTCAGATTGCTTACTGTCTTGAGGAAGGGTGAAAGGAGAGAGAAAAAAATTCGGAACTCAAAATCTTATAAAAGTGAATGCTGGAAACTTTCTTTACATGTAATTGGAAAAATAAAATACTATTAAGGGGGAGAATCATGTGAGGAGAGAAGTGCTAAAGCTCATAATGAGTTGAGGTCAGCAAGGAAAACAAAAGTATGTTAGAGGGGGGAAAAGACAATCAAAGAAGTTAGGATCTCTCCTGGGGATATGTCAAATGGTGATACTGTATGACAGAGGGAAGGCACAATTATTCAAGTGCTGCTCTGCTTCTGATTTCTTTGCTAAAGAGAACTCTCTTTGGACTGAAAAGACCAAAAGAAAAATGGCTAATAGTGAACTCAAAGTAGGATAGGCATGGAGAGAGGAAGGGATGACTTAGCTAAGTTTGCAGTGGTAGAGTCACAGGACCCAGACAAACTACAACTCTCTCTAATTCAGGTCAACAAGCATTTATTAAGTGTTTTCTAGGTGCCAAAGGATAGCAAGCACTTGGGTTATCAATGATGGAGTGCATCAAATGACGTGTTCTCAGTCTTTATCCATGAATTCTCTGTAGCTTACATGGCTCCAGTGACCATGCCCTCCTTCCAGATACTCTCTGCTTTTGCTTCCTGGGGTTTGGGGACACCACTTACCTATACTCTCCTCCCTCACCTGTTTGATCTCTCCTTGGTCTGCCATGCTGGAGCATCATTCATGAGCTGCATGTGCCCTAAACTAAGCTCCCTCCTGTGTGCTCTTCTCTTCTTTCCGTTCACTGTCTCAGTGCTCTTATCAGCTCTCATGGGTTCAGTTGTCTCTACTAAAACAATCTTCAAATCTAATCCTTGTCTGCATCCCGAGTTACATTCCCATAACAGCAGCTTTCTTTTAGATAACTTCATCTTTTTTTTTTTTTGCTTTTTGGAGGTAGGGCAATTGGGGTTAAGTGACTTGCCCAAGGTCACATGGCTAGTAAGTGTTAAGTGTCTGAGGTCAGATTTGAACTTAGGTCCTCCTGACTCCAGGGCCAGGGCTCTATTCACTGTACCACCTAGCCTCCCCAAGGTAACTCCATCTTAATGTTTCGGAATCATCTTAAGCTCAATCTGTCTAAAATTGAGCCCATCACTTCAACTCCTTTTCTGTCAAAACAATAATAGAGATAATAATAATAATTAACATTTATATAGCGTCTACTATGCACCAAACACTGAGTGAAGCACTTTACAAATATTATCTCATTTGATCCTCAACAACCCTGGTGTAGGTGCTATTGTTATTCCCAGTTTACAGATGAGGAAACTGAGGCTGAGAGCATTCAAATGACTTACCCAAGGTCATACAGCTAGTAAGTGTCTGAGGTCAGGTTTGAACTCAGGTCTTCCAGACTGACTTGGAATACTGTGCACTGTACCAACCTAGCTGCTTCTTCAACACACGCACACACACATACACACACACATGCACATGCACGCACACATGCACACATGCACACATGCACACACACCTATTTTTAACTTCCCTCTCTCAAAAGCACTACCATTCTTACAGTGCAGATTTGTAGTCTCAGAGGCATATGAGACCCTTTACTGTTCCTCACATCCCAACGTCCCATCATTGGCAAGGTCTTATCAATTCTACCTCTACACTATCTCTCCCATTTGTCCTCTTTTCTCCACTCACATGGCCACTACTCTAGTTCAAGTCCTCATAACCTTTGGCTTGGACTGTCTTAAAACATATTTATCGATGCCTTTTGTCATTATATCACAATTATTTCTGGAAGAACACATCCCTATCCCCCTCCAGATTGAACCATTCTTGGCAACAAAGACAGTTAAGCAAAACCATATGAGACAGAGACCACATATAACAATGTGTATAACATTCTACCCAAGAATTCCCCTACTTCTCTGATGTGATGAAGGGGTATGTCTCATCTGCTCACCAGGACCACCACTGGTTTCCTAATTACTCAAAGTCCAGCTTGGTTTTATTCATCTTTTCACTTATACCATTTCAATCATTATGAGTAATTTTGGGCATTATTCTTATTTCATTTGGCATCAATTCATACACATTTTCCCATAATACTCTGAATTTCTCCTACTTGTCATTTTTACTGCACAAAGGTATTCTATTATATTCATGTACCACAATTTCAGCCTTTTCAATTAATATGCACCAAATTTCTAGTTTCTTTGATACCACAAAGAAAGTGCTTTGAATATTTGAGTGCATAGTAAAACTTTCTTTCTATGACTTCCTTGGGGTACAATAATCCATTGATGACGTCACTGAGGTAAAGCTATAAATGGTTGAGTCACTTTTCTTTCATAATTACAAATGGACATCCAAAACTGCTTATACCAATCCATGGCCACACAAAAAGTGTATTATAGTGTCTGTTTTCCTATAGTTCCCCACTCCACACCAAAATAAACTATTCCTAGAACTGGGTTTGTTGTTGCTGTCGTTGTTGTCTGGACCATTTCACAGAGTATGGAGTGAAATCAGTGCTGTTTTAATTTACACAGCTCTTACTATTAGTGATTCAGAGCATTTTTCAGATGGTCATCTATAGTTTGTCATTCTTTCGAAAACTTTGTTCATATCCTTATTCTAGTTATCTAAAATGGCTATTGGTGATGTATGTGTGTATACATATTTATGTGTGTATGTATTCATAATTTTTTATTTGTATCTTTTAATCACCTAAATTTCCCATAGTGTTACATATTTGAGTCAATTCCATATGTATCTTAGATATCAGACTTCTGTCAATAGTATTCAATATTCAGATATAATTCCCACTTAATAGTTGCTCATCTCATCCAATTTTTATTGATTTTGCTTATTCAAAAGCTCTTTAATTGTATATGTAACCCCAGTTCCAAAGTACATCGATATAGGACTTTCCTTATTGGTAAAGAGCAATGCCCTGTGCATATGTAAAGGTCAGGGTGCAGTGGGCAAGAACATGAGAGCTCCAGCCTTCTTCAATCTTTGAGGACTCTTCAGGTTTCAAATTGTTTGAGGCTCTGCAGTCACCTGGGCACTTCAGGCTTCCAGCTTTGGGAGGGGAAATGGAAGACGTTAACCCCTCTTCAGGCTATCTGGGAAGACGTGGGAGGAGCTGGCAGTCTCCATCATGTCCCTATTCCCAGATTGCTGCAATAGGGACTTCAGGGAATGTCCCCTTGGGTGTGATCTAGGATTCACTTTCTCGGTAGAACTGAATTACTTCACTCCCAAAGGGAGAGCTCCTTCACTCTGTCTTGTCTGATAAAAATTCTCCTATGTATACTTTTTCTGATTTCTGTTTTGCTATGATTTGGATAAATGGACCTATTGGCTACTGATTATGGATGTGCACTGTGGAACTGTCGTTATTAGGTAGGAAAGGGGTCAAACCTTGTATGTGGAGCTTTGGGTCTTACTTCCCCTTGGTAATGATGCAGTGATCAGAAATTAAACTGAGCCTGAAAATCATCATTATCTAGACTAATAATATTTAGGAGAAAGGCTACATAGAATTCTAGACCAGTACTCCCTTCCCTCAGGGCAGAGCAAAGGGGTGGCTATTAGCCCCCACTTCTTGCTTTCTTCCTCCTGGAAAAAATTAAAGCATCCCTTGAAGGAGGGTGGGTGGGAAAGAGGCTAGAGATGTCTTTTCTGCCTCCCTTTGAGCCATACAATGACAATAGCTTGCAACATGTGGGCTTTGCTACACATGGGACCTTGTTACAGATATAATAGAAATTGTCTGTTTTGTCTTTTAAGATCTCTCTCCCTTAACAATTTTCCCATTAATCATAATTGTAAAAGACACCTTTTGGCTTCCTCTAATTTTTTTTATTATATGACCTTTTATAACCTATGCCCTATGTGGCACATTGTATGTTGCTATATTCCTAATTTCTGCCAGACTGTTTTCAGTTTTCCCAAGAAGTTACATAAAACGGAGTCCTTCCCCCAGGAACTCATGTTCTTGAATGATCAAACATTGGTTTTCTGCATCTTATTTGGCTAATTTGTTTATTGATCTTCTTTTCTGGCTTTTAACTGATACCAAATTATTTTTATGACTATTATTTAAAAATACAATTTGAGACAAACACCGTCCATAATTTCATTTCCAAGGAATTTTATGGGTGATGAAACTGGTTAAGAGAAATAAAATGACTTGTCTAAGGTCACACAATAAATTAGTTGCATAACTGGGACTAGACAACAGGTCTTCTGATTCCCAGTCTTGCTACCCTTCCACAATGCTAGGTAACATGTCAAGTTTTTATCAAGGACAGTTTGACTGTCTCTAATTCTTCTGCAGCAAAGAGGAAGTCCCATTAGTACTTCCTATTTATTTTTTCCAGAGATTTTTTTTTTTTACCACTTTAGGGAAAGGCAGGGTGTGTCCTTTTCATTCATCCAAAATATATTATTATATAATAGTTAATATTAGACCTGCCTTGCAGTTTTAATGGCCTATGATGTGTATGCCCTGTGTTCCCAATAAAATTGTAAGCTTCTTAAGTAACTAACAAGGAGACAGCTTATCCTTTTCTTATGGAAGACATTTATTGTTGCTTTGAATTCACTTTTTAAAATTGTGTCACCTACAATTTTAATACAGCTTAGTACACCTACTAGGTGCTCTCTGGAGCTGAATTATATTGAGTTGAATTAAACATCAGCATTTCAAATGCCCCTTTAAAATATCCCTCCTTCCCCATCAACCTCAATTTGTAAAACTAGGTTTCCCAAATACCAATCCCTATACAAAAATCTCTCGGGGTGCAACATTCTGCCTTGTTCGTATGCACGGATGAATTTCCACTGGCATCAGTTCATCCAAAGGCAGAATTTGTCTGGGGGGAGATGCAGTGGGCCACGTTCTTTGCTCCTAAGATCAACTGTGGCCTAGAGGATTACCTGAGGATTAATGAGAAGTTGTGAGAAGTTGACTGTCAGAGCCAACCATTAATCTCTAAGAAATAAACTATACTGTATTTTTCTCTCATGGTATAGTCTGTTCTCTCCCCTGCAAGAAGGTGACAGAGGTGATAGGGAACAGGGGAATGCAGTTGAGAATTCACAACAAACTGAGGGTACATATTTTTTTTCCTGAGCTGTTTGTGTAATTTGTGTTGCAAGGAATCAGAATACATTTGTAAAGCACTGCCCAGTTCAAATGTCTGGGAATACTGACTCCAGAGAGAGGCTGAAAGACAGGTTCAGTTTCTCAGGTACCATAAACACTATAGAGTGTTTGTGTAGGGATCTGCCTAATTCTGTGATTTATTTTAACCATCAAGATGATGATTCCTCCAAGTCAGAAAGAGTTTTCACTGAGAAATCATTCTTTGCAGGAGTCATAAAAATCAGAATACTACATGTAGTCAAGTTCTACTTCTTGTCTTCAGATTGTCTGCCTTGTAGATTATCCAACAGCTCAAGGCATTGGGTTACCTCTTCTCTACCTAGTCGGTCCCATATCTAACTTTCTCAGGTCAAGCCTTAGGAGTATGTTCCTTTTCCCCTTGGACAGCTTCAGTGTGTTTGCTTTGTCTACCCCATTTCTGTCTTAACTTTATAAGTTTTCCTTCCCCTGGGGGTGTCAAGGCCTGTGGAAGGGAAAAAGGGAGATCAAGAGAGGCAGTGGTGGGGACTATTCTTCTTAACTGCTATTTGTTGGTCTTTAAAAGTGTATGATGATTTAATTTGAAGGATTTTTTATCAAGTTCACCTTATCATTCCTCTACAACTTTATCCTTAGCAACCAATGTTAGGGCATAAGCTATAATTATTTTCATGGTGGTCTTTTTTACAAATACTTGTCACTAGTACTATAATTCATGATGTCTAAATATACCATGAAATAATGTTTTTTGTTACCACTGGACACTTTGCCAACTCCTTTCTTTGTCTCTCTAAGAAGCGTCTATGAGCTATCCTTCTGTTTAACTACAACTTACTTATTTCTTCTGGTTTTACTTGTCATAAACTTTATAGCAAGAATCTCAAGACTGATAGGATTCTGCTTCTCCGGCAGTATGTCCACTCATTGATCATTGGACACAGACCTCCCGCTTAGAGTACCAATAGTCAGATTAAAGTTAACAGCATTGCAGTTAGAATAGCATTTATATTATATAGACTCTCTTTAAAGAGGCTGATCTTAAGATTTGGTTGGTACAAAGGACTAAGGGTATAAAAAAATGCTGCCTGTGGCAAGTTGGTGTTCCTGAGATTTGGAAGAGATCTCATTGTCCTATAGGACATCTTTCTGATCGAGCATTGATGACCTGGAAGATGCTGAGGTGGAGAGGTTCACTATCTGTCTTTAGTAATTATATTCTTTTAATCCTTTTAAGTAAAGTCATTTTTATAGCATTTTATGTTCCATGAGTTTTTTCATGGTATTTCAATTCAAAACCTGAATCACTGGACTGGCTTGAGTTATGCTTAGCCCAGAATATTAGTTCAGGAACTATGACTTAAACAACAACCCTCCACCCCTTTGCCCACCATTCTGCCACTATCACTGAAGAAGAGGAAGGGTGTCACAGATTACTGAGAACCATTTTTATTCTTTGTTTCTTGGGTTGCCAAAACACAGCCAAAAAATGTTATTATCATGTGTTGACATGCTGATATACTTCTATGTGATTGTCTAGATCTGCCTCTTGGAAAACAGACTCAGTGTGTTGACAAAGCTATTCCTGAAGTCTCCTTCCAGCTTATAAGAAATTACCACAGTCTATGCTGACATAGATTTCAAGAACTAGGTTTATCTCCCTCCATGATGTAGGATTAGCACAGGACTTTGTGGAGGCTTTTTGTTTGTTTGCTCCTGTTTGTTTACTTGTGACTGAAGATTTCACCAGAGTAATAAACTCCCACTACTTCTGCCAAGTGGAGTTCTCTTTTTAGAGCACTGAAAAGTTAAATGGTTTTCTCAGGGTCACGAAGGCAGCACGGGTCAGAGGCAAGATTTGAGTTCAGGTCCTCTAGACTCAGAGACCAGCTCTCTTTCCCCTGGGCTACCCCTGTTTCTTTCTTGACTAAAATTTTTTTAAAAAAGAACAGAGATTATTAAAGATGAAAATAATAAATTCAGTACATGAAATATGAAAGCTTTTGCATAAACAAAATGAATTCAACTAGGATAAGAAGGGAAGCAGTTAATTGAGGAAAAATCTTTGTATCAAAAATCTCTGATAATGGTCTGAGACATTTAAGATATGTTGACAGCTAACAAGAATATATGACAAAAGCCTTTCCATAATAGATAAGCGGTCAAACGATATGAACAAAAAGCAGAATTGCTCCAAATTACTAATGACAAGAGAAATGAAAACCAAAACAACCTTGAGGTTTGACCTTACAACCAACAAAAATGGCAAAGATGACAAAGGAGAGAAATAGTCAATGTTAGAAGGATTGTGGAAATATGGTCACACTAACGCTTTGCTACTGGAATATGATTCTGGAAAGCAATTTGAAATAATGAAAAGAAAAATTATTAAAATTCATGTTCTTCGATCCATAGATTCCATTGTTAAACATGTACCCCAAAGAGGTAACAGACAAAAAGAAAGGTCCCTAAAATACGAAAATATTTATAGCAACACTTTTTGTGCTAGCAAAGAACTAGAAGCAAAGTAGACATCTACAAATGTGGAATGACTAAATAAATCATAACGTGTGAAGATAATAGGGTAATACTGTACTCCAAGAAAAATATGAGCTCAAACACAAAGTTGCCTGAAAAGACACTGCTAATTTTTTTAAAAAGCTAAGTAAGCAGAACAAGGAAAATAATATACATAATAGGCAGCATAGCTCAGCGGGTAGAGATCAGTTCTCAGATTCAGAAAGACCTGAGCTCAAGTACTGCCTCTAACATATAGTGTATGCATGACCCTGGAAAAGTAACTTTACCTCTCCGTCCCTCAGTAACTTTAAGTAGCAACGCCGGTATAAACCTGCAGTGCTATGGGGACTCTTCTCATTATGGATTTCCTATAGCAATGACATAAAGTGAGACAGAGAAAAAGAGAAAGACAGAGAGAAAGAGAGAGACAGAGACAGAGACAGAGATAGAAAGAACAACACAGACAATGACTTTAATCATGTAAACGGAAAGAATAACAAAACAATTAAAATGAATGCTGGAAAATTATTATGACCAATATGAAGACCCCCCCCCCCCGACTCTGCGGTTTTCTGAAGTGATAGATAATTATGCATGTGGAAAATTGCATGTGACATCAGAATTTTTAAATGTGTTGATTACATTTGTAGACTTTTTTTTTCTCTCTCTCTCTTCAAAATAATTCTTTATAAAGGTTGGCTATCTGGAAAGCACAGAATGAGGGACACAGTGGGAAAGGTAGGTGATGTTTAAAAAATGATAATATTTACTTTTAAAAAGAAATAAAAAACCCAAAAATAAAATTAAAAATGAACAACAAAAATTATATTGACACTGACTATAATTTTCTACAGAAATTTAATCACTGTAAATTACTTGCCAGAAAGGTAACCAAAAGAGCCCAGCAAACATCTTAAAAATATCTGGTTTACTTGCCAGAGTTGAGATGGCGGTCAAAAGGCAACACTAGGAAAGAAAATAAACTCATCTATAAATTCATATAAAGATGGATAACAAGCAGTATTTATATTTATAAGTAATATTTATAAAGCAGAAGAGGGTAGTTGAGAGTAAAAACCAGTTTTAAGAAAGCTTGTCAAGTTATCTAAGAAAATTCCAGGATAAAAATGGGAAGAGTACAAACAGAAGAAAAATGGAAAAGATTGACAAAAATAGAAAAAAAAAACTGTGTTGTTTTTCCTTTCAAGGACAGTGGAAAAAAAAGCACTTGGATCCTAACGTGACAGTCCCAGAGGAGGCAGAAATGGCACTAGAGAGAATAAAGACTGGAAAAGCAGCGGGATTGGACTGAGTGTTTACAGAGAAGATCCATGCTGTAAGCAACAAGACAGTGAGGCCATTGAGGGACTGATATTCAACGTATACGAAGAAAGGAAAGATGCCAAAGGCCTGGAAAAATCTTGGACATTTTTAATACTGAAAAAAAAGACGACCAAAAGATTAATAAGTACTAGCCTATATGCTATACTTCCATCTATATAAAATTTCTATGAGTATTATCTCTACGTGAATCAAGCACATCCTGGATGAGAATATTAGTAAGGAACAGCAAATGATTTTCTACAATGGGCTACATCTTTACTATTTCATAATTAGCTGAAAGATAGAAGGAATATAAGAACCCACTGTGTTTATTGTTATCAATTATGAAAAAGCATATCCTTTGGTAGAACTAAACATGACCTCACAGGCTAATTTTTACAAGTTGTTTACTAAACATTTATCAAAATCATTCAAGATTCCTTGGAAGATAAAACAGAAATAACCCTGTTCAGTAAGCCCTCTGCAAATAAATATCAGGCCAGTTGTAAACAGGGAAATATAGACTCATCAAGAGAATTTGCCACCATGATGGAGGTGATCCAAGGATCAAAAAGAGGAATTCCCTCTAGACGATGAGATTCTCCAGATGCTCCTGTTTGCAGATGACATTTTTTCTAACTTTGTAGGGCCTCCTGGAAGAGATCTGAAATAACTTGGGAAAATGTAAGGCATGTGCATCCCACTTCCATTTAACCACTAATAGTTGGATTAGTTTCTACAAAGAAATATTTACTTAAAAGGATCAAACAATTATACCAATATCTTGCACCACAACACACGGGAGATAGAATTCCCTCACCCCCTTGTGTTACTGAAATCTCTGGGGAGGAGAAGGGGATTTAGGTTCCTAGCACAGGCTCAGTTCCAAATCCCCAAACCCTCCAGGTTTAAGTCCCAAGCACCTTGGTTTGTCAGGTCTCTGTCTATGAACTGGTTGGCTGCAACGTCCCACCTAAAATCCTGACTCCTAGGTCTCCAAAGCTTGAAGTCTTGGTCAGGTCCATTGAGACTTGAAACTGGGAAGGACAAAGAGCACACAAGAGAAACAAACAGACACCACATTTCTCGGAGCTCCAGAAAAGAGAAAGAGCCTGGGGCAAGGAAGTATTTCCACTCTCACCACTTTGGTTTGGGTCACCCATACTGGGAACTTCACCCTCTGGACACAGCAGGAAGGAGCATTTCAAAAAGAATGTTTAGGAGAGAGAGTGAGCCAGGAAGGGCAACTATCTCAGTCTGGCCTTTTCAAAAGATGCAGCCTCTTCTGTACTCAGCCATTCAAAGGAGATCCCCTTGTTATATGGTAGGAGATGGAGAACTCTTTCACACAAGGGGACTTGGATAGCTCCAAAGGCCCCTTGGGGCGCCTCCTTGTTAGGTGATTAGCCCATTAGCAATAGGAAGAGAAGAGAAGATGGGGGCATGAATGAGGGCTGATAGATGGACAGCCAGAGTGCTTCATTGTTCGTTGCTGTTCAGTAATTTCAGTCATGTCTGACTCTTTGTCAGTAGCACAGGGAAAGGAGACAGAGCGTTAGCGGGAGTGGTAAAGCAGGTAAAGTACCAGACTTGGAGTCAAGAAGGCCTGAATTCAAATCCAGCCTCAGAAACTTATTAGCTGTGTGACCCTGGACAAGTTACTCAATCCCTTTCTACCTGAGTTTTCTCACCTGTAAAATGGAGATAACATCTACCTCCTAGGGAGATAACACCTATCCTTGTGAGGATAAAATGAGATAATTCATATAATGCATTTTGCAAATTTTGAAGTATAATATAAATGCTAATTTGGTGATGATGATGTCATGTGTAGGAGACAGCAACAAGGCAGTTGTGTTACAACCTAGCATCAATGATGGTTCCTGATTTAGAAGATAGCTAAAAAAGGTTTCTATTAGTCACACTGTTGCAGCAACGTAAGGACACCCCCCAAGCATAAAAAATGTGTTAGTCACAATAAAGTAAATTCAGCTTTTGGTTTGATTTAGGAAGAATATTATCAAAGAAGTATACTTTCTAAATGAAAGTGTGCTAAATTATAAAGTACAGTGCTGCCACACTGTTTAAGAGAAGATTGAAGTTATGGGAATTCTATAAGGGGCTATATTTCATAACAATAATAAAAATGTATATGAAACTGAATTAGAGATCACATGAACTGATAGATGCTGGGTTAAGTAAAAACATTTTAAGGTTGTAAAAATCTAGTAATAAAATTTACCCATGTTAAATTAGGCAGTAGATGTCTTTTGTTTCCTTAAAACACATGTATACACATATGTGTACACAGACGCACACACGTTGAGCTTCATAGCTTTAACTGACCATGTCACAAAATGAACAGGTAAAAAGAAAGAATGTATCATAAACCTCCACTTTCAGGCAACTTATAAGTTGCCTTATTAATTTTTCATGTCTCAGGATTTCCCCAACTAATCACAATAATGTCCTAATGAACACATGATTTCCTCATAATTGGCTTCCTTCCTTTCCCAAACCTTTGAACTTTTCACAAAACTCTCAACCCAACAAATTCAGAACAAATTTATTTTTTAGGTCATTTTAATAAAATTGTGCACAGTTTAACTCCAGTCCTCTAATAATAACACCCCTCAGTATAATTTTGAGGTGATGGACCACTGTGACATATGCCAGAAATATCTTTTTTTTAAAAAAGTATTACTGAGGAGAAGAAAATTGTATCTGGAGTCAGAAAACCTGAATTCAAATCCTGCCTCTGATTCATATTTGTCACCTTGGGAAAGTCACTACTTATCTGGCCCTTGATTTCTTCATCTATAAAATGAGGAGGGGATTTAACTAGATGGTCTTTGAGAATTCTCATAGTCCTATATATCCATCCATGACCTATAGTCTTCCAAGCCTTTCAGACACTAACCAATTGATCTAATAGTTTCCTAAGATTTTGCTGTCTTTCATGAAAGAAAACTTCATTTTTTCCTCTGAAATATGGAGTAACTCATAATCTCTTACAGAAAAGATTCTCTTCCAGAATACTGTGTATTTTGACAAATGGGTCACATGAATAGAAAGCATTGGGGCATAAGTCTAATGTGATTTAAGGAATGAATTTTAAGAGTAGAAGAAACCACAGGAGGAATCATGTATCAGGCTCTGTTACATCTCAGTGATAAAATGGACTTATTAAGTGTTGATTACTGAAATAGATGGCTACTTATATGTATAATGTGGATAAAATGACTGGTACATGATCTGAAGATTTTTCCATGTTGTCTTTGTTTTTCAGTTCCCTCTACAGAAAAAAATGATTTTCAAGCTGGGAAAAGACAAAGATGAAAATGACTAAATTATAACAAAGTCTCAAAGAAACTAAAGAAAGAGTAAGAGAGGCCCTAACTGTTCCCAATGAGTACAAATGACAAGGGCCAAATGACTCACCTATCTATCAGGGCACTGAAAGAATGAACATATGTGATTGTGGAACCACCATCTGGGATCGCTAAACATCTGTGGAAAAAGGTACAGGTGCTGTAAAGAGTAAAGATGGTCATACTACTCTGATTTTCAAACAAAGGAAGTTAAGTCTTTAGACCAGTGGTTCTCAACCTGTGGGTCGCGACCCCTTTGGGGGTCAAACAACCCTTTCACAGGGGTCACAGGGATCACCTAAGACCATCAGAAAACACATTATTTCCGATGGTCTTAGGAACCCAGACACCACTCCTCTATTCGTCTCCAGGCAGGTCCGCCCACATGCAGATATGCCCACATACGAGTATTAAAGGGTCACAGCATTAGGAAGATTGAGAACCACTGCTTTAGACTATACTGTGATGAGATTTACTTCTATAGAGAGGCAGCAAAGTTTTTGATGGGCAAAATATAACATCAGACTTTCAGCTAACATGATAGATTGATTAGAAAGGAAGGAAATAAGCATTTATTAAGTACCTGATACTCACTATGGGTCAAGCACTGTGCTAATATTATCTCATGTGATCCCCATGGCAACCCTGGGAGATAGGTGCTATTATTCCTCCTTTTACAGTTAAGGAAAGAAAGGCAGAGAGAGGTAAACTGACTCTCCCAGGGTCAGGCTAAATTTGAACTCAGGTTTTCTTGACTCTAGCAGTAGCTCTCTACACTGTACCACCTAACTGCCTCTAGTAAGAAGAAACAGAATAACACAACTGTCTACAATTATTCCTGAGGGCATGAAAAGGATATAGGCTTATCTCCAAGAATAGCTTACCCAGCAAAACTGAGTATAACCCTACAGGGGTGGGGGAAATTGACTTTTAATGAACTAAAGGATTTCCAAACATTCCTGATGAAAAGATCAGAGTTGAAGAGCTACTTTGGAAGACAAACACCAGAGTCAAAAGAAAGATGAATTTAATAATTTTAATAAATAAGTTATAATAATAAATAATACATTTAATCAATTGGAAGAAACTATATGATGATGAAGTGTTTACATTCTAGTCAGAGGAGAAGAAACAAGTGACCCTCAAAACTCTAATATCTTTAAAACCACATAGCAAGTGAAGTAAGACAGAGAGCCTGGGAGTAGTTTTGCTGCATTTTGATGATCTTAAGAGAAGAAAGAAAAGAAGGAGGGAAAGGAATATACTTCCTAGAGAAGAAGAGTGGAGGAAGGGGATAGAATTTACTATCCCACATAACTGGGGTGCACAAAAAGATATACAAATATAGAAGAAGGGGTGAAGGGAGTAGACATCAAGTGAAACTCACTTTCATTTCAACCAGACACAGGAAGATTGAATAGACACACACACACACCACACACACACACAAACACACTAATATATACATACAGTGCTTCATGTAGAAATAGTCAGACAAGTAGAGAGGGGATATTAAGAAAGAAGCTAGTTTCAGAGAGGGATGTCATAAAACAGATTCCAACTTTAAAAGGTAAATCATGAGGCTCCGATTCAAAGGGAAGAAAGAAAGGGTAAGAATTTCTGATTGGAGTCTGAGTGAGGAAAAGAAAAGAACAGCAACAGAACAGAAGCAGGTTGCATCAATTATAGCGTACATGTATTGAATACATTCCTCTTTCATAATTCTTTTCTTCATTTGCAAAGGGACAGGGAGGCAAAGAGAAAATATGATGTAGGGAAATAGAGAATTAATAATCATAACTGTGAACAAATGGCATGAGTTCACCCATCAAACAAAATAGAATTAGAAAACAAAAGCTAAAAATAAACTATTTGTAAGAAAAACATCTGAAAAATATTCACATAGAGACAGAATAGGGGAAAGGAACAAAATCTATTATGCTTCAGGTGAACTCCAAAAAGAAAAGTAGAAATCATGACCTTAGACAAGACAAAAGAAAAAACCAAACAGGCTTTATTAAAAGAGATAAACAGGGAAACTTCACTATGCTTAAAGGTATAATGGATAACTAATTAATATTAGTACATAATGTATATGTACCAAATGGCCCAGTACCTAAATAGACAGTAAAACTGTCATAATTGGAGACCTCATTATATTTAACAGTCACTCAGGCAACTTTCAAAATACTGACCATGTACTACATATAAAAACCAAACAAACAAATGCAAAGAAACACAAATATTAAACCCATCCTTTACTGACTTTGGTACAAGAAAAATATATTCAATGCAAGTCTTTGGAGAGAAGATTAAAATCAATTTTATGTGAAATAATTTAATCTTACAGAATTGATTGATCAGAGAAGCAAAAACAAATTTTTTTTCAGATTGTAAAGAAGGGTTGTAACTGATGGAATGAACAATGGGAAAGAGGAAACAAAACCAAACAAGAAAAAGAAAGAGAGCAGGTAGTTTGCTTTAGTCTGCATTCAAATTCTGTTCTTTCTAGTTCTTTCTCTGAATGTAGACATCTCCTTCCATCATGAGTCTTTTGGAGTTGTCTTATAATCTTGCATTGCTGAGAAGAGTCCAGTCTATCAAAGTTAGTCATCACACATACATTGTATCTGTCATTGTGTACAAATTTCTCCTGGTTCTGCTCTTCTCATTCAGCATCCGTTTGTATATGTCTCTCCAGGTTATTATGAAGTCCGTCCGCTCCTCATTTCTTATAGCACAATGGTATTCCATTACATTCACATACCACAACTTGTTTAGCCATTCTCCAATTGATGAGGATTAATTTCCAATTCTTTGCCACTACAAAAAAGAGCTGCAAAAAATATTTTTGTACATATGGGTATTCCTCCCACTTCTATGATCTCTTTGGGATACAGCTCTAGAAGTGGTATTACTGGGTCAAAGCCTACCCAATTATTTATAGCCCTTTGGGCATAGTTCCAGATTGCTCTCCAGAATGGTTGAATCAGTTTATAACTCCACCAACAATGCATTAGTGTTTCAATTTTTCCACATCCTCTCCAGCATTTGTCATTTTCCTGTTTTGTCATCTTAGCTAATCTGACTGGTGAGATATGGTACCTTAGAGTTGTTTTGATTTGCATTTCTCTAATCAATAGTGATTTAGAGCATTTTTTCATATGCTTATAGATATCTTTAATTTTTACCTCTGAAAACTGCGGGTTCATATCCTTTGACCATTTATCAGTTGGGGAATGACTTGTATTCTTATGGATTTGACCCAGTTCATTTTAGAAATGAGGCCTTTATCAGAGATACTGGTAGTAAAAATTCTTTCCCAATTTCCCACTTCCCTCTTAATCTTGGTTACATGGGCTTTCTTTGTACAGAAACTTTTCAATTTCTTTTTTTTTTTTTTTAACTTTTTGGAGGGGGGGAGGCTGGGCAGTTGGGGTTAAATGGCTTGCCTAAGGTCACATGGCTAGTAAGTGTTAGGTGCCTGAGGCCGAATTTGAACTCAGGTCTTTCTGAATCCAGGGACAGAAACTTTTCAATTTAATGTAATCATTATCTATTTTGCATTTCATAATTCTCTCTAACTTTTGTTTGGTCATAAAGTCTTCCCTTCTCCATAAATCTGACAGGTAAACTATTCCTTGTTTTCCCAGACTGCTTACAATATCAGCCTTTATACCTAAATTGTGCACCCATTTAGACTTGATTTTGGTATATAGTGTTAAATAATGGTCTATGCCTAGTTTCTGCCATACTATATTCCAGTTTTCCCAGCAGTTTTTGTCAAATAGTGAGTTGTTATCCCCAAAACTGGGATTTTGGGGTTTATCAAACAGTAGATTACTACAGTCATTGACTGCTGTATTCCTTTTGTACCCAATCTATTCCATTGATCCACTACTCTATTCCTCTGCCAGGACCAAAGAGTTTTGATGACTGTTGCTTTATAATACAGATTAAAATCTGGTATGGCTAGGCCACCTTCCCTAGCATTTCTTTTTCATTAATTCCCTTGATATTCTGGACCTTTTGTTCTTCCAAATGAATTTTGTTACTATTTTCTCTAGCTCTATAAAGTAATTTTTTGGTAGATTGATTGGTATGGCACTAAATATATAATTTAATTTAGGTAAAATTGCCATTTTTATTATTTCAGCTCGACCCAGCTAGATCTGACTTTATTTTTGTGAAAAGTGTTTTGTAGTCATGTTCATATAGGTCCTGGGTTTGTTTTGGCGGGTAGATTCCCAAATATTTTATAATGTCTACAGTAACTTTTTTTTTTTGCTTTTTGGAGGGCAGTTGGGGTTAAGTGACTTGCCCATGGTCACACAGTTAGTTCTTTTGTGTTAAGTGTCTGAGGTTAGATTTGAACTCAGATCCTCCTGACTCTAGAGCCAGCGCTCTATTCACTGTGCCACCTAGCTGCCTCATGTCTACAGTAACTTTAAATGGGATTTCTCTTTTGCTGTTGGATTTTGTTAGAAATATATAGGAATACCAAGAATTTATGTGGGTTTATTTTATGTCCTGCAACTTTGCCAAATTTATTTATTGTCTCTACTACTTTTTTACTTGATTCTCTAGGATTCTCTAAGTATACTATCATATCATCTGCAAAGACTGATAGCTTAGTCTCTTCTTTGCCTAATTTGATTCCTTCAGTTTCTTTTTCTTCTCTAATTGCTACTGCTAACATTTCTAGTACCACTATTGGGTAATAGTGGACATCCATGTTTCACCCCTGATCTTATTGGAAATGCTTCTAGTTTATCTCCATCACATATAATACTTGCGGATGGCTTTAAATAGATGCTACCTATTATTTTAAGGAAAACTCAATAATTTTTTTTAACAAAGAAAATGAGACAACATACCAAAACTTTTGGGATGCAACCAAAATAGTTCTGAGGGTAAAATTTATGTCTCTAAATGTTTTTAGCAACAAAAGAGAGAAAGAATAGATCAATGACTTGGGCATGCAACTAGAGAACTTAGAAAAGCAACAAATGAAAAATCCCCAAGTAAATACCAAAGTATAAATTCTGAAAAATGAAAGAGGAAATGAATATAACTGAAAGCAAATCCCATCAAATTGATAAACAAAAAGAAAAACTATTTAAAAATACAATAAAAGGGAGAAACAATGAGTGCGGTTTTTTAAAAGAGAGAAGAACACAAAATTCCCAGGATCAAAAATGTGAAAGAAGAATTCACAAGAAACGAAGATAAAGGAAAGTGTTGGAAAATAGTTTGCCTAACTGTGCACCAACAAACCGGCAATTCAATAAATTGGATGGATATTTGCAAGAATATCTAAAAGGCTAACAAACAGAATAAAAAATAGAATGTTTGGATAATCTACCATAAAAAGTAGCTGAAAAGCCATAAATTAATTCCTCCCTTATAAAAGAAAACAAAACAAAAAACAACCAATAAAGGGGTGGAGCCAAGAAGGCGGCGTAGGAGCAGCAGGAAATCGCAGCTCCGACACAGCCACATCAAATACCGAAAAAATATGACTCTAAACAAGTTCTAGGGCTCTAAAACGCACACAGATATATTTCCTGCTGAAGGCAGCTCGGCTCAAAGCGACCATCTCAACTCTGAGAGCAGAAACCAGCCCAGCCTGAAATGACGATTTTTGCCCCAGGGGCGGCTGGACTAATTGAACCCTGCCACAGCTGGAGCTTCAGGAGAGCAGATCTGCAACAGCTGTGGCAGTATCCAGAACTATCCAGCCATAAGAAAAAAGGACTCAGGTTAGTGGAACTTGGCTAAAAACCAGGGAAGAAAAGTGGTCCGGCCAAGCCGCCTCCAGGGCAAAGAAGCGTGAAGTGGAAGTTCTGCACCCGCCTCCACATTGCCACTTCAGAGTTCCTGGCCTGCAGACAGCAGGGGGGCCAAGCAATTGTTCAGAGGCCAAGTGCTCTCGGTTGAGTGGCCTGGATCCGGATCGTGGTCTTGGGTGGGGGTCCTGAGGTTTTTTTTTCCAGTGAGCCAGAGCTGGGGAGGGACCCAGCAGCCTCCTAAAAGCCCCAGCAGCTGGGAAAACCCCAGCAATTTGGGACAGAGCTGTTCCCTCGGGAAGCAGAGTTCCACAGAACTAAAAAAAGAAACCCAACATTGAATGACGACCATGAATAAGCATAGGAAGCAAAGTAAGAACAGCAACCAAACCCTAGATTTCTTCTTTGAAGAAAAGAAGGAACAAAGAAGGGAAAGGGAGGAAGACAATGCAGTCAGAACTCCCACCCCAAAAGCTTCCAAGAAACATGAAGATTGCCTTAAAGCTAGAGATCAGCTGAAGAAAGATTTTGAAAACCAAATGAGAGAAGTGAAAGAAAAATTGGGAAGAGAAATAAGAATGATGCAAGAAATTCATGAAAAGAGAGTCAACAACCTGAATGAAGAAATTACCACCTTAAAAAATAGATTAACTCAAATGACAAAAGAGGCCCAAAAAGCCAATGAGGAGAATGCCTTAAAAAGTCAACTTTGCCAGATGGAAAAAGAATTTCAAAAGCATTCTGAAGAGAATAACTCCT
>CM053582.1:183287431-183363616 GCA_028627135.1 Pseudochirops cupreus | reverse complement strand
ATCCTATACATGATTGCACGCCACCATGGGGGGGGGGGGAAGGGAGGGGAGAAAATCTGAAACTCAAGTGATTGTGGAACTGAATCTTGTAAATTAAAAGTAAATGAGTAAATAAAAAAAATTAAAAAAAAAATAAAGAGGGTTCTGAAGCCCAACCAAGTACTCATTTCCCACTAGCTGCAGTCCCAGAAGTTCCCCATCACCATGCCTGCAGGCTGGGAACTTCCTCCCTGCCCCCTCCTTTTCAGCTTCCTTTTATGTGTTGTCTTCCCCCTTTAGACTATAAGCTCTTTGAGGCCAGGGACTTTCTTTTTCTTATTTGTATCTCCAATGCTTAGCATAGTGCTTGCCACACAGTTAGTACTTAATAAGTATTTATTGTGTTGTAGAACCAAGGGTGGACACTGTAGTTAATTTGAATTTTGCTGCCTTTTAATTTTATTTTATTTATATAGCTGTTAGTCATTTTACATGCTGTTTTAATTTTTGCTTACTGTGTTTTGCCTCCATTCATATAAGCCTTCTGAAGTTTTTCTAAGTTTCTCATTTGGTATTTCCTGGTGGTGCAGCTGGTGGTGTGATAGTATTTAATCGTTTTCATATGCCACAATTTGTTCAGTCATTTCTCAGTTGATGGATGTCCATTTTGTTTCCTTGAAAAGCCTGCTATAAAAATTTTGGTATATACAGTGTCCCAGAAATCTTAGAACAGTATTAAGGTAGGTTTTTGGGAGACCTTGTACAGCATTCCTTCCTTCCTTTCTTCCTTCCTTCCTTCCTTCCTTCCTTCCTTCCTTCCTTCCTTCCTTCCTTCCCTCCTTTCATCCCTCTTTTCTTCCTTCTTCTGGAGTCATTCTTGAATGGATCTTAATAATAATAATTCACCCTAACCCAAGACTCAGATCCTGGAAACATGAATTTGACTCAAAACTAGAAAGTCTTCAGTTCTTCTGCAAATATCAGGCCATTAATTGGCATTTCAACATGACAGGCTTATTAAAAAGTATGTAAACATAAGAAATGAGAGTAATATTCCTATCCAGTTAGCAATAATTATAGCATATCTTTTCAAAAATATTTTATTTTTTCCCAATTACATAATTTTTAACATTTAAAAAAAATTGAGTTCCGCATTCTCTCCTTCCCTTCCTTTCCTTCCTCCCCTGAGATGGCAAACAATTTGATAAAGGTTATACGTGTGCAATCATGCAAAATATATTTCCCAAATAGTCATGTTGTGAAAGAGAACACAGACCATTAAAAAAACATGAAAAAATAAATAAAGTGAAAAATAATATGTTTTGATCTGCATTCAGACTCCATCAGTTCTCTCTCTGGAAGCAGATAGCATTTTTCATCATGAATCCTTTGGAATTGTCTTGGATCATTGTATTGCTGAGAATAGCTAAATCATTTACAGCTGATCATCATAAGATATCGCTGTTACTGTTTACACTCTTCTCCTGGTTCTGCTCACTTCACTTTGCATCAATTCTTTTAAGTCTTTCCAGTAGAGCCCACTTACTGCAGATTTTCATTCTTTGCTCATCCTCAGGGATTCAGTCATAGCAGTCCCTGCCTCATCCATGATGCTGAGTCTGGTCCAATGCCAATTACCCTTCTTGGTCTCTCTGACGTCTGTGTTCTTGCTGCTCAACCTGCTGTCTACTGCACTACCTAGAGGCAGCTAGATGGCACAGTGGATAGAGTACTCGGCTTGGAGCCAGGAACCTGAGTTCAGATGTGATTTCAGACAGTTATGTGTGATTCTAGGCAAGTCATTTAGCCACTGTCTGACTCAGTTTACTCAACTGTAAAATAAGGATAATAGCACTTCTCTCACAGGTTTGTTGCCTGGAACATTGTAGATACTTAATAAATGTTTGTCACCTTCCCCCATCTTGAATAAACTTGCTTCATTACTCAACTGCTGCCTGCCTTTATTCCAGCATCCAACAGCTTGAGCACAGTCCCACAGCTATTCTTGGTCCCAAAGTTCCTGACTTGGTCTAGTAAATCTTTGGCACTGTTACTGCCACTGCCCTCACAGATACCAGCTTCTGCTGCTGAAAAGAAGCCCTTCTTCCCCTTTTTGTCTGCTCATGTGCATCAGACCACAGGCATCATGGGTAAAAGCCACTCAGGACACCTTGAAACTGTTTAGTTTCTTTGGTCTTGGACCCATAGCATCATGGGAAAGAACTATTTGGCCCCTTTCAGAACTGATTCCTACACATAATTTCTCAGAAAATCTCTGTAGATAATAAACAGGTAGTCAATCTTTTTTTAAAAAAATACAGTTATTTCCTAACCACAACCACAACCATCCCCACTGCCACCACCACCCCCACTCCCACTCTATCAATAGCTAAAGAAAACCAAGGCACAATTTCTAGAAGGTGGAGAGGTGGAAAAGGGGGAAATTTTAAGAGTAGAATTTATACCGCACTTCCTTTTGTGGGGTAAAAGAAAGGAGTGGTATTGAGGTAAAAATTATAGAAAAATAGGTGAGCCAATTACAAAGTATGAAAGAGAAAGGGAAAAAATGGATAGCCTGGATGGTTCCTTGGTATACTAGAGGGAGTAAAGTCTAGGTGACAAGTCAACAAATTTTTATTAAGTGATGACAGTGGGATGATCATATGTTTGGTGCTGGGGTTACAAAGAAAGACAAAAACAGTGACTATTCTCAAGGAGCTCAAGTTCTAGTGGGGGAGATGACTGACAAACAACTCCGCACAACTGGAGATAAGTCCAGAGGGGAGGTACTAGCACTAAGGCCGATTGGGCAAGGCTTCTCACAGGTGGTATTTTAGCTGAGACTTGATGGAAACCAGTAGAAACAGATCAGGAAGTAGAGCATTCCAGGGCTTGGGGAAAGTGCTGGGAGCTGAGAGATGGAATGTCTTGTGAGAGGCCCAGCAAAGATGACTGGTACTACTGAATTATAGAGAATGTGGAGGGAGAGTAGAGTAAGACCAGTGGAAAGGGAGGGTTATGAGGAACTTTAAAAGCAAATGGGGGTTTTATATCTGATTCTTGAGGCGATAAAGAGCCAGTGAAGTTTATTGAATAAAGAGATGACACAGTCAATCAGCTAATCAGCCAACAATGATTTATTAAACACTTACTATGGGCAGCTAAGTGGCACAGTGGATACAGACAGGCCCAAGCTTGGTATCAGAAAGACTCATCTTCCTGAGTTTCATGATCTCAGATACTTACCAGCTGTGTGACTGTGGGCAAATCACTTAACCCTGTTTGGCTCAGTTTCTTGATCTCTAAAATGAGCTGGAGTAGGAAATGGCAAACCACTATAGTGACCCAGATGGGGTCACAAAGAGTCAGACAGGACTAAAATGACTAAACAACAACAACAAAAATAGACCAGTCGTTGTGTAAAGCTCTGGAAATATAAATATTAACAGAAGGAAAGACAGGCCCTGCCCTTGAGACACTTAAATTCTAAAAGGAAAAGACAATATATAACACGAAACTGAAAAGGGTGTGGGAGGAGGATGAAGAGACCCAGCCTAGGCGTATGGGAGTGAAAGTTGGGTTGTAGCTTAGAGAGGGATGAGACACGGCCAGCCTAGGTGCCCTTCTTAAAGGAAAGTTCTGGAAGAGCCATCCAATCAGACAGAAGATCTGTGAGGAAAATGGCTCCTTCCAATATGTGAATTCCAGGGCTGGAGTGAGGCTTCAGGATGAAGAGCTGGGACATGGTAGAGAAAATCCAGGAGTACTGTGTAACCTAGAAAAGAATGAGACAGATCTATGCTTTCAGAAGATCACACTGATGACTGAGTGGAGAATGGACTAGAACAGGGAGACATTTGAGGTAGGGTAGTAGATAGTTTGAATTTTTTAAAGGAAAATAGCTAGCATACTGGGTAGGTCCTTTTTGGAGAATTTGTGGAAAAAACATGGACATGAATTGTCCCAAGACTGAGAAGATAGACATGGAGGGGTTGTGATATTTTCCTAACACTTAACCCAGGATCCTCTCTGATCTTTCTTACCCCATCCCCAATCCTGGCATTTTGACCATTGTTTGCAATCTGTTGACATCCATATTCAGCAATGACAGAAGTCAAGGAGAATAAAGACACCATATTTAGTGAGAAGGAAGTAATTGGTTGCCTTTGAGAGAATAACCCAGAGTCACAGAATGTAGAGTAGGAGGGTACCTTCTGACACTATGTAGTCCAACCCATACCTGTACAAGAGTTCTCTCTTCAGTGTCCCCCAATGAGAGATCATTCTGTCTTTGCTTAAATACCTTCAATTTGGGGAAATTCATTACTGCTGAGATTCAAGTAGAGGATGGATATTAAGTCTCTCAGTTTAAAAGGAAAAGGGCAATGAAGAGAAAGACAAGGTGCACGTAAAGTACCTGTTTAAGAAGTTGGACAGCACAAGGATGGAAAAATATGTGATAGTGTTGGGAAAGGGTGCCAAGTACCTTATTTACTTTAGGAAATTTTTACTGATTTTTTTTTTCTAAATTTTAACTTGGGAGAACTAAAATCTTCTGAAATTCAAAGAAAGTATGTGTCCTTCAGGCTAAAACGTCTTTCTTTTTGGCCAGTATATCTAGGGGCAGATTGATGCCTTTGGTTACAAATAACGACATAACTTAAAATTAGATAATCTTAGATACTGCCAAGATCTACTCTGGTATAGCTGCAAGGGGCTTTGAACCAGAACAAAGGTAAGCTAGAGAGACTAGGTTAGTTTTCACTTAGTTAGCCCACATTCCTGTATTCATTATCAATAGCTTTTAGCAGCAAAGCCTGATTGCTTTGGTGTTATTTTTTGACCCAGTAAAAAAAAACCCAATCTTCTTATAGTGACTTGTATTTACGTAGTACCTTACAATTTACAAAGCATTCTTCTCTTAATAACCTTGAGAACTAGTTCAGGTAACATTGTAACCCTATTTTACAGGTGGAAACACTAAGGAACAGAATGGTCATGGCTTGCCTAAGGTCACACAGTAAATGTTAGAACCAGCATTCTAAAGCACATTGTCTGACTCTGTATTGATAGCTTTTTTAATCACACTAGGCTCCTTTTACTGTCAGGCATGCCATTCAAAGTCTACCTTTTAGATCTCTAAGGTAGAAAACTGTTTGGTCTATTTAATTATTAATGGAGGGAGGAGTGGTGGTGGTGGTGGTAAGTAAGGCAGGCTTGGCATAGAGGGCAGTGATGGAAAATGTATTTGGTCACTGGCATTTTTATGGTGTTGGATATAAGTCATACTCATAACTAACCAACCATCACTGGATTGTTTATTAATATTAATAATACAAATCATGTTAATGATGAAGTGTTTGAAGTGGACAAACCTAGTACGTAAAAATTACAACCAGGCAAAACCAAATTGTAAACCTTTCTATTAGATAAATGTTTATAAAGTACTTTGAAGATGAAAAGCCATCAGAAGGTGCCAAATGAAACCCAGTTTTATAATCTTTTCCCACTTGTAATATTTGTCTGCTAACAAGGCATTGGTCTCCTGTCCTCTGGAGAGTTAAAAGGGGCTTTTTTTTTAATAGACACTGCTTTGGAAAATTTTATAAAGGGTTTTCACTGCTTGATAATTACATAGGACACCTTGGACTAATTCATAGAACAATCTATGTTCAGGGCAACTAATAAAACCACCTACTTCCCCAAATCCTGCCTTTACCTCATATTGATTTGTGGGATCTCTTCCCACAAAGCTTCCTTGGTTGTGGTAGAGGCCACACACAGTTTCCCAGGTGAGCATCTCTGCTCTGTACTACACCGGAGGCTTAACAGCTTGGTTTTTCTGCTACCCCAGATGCACCTAGGCCCTCCCAAAAACTTCCTCAGGAACCATGGAACTTTGGTATACAATACAATGATTTTTATTGCAAATACCTAGTCTGAGGATGGACACCCACTTAAGGAAGGTATGTTTTACAGGGGGACCAAGGCTATAGAGGGAGGGTGAATATAATAGAAAACCAATCAATTAATAAGCATTGCAGCTAAGTGGTGCCGTAGATAGAGTGTTGGACCTGGAATCAGGAAGACCTCAGTTCAAATATTGCCTCAGATACTTACTAGTTGTGAGACCCTGAGTAAATCACTTAACTTCTCCATACTTTGGTTTCTTCATCTATAAAATAATAATAATAAGAGCTAGCATTTATATATTGCCCACTATGCCACACACCCTGCTTTATAAATATTATCTCATTTTATCTTCACAACAATCCTGGTACTGTGATTATGCATACTTTACTAATGAGGGAGCTAGCACAAACAGAGATTAAGTGGCCTGCCCAAAGTTACACAGCTGGTAAGTATCCAAGACAGGATTTAAACCTGGCTTTTCCTGACTCCAGGCTCAGTGTTCTATCCACTGGGGATAATAGCTCCTCACTCTCGGAGCTGTTTTGAGGATAGAATGAGACAATATTTGTAAAGTTCTTTGCAAATCTTAAAGCTCTATATAAATGCTTCATATTATTAATGTTGTTACTATTCATGTATCAGGCATAGTGCTAGGTGCTGGAGATACAGACTCCCAGAACATCCCTGCCCTCGAGAAACTTTCATGCTGCAAGAGGAGATAGCATGTACTTATTTAGATATATACAGAATACAAAAAAGTAAATCCATGGTCCCTTAAAGAAAGCAAGCATTTGAAGCTGGAGGAGGGGGGTGGGGTTGGGAGAGTCTTCATGTGGAAAGTGATATTTGAGCTGAATCTTGAAGAAAGAGAGGGATTCCAAGAGGCAGAGGTGAAGAGGAAATGCAATCCAGGCATGGGAACCAGCCAACACAAAGACATAAGGTTCCCAATCTGTGTAGTGTGCACAAGACAAACCATCCTTTCTCCCATTTCCACAGAATGAAAATTTGATTCCTTCCATTTCAAAGCAGGAGGTGGCAGAGACATGGAAGGAAGGGATGAGTTGGATGCCTGGGAAGAAAATGGGCAAGAAGCCAAGTTTGCTTGAGATCTATTTATATCCCATATACCAATGGGTTCTTAACATGAAGGCCATCTATGGAGGAGTCCATAGATAGACTTTACAGGGACTGGGAATGTATTTTTTGGTAGTTTAATAACTGTTTCTCACTATAATTGGTTTCCTTTATAATCTCACAATTTTTATGCATTTAAAGACATTCTGAGAAGAGGGGCATAGATGACACCAGACTGCCAGTGACACAAAAAAAGATTAAGAACCTACACCATCCTTGCCCATCAACCTTCCTTCCCATATGTAACTTAGAGTTATGACAGGAGTAGAGCTGGATTTAATATCCTGTGTGCTTAGTGTGGGCACTACATAAGACATCTTATGTGATAAGAATGTGTTACAATGAACTAGGGAAGTATTTGGATTTTTGGACCAGGGTTTCTGATGCAATCACTTGGCCAGGAATGGGAAAGGAGGCATCTAATGAAGGCTGAGAAGAATGTAAATGCCCAGAAACTTGCAGATTTGATCAAAGGACTTCCAGGTCCTATATTTTTGTGCTAAGCCTGATGTTGTAGAAGCAGCAGATGTGAGATAGGAAGAAAAGGCCCAGTGATTTGCAGAAGTAGGAGCCAAAAAGAGGGAGCCATGATACAGTTCATTACCTTAGATGACAATACACTATTTAAAAAATACCAGTATTTTGTTCTGCATTTAGGCATATCTGCCAGAAATGATTTTATTTAATTTATCATTATTTTACATTTAAACTATTTCTAGCTGAGAGAGAGAGGGGATTAGGGGAGGGAGGGAGAGAGAGAGAGAGTCTCTCTAAAATAGTAGAGTTCCTCTATGATCTCCAACATTTCTCTCTACCCCCAAGGTATCATTTATAAAGTAAAACTTATTTATATTTATTTAAAGTAACTATAAGAATCTCAAACAAGGACATGATCATGATGTGTGAAAGTAGAGATCTGAATGATTATTCTAGAAGAATCACTTCCTTCCTTAACCACTTCCCTGTTGAGGATTGAAAGACCTCCTTACATCCATCAATATGAACAATACTGAAGTCTCTTCTGAGTAATAGAAGAAGTACTTTCTAAGGTACTTCCCTTAGATGGGTTATGGCACTAATCATTTCAAATGGGTGGGGAACCAATGATCTTATCTAGACAAGAGTTAAGTTTGACGATTATCTTTAATCCATTTCCTTAAGAAAGACTTAGCTTTTGTTCTAACCCTTTTTCTATAGAAAAAAGTCTAGAAAGGGTTTTAGGCTAGAAAATATGTTATTTCCTAATATTTTCAGTTAAATTAAAATGGAGGGTTCTTAATATTCATATATAATACAAATAGCACAAGCAAGTGTGCTAAATTGAATCAACTGGATAGAAGCAAAAGGTAAACTTCTCATTTGGGGTACTGCCACAACTTGTCAGGATGTGGATTATGAATGGTATATAATAATAACTTACATCCTTATTGTTTGTAAATTGCTTTTTTGACGATACAACTTCTGAATTAGGTAGTGTAAGTTTTCTCATCCCCATTTCACAGATGAGTATTGGAAAGGTCACGGGACTTTCTTATTGTCATAGAAATTCATGTTTGAATTAACCTTTGAACGCAGATTTCCTGACTCCAAGTTCAGTATGCTCTGAATGGTATTCCACTTAATTACTTATTTTAATAGATCTTAATAGATAAATGCCCCTGATAAGGGCATTCTCTCCAGTGGTACAGATTGTAAATTGGAGATGCTTGTCTTCTGATTCAACTTTTGTCTATTTCCTCTTGTAAATGCTCCAAAAGGATTTGGCCAACATGATGGGAATGGAGGTCCTCCTCCAAGTCTCTTAAAATTTTATGGATATTAGTGCAGTTTAGTTGCTGTCCATCACATTTCTCACTCTAATTATATGAAGATATGTTATTCAATGGGAGGCCAGGATTCTTTGTTTTTATTTCTGACAACATTCTAGAATTCATTCTAACAGAAATGGTTTGTGAGTACTTAGCAAGGCAGGACTACACAACAAAACAGTCATGTCTGACTATCTTCATTTCCTTTTTGTTGCCAAGGTTACCAGATCAAGAAGAGATACAGTAGTATACTAAGATTTCGGCAAGGCATTTGACAGCATCTCTCTTGATATCCCTGTGGACAAGGTAAGGTATTTAACTTCCTTTTATCTCACTTTCTATATCTGTAAAATGAGGGGTTGGTCTAGATGGCCTCAGATGTTCCTTACCTCTCTTCATCTATGATTCTAGGATGTGGGCCAGATACAACTAGTCAGATGAATTCAGATCTGGTTGAATGACTGGATTCAGTGATGAATAAGCTGATGTCATCATGGAGGAAGGCTCTAGTAGAACCCAATAGGGCTCTTTCATTGACCTTGGTTATTTGCCATTGTTATAAATTACCTAGATAAAGGTATAGGAGGCATGCTTATCAAATTTTCAGTGACATGAAGCTGAGAAGGATAATTGACATGTTGTCTGGTAGAATCTTGATCCAGAATAATTTCAACCGGCTGGAGCAGGGAATGGGGGGGGAGGAAGTTAGCAAACCACAACACAATGGCCAAATCTGTCCCAACCCACATGCAGCAACTAGTTAGATGAAATTTTATAGGGATAAAATGTAAAGTCTTATACTAACATTCAAACAGCCAAGTATAGTATATAGAGGTCTATATAGGATAGTTTATGTGAAAAGGACTGAGGGTTTTAGTGAACTTACAAATTCATTTTGAGTGTTATTGTAGGATAGCCAAAAAAGCTAGTGAGATTTTTAGGCTGTGTTAAGGGAATCATAGATTCCAGGGTGAGAGAGAGTATAATCCTGATATACACTTCCCTGTTTATATTACATAAACAATTCAATTGAACACAACAAGAATTTATAGATGATTATGTTGAAGACTGGTCCCATATTTGGCCATCTATGGAAGGTAGGATATGACTTATCTTCCTATCATCTGATTGGTTGAATGGTACATGCCAGACTTTTTTCACATAGACTATACTACATGGATGTCTTTTCCATTTCAGACCTGCACAATTGATTTACTTTTGGGGGCAGAGGCATGCCTCCCCAGGGAACTGAGGCCCCTCTTTGGGGACCACTTGTCTAGGTGAAAGATAATGGAAGCATGAAATAGAATGGCAGCCATGTGAGTAGAGAAGGGGATGGGAGAGATATTGTGGAGATAGAGACAAAAAGACTTGTCAAGTAATTGGACATGGGTCATGAGGTTCCCTTCCTATTCTGAGATGTTGGTATTCAATGATTCTGTGATTTTCAAAGCTATTCTGTGGACCAGGGCACAAAGTTGTCTAAAGCTAAGATGTCAAACATATGGCCCTAATACTCTTGACTGTTGCAGGAGCCAGATTAAAATGTAATGGAGAAATATTTAACAAAATCAATAAAAATAGATAATATTACATTTTAAAACTAAGTCAATATGCAACCCTTAGGGATCCTTATGTGTGAATTAGTGGTCTCCATTTCTATTTGAGTTGGACACAACTAATCTAAAGGGTCCTTTGAAGAAGAATCTTGAAATGATGGACACGCACACACAGAAAATCCAATCTGCTTTGCTGTCTGTTCCAGTACCCATTTGCCAAGTTCTGCTGCATCTTTCGCCCCATCTGGGGGGCATGTGAGCTGTGGCAGCTGGTGTCTGGGAACCTGCCATCTCCTTACAGCTCCACTGCCTATTTTTGTCAAAACTGTTTCCAGGCACAGAGCCCCAGGCAGGGGCCTGAACTCAGCCATGCAGGAGTTGGCTGAGTTTCTAGGGATGAGGACCCCAATAGAAACAATAGAGAGTTTGCCTTCATCTTTCTGTCCTGAATCCTTCCTCTATCCCCAGCCTTTTGCCAATATAACCCCAAAGTTTAAAGTAAGAGGTGAGAGTCAGGAGGGAAGTTGCTGTCCTCTCTGTTCCCTTGAGCTTTTTGCTGTCTTCAGCCTTGGGAGCTAAAACTGGAATTAAAAATAGGATACACAGTAAGGACCTTTTGCAACAGCTCAGATTTCTCCTCTCTTGTTCCAGCTGGGTGCCTGCTACTATTCTTTCATTTGGTTGCTCCTCTTGTGTTCTTCCCTTCTTTTTTTTGCATTCTGCTCCAAGCCTAACCTTTATACCCTTTTCTCTGATCTGCGCCCACTTTGACTACTTTACTTTTTTTCCTAGTTTCTTTTTTTATTTGTGAACTTAACGAAAATCAACAAACATAAAAATTTAAATATACTATACAAAGAAGAATTTTAAAAGGGTTACATGTAAAACTATGAATTTCTGTTATATAAACTTTGGGTTTTTTTTTTAAGTGCATATTGAATTGAGCACAGTAGTTAACAAACTTTCTCCGTCTCTACTCTCTTATTAACTTCTTTCTGCTCTCTACTTTTTAATGTTTCATTAAGGATCTTTTGCATTGATATAAACACAAAAGACAAAATAAACTTCAAAAACTTTAAGTATGATTTTTGTTTTCAAAATGACTAGCTATTGATTCATCCCTTGCAGTCTGAAAGGAGTAGAAAGGATAATTGTCTCTCATAATCAGTAATTTGGATCCGGGTTGGGAGGGGAGAAAGAAGGGAGGAGACTGAAGTTTGATTTTTCTAAGTAGTACAAATTATAGGTCCTTCATACTGATTTTTTAGAAAAGAAAATATTATTTAAACATGCTTCAATGGAGAGAAAAACCATAATCATAATCCTGAATATTAATGGGGTGAACTAGTTGACAAAATGGAAGAAGGTAACAGGACAGATTAGAAAATGAGTCCCTCAAATTTGTTGTACATGACATAAACGTTTAAATCATAAAGACTGATGCACAGAAAGTGAGAACTTAGAGTAGAATTTATGAAACCTTAGCTGGACCCAAAAAGGAGAAGTAGTAACTGTGATTTCAGATAAGGAAATGGCAAAAATATTTGTAGTCAAGGAGGGAAATTCTATAGCATGACTGGAATATATAATACCTTGAGGTATCAAGCTGGATCAGTTGAAAGTTGACAAAAAGCATATCTAAGATGAAAAATGTTATATTAAAGTAAAATCATAATAAATTTTTATGCCAATTGGTGCATCTGGTTTTTATTGTATTAAGTGTGTGTGTGTGTGTGTGTGTGTGTGTATCTTTCAGTCTCTCTCTCTCTCTCTCTGTATATATGTATATTTATATATATGTATTGAATATCAGTATCTAATTACTAGGTAGAAAAGTTAACTGATTCATAAGAATATTTAGTAACAATTCTAGGTGGCTTCAATATGCTTCTCTTAAAATCAGACAAATTTTATAGAAAGATATACAAAAAAGAAGTTGAAACTGAATAGAATGTTTAAAAAGCTAGAAAAAATAGAATTTTGACAATAAGTTAATGGGAATCTTAAGAATTGTACTTACTTTCAGAATCAACAGCGCCTTTACAAAAATTGGTCACATTCTACAATATCTAGAATTCATTAATTCAGAAGGGCAGAAATATAAAATATATCTTTTACAGAAAATAAATATTTAAAAATATATAATTAAGAAAGAAACATTAAAAGGAAACAGATTTAAATCAAGAATAAGTAATTTTATCCTAAGGAATGAGTTGGTCAAAGAATGATTCATGGAAACAACAAATAATTGTATTAATAGAAATTGATAATAATATGACAACATGCCAAAATTTGTGGGATGGAACTAAAACAAGTCTTTGAAGGAAAACTTATAATTATGGAAACATATCAATAAAAGAGAGAAGAGAAAGACCAACAAATTTAGCATTTAACTAAAAAATAAAATTAAAAAAAAATCAACCCACTAATTAGCCTCTCAAAACAAAAAAATTAGACAATTTAAATATAAAAATTAGACAAAAGAAAATCCTATTGAGATGATAAAATTAATAGTTATTTTTTGAAATGACCAAATAAAATAGATGAACCATTAGTTACCAAAACAAAGAATAAGACCAAATTACCAAATTAAGTGATTTAACTATAAGGGCTTTGCAGAAGTTATAGTTATAGTGAAGGCATACCTCATTGCAAAAAGCCTGAGAATTACTTGAATAGAACATAAAGGGAGTTTATTTCACTGTGTTATAATTATTCAAAGATGACATTTATTTACGTGGTATGATTTGAGGGGCACCAAAAGGTTCACTTGGCATACATGTATATTTGTGTGTGTATATATTTGTGTGTGTATATATATATATACATACACACACACACACACACACACACACACACACATATATATATATTGTGTCTGCATGTGTGTAGGTGAGAGGTGTATGTATGAGACACATATGTATATATAACAATTAATACATATACACCTATGTATATATATATGCATGTGTATATGTATGATTTGTGTATATATACATACACATAAACACACATGCATATATACCTATATTCACATATACATGCATGTGTATTGGATTATGTAACTATTAGTTTGTCAAAGTGCCTGAAATATTTCCATTACTTTTATTCCTCTAAGGATAGGAATTTGAGGGCACTTTCTGATAAAATACATATATTATTTATTTTGGAGGAATAACACATTAAGCCATCATCATTTAGTAATACTTTGGCATGAATTAGTTTATCTCTAATTAGGCGTTGAAGGAATAGGAACAGAAGTAAGGTTTGATAGGAGGAAGAAAAGTCAGGTAAATTTTGAAACATGGGCTACTTGCCAGAGAAGGGCAGACTCCTTAGAACAACAACACCTCAGGGGCGCTAGGGAAGAGTGGCCAGCATGAGGGTGTCATTGGGGAGGGCTATGAGACGGGTCACAAGAACACCAATAGGAATACATAAAGAATTTTTCTACTTTATAAATAAAACAAACTTACCGAAGTCAGAATGTCCCCCCAGGCAAGACCTAACCTCTCTCTACCTTCTCCCCTGAGGTTGAATAACGAGAGCAAACTTTAAAGAAAAAGAACAACAGATGATAAATGAACCCCAGGATAGCTTCAGACAATGGTAAGAGGGGAATTTCACAGTTCAATATCTTGGATAGAGATTAATTTTAAATGATGGGAAAATCTAAGGTGTTGATCACCCTCAGTGTGAAAGCAATGTGGTATAGTAGAAAAGTTTCTGGATTTCAAATTCAGATTTCAGTTTGGGTTTCAGTTTGCATCTTATCTCTCCCACTTATTTCCTGTGTAACCTCGAACAAGTTACTTCCTCTCTCTAGACTTCAATTTGTCATTTATAAAATTAAGACATTAGACTAGATCCTAAGTGTCAAACATGTGGCCTACCCATAACGCTTCCTAGTGTGACCAGACTAGATTAAAATGTGATAGGAAAATATTTAAGAAAATAAAAAAATACAATAAAACATAGATGATACTACATTTTTAAAGACTAAGTCAATATGCCACCCTCAGGAATCCTTTGTATGGATTGGTGGCCTTGTTTCTATTTGACTTTGACTTTGACTAGATGATTTCCAAAGTGTCTCTCTGTTCTGAATCCTGTGCTGCTAAAATGCGCTTCAAATACTCTGTAAATGTCCTTTATGAAATGTAAGTAGAAGTAGAGGTCATAGGAATCAATAAGATTAAGGAACGTTGTTGAAATCTGTGATTGTGGAGTCGGTTCTCTACAAGTTAGACATCACAGAGTCTTTGACGTGACCAGTCCAGTATCAGGCTTTTCATGGCCTACGCCCATCTCTTCAATACTCATTTGGGCGTCACATTTGGTTCTAGGAGCTGCCTCTATCTCACCTGGGCTCTGACTACAGCTGAGGTTGCCCTCTGCTACTCTTATTCCCTTTGTTGTGCTCTCTCCAGAGACTTCTCTATTTATAGCAGCCCTTCTTTAAGGAAAACAATCTCCCCACCATTTTGGGGATTCTTAATTTTGTCCCAGGACTGAGTACACAGTGAATGACTTGTAACAGCAAACACCCTAGCATACCCAGGATGGTCTGCTAGCACAGTTTCTTTGATCTGCTTTTCTAAGAAAGACTGCTCAAAAAAGGGTAAACAATCCTACTTTTAATTACAATTACTAGTTCAGGGGAAAGGTCAGCACCCTGAATGTCAGAGAAAATACAAGCAGAGAAATTAGCATAAAGACCAACAGACAGGACTCTGCCTAAACAAAATTTTGCTATATGCTTTACATACACAATTGGATCGAGAGAGCCTTTACATCTGAGCAGTCAGTGGGGTCTGAACATACAGCCACTTAGAGTCTCAACCAGGAAATCAAATGGTCCTTCTCATAAATGAACCCCCAAAGGAAAATACCAACTCATAGTATATATACACTTGTCAGAGCCAGAAGACACCACAATCCTAACCTAATTAGGTTAGTACCAAAAGGTGTGAAAGCCTTCCTACAAGCAAGCCACCCCTAAGCAAGCTTCTCTTTAAGCAGGTTCCTCTCCCAGTGGGCTCTATGTGATTCAGTATGTATCACAGCTGGGCACATATGCCTATTAATGGGCGAGGAAGATCTTCAAATTCCCTTCACATCATATGACTCCATCAGAGGAATCTATTTTGACCCATGATCTCCAGGTTACCATATTACCAGCTAGCTTTGTCATCTTGATCCCCTTGTACTGTTTCTCTCAGCTAATGCCATTTTCCTTGTGAATCTTTTCATTTGGAACCCTGCCTTCCCTCTACTCCCCTTCTTCCCAAACATCATCTGCTCTGAGGGAAATTATCAGCTGTAAATAAGATAGCATAGTGTGGCTCTGAGAATGCTCTTCCCAGTCAATAGAGAAAGCACTAGGCTTTGAAAAACAACTTGGAGAGCAATCTCGGCCCTGCACAGCTGCAGCTGCCACCACCTTCCATGGCAGCCACTAGGAAGGCAGCTCGCAGAGTTGCTGGATGGACTGGCTCCATTTCTTACAGACTGTGGCAGACACCTGGTGCTTCTGATTTCTTACCTTCCTTTCCCTGATGCTTCTTCTCAATATCCCTCCTCTTGCTACCCAACCCTCAACCCCCAACCTGTTAGCTTCTCCCAATATATTTGCCAAGTGTTTTTAGATCACAATGAGGTGACTTCTCTCTAGTTCAGGGGTGTGGCCTTCTAGGTCCTCAGGTGCGGTCTTTTGACTGAGTCCAAGTTTTACCGAACAAATTCTTTTATTGGGGGACTTATTCTGTGAAGTTTGGATTCAGTCAAAAGGCCCCATCTGAGGAGGGCCACATGTAGCCACATGAGGCTGCAGGTTCCCCACCCCTGCTCTAGTTGCTACTCGGTACAGAACATGACTGAATAGTAACTTCATCTAAAGAAGAGGTCCTTTTCTCATTAAGGTCCCTCAGTCCAAGAGGTAGTGTGGAATAATGGTGAGAGATCTGGTCTTAGAGCTGGGTTCAGCTCAGGGCTCTGACACATATTAGTTATGTGGCCATGGGCAAGCCATTTAGACTCAATGCTGTTAGCAACTCTCTAAGACTCTGAAGTTGCAGGGCAGGAGCAAGTCTGCATTGGTAAAGGGTATTTCCCTATAAGGAGTTCCCTATAGAGATTACGGGAGGTAGCTAGGTGGACAGAGTACCTGGAGTCAGAAAGATCTTATTTCAAATCTGACCTCAGACACTTACCAGGTGTGTGACCCTGAGCAAGTTACTTAACCCTGTTTGCCTCCTTTTCTTCATACGTAAAAAGAGCTGGAGAAGGAAATGGCAAACCACTCCAGTGCCTTTGCCAAGAAAACTCCAATTGGAGTCATGAAGAGTCAGACATGACTGAAAACAACTAAACAACAATATAGATGAAATCATGCATCTACTCCTGCCCATATAGACATACACATATATTTGTATGTGCATATAAACACTTACATATGGATAGATATACATATACGTACACATATACAAATGTATATAGTATATATATATATATATATACATACATAGAAAATCACACAAGTTAAGAAGACACAGATAGGTTGTGATCTACACTAGCGGAGGGAGAGTCCATGTCAGGGAAAGCATAGTGTTACTGAAGCATCAGAATAATCCCCAACAAGCTTCCAAAAATCATTTTCCTCAAGAGCACATCTAACTATGCCACTCTCCTATTCAACCACAAACTTTCATGGCTCCCTATTGCCGCTAAGATAAATTATTAACTTCTATTTTTGACTTTTAAAACCCTTTACAATTTGCCCTAAACTTATCTTTGCATACTAGTTACACATTACTTCATTTTCTGCACTGTGTAGTCTAGCCAAACCTGCCTTCGCTCTGTTCCTCACATACAGAACTCTATCTTCTTTCTCCAAGCCTAGGAGCTAGGTAGCAGTGCTAAGATAAAGTGATGGGCCTGGAGTCAGAAAAACCTGAGTTCAAATCCGGCCTCAGATACTTATTAGTTGTGTGACCCTAGGCAAGTCACTTAACTTCCATTTGCCTCAGTTTCTTCAACTGTAAAATGTGTATGATAATATCACCTTCCTCCCAGGGTGGCTGTGAGAATCAAGTGAGATGATATTTATATGAGCACAGTGCCTGGCTCATGGTAAATTCTAAATTAATGCTTTTTTTTTCCTTCTCTCCTGAGTTTGTTTTTGTATCAGGCTACCAGTAAGCTATATCAGCAGCTAAGCCTTAGACCCCCGTGACAATTAAGTCTCAAGGACAGTGTTAATGCATTTTAGGGGAAAATTAGCCCAGCTTACATGCAAATATTGTTCCTCCTTCACAAAAAGGGAAAAGATCCACCATTAACATGAAGCTTTTCCTGATCCACACTCCTCCCCCAAATATTACTGCCTTCCCTTTCTCCCTCATATTTAACCACCTTGTATTTATTTTATATGCATTTGTTCTGTTATTCATACAGGCATATATTGTCCCTTCACTAGAATGTAAACTCCTTAAGAATGGGATCGTCGAATTTTTTTGTATCTGTATTATGCTCAGCATAATGCCTAGAACGTGGGGGATAGACTATATTACCTCTGAGGTCTCATCCAACTCTAAGATTTCTTGAATTCTTTACAGAACTGTGGTAGACAGTTGGTGCTATCTTCTCCTAGTATAAAAAACCTGTTACAATAAAATACACCTTTCTTTCGGCAGTATTATTTTTTTGAATTATGCTTTATTGATTCTCTTTTCTTTTTCTTTTTAACATCATTATCAATTCCCAATGGCCCTCCACCCATAAAGCCCTCCCTCACTTAAAAAAAAAAAGAAAGGTATAGTTAACCAGAACAAATCAATGCATCTAAAAATGTCTGCCTTTTTTCTCACCATAGTCCACTACCCCATAGGCAGAAAGAAGATTTCAGCATCATCCAGACCTCTGAAAGTCACGATCAGTCACTTCATTGGTGAGGGATCAGTTCATATGATGTTTTCCTAAATTTCTCGGAATTCTTCATTTTTGTTATTTCTTTTGATTCATAGCCCTTTACATTTATCGTACCACAATTCATCCAGCCATTCCCCCCACTGATGGGAAACTGCTATTCCTCTAGTACTTTGTTCTAATGAAAAGTACTGCTATAAATATTTGTCTATGCTTGGGCACTTTCCCTCTGTCTTTGACCATCTTGGAATATATGCCCAGTACTGGTATCATGGATTCAAAGGGTATATACGGGTTCGTGATTTTTTTTAGCATAATTCCAGATTGTTTTCCATTACATTGACAGCAATTCATAGTTGTACCAATAGTACATTAATATACCTACCATCCCCAGTCCCACTAAAATTTATCTTTTTGTTTTTGTCTCTGCATTCAGGCAATTTATATTCTATTTCAAAAAAACACTATGAACAACAGACAAGTAAATGCAGTGCATTTTGGGATGGAGAAAATGAGGGCATCATGAATTTAGATAAAGCCACTTGTTTCCTTATCCTTTTCCTTTCCTCCAAATTCCTGGGATAGGAGGTCCTACCCCATCCCGCCTTTTTATTTAATATATTTTATTTTTCTCCAAATACATGTTGAAACAATTTTAGAATACTTTTTAAAAAAATTTTGAGTTCAATTATATCCCTTCCTCCTTCCCCTTCCCGGCAGAGTAAGAAATCAGATATAGGTTATACATGTGCAATCATGTGAAACATTCCATATTAGTCATTTTGTACAAGGAGAACCAAACAAAAGAAAAAGAATGAAAGGAAATGAAAACAGCATGCTTCAGTCTGTATTCAAACAGAATCAGTTCTTTTTTTCTGGAGGTGGATAGCATGCTTCATCATGAATCCGTTGGGATTGTCTTGAATAGTATTGCTGAGAATAGCTAAGTCAATCACAATTCTTCATCAAACAACATTGTTATTATTATGTACAATGTTCTTTTGGTTTCTGTTTGTTTTGTTTCACTTTGGATCAGTTCATGTAAGTCTTTCCAAGTTTTTTCTGAAATCATCCTGCTTGTCATTTCTTTTAACACAGTAATATTCCATCATAATCATATATCACAGCTTGTTTAGTCATTCCTCAATTTATGGGCATCCTTTTAATTTCCAGTTCTTAGCCATCACTAAAAGAGGCCCTACAAACATTTTTATACAAATAGATCTTTCTCCCCACAATTTTTTTGATATCTTTGGGATATAGACTTAGCAGTGAAATATTGCTGCATCAGAGGGTATGTACAGTTTGATTGCCCTTTGGGAATAGCTCCAAATTGCTCTCCAGAATGGTTGGATCAGTTCACAGTTCCACCAACAGTGCATTAGTGTACCAGTTTTTCCATGTTCCCTCTAACATGCATCATTTTCCTTTTTTGTCATATTAGCTAACTGGATAGGTGCGAAGTGGTACACCAGAGTTGTTTTAATCTGCATTTCTATAATCAGTAGTGATTTAGAGCATTTTTTCATATGACTATAGATAGTTTTGGTTTTTTATCTGAAAACTGCCTCTTCATATTCTTTGACCATTTGTCAATTGAAGAATGACTTGTAATCTTATAAACTTGACTCAGTTCTCTCTATATTCAAGAAATAAGGCCTTTATGAGAGATACTTGTTGCAGAAAATTTTCCCCAGTTTTCTGCTTTCCTTCTAATCTTGGGTGTACTGGTTTTGTTTGTACAAAAACTTATTAATTTTATGCAGTCAAAATTATCTATTTTACATTTTGTAATACTCTCTATATTTTATTTGGTCCTAAACTCTTCCTTTATCCCTAGATCTCACCAATAAACTATTTCATGTTCTCTTAATTTGTTTGTGGTATCACCCCTCATGTGTATATTACGTACTCACTTTGACCTCTTCTTGATATGTGTGAGATGTTGTTTTGTAACTATTTTCTACCATACTGTTTTCCAGTTTTCCCAGCAGTTTTTGTCAAATATTGAGTTCTTTCCCCAGAAGCTAGAATCTTTGGGTTTATCAAACAGTAGATAGATAGAGTCATTTACAACTGTGTCTTATGTACCATATCTATTCCATTGATCCACCACTCTGTTTCTTAGCTAGTACCAGATTGTATTGATAATTACAGTTTTATAATACAATTTGGGATCTGCTATGGCTAGAGCACCTCCTTCCACATTTTTTTAAATTGATTCCCTTGATATTATTAATCTTTTGTTTTTCCAGATGAATTTTGTTATTATTTTTTCTAGCTCTGTAAGATAATTTTTGATAACTTGATGGGTATGACACTGAATAGATTAATTTAGGTAAAATTGTCATTTTTATTATACTGGCCCTGCTTACCCATTAGCAATTCATATTTTTCTAATTATTTAGATCTGACTTTATTTGTGTGAAAAGTGTTTTATAGTTCTGTTCATATAGTTCTTGGGTTTGTCTTGGCAGGTAGTCTCCCAAGTATTTTGTGCTGTCTGCAGTTAATTAAAATTGAATTCCTCTCTGTGTCATAGTGCTGGACTTCTTTGGTAATATACAGAAATGCTGATGATTTATGTGCATTTATTTTGTATCTCACAACTTTGCAAAAGTTGTTAATTATTTCAAGTAGTTTTTAGTTGATTCTATAATACATCATCTGCAAAGAGTAATAGTTCTTTTTCCTCATTGCCTTTCTAATTCCTTCAATTTCTTTTTCTTCTCTTATTGCTTTTCTATATATATATATATATAGAACTTTTCTATATAACTTTTCTAGTACAATACTGAATAATAGAGGTGGTAATGGACATCCTTGCTTCACCTCTGAATATATTATGAAGGCTTCTAGCTTAACTCCACTATAAATAATGCTTTCTGATAAATATTACTTAGCATTTTAAGGAAGGGTTCCTTTATTCCTATGCTCTCTAGTGTTTTTTAATAGCAATGGGTGCTGTATTTTGTCAAAGGCTTATTCTGAATCTACTGAGACAGATTTTTGTTTTTAGTCATTATTTGATATGGTCAATTATGTTGATTGTTTTTTTAATATTGAGTGAGTCCAGCATTCCTGGTCATAGTATATGGTCCTTGTGATATATTGTTTTGTTAGTGTTTTATTTAAAATTTTTCATCAATATTCATTAGGGAAATTGGTCTATGATTTTGTTTCTTTTTACTCTTCCTGCTTTAAGTATCAACACCATATTTGTCTCATAAAAGGAATTTGATAGGACTTCTTTTTCACTTATTTTTCTAAATAGTTTATGTAGTACTGGGATTATTCTTTAAATGTTTGGTAGAATTCTTTGGGAATCCATCTGGCCCTGGGAATTTTTTCTTAGGAAGTTCATTGATGGCTTGTTTGATTTCTTTTTCTAAAACTGAGTTATTTAAGTGTTTTATTTCTTCTTCTGTTAATATGGGTAATATATATTTGTATATACTCATCCAATTCATTTAGATTGTCAAATTTATAGGCATATAATTGGGCAGAATAGCCCCTAATGAGTGTTTTAATTTCCCCTTCATTGGTAGTGAATTCACCCCTTTCATTTTTGATACTAGTAATTTTGTTTTCTTCTTTCCTTTTTAAAATCAAATTAACCAATGATTTCTCTATTTTACTGTGAGTTTTTTCCCCATAAAATCAGCTTCTAATTTTATTAGTTCAATAGTTTTCTTACTTTCAATTTTATTAAATTCTCCTTTGATTTTGAGGATTTCCAATTTGGTATATAATTGGGGATTTTTAATTTGTTCTTTTTCTAGCTTTCTTAATTGCACGCCCAATTCATTGATCTGCTTTTTCTCTATTTTACTGATGTAAGCAATTAGAGATATGAATTTTCCCCTAAGCACCACTTTGGTGGCATCCCATAAATTTTGGTATGTCGTCTAATTGTTGTCATTTTCTTTAATAAGATTATCACTTGTTTCTATGATTTGTTCTTTGTCCCACCTATTTTTTAGAATTAGAATATTTAATTTCCAATTAATTTTAATCTGTCTGTTGCCCATTACTGAATGTAGTTTTTATTGCATTATGATCCGAAAAGAATATATTTATTATTTCTGCTTTTCTGAATTTGGTTATTAAGTCTTTACATCCTAATACATGGTCAATTTTTGTGTAGATACCATGCACTACTAAGAAGAAGGTATATTCTTTTCTATTCCCATTCAAATTTTTTTTGGTAGAAATCTATCATATATAACTTTTAGAGAATTTTATTCACCTCCTTAACTTTTTTCTTGTTTATTTTTTTGGTTGGACTTATCTGGTGCTGAGAGGGGAAAATTGAAGTTCCCTACTAGCATAGTCTTACTTTCTATTTCCTTCTGCAACTCATTCAACTAAAAATTTAGATGCTATATCATTTGGTGCATATATGTTTAGTACTGATATTACTTCATTGCTTATGGTACCTTTCAGCAAGATATAGTTTTCTTCTTTATCTTTTAAAATTAGATCTATTTTTGCTTTTGTTTTGTCTGAAATCATGATGCTTTCTTTGCTTCAGTTGAAGCATAATAGATTCTGCTCTAGCCCCTTGCCTTTTCTCTGTGTGTCTCTCTCTGCTTCAAATGTGTTTCTTGTAAACAACACATTTTAGAATTCTGGTTTTTAATCCATTCTGCTATTCACTTCTATTTTATAGGTGAGTTCATTCCATTCACATTTATAGTTATGATAACTGTGCATTTTGCTCCATGCTATTTTCCCCTTGCTTATCCCTCTCTCTTACCTCCATCCTTTCCCTCTTCACAAAAGTTTTACTTCTGATCACTGCCTCCCCTAATCCACCCTCCCTTTTATTAGTCCCCTCCCCCTTCTATATCCCTATAGCTTTTTACTTCCTTACAGAGTAAGATTTCTGTATTCAGAACTCAGCACTGAGTGTGTTGGCATTTTGAGCCAATTCTGGTGAGAGTAAGATTTAAGTTTTGCCTGCCACCCTTCCCCCATCTTCCTCTCCGTTATAATAACTCTTTCATGTCTCTTTTTTTGTGGGATAATTTATTCTATTCTATCTCCTCCCTTTCTTCTTCCATTGCACTCTTCTTTCTTACTCTTTTATTTTGGCTTTTTTTGGAGGGGATATCATCCCATCAAAGTCACCTTATATCCATACCCTCTATATTTTCTCCTCCTAATTATCCTTATAGTAATAAGGTTCTTAAGAATTACAAATATTATCTTGCCATATAGAAATATAAACAGTTTAACCTTATTGAATCTTTTATGTTTTCTCTTGTTTCTTTTAAAAATTTTTTTTATGTTTCTCTTGAACTTTGTATTTAGAGGTCAAATTTTTTATTCATCTCTGGTCTTTTAGTTAGGAATCCCTGAAAGTCCTATGTTTCATTAAATATCCATTTTCCCCTTGAAAGATTATATTCAGTTTTGATGGGTGGGTGATTCTTGGTTGTAAGCCTAACTTATTTGCCTTCCAGTATAACATATTTTAAGACCTCAGGTTCTTTGATGTAAAAGTTTTATAATCCTGCATAATCCTGATTGTAGCTCCATGATATTTGAATTATTTCTTTTTGGCTGCTTGCAGTACTATCTCCTTGCTCTGTGAGCTCTGGAATTTGGCTATGATGTTCCTGGGGGTTTTCATTTTGGGATCTCTTTCATGTTATGATCAGTGAATTCTTTCCATTTCTATTTTTCACTTTGGTTCTAGTATATCAGGGCAGTTCTCTTTGACAATTTCTTGAAAGATGTCATCCAGATCCTTTTTTTTCTGATCATGGCTTTCAGGTAGTCCAATAATTCTTAAATGAGCTCTCCTGGATCTATTTTCTAGGTTAGTTATTTTTCCAATGAGACATTTCACATTTTCTTCTATTCTCTTTCGCTTTTTTGATTTTGTTTTATTGTATTTTGCTGTCTCATAGAGTCATTACCTTCCACTTGCTCAATTCTCATTTTTAAGGAATTATTTTTTTCAGTGAGCTTTCGGACTTCCTTTTTCATTTGGTTAATTCTATTTTTTAGGGAGTTATTTTCTTTGATGACTTCTCATACATATTTTTCCATGCTGTTGACTCTTTTTTTTGTGATTCTTTTGCATTGCTCTTAATCCTTTCCCCATTTTTTCCTCTACTTCTCTAATTTTCTTTTTGAAATCCTTTTAAAGCTCTCCCAGGAGTTCTTTTAGGGCCTGAGATCTTCGAGGCTTCACATATAGTCATTTTGACTCTATTGTTCTCTCCTAATTTGTGCCTTGACTTCCCTGTCACCACAGCATCTTTCCACAGTCAAGTTCTTTTTTCAGTAGGGTTTTTTTTTTTCTATTTGCTTCTGTCTATTTTGTGAATTTGTGGTTTCATTTAGAGTTGGGCTCTGGTCCTTCACTGTTCCAGCTTTTGTGCTGGGGCCCAGGATCTTGCTGCTGGCTTTCACTGAGTTTCAGGGTTTAGCTACTTGTTTATACTAGACTAGGCTTCTCTTCTGGGATTGTGCTAGGAGGTGTGGCCTCCCTATTGGCCTCTGCAAGCATGGCGTTTAGCATCTGGCCTGCTCAAGGGGTGGGGCCTTGCTGCTGGGTTGCTATGGTAACAGAGACTTTCTGCCGACGGAACCTGGAGGACGGATCTTGTTGTTGGCCTGCCCTAGAGGAGGGGCCTTGCCGCTCGGTTGCTATGGAAACAGAGTCTTTCTACTGGCAGACTCTGGGGAAGGAATCTCGTTGGTCCGCTCCGGGAACTAGGCCCTGCCGCTGGGTTGCTATGGAAACAGGGCCTGCTTGAGGGCTCCAGGGCCGTGGTCCCGCTTCTTGCAGACCCCGGGGGGCAGGGTCTCACTGCTGACTCCCCTCTCGGATACGCAGAGAGGTCAGGCCTGGGTGGAGGCCTGTGCCGGGGTGGGACTGCTGTGCCGCTGAGATAGCTGGCTTGCTAGGGGGCTGCTGGCTCGCAGGACGGCCGGGCCTCGTTGGTGGATTGCCCTAGGCCGGAAGCCTTGCTGAAGGCCCCCTGCTCCGAGGCTGGCCGCCGCCGCCGCCGCCGCCGCCGCCGCTGCCGCTGCTACTGCTGCTCTTCGACCTCCCTCCCCTCCCAGCCCAGGGAGGCCGAGCTGTCGTGCGTGCTGGTAAGCTGGCTCCCTGCTCCCAGATCAGGCCTGCAGTGGTTTTCAAGCTTGGAGGGGAATTTGGGAAGGCTCCAGGGAGTTCTTCCGGACTCCACCATCTTGGCTCCAGAAGTCTAGCGTTTTATCATGTTAAACTTTTGTCAGCTTTGCCGGTCTGGCTGTATCAACAGATTTTAAAGTTGTTTTCATTTGAACTTCTCTTATTATTATTGGCCTAGCACATTCTTTCAGATGCATGACTATTCTTTGAATTTCTTCCTCGGAAAACGATATGTTCTTACTCTCTAACCCCTTATCCATTAGTGAACTATTTTTATACAATTGCTAGTTAATGCACTAGATAGAATGCCAGGCCTGGAGTGTGGAAGGCCTGAGTTCAGATCTACCCTCAAGACACTTACTAACCGTGTGACTCTGGGCAAGTCACGCAACTCTGTTTCCCTCTCAGCTCCTCATCTGTAAAATGAGCTGCAGAAGGAAATGGCCGCCAAGAAAACCCCAAATGGGGTCACAAAGACTCAGACGAGACTGAACAACAATAACAAATTATTCTTACATATTTGTGTCAATTTACAATTATATCTCGGATATCAGACTTTTATAAGATATATTTTTCTAAAGATTTCCCCAATTATCTGTCTTCTTTCTAGCATCATTCATTTTGTTTCTGTAAAAGATTGTCAATTTTAATTAATCAAAACTGTCTACTTAATTTTCTGTGATCAGCTTTTGTTTAAGAATTCTTCCCCATTTATATTTATTCCTATACCTCCTTTCTTTCTCCTCTATTTTTTTTTTAAATGTGTGAACTTTAAATTTATTGTAGGGCACAATTTCATTTGGATTTGATTACAATATATGGTAAAAGATGTTAGTCTAAAACTAATTTTTGATAAACTGGTTTCTGTTTTTCTTAGTTTTTTTGTGGACTTTGGAGTCCTTAGTCCAGTCGGTGAGGTTTGGGGGTTTATTGTTTCTGAGTTTTGCTTACCTGGTCTAATCCACTGATTAACTTTTTTGCAATTGTTCCTTTGGTTTGGAAGGTGCATTCAATGGGACCAATTATGAAATTACTTCTTTCTTGCATTAAATATTTCTCTATTCCCCCACAAATTTGGGGCATCTTTAGAGAAGTGCCCAACTTTTTCCCAAGAACAAGTTTAGCTAAAAGAACAATTAGAGGTTTTTTCAGAGGCTGAATTTACAGGCACATAAATAAGTCTGAAAGAAAAACCAAAATTCCAGTGCCTTCAAACAAAATAACATCTATGATCAACATTTACATCTAAAAAAAAAAACCAGTTTTTTATCTTCCTGCCAATCCTGCCCCAGTCACTCCCTGGTGATGACTGGTTGGTAGGCCGGAATCCTAGGTTGGCTGGAGATCCATGTCACATTTCTTTGTCAAATCCAATATAATCCACAAATAGCTAGGGAGTACCTGCCATGTAAAAGCCATATGCTATTTTTGATTAATTTTCATTACTATCAACTACATGAAGCTTCTTGATTTCCACAGTAGTTAGTGCTCGACTTCTACTCCCCATAAAATTTCTTTGTATATGTGCATATGTGTTGTTTCCCCCAGTCAAATTAAGTTCCATGAGGGCAGGGAATATTTTGTTTTTTTTATTCCCAGTGCCTACTGGAGTCCTTGGTCTGTAGTAAGTGCTTAATAAATGCCTGTAAACTTGTATAGATTATTGGATTAAATTGAGTTGAATTTAATTAAATTGCCTAATCTACTTCCAGGGAGTGGCCTAGAAACTGTGTAGAAAAAAGGGCCACTTTCTCCTAAATCTCAGGGTTCAGTGAATTTTGCAGTGACTTGGTTTGGCTTTTCTTCAAACAGGTCCCAAAAGAGCATTGTGTGGTCCAGCGGAGAAAGTGTGGGCAGGAACCAGAGTCAGGAAGATTTGAGTTCAAATCCTGTATCAGACACTACCTAGCTTTATGACTTGGGGCAGGCCCTGTCTCTCTAGGCTTCGATTTCCTTTTCTCTGAAAAGGGAGTGTGAACACCTACCTCACAGAACTGTTGTGAGGATCAAGTGAGGTAACACATAGAATGCTTTGTAAACTTTGAGGCACTATATAACTGATTGTTATTATCAGAATTATTATTGTTCTTGGGGATCTAATTGGAGGGGGCAAGAATCCGGTGAGTCAAAGTGATGAAAGATAGATGGCAAATTGCTCCTGCAGTGCCAAGGACCAGTGTCAGCTTAAAGAATATGGTATGGGGAAGCTCGTTCAGAAATCCTACACGATGCAGAATATAGTATATTTCTTGTTTTCTCAATGGGTGAGAGAGAGGGGGAAGGGAGGGAGAGAATTTGGAACCAGAAGTCAAATTAAAGAAATCATGTGTGAATTCTACATTGTAAATAAGTGGAAGAGGAGAGAAGAGGAAAGGAATAAATATTTATGTAGCACCCAGTATTTACGCGTTGGGCCGTGTGCTAAGTGCTAGTTGTTGTTCAGTCCGATCTGACTCTCCCTGACCCCAAGGACCTCCTGTCCTGCACTGTCATGTTCATTACTTCCAGGACAGTATCTATCCATTTCACACTCTGCTGTCCCTTTCTCCTTTTGCCTTCAATCTTTCCCAACATCTGAGTCTTTCCCAGTGAGTCCTGTCTTCTCATTATGTGGCCTAAGTATTATGTTAAGTACTGTTTACATTATTGTCTCATTTGATACTCACAACAATGCTGGGAGGTAGATGAGGAAATCAGAAGTTAAGTGACTTGCCCAGGGTCACCCAGATAGAAGATGGAAGAAAAGATGCCAACTTAGGAAGGGAGAAAATCACAGCCAGTCAAATAAAGCAGCATACAGTGGATAAATCAGACTGGTAATGTTGAGGTTTAGGGTTTAGGGATGCTTGAGACCCCAAAATACCAACACACCAGGTCCTGCTGAGTGAATTCGACTCAAGCCTTCTTTCAGCCAAAGTAAATCAAAGTTTATTAAAGATTGGCCATAATAGGTAGACTCTTAAGGAGCCTAAGTACATGTGAAGCTTGTATTGACAAGTGGGTCAGAACAATCTGACACAGAGTGAGTCCGTGCTAAATTGAATTCTCAGCCCCGTCATGGAGGCAAGATAGATCTTATGTACAGAAGGATTGGGGGAGGATTTAGGGGTGGTCTAGACAAGGGCTTTAGGGAGGGTCTTGAGGAGTCTCAGGAGGATCTTGCTGTGACGAAGGTCAGACTCCAGGAATGGGATTAAGGGTAGGAAATAGCTGAAGGCTACCTGGAGATGACCGACAGTGGAGGGCTAGGCTAGTTTAAGGGTAGCAGATTTGGGTACGGGTATTTTGATAGAATCAAGGGTGGGAAGTAGCTGGACAGTAGAGGGCTAGGCTAGGTTAAAAGTAACCGAGATTTGGGCCTAGCAATAATGAAAGACTTATGCCCTCAGGCAAATAAATGCCTCATCAAATGGGAAGATTCAATCAGAGTTCAAGGGGTTTCCCATAGCCTGTACCCCCTCATTAGTGCCCATTTTAAAGTCTGAAGCATCTAAACATTTAGAAACTTCAGACCTTGTTTGTTTGATGCCAGATAGTAAGTGTCTGAGGCTAGACTTAAACTCAAGCGTTCCTGACTCCGAGGCCCAGCATTGTATCCAGTGTACCACCTGGCTGCTCCCTAGGTGCTCAGAAGAACAGCACACCAACCCTGAGTTGGGCTGACATGTGCATGGTCAGCACAGGATAATTGGCCAGTTAGTTGTAACTGATATATGATGAGTATGGACTGTCCAGAGCCCTTTCAAATGGTTTTCTTCTTTGTAAAGCTACTATCCTACAAGATGAGGGTTTTTTTTTAAAACTTATGCTTTTCTCATAGGAGAGTAAGTGCAGACTGACGGATTACAAATGGAAATTGTCAATATTGATCTCAGTATAAGTGATGCACCAAGCCGAGAAGGATACTAGGTTCTAATTTTCATTTTGTAGTAATGGACTGTGACCTTAGACAAGCTTCTCTGGACTTCTTTTTCCTCATCTATAAAATGGGAGTGGAAGTATCCTTTCCAGAATCCAAGTCCTATGAGTCTACAAAGCAATTAAATAATTGTTTAGGTGGAGTCTTGGATCTGAGTGAGTGAGTTTTCCATGACTCTCTGACTCATAAAAATGACAGGCTTTGGAAGAAAATATGCCAATTTAAGAAGGGAGAAAATCACAGAGGGTCAATTAAAGCAGCATACAGTGGATAAATCAGACTGGCCAGTGCCCATTTTAAAGTCTGAAGCATCTAAACATTTGGAAACTTAATACCTTGTTTGTTTGATTCCTTAAGAACACAAAAATCATCTTACCCTAGTATTATACCAAACAGTTCCAAGAGGCTTGTGAGGACTTAAGAAAAAAGAAATTAGAGGTGGAGGAAGAGAATCCTCTTCAGGTTTTTGTCAATAATGTTGTCACCCTATAACTGGGTTACTTTCCAAAGGCAGAAGTTATTAAAAGACTTGAAGAACAGACCTGACTATTTTGTAAGCCAGGGATTTATGTGTGTTTAATGAAACCAGCCAGGGTAGGACAGATTGAAAATGGGATTTCAAAAGTGGCTCTCTCTTTTGGTGCCTGAATGTAAGCAGAATCCAAGCCAAATGTGCAGGACTCCTGCAGCATGCAGAAGATGAAGTAGGCATCTGTGAACCACTTTTATTTTTTACTACAGCAGTGGTTATGAACCAGCACTGTTTCTCTCCCCCGCCCCAAAAATGGACCAGGTTTTCTGAGGCACTGAGGTGTGGTGGAAGGACTGACTCTAGCATCAGTAAACTTAGGTTAGAATCCTGGCTTGGACACCCAATACCTTTGTGACCTTGGGCAAGTCACAGCCTCTCTGGGCCTTAGATTCCTCATCTATAAAATGTGAGAACTGGGCTAGGTGGTCTCAAGTCCCTTTCAAATCCTGACCTATGATCCTATTAATTTGGCTTCTCTGAGATTTGGTTTCCTCTTCCTTAGAATCAGGATCTACAGGATTATTGGGAGGAGAGCTTTCTGTAAAAAGGTGAATTAAGAGCAGCTAAATGGTACAGAGGATAGAGTGTCAGGTCTGGAGTTAGGAAATTAGGAGTGCCAGACCTGGAGTTGGGAAGACTCATCTTCCTAAGTTCAAATCCGGCCTCAGACACTTACTAGATGGGTGACCCTGGGTGAGTCACTTAACCTGTTTGCCTCAGTTTCCTCATCTGTAAAATGAGCTGCAGAAGGAAATGGCAAATCACTCCAGTATCTTTGCCAAGAAAACCCCAAATTGGGTCATGAAGAGTCAGATGCAACTGAAATCTATCCACAGTAGCACTGAACTTACAGTCAGGAAAACCTGGGTTCAGATCCTTACTAGTTGTACAACCCTGGGCAGATCACTTAAATTCTTTGATCCTCACTTTCCTCACCTATAACATGAAAGTATTGGACTCAGCGACCTCTCAGATTCCTTCTAGCTCTAAATCTATATATCATCCTGTGGACACACGTTACCAAGAAGCTGAACAAAAAGGCCCCTTTTTATCATACGCTCCAAAGTTGGAGTGTGGCCTTGCATCCTCCTGAATTCTGGATTCTCATTGCCCAGAGCCCTATTATACCTGTTACAGTGGACTAGAGCCCCAGAGTGTGAAGGCTTTACTTGCCAAACTGGAATTAATTTATATTTTATCCAAAAGACAAAGTACCTAGGTTCTTGAGAAGGAGAGTGACATGATTAAGCCTGTGCTTTAGGAAGAATATTTTGTTGGCTTTGTGTGGGGTGGATTGGAGAGGATAGAGACTAAGGATGGGGTTGGGGCAGGGGAGTCCAGTTAGAAGGATGTTAATCAATCAGTAAACATTTTTAAAGCACCTCTATGTACCAGGCATTGCGCTAAGTGTTGAGGATACAAAAGGAAGCAAATGACAGTCCCTGCCATCAAGAAACTCACTGTCTAATGGGAGAGATACCATGCAAACAAATATATACAAGCAAGCTATATAGACAGCAAATAATTAACAGATGGAAGGAAAGCACTAGAATTAAGAGGAGTTGAGAAGGCTGCCTGTAAAAATTGGGCTTCTCACTGAGCCTCGAAGGAAGCTAGGGAAGCCAGTAGGCAGAGGTGAGGAGGATGACCATTCCAGGCATGGGAGACAGCCAGAGGAAATGCCCAGAGCCAAAAGATGGAGTGCCTGGTCTGTGGAATAGCCAGAAGATCAAAGAGTATGTGGTACAGAGTAAAGTATGAGAATGCCAGAAAGGTAGGAGACTAGGTTATGAAGGGGGTTGAAGATGCCAAACAGAGCATTTTGTATTTGGTTCTAGAGGGGATAGGGAATCCTTGGAGTTTATTGAGTAGGGGAGAAGGGTGATGTGGTCAGACACTTTAGAAAAGGCCCTTTAGCAGCTGAATGGACGATGTACTGGTGTGGGGAGAGACTGGAGACAGTCAGACCCACCAGCAGGCAGTTGTAATAGGTGTGAGGTAGTGGGGGCCTGCACTAGAATGGTGGTGGTATCAGAGCAAAGAAGGGAGGGTATTTAAGAGACAGTCTAGGCAAGAGGTAATGAGGACCTAAGTCGAGGTAGTGTTTGAGTGATTGGAGGAAAGGGGGAAATGGGAGGAAAATTGTAAAGAATCCTTAAGACTCTACAAGTGAGTGCATATGATGAGTGAGGAGGGAAGGAGAAAAGTCCTATCTACAATGAAATTACAAACCTGGCTGATTAGAAGGATGGTGGTGCCTTCATCCAGAATAGTGAAGTTTGTACACAGGATGGCTTTGAGGTGAAGAGAATGAGCATGTTGTTTTTGAGACCTAAAGGATATCCAGTTGGAGCTGTGGGGAACCCTCTAGCAGGTTGCTGATGAGGATTATAGAGAGAGGTTATAGAGAGAGGTTAGGGCTGGATAGCTAGAGCAGTGAGTGGTAGAATCATAGGCTTATTGAGTTTGAGCTCTCACATCATCTCGTTTTTTAGCCCTTCATTTTATACACAAAGAACTTATGACTCAGAGAAGGAATTTAACTTACCCAAGGTCACATAAGCAGTAAGTGTTCCAGCTGGGACTTAGCCCAAGGATTCTGATTATAAATTGAGCACTCTTTCCACTGCATGACATTGTCATCTGTAGAGAGATAACAAATGTGTGGAGACTGATAAGGTCACTGAGAGAGAATGTAGAGAAAAAAATAAAGGGGGCCCAGGACAGAGTGGGGAAGGGCACACTTGGTTAGGGTATAGAAAGAACATGGATGATGATCAAGCACAGGAGACTGAAAAGGGGTCCGGGAAGGGTGGAGAGAGAATAAGCTTTTATAGAGGGCCTGCTTTTTTGCCAGGTGCAGTGCTAAGCACTTGACAACTAGTATCTAATTTAATCCTCATTACAACCCTGGAAAGTGGCTGCTATAATTATCCCCATTTTGGACATAAGGAGAAAAGGCAAATAGAGGCTAAGCACTTTGCCCAGGGTCCTATAGTCTGTAGGTTCCTGAGCCTGGATTTGAACTCAAGCTCTCCTGACCACAGGCCCAACACTCTATCCACTGAGCCACCAACAGGTGAGAACATAAGCAGGAAAGAAAGGTGTCACAAAAACCGAGGGAGAAGAGAGCATCAGGAAGAAGAGAGTGATCAACACCCATCAACTTTTCATTCCTGCTCCAGAACACTAAATGTTGCTGGAAGACAGAGGATGAAAATGAAACCAGCAGTCAGGCAGTAGGTCAACAAGTATTTATTAAGCACCTACTGCGTGCCAGCAGCTGTACTAAGTACTGGACTAGGAAGCAGACTGGGTATGTGGGAAGGCGGGTAAGAGAGAATGGGAGTAAAGCATGAGCCCTAGGGTGGAGCCTGGGTGACGGGAGCATGGGACCGCCTTTGCCAACAGTAGGAAGTCAAAAAGACTAAAGAGTTTGGTGAAGGAGAAAGAAGAGAGAGGGAGAGGGTAAGTTCAGTTTTTATTCAGGAGACAATAGGGACCAGATTCTTTTTTTTGCGCCCTATTTATTTATTTATCTATCTAGCTATCTGTCTCGCTATTTATTTACTTATAGTTTTCAGCATTCATTTCCACAAGATTTTGAGTTACAAATTTTTCTCCCTGTCTTTCCCCTACCCCCACCCCAAAATAACGAGCCTACTGAATATCCCTTCCCCAATCTGTTTTCTCTTATGTCCTCCCCCATTTTCCTCCCCTCCAACTTTCTAGTAGGTCAAGATAGATTTTTATACCCCAGTGTCTATATATCTTATTTCCCAGTTGCATGTAAAAAACAAATTTTTTAAACATTTTTTTTGGAAATTTTGACTTCCAGAGTCTTTCCCTTCTTCCCTCCTTACCCACCCCCACTGGGAAGACCAGCAGTTCAACATAGGTTGTACATGTGTAGTTTCAAAAAACATTTCCATAGTAGTTATATAGTGAAAGACTAACTATATTTCCCTCTATCCTATCCTGCCCCCCACTTATTCTATTTTCTACTTTGACCCTGTCCCTTTTCAAAAGTGTGTGCTTCTAACTACCCTCTCCCCCAGTCTGCCCTCTCTTCTATCATCCCTCATCTTATCCCCTTCTCCCCTACTTTCCTGTACGGTAAGATATCCAATTGAGTGTGTATTTTATTCCCTCTTTAAGCCAAATTCAATGAGAGTAAGGTTGACCCATTTAGGGGCCAGATTCTTGAGGAGGGGAGCAACATGATGAAATTTGTGCTTTAGGAAGATCTGTTTTGGACATATTGAGTTGAGGCCTCTAACATTCAATTCAAGATGTCCAAAAGGCAGTTGAAGATGTAAGATGAGGGTTCAAAAGAAATGTTAGGGCTGGATAAACATATCTGAGAATTATCTGCACAGACATGATAATTGAATCTATGGGGGGGGGGGGTGAGGACATCACAAGGTGAAATAATATAGAAGGACAGGCAGCCTTTAGGACCCCTATGGGTAGCATGCATGACCTAGATGAAGATTCACCAAAGAAGAAGAGGAGTGGTATGGAAGATAAAGGAGAACCAAAAGAGAACCATGTCATGAGCCCCAAGAAAGGAGAGAATGCCCAGGAAAGGATATCAGCTGTGTCCAAGGCTGCAAAGAGATCAAGAAGGAGGACTGGGATAGGGGAGGGGGAAGACAGTACATAAAGGGAAGCTAGTGGTAAAAGCAGGGTAGAAAGGAGGAAGGGTGAGAGATTGTGGTTGGAACAGCCTGGCTTGGGGGTGCCCTAGAAGTACATCCCCAAATGGACCAGGAACCTGGCTAGATAAGATGAAAGCCCTGAGCCCCATGGGAGAAGGCCTAAATGCAGCTAGTGTGGCTTAGAAGTGAAGGTGAGAGTTGACCTCACTCTTCCTGGTAAAGCCATAATAATAACAGACATTCATATAGAACATTAAAGATTCCAGACTATTTTATATATATTACTTCATTTGATCCATCCAGTGCCCCTATTTATAGATAAGGAAACTAAGGTTTATGGCAAAGTATAAGTTACTGGAGGACAAGGACTGCTTTTAGTTGTCTTGTTTCCCTAGCACTTTGTGCTTAATAAATGCATGTTGACTAAGATTGAGAGAGGTTAAATTACATGCTTAAGCTAGCATTACCCAGTGATGTCGCACAGGATTCAACCTCAGGTCTTCCTGACTCCTGGTCCTACTTTTGCTCTCTCCTGCATGCTGCCAATCTTCCCCAGTGTTAGACCTGTTAGGGGCTTTAGAAATCATCTAGTTCTAGTCTAACCCAACCAACAAATATTTATTTATTAAGCACCTGTCATGTACCAGACACAGTGTCATAAGCACTGGGGGGGGGGGAGGAGGAAAGACAGAAATAATTTTTTTCCTTAAAGAGCTTGCATTCAACTGGGAAATACAGTGGCTAAGAGTGCCAGGCCTGGAATCAGGAAGACTTACCTTCCTAAGTTCAAATCCAGCTTCTGAAGCTTACTAGCTATATGACCTTGGTCAAGTCACTTCACCGTTTGCCTCAGTTTCCCCATCTGTAAAATGAGCTGGAGAAGGACATGACAAACCACTCCACTGTCTTTGTCAAGAAAACCCCAAATGGGATCATGAAGAGTTGGACGCTAGTGAAAAAAATGACTAAGCAACAACAATAAAAACAAATGAACATATCCTTGATAATTTGAGAAGGGAGAGAACAGGAGGGAGCAAGGAAGGGTTTTTAGCGGAAGTGACACATGAGCGCCAGGGGTGGGGAGCCTGTCTGAACCCCAAAGAATTTAAAAAGTAGAGATGAGGAGGGTGTGCATTCTACACACGGGGGGCAACCCATTCATTTTATTCCTGAGAGAAGGAGAACCAGACATTTGCTCAGCATTACATAGAACTGGGACCAGAACCCCCAGTTTTTGTGACACCCAGCCTGGCCGCTTTACACTGTCCTGTCTCCTTTCTGACTCAAGGTTATCTTGAGGGCATTTAGAGTGAGCCTCATCACCAATGGGGGTATGTTTCAAGGGCGGAACCAACTCCTCTCATTCACCTGCAATTCCTCCTTCTACCCAATACTGATCTTCTTAAGTTTTCTCTTAACATTTTGTCCCAGGTTAAAATGACCCTGTCCCAATATCTGTCCGTTTTCATGGCCTCTGTGCAAAAGAGTTTACAAAACCCTTTTCTGAGAAGCCACTTAATATGATATCAAAAAATAACTACTCATATTTTTATACTGTTTTAAAATGTGCAAAGTGCTTTACATATGTTATCTCATTTGGGCCTTTCAACAGCCCTAGGATTTAACTCTTATAGATATCATTATCCCCATTTTAAAGATGAGAAAACTGAGGCTTACAGAGGTTAAGTAACCTGCTGACAGCTAGCAAGTGACCAAAATAGTATTGGAAACAAAGTATCCCAGTCTCTAAGTCTAGCGCTCTATCTGAATTATGGAAGAAAAGCTTAGGACACCAGACGTTAATCTTACCACCGCATGCCATGTGCCTTTTACTACTAGGAGCAAGCAGTTAGATGTGTGGTCGCTTAGGGACATGATGCCTATGATTGAAAGAATTTGTTACTAACTAGGAACTGCCCACCCATCCCCAGCTGGGTCGTTGTGCTAAAATTCTTCACGAGTCCCAGCTTGAACCCCCCTAAGGGCAGGACACCAAACAGAACCAGCCTTGTGGCCTTGAGGGTTGAAGCTGGATATGGAGAGACGTGCACATTTCCGGGATTTGTGCCTGGCTCTTAAACACCTCACTGAAATCAGATCTGGACTCTTGCAAATTCCAGAGTCCTAGAAAGGAAGCTATAAATATCCACAGGGAATTGTAGATGCGTCTGGTTTGGGCCTCGCAGGTCAGGGTGCCATTTCCAGGCTTAATAACTACACCCTTCTACTGTTTTCTAATTGTTCATTTGTTCATCTCACAGGGAGGAAGACACCCCAATGTTTTCGGCCAGTTTTCTCTCCTAAGGAGCCCCTCGGGAGCTCGCCTTCAGAGTTACAAGGCATGTGAATCTGACCCTTTCCTGTAAGGTTTGCAAACAGCTCTGCACAAAAACAAGACATTGTTTCTCTCCCTTCTTCCAATTCCCCGTGGGGTTTTGGTGATGAACAGAGCTTTTTCATCCTGAAGCCAGCCAGACTTACTGTGTCCTCTTCCTTCCATTCTCCTTCTCCTGCCTCTTCACTCTTTCTCCCATCAAAATACTAATTTGAAGACCTGCCAGATGAATGGGCCAAGCACTGATTTATGGTATGTGAAAGATGGACCACAGGATTATAAGATGATAAATTTAGAGTTGTGGGAAACCTGAGAAGTCACCAAGTCTAACCCACTACTTTTACAGATGAGGAAACTGAGATTCAGAGTCATTACAGTGCTTTGCTCAGGATCACTCAGCTGGTAAATACCCAATGCAGGATTAGGCTAAACTAACAAACTGGTTGTTCTCAGAATGCCAGATTTACACTGGAGAAGACCTTGGATGTCAGTCATCCAGTTAAAGCCCTTCATTTTACAAATGAGGAAATCCGCATGCTAGAGAAATGGAATGGTTTGTCCAAAGTCATACATATATAATAAGTTTTCGATCTGGAATTTGAACTCAGTTCATCACCCTTTCTGCCATAGCATGCTGCCTGGTTGGTACTCATCCTTTCTATATTATTTATCTACAGTGAACAACAGACGATAAAAATCACAGAAAAATCATAGAAATTTTAGCATGAGATCATTGAGCAAATCAGTCAATCTATCTGTCAGCAAACATTTATTTAGCACCATCTGTATGCTATTTATATGCACTGGAGATACAGAGGCAGAAGTGAATCACCGCCTTCAAGGAGTTTAAACTCTGTTGGGAGAGATAGCATATACCTATATGTATATTTATATATATATATATATATATCTACACAGCTGGGGAAATGAGGGAAGGTCTCATGCAGAAAGCTTGAGCAGAGTCCTAAAGGAGCCTGGGAAGAGGAGGAGGAGGTGGGGATTGCATTCCAGGGATGGGGAACAGTTAGTAGGGTCAAGGCAAGGAGGAGGAAATGGAGTTCTGTACATAAGGAGTGGTAAGAAAGCCAGTCTAACCGGACTATAGAGTGCATGGAGAGGAATAATGTGCAGAAAGGTAGGATGGATCCAGGTTGTAAAAGGCTTCAGATGTCAAACAGAAGAGTTTGTATTTGATCCTTGAGATAGCGGGGGCCTTGTGCCACAGATGGAGAACAAGCCCCAGAGAAAACAAGATGGGAAGTTAGTTAATGGAAAAAGCAGAACTAGAATCCAGCCCTCTTGATTTCTAATCAAGTACTTTCTCCAGTGTGATGTGCTGCCCTCTGGGCTCTTAAGCTTCATCTATGTTAAATGTTTACAAATCAACTTATATTTAAACTGCACTAGGGGACCATGCCATTTAAAGGGATTGCAGGATGGCAGAGTGGAAGAGGAGCATTTTATAAAGAACTTTCTCTTCTTTATTATGTTTTCCTATTCCATACAGAGCTCTCCTTCCTCTTCCCCATCATCTAACCAGAATATCAGCCCCTTGAAGGCAAAGACTTCTTTATACTTCTTTGTCTCAGGAGTTCAACACCCAGCAGGCTTTTAAGAGATGTTAGCTGTTCCTACTACTGTCTTCCTCATTCCTGCTCCAGGCACCTTGGAGCAATAAATGTCCCTACAGTTGCTTGATTAGGCTTTTGGGACAGCTTAATCCCCCACCTCAGAAAATGGATTAGTGCAGTGAACTGGATTTACAAGGGGGCATTTTTTTCACACGTGCTAATTGAGTTCAATAGCAGCTAGTATGTGGACAAGTTGTCACATTGCCCAGGAATGTACAGACTCATTGTGTGACCTTAGTAAAAATACTGTGAATTTCAGTTGCTTGGGAAATAGGGTTAAATTCAAATTATATATACAGTGAAAATTGCTGTATTGTGAGGGTCTCAAGGGATGTGAAGAGTTAGAATAAATAGGATGAGGATCAGTGATTTCTCTTTTCCATTGATGAATATAGGAGGGGGAAAAAAGCCTTAATTTTTAGAATGAGAAATATGAAGTAAGCATGGATAAGACTAAGTTTCAGGGAGACTAATATATGTAAAAGAAGAGGAGGTGGTGTGGTATAAGGGAGAAAAATCCATCAGCATTGCAGTAAGGCTGCTAGATACAGGCTCTCATTACCCCCGGCAGCTCTAAAATGTATGCTGGACAGGTGTAAAGTGAACAGGACTAGACTGCATGCTACTGTATGTCTGTAAATTACATATGGATAGAGTCTGGACTGGTTTTCCTTCCACTTTCTCTCTCTCTGATATAGAATATATCAGTCATATTATGCTGCTTTTCTCTCTTTCTCTTTATATACACATTTAACATAGCGGTGCACACATATGTCTGTATATAGACACATATTTCCACTAGATTTAGAGTCAGAAAACCTGGTGGTTTTAAATCTTGGCTCCCAACCCTCCCACTTACTACCTTATTATTTATTACTACATTATTATTTGGTAAAATGCTTAACCCATCCAAGCTTCATTTTCTTTATCTGTGAAATCACAGGCTTATACTAAATGGCCATCTAGCATTAATTCTTGAGACTTTCAGCCTCTCCATATTTCATTGTCTTTAAGAACAAGATAAGAGTAATCGTCTTGATCTATCCTGCTGGGAAGTGCTGTCCTTCCAGAGGACAGGGGGAGGGATTCAATGACCTCTGAGATCCCTTCCTCTCCATCTCTAGGATTCCATTACCACCTCAGCATGAGCACTGTGGGGCCTGGAGCAACAGGGCTTGTTTTAATCTAGTAATGCTTTTCAAGCCCCATGAATCATCAAATATGCTATGTTGGGAAGACTTTTTGTCAAGTTTTATTAGTCCACCAAGGGCAATTTATTTTCATTCCCTCTCATTCCTTCTCCACAGGGAGGAGGTGGACTTTCAAGGGCATTATCCCAAGCCTTGGCCCTGAGCCCCACTCAGAGCAGCTGCCTCCATTAGTCTGGGGCACAGGATGGAGGGCTTTACTCAGAGGGAGCCATGTCCAGTCAGTGCAGCTTCAACCCAGCCAGTGGGTCCTGCTGTTTGCACAAATGGTCCTAAGAGCAACACACTGAGATGACAGGAATGGGGGTGGGCAGAGGATGCTCATTATGACATGTTCATTTTCTGCTTTAGTGGCTGCTGGTTCAAACAGAAAATAAACCAGCTGTGCTGAGGTAACACAGAATGTGCCCTGTGGAAATTTTGAACTCTTACCTGATGGTCAAGTCAGTCAGGACCAGACCTGCACTCAAGTTGATTGGGCAGGTGCTTGCCTAGGATGATTTCAGAATCTCCCAAGCATCTCTCTTCCCCTACTCACATATATCTCTGTCGCCCACCATCTTTCAAGGTGCCACCCACTACTAGGGCCATGCTCTTACCCTTACTCTCATTCCAGATTACTTGGTATTGATTTCGCCTATATTTTGCATTTACTTAATAGTGTTCTTTCCTTTCCCACCAAGAGAGTCTAAGCTCCTTGAGGGAAATTTTGCTTCTCTATCCCCAGTACCAGACAGATAGGTGGTGATTAATGAATTCTTGTATAATTGAATTGAATAATGGACCTTCCAGGTGCTTAGAGTCCCCACCATTAGTCATATCTTTGGGTTAAATCATGAAGACCCTTGTTAAAATGCAAACATGTTCCCTGGGATGGTGGGGCCCATGGAAAGCCATTATTGCCTGAGAAAGGCAACTTACCCAGGATCACACAAGGATGGAATGCAGGAACAAGACCTTGCATTCAAGTCTTCTGGCTGTCCAGTGTACTTGGTACCACATCATGCTGCCTTTCTCCAAAGGGAAGTGTTAGGGGAGGGGGCAAGAGAGAGGCATTGCCAATTTCACAGATTTGCCCAGGGCTGCTTACGGCCTCAAGTGGTAATGCCAGGCTATTTTAAGTAAGTTATTGGGAATTATTTTTCTTACCCCCAAAGTATATTTTTAGGCTATCCTTTATTAAAAAGTTGATTTTCAAATTAAAACTGAGATCTGTCAAGGGAGTCCAAATAGTTTAAAATAAGTAATGCATTGGGGAATTCTTAAAATCTTAAGAGCTGGAAAGGACCTGCAACCATCTAGACTAGCAAATACCTGAAACAAGAGTCCCTAATAATTTGACATTCTTAGCAGATGGATATCTAGCCTCTTGCTCGGATAACCCTTTAAATACTTGAAGATAGCTATCACGTCCTCCTGGAAAGTGCTGTTCTCCCTCATTAAGTAGCGCTAGTTCCTTAAGTTGATCCTCTTATGCCATTGTTTCCAGTAACTTCTCTATCCTGGTCATCCTCTTCTGGACATGCTCCAGCTAGTCAGTATCATTCCTAAAATGCGATGCTCGGAATTGAACACGGCGCTCTGTCTGTGGCCTAACCAGAGCAGAGCCCAGTGGAACGATCGTTGCCCTTTGCCTGGACTCTGTTTCTCTTCATGCATCTTAAGGTTTCAGGGGTATTTTTGGGCTTCCATATTGCAATTCTTAACTCATATTGAGCTGACAGTCCAAAAACGCCCACACTTCCTCCTCGTCACCTACTTATGAAAGTTATTTTTTGAACCCAAGTATTGGACTTTAATTTACATTTATTCCTATTAGACTTCATCTAATCAGATTGTAAGCTGATGAAAAGTTTTAGAATTTGGGGGCGGCTAGGCGGCGCAGTGAATAGAGCACCGGCCCTGGAGTCGGGAGGACCTGAGTTCAAATATGGCCTCAAACACTTAACACAAAAACTAGTCATGTGACCTTGGGCAAGTCACTTAACCCCAATTGCCCTCCAAAAAGCAAAAAAAAAAAAATTTAAAAAGTTTTAGAATCTAAGGCTTTCACCCAGCTGTATCTTCTCTCCCTGAACTCTCTGTCAGTATGGTAAGCATTCCTTTTCCTGACTGTATTCAAGTCATTGATTTTAAAAATAGAACCAAGGTCAGAGTATTAGGGATCTTTAGTAGGAACCTTCCTTAAGGTTTGCATCAAACTATTACTCACCACTCTTTGGGTTTGGTCAGTTAACCTACTCCAGATCCACCTACCTGTACTATCATTTGCTTCATATGCTTCTACCTTAACCGTAAAGATATTATGAGACTTTTGTAAAAATACCTTGTATAAATACAGGAACATGATATCTATGGCATCCTCATTGTACAATTGGTTCTTCTATAAAGTAATATAGGTATTACTAAAGATCACCAGGCTATGTAACATTTTGCAATAAAAATCATAGGGCTTGTGGGAAAATGGGATAAGGGATACAACACTCAAAAACTTTGAGGAACCCAATAAAAATGATAGCATAATTTAATACATGTCAAATTGTTAAGAAATCCCTAAATACTACAATAAATGATGGTGATGTCACCTCCTTGATGGTTTGCAACTATGGGAATGTGCAATGTCGCCATAGCCATGGTGGAAGGCAAGTGCAGACTCGTCCTCCTTTGCCAAAAGCTCCTACTGTACCAGAAAACATACAATAAATATGGCACTTTACATTGAAAAAGACCTGAATGCTGCTTGTGGAAATGGACATTGGAAGAGTTGTGAAGTGGTGCAGTTTTCCATATTATCACTGTTTCTTACAGAAGAAATCTCACATAAGAAAACACAAAATTGAGATTATGCTCAAATTTTCCTTTGATTTATCAGTCATTTTGGAACAAATTCAAATTTTCAAAATAAGTATTGTAGCAAAACTGACTGTGTTACCTCTTCCAGTCTAGTCATCCTTTCAAAGAGAAAATCAAGTTCTTCTGACTTGTTCCTAAACTCATACCATCTCATAGTGATCACTGCCACCCTTTCTGAGGGCTCACAAACCATCCTTTTCATAAATCTGTCCTGATATCCATACCTTATTTGAATATTCTGGAGTTCAGTTGTCCTAGGCCTAGTGATATGAATTCATTGAGGGCAGTGATGTGATTTTCTCACTTATCTGGAGTTTCATTTCCCTGTTTCTTATTTTTTTTGTTAGGAAACCTCCCATCTGCCGACCATTTTCCCAAAAAGAGAAAAATAAAATGTGAGTTGAAGGATTCTACCCTTTCTCTCTCATCTATTATTCCATTGGCTCTCAAAGTAGGGCCAGTTCTTTTCTTTATGCTTAAAAAAAAGTCCTTTGTAGTCTATACTATTCCTCCTGAAGCCTTGCCCTTTTCAAAACTTTTCATGCTGTTGACCTAATCCTAATAACACTTTTAAAAAAATTTATTCATTCTTTGGTATTATGTTTGGGGCATGTCTTTTAAAAAATTGGATTGGCAGATCCAACCTCTATGTATCCACACTAGCCGTTTTTGACAATCCCCCTTCTCATCAGAATGATTTCTCTGTATGGATTGGAATTTATTTCTTAAGCTCACCTACTCTCTTTTGAGGTATCTTCCCCTATAGAATCTTAGACCATGGTAGTCTACCAATAATTTCTCTTTGTAGTCTTGTCTCTTAATGTTTGGGGGTCTGTGTCAAACTATGTTTAGTGGTCCTTGATTTAAAAAAAAAAAAACTGAATAAGCCTTTATTAAGCCTTACTATGTACCAGGCACGCTGCTAGCTTCTGGGAATGTAAATATGAAGAATGAAGCAATTCCTACTTCCAGGGAACTTACATACTCATTGGAGAGAAAAGAAGTACGCATACGAGAACGTTCAGAATAAATTTAATAAAGTTTTAAAACAAAGAAGTAAAAATTTGTTCAAGACAAAGATGTTTGAGAGGATAGGTATTAGCAGTTGGGGAGGGGGTAGATCAGAAAAGGTCTCATGTAAAAGGTGGTGCTAGAGCTGTCTCTTTAAGGAAGAGAGAGATTCTGTGAGGCAGAGGTTAGGAGGGAGTGCATTCTAGGCCTTGGGGGATGGCCAGTACAAAGTCACATAGACAAGTAATAGAATGTTGTGCATGACGACCAGAGAAAAGGCTAATTTGGTTTGATCTAAGAGGGCACAATTAGGTTGGAAAGATAGGTTGGAGGTACGGCTGTGAAAGACTTGAAAAACTGAATGGAGGAGTTTTTCTTTTATTCTCAAGGCAGTAGAGAGCCAGTGGAATTGATTGAGTAGGAAAGTGACTTGGTCATATCTGCTTAAGAAAAATTAAGTTGGCAGCAGTGTGTAGGATAGACTGGAGTGCAGAAAGACCTGAGTCAGAGAGACCAATTTTAAGGGTATTGCAATAATCTAGGAGAAAGATTATGAGGACCTGAGTTAAGGTGGTTATAGAGTGAGTAGGGAAAAGGGATCAGATGGCAGAGAGGTAGAAGTGGAAGTGACAGGATTTGGCAGTGGCCATTCCTTTCAAGCCTCCAGTCATTTCTGCTTCAATAACTGAAACCTCCTTATTGGTCTGAATCAGTTCTAGTCTAACTTCCCTTTGGCTTCTTCCATTCTCTACCTTCTGAAGTATGAAATCAGCATTAAGGTAATTTAAGACTTGGCATGAAGTTCCCATGATATAATGCATACAAGATATTTTGCAAACTTTAAAGCACTATATGTTAATTATTATTATTATCATTGTCCTTATTACTCCTCATTCTATTATACTAGTGCCAAAAACAGAGTAGTCAGAGGTAATGACAATGATTTATCTTTCATTAGTGCTTTTGATACCTTAGACTAGAGATGTCAGACTTACAGCTTCAGTTGCAAACTGCCCATGACACTCCCAGGTGCTTCGAGAACCAGGTAAAGATAGAGTTCCTATATAATTATAGTTATTGATATATCAATAATAATAATAAAAAAAAGAATGTACAGTTTTCTAAATCAGTATGTGGCCCACAGGGATTTTTATGTAGCCCCCATTTCTATTTGTTTTTGACACTACAGCTATAGACCAATCGTGAACAAGCCAAAAATCCTCTCAGAGGTGTTCTACTCAAGTCTGGGGCCTCAATTAAGGAACTGATCATGGACAATGGTTAAAAGTGCAGAGCTTAATTGTGCATTGTGTTCATCTTTCCAGATTGTTGTTGTTCTTCCTTCATTCTCGAAGAGGACCAGTGACATCAAGAGGGTGGTCTCTTCACTCGGGCCCTAGATTATAAACTCTATGAGGTAAAATGTACGCCGTAGTTACCTTTGAATCTATCCCAGCGGAGCTATTGTTAGATAAGCCAAACTTGCAGCACAAGGCACCTGGGAGTTCTCCATGAGTTACCAATGGGGTGAAGAGTTGGGTTTCATGACTCAGGTTGGTAGAGACCCACATTGGTGGGGGGATAGCACAGGCTGTAGCTTCTTTGGGTGTAATCAGTCAGCAAATGTTTATTGAACACCTACCTTGTGCAAGGCCCCGGGGATATAAATACAAAGAAGGAAATAAGCCACTTTTTCAAGGAATTTACAGGCAGAACATACAGAATCTTGGGCCAGGAACCGGTGGATGAATGTTTAGGGACAAGAGCGCTAAACTTGTTCCAAGTGTAGTGATAAGGTTAATGTGGAGTTAACCAGATAGGGTTCAAGGATTGAGAAGCAGAAGGAGCTCATGAATAGTTCATGTAAATAGCAATTTAAGGTTGAGGTCAAACAGCACATCTCAGGAAAGGGAGATCAAAGGTTAGGTTCCCACAGGGTGTCAGATGGCCGGGGAGAAATTTGCTTCCCTTCAGCTTGTCTTCTGCATTTTAAAACTAGGAAGAATGAATATGCTTCTGCTGGTGATAGAAGTTACCTTCACCTCCTCCTTCCTTTGGGGGAGTGGGAAGGCTCTATATTGGACACCCTTCCCTGGGGGCTGGCATTATGCTTTGCATACAAATACCTAACAAGTGTGTGTGTGAATGGAAGACATTTCTTGTATTTTAAAGGGCTTTAGTTTACAGAAACAACATCTGCTAATGACCTTGTTTAAAGAGGGAGAGAAGATCTTAAAAGATATTGTGGGACATCTTTACCAGCTCCTTTGAAGCAGAGACTCTGTGACCAGGAATGGGTGGCTATGGTTGATGATGGTTTGGGTCACAGTAGCCACACACTATCAATCACTTGTAGCAGCCTTTTGGAGCTGCTCTTATAATAACAACAGAAACAACAAAGAGAACAATAACATTAATATAGGAATAGAGCCAGGACCCCAGGTGTCATTGGCAGAGGTAATCCCTAGAAGAGGAAGCTCCCTCTACCAATACAGATAGGCAGCCAGAATTTCCCAGAACACTGAAAATTCAAGTGACTTGACCCATCAACAGCCAGGTTGTGCCAGAGGAGGCAGTTCAACCTAGGTCTTTCTGACTCTAAAGCCAGTTCTCTCTCTACTGTACCAGACTATCTGTCCTTCTATTAAAAATAATATACCAACATGTATATAGTGTTTTAAGATTGCAAGATGCTTTAAATATATCATCTCATTTGATTCCTTCATCAGTCCTCTGAGACTGATAATTTTTTTTTTAATCTCGATGAGGAAATTGAATCTGAAAGAAATTAAATTGTTTGCCTAGGGTCCTACAGTTAATGAGTATTTAAAGCAGGATTTTACTAATTCTAAAACTGGTACTCTATCAGCTATGCCAAGTTACCTATTAATGTTAGAGGATGCCCCTGATTAATGTCCCAGTATCCCACAGATGGCTTGGTGACATACACCGTGTTTGCATGGGAAAGGACTTTCTGTATTATCTATTTCAGACTAAGAGGGGGTAGTGAAGACCTCAGGATCATGCTGGTAGTAATTGTTGGCAATAGGACTGGACCATAAGCCTGTATGATTCTAATGGCAATGTTTTTTCACTATACCATGGGGACAATGGAGGGAACATCAGGTTTGGAATCAACTACTGTTGGCCTCAGTTTCCTCATTTGCAACATGAAAGGGTTATACCAAATGATCTTTGAGGTCCCTTCTGGCTCTAACTCTATGATCCTGTTCCCCACCCCAGCTTACTCAAACCCTTAAAATATTCAGACCTGATGCCAAAATTATGCCTATAAATTAATTCCATTAACTTAAGCTTTGGTTCCTACTAAAATGCAGATATTACTGGGGGAGGTGCTAGCATTTATTTATATCTGAGTGTGAATGAGGGATCTAAGATCAGGTTTTTATAAGGGTCTGAAGAGAGGGAAAAGTCACCTGGGATACTGGGGGTGGGTTGTACCATGGAAATAGGGCCAGAAGCTCCTTCCCTGATCTTGCTTAGATACTTGGAGCCTGGTATAAATGAACTTGCCCCTCCCTAGGAGGTACTCAGAGAAGATGCCACCAGGGAGAGCCCACAATCCCTTCACATCCAGGGGAGAAGAATCTCAAGCAGGCCAGAGGATGCCGGGCTGTCAGATTGCTGCTGTGTGGACAAGGAACAAGTTTGGGCACTGGGAGTGAGGAGTTTTCAGATGTTCCAAGCAAAAGCCTCAGTGACATGAGTGGACAGTGTTAACTGAAGCAGACAAACCAGTATGTGTTCTTAAATACATTCCTCTAAATGGTTTTGAAAAAAGAGCAAATTCTATTCATCAGAAATTGAGTTTGGGGAGGCAAAGAGCAATGGAAAGATCCCAGCAAACTTGAATGAGTTGATCTCTTATTAAGTAACTTGCCTGAAACCAATGTTGCCTTGGCTGCCTAAAGCCCTGGAACTGATCAGTTCATGCTGGTTTGAAGTCATTTATATGTAGTTGAGAACTTTGTTGTGCTTTTAAAAAAAAATTATTTTTTAAAAATCCCAACTCTGTAGAATCTGCTGACTCCTGCTTTATCAGAAAAAGGCACACTCAAAACTTCCCAGTCTCTCCATCCACAGCACCAAGATGATTTAATACCTCATAACAGAAGTAATTTTGTAATAATCACACAAAGGCAGCAATTAAAAAATATTGCTTGTTTCAGGGCTTATAAATTGGTTGCTGGTAATTGTCAACAGAATGTGTTTTTCTAACTCAGTGAAATGATATCTCCTTGCAGGCTGGCACAGTAATTATTATATTTGTACAGTACCAGAGGACTTCCAGCCAGTGTTTGACAGGGAGTTGATTAAATCACCCAGGTGTAATTGAAGGTTTTGATTGCACTGATCTAAGATGATCAGAGTTAGCAGTTTAGCAATCCCCAGTCCCCTTTCCAACACCTAGTTTTTAAAACTGGAGGACTATCAGTCTTCATGCACCCCAGGTCTTAGGATTCTGCTATGGAAGTCTGAAGAAGACACCCTGGAGATCTTTTTAGCTCAGTAAAAATGAGAAAAGAAAACAGATCCCTCAGTCTTGACCCAGAAGCTATCATTTGAAGGAAGACTAAAAATGTTTCTGAAGGCTTCCCTTACTTCCTTAGACTGTAAGTTTCTAGAGGGCAGGGACCCTGTTTTCGGTCTGTCGCTGGCTGTTGTTATTGTTTGTCCTCCATTCTTCAAGAGGCATGTATAATCTGGAAGCTTTTTCATTCACACCAGAGGTTGCAGAGTAAAAAATTAATCATGTGCTAGTTTATTTTTTTGTGACTAATCAGTTTTAAAATCTCTCACTTTTGCAAAAGCAGTGATTTAGCATGCTGAACTCTAAAGGGCAGTGAGCTGAGTGAGGAGGGGCTTTGTGGACTGTGGTAAATAGAACCCTCTGAATTCCAATTCATTCATACTGTATTTATAGTATAGACAACTCCCAGATCTATTTATCCTACCTTATGCTGTCTCCTCTCTTCCAGTACTGTGTCACCAACTGTCCATCAAGCATTTCCAAATGGATGTCCCAGAGGTTTCTCAAACTCAACATACCCAAAACAGAACTCATTTCTCTCCAAAAACTTGCCTCTTCCCAATTACCTTATTTCTGTGATTGGAAACCTTAGTGTAAGCCTTGATTCTTCACTCCCACTCACCCATATATATGCAATCAGTTGCCAAATCTTGCCCTTTCTACCCTGACAGCATCTCTCATATATGGATCCTCTCTACTCACACAGCCACCACCCTAGTCCAAATCCCAATCACTTCTTGCCTAGGCTATTGCAATAGCCTCCTCATTGATGTCCTTGCCTTAAATCTCTCTGAATTCCAATCCATCTTGTATGTAGATGCCAAAGTGATTATCCTAATGCTCAGGTCTGACCATGTCAACCCCCTATTCAATCAACTCCAGTACCTTTTTGTTACATCTTGGTTTAAATATAAACTCTCTTTGACTTTTGTAACCCTTCACAACCAGACTCCAACCTACCTTTCTAGGTTTATTATAATTTTCCTCCCCTTCATGAGCACTCCAGTATAGCCAAGCTGGCTTTCTAACAATTCCTCATATATGACGTTTTATCACATCTTCATACCTTTGCACTGGCTGTTCCTCATGCCTAGAACGCACTCTCTCTTCAACTCACACTTAGACAATCCCCACCTTCCTCCGCAGCGGTTTTCAACCTGTGGGTCACAACCCCTTTGGGGGTCGAATGACCCTGTCACAGGGGTCACAGGGGTTGCCTAAGACCGTGGGAAAACACATATTTCAGATGGTCTTAGGAACCGAGACACCGCTCCTCTCTCCGTCTCCAGGCGGGTCCTCCCACATGCAGATACGCCCAGATATGAGTGAGTATTAAAGGGTCAGGCATTAGGAAGGCTGAGAACCACTGACAGTAGCTAGTGCCTTCCCTACAAAATGATCTCATATCTATTCAGTACATGTCTGACTGTGGACATGTTCTCTCCTTTGGCTAGAATGTGAACTCCTGGAGGGCAGGGACTCTCACCTTTTGTCTTTGTAGCCTCAGAACCTAGAAAAGCACCCAGCACATAAGTAGATACTAAATAACATTTGATTGATTGGAATCAGTAACCATACTATAAAGCTGAATAACCATGGGTTTTCTGGAAGTGATTCATGGACATGATGGGACATGAGCTGGTCTTTGAAGAATAGGTTACATTTATATAGATGAGAAAACCAGGGTGTGAAAAGGCCCAAAGTCAAGAATATACAAAGTGCATTTAGAATAGTATCGGTGACTAGTTGGAAAGGTAAATTGTAGTCAGGTGACAGAAAGTCCCAAATCCAGCTGAAGAGGCTATGCTCTTGGAAAGCAATAAAAAAACCTTTTTTTAATAGGGGAGTCACATTGAAGAAGAAAGTCACTCTGGCTGTGATATGAAGAATAAAACATGATAGGATTGTGTAGAGCAGGTGTTCTTAAGCTTTTTGTGTCCAAGATGCATTTGGCAGTCTGGTGAAGCCTATGGACCACTTCTCAGAATGCTTTTAAATGTATAAAACAAAATCCATGGGATTAAAAAGAAAATAAATTACATAGAAATACAGTCATCAAAACATAAAACAAAAACTTCATGGACCCCAGGTTAAAAATCTATCATGTAGACAGAAGAATACTCATTTGGAGGCTATTGCTGAAGTTGAGCGTTGAGGCAGGGAGGGCCTGGATTAGCTTGGTGGCAATGGGAATGGAAGGGAAGGTATGAAACTGAAGCAGGGATCTATTTTTATTGTTTCCTTCTACCATATTATGGCCACTCCTTGTAAAGAAGGTATCTTGAAGGAAGAAGTTACAGGACTTAGCAGTGGAATGGATGTGGGTGCAAAGGAGGAAAAAAAATCTGTGAATTCAATTAGGTTTCATGAATTCAGTTCTCCAAATATCCATTAAGTGTTTACAGGTTATTGTGCTGGAGATTGTGGCAGCGAGCACCCTCCATACCCAGGAGGGCTGCTAGCACAGGTTCTCTACCTTCCAGAAAAACAGGTCTCCCACCTCAGGCTCCATGTAACTACATTCAGACTATTAGGGGGAGAGTATATTCAAATCAGGAAGGGTCCTCAAATTCACTTAGGCTTATTAAGGGGCAGGGAAGATCTTTAAGTTACCATTGCAGAAATACAGAGACAAAACAAAATAATCCCATTCCTCAAGGAGGTTATGTTTGGGGGAAATAATGTATATAGAAGAAAGTATATTCAAAATAGTACAGAGCAATTTCAGGAGGGAGAGAATGCTAATAATAGGGGGGTATCAACAAAAGCCTCTTGCAGGAAGTGGTATTGGAGATAAATTTCAAAAGAAACAAAGGCCTCTACAAAGTAAATGTAAGGAGGTAGTGAATTCTATACATGGGGGACCTCATGCAAAACCATAGAAATGGAAATGGGATACCAGTTTGACTGGCATGGAGAGTGTGTAAAGTAGTACAAAAGGAACTAATTGGAAATATAAGTGGGGGCAGTTAGTTGATGACTTTAAATGTCTGACCGAAGATTTTGTATTTTGTTCTAAAGGCAACTGGGGGCCGTTGAAGATCTTTGAGTAGGAGTATGGCATTAGGAGACAGTGTGTTAAAGTAGATAAAGCATTGGCTACAGAATGAGAAGACCTTGGTTTAAATCTCATCTTTAATATTTACTACCTGGTGACCTTGGATTGTAGGATCCTAGAGTCACTAAGCCTCCCTAGGCCTCAGTTTCATCATTTGTAAAACGAGAGGATTGGATTAGATTACTTCTGGGATCCCTTTCAACTCAAAATCTATGACCTTATAGTGGGTTGAAATTGTATCTTGTTATGTTCCCCACCATCACCCCACCAGTAATATGGTAAATAGGCATGTAAGAGCCATTATAAAGTAACAATAAATAAGAAATCGTAATTTAAGAGTGTAAGGAGAAAACAGAGAAACCAGTGGTCAAAACTGCCTCCTAAATTAATTAAGGCCATATCCAGAGACTATGTGTGCTAAATAAAGAGAAGCTGGCTCGATAGACCCCCATAGAGTGACAGTCAGCCAGCAAGCTACAGATAAGCTATAGATATGCCCAGTAAAATTTTAAAAATGATATGTTAATGAGGCTAAGGTGATGTGGTTAAGTCTTACTTGTCCCCTTCCTCTTAGAACCCTGTAAGAATAGGACCCCGAAAACCCTGCCCCTTGAGCACTCCTCCAAGTGCTGTGGATCCATTCTGCCAGAGTGCTCCTGAGTCTTCTCCCAAGTTATGTGGCACTCTCACTCCCCCATCTAATTCCCTCACTTTCTGCCTCCATCTCCCAGCCCATTCCCTTCTCTGTCCCTGAGCAATCTGCCTTTGTACTCTCTGTGCCTTATTAAAGCATGATTGATGCATTGTTCTGTGCTTGCTGCCAGTGTGATCTTTCCCAGCGAGTATCGAAGGAGCTAGGCTTGTTTACCCTGACCTGACCAGGAAGCCCCTTGTGGTTCCTTTCCTTAAAGTGTAAGCCAGGCTAAGATTTAATTTGTCAGAAGCTGTGCCTACCATGGGGAAGCGTGGTGCTACAAACCCACCGGTAGAAAGCAGGAGCTGACAAATGGACTCTGTGCCCCTCCCTGCAGGATCCTCCCCTCACCTTCAGGCTTAATAGAACATATGGTCAGATGTGTGTTTTGGGAATAAGAATTTGGCAGCTCTGTAGAAGATGGATTGGAGAGAGAAGAGTTTGGAGTTAGGGAGACCAGTTAATTTATTGTAAATAGTCCATGTTAGAGTCCTGAACTAGGCTGAAGGTTATTTTAATGGAGGGAAGAGGCTGTATGTAAGGGATGTTATACAGGTATGGCTATCTACTGAGAGACCTTGTGCTTGGGGGTGGGCACGGTGAGGGGAAGCTGTGGTTCTGGAGTCCAAAGACTCCAAATAGCCAGATCCTGACTTCATCCCGTCACACCCGTGTGACGTAGCACAAGTCTCCTAACCACTCTAGGCCCCTGCAAAAATAAGGGGCTTGCATTAGCTCACCTCAGGCGTTCCCTCCATCTCTAAACCCATGGTCACACGACTTGATGTGGAAACTGAGGAAGTGGGAAGGGTCAAGGATGATTTCAGCGTCATGAGCTTGGGACACCGTCAGTAGAATGACGTTCTCCAGCAAGGCTCAGCTCCCCAGGAGCGAACTGAGCAGACTCTGGGTGACGCACGTTGAGGGGCTGGTCTAAACCAGACAAACATATTCGTGTGAAAGTGTAACAGACACAGACAGTTGCTTTAAAACAATAAAAAGTGATTAGCTTAAACACCTTTTATGTAAAACAACTGATCGTTGAAGTTAGTGTTGTTACGGTTGTTGAGTTGTTTCTCAGCTGGGCCTGACTCTTCATGACCCCATCTGGGGTTTTCTTGGCAGAGATACTGAGGTGGTTTGCCATTTCCTTCTCTAGCTCATTTGACAGATGAGGAAACTGAGGCAGAGTTAAGTGACTTGCCCAGGGTCACACAGCCAGTAAGCGTCCGAGGCCACATTTGAATTCAGGAAGATGAGTCTTCGTAGCTCTAGTTCTTGTTTTAGTTCTCTTCATGGGACAGCCTAGCTGCCCTACTGAAAGTTAATGCCTATGCTAGAAAGCCAGGAAACCAAGGACAAAGTCATCAGTGGAAGTGTCAGAGTCAGGAGAGTATGAGCTTTCGGGGCGGTAGAGAGTTTATTGGTGAAACGACCAAAAAACGGAGTTCAGGCCCTAGAGTGAGGTAAGTGAACTCAGGAGAAAATTGAAATTTAAGGAAGATAGGAAAACATCTTGAGGGTGAAAAGGTTCATTTCAGTATAATTCAAACAAGTAACTATTAAGTGTCTGCTAAGGGCTTGGAAAACAACTCTGGGGCAAAGTCCTTGTCTTCTGCTGGTTCTGATCACCTCCCTGATGTCACATCCACCTTCAAGAATGAAGGACAAACAACAACAGTATCTTAATGTTGTTGTTCAGTCACTTTAGTCATGTCTGACTCTTTGTGAGTTTTGGGGTTTTCTTGGCAAAGACACTAGTGGTTTGCCATTTCCTTCTCTACTTCATTTTATAGATGAGGAACTGAGGCAAACAGGGTTAAGTGACTTGTCCAGGGTTGCACAACGAGGAATGTCTAAGATCAGATTTGAATTCAGGAAGATGAGTCTTCCTGACTCCAGGCCCAACTGTCTACTTGCTATACCACCTGCTGCCTGATTATTATCATATTTTTAAGATAATTTATTCTTAATCATTCAGAGACTATCAAACTTATTATTGACTATTCCTGTTGCTAATATTTTTCCCTTTTTCTTTCAGCTTTATTGTTGCTGTTGGGCAGCTTGGTGACAGTGGATAGAGTGCCAGGCTTGGAGTCTGGAAGACTCATCTTCCTATTGGACCCTTGGCAAGTCACTCAATGCTGTTTTCCTCAGTTTCCTCATCTGTATAATGAGTTGGAGAAGGAAGTGACAAACCACTCCAGTATCTTTGCCAAGAAAACCCTAAATGGGGTCATGAAGATTCAGACACAACTGAACAACAACCAGTCACCAGAAGGGAATCCAGATAAAAAAGTAGGTTAATCCACAAGCGGTGCGTTTCACTCTTCATCAATTTTAATAAAAGACCTCTGGGAGAAAAGGGGAAGGGATGACTGTCTGCTAAAATTAGATTTCGGGATTATCTCTGGAATTCCTTTATCTTAGGCCCCACCCAGCTCTATCTTCATCTTCCAACTTTCCCTCCTCCTTTGCCCTCCCTATTTGCATGCCTGATTGCAAACTGGTAATACATTCTTGTATTTGATAACCTTCAGATATTTGGTTCCCAAGCCAACTTCTTCTAAGTCAGTCTTCTAGGAATGAGAGGAAGCCTTGTAAGAGGAGCCGCCTGTCAGCATGCCTATACTTTTAGCTCCAAGGGGAAACTGAGAATGGATAGAGACAGAGTGGGAAATATTTCAGGCTATTAGAATCTCGGCTTCATATTTGGACAAACCCTTGGAGAAAGCTTTAGGAAAGAAGGGTGTCAATTCTCTTATTTTTTCATCCAAGGCATCATTGTTTTGTTTAATTGAATGTAGCAGATCCATGCCTAGAATGCCATGAAGTCTACATTAATTAGCTAGATTTTTCTCCACTCTGTGTAAATCAGGGTGCTGTCTTACAGAGTTCTTTGGAGCCAGAGTATGACTCACTATAAGTGGATCAAGGACAGTTTTGAAATCCAATAGGGACAGATAGACTGTATCTTCTCAAGGCCTGAGTACTGAAAGGGGAAAAATGACCTACATATGAATTCTGTTCCCTATGCAAAATAAGTGGTGAGTGCCATGGAACAGATGCTTGGAGTCTTGCCACTTGAATTTGAATGTGGCCCTGGCCACTCTTTTCCCTCTTCTTTGTTCTCTGTGCTTCTGTACTGAGGGGCAGCTCCTTTGCAGAAGGGGTAAACCTTGGGCAGTTTGCAGTTGTGAGAGGGAAATTGAGACTAAGAAGAGAAATTTTGAATAAAGAAGAAAAGTTTCTCTACTTGGGGATGTCCATGGACTAAATTTGAGGACAGGCTGGAATCTCAGTGGGAGCTAAACATAGTGGTATTTCCCAGTATAGTGCTAGGAAATCCTGAAAGTATTTAACAGACTAAAGCCGCCTGGCTCAACAAGTGTAGCTAATTCCACTTACCACTTCTACAACTTCAGTTTCCTCCTCAGGTTTTGCCTTGAATCTGAAGCCACTGACAATACCTGGCATTGGCATCATCCCTTCCCCCTGTGCTACTCAGCCCTCAGTTACCACAACTTCAAGGCCCACAATGGATCAAGAGACTCCCCCATCCCATACCCCTGTGACGACTTACGCTCAGCTGGAAAGTCTGATCAATAAATGGAGTCTCGAACTGGAGGACCAAGAGAAACACTTCCTTCAGCAGGCCACCCAAGTGAATGCTTGGGACCGGACCTTAATTGAGAATGGTGAAAAGATCACTTCTTTACACAGAGAAGCAGAGAAAGTGAAGCTGGATCAGAAAAGGTTGGACCAAGAATTAGACTTTATCCTGTCACAGCAGAAAGAACTGGAGGACCTGCTGGCTCCTCTAGAGGAGGCCATGAAGGAGCAAAGCGGGACTATCTACTTGCAGCACGCAGATGAGGAGCGAGAGAAAACTTATAAACTAGCAGAGAATATAGATGCTCAGCTGAAGAGCATGGCCCAAGATCTCAAGGACGTTACTGAGCACCTGAATATGTCTGGAGGGCCTTCTGACACCAATGACCCACTCCAGCAGATCTGTAAAATTTTGAATGCACATATGGATTCGCTTCAGTGGATTGATCAAAATTCAGTCTTGTTGCAGCAGAAGGTGGAAGAGGTGTCAAAGGTTTTCGAGAGTCGTCGCAAGGAGCAGGAACGTAGCTACCGGATCGTGTTTGATTAAATGTCCTGAGACCTCTTGGATAGTGTTCTTCATTACCTGTCCTTTACATAAAAGGTCCTAGGGCATAAACTTGACTAAAACATAGAGTTATCTATTGTAGTTATTTTTTGTTACAGTAAAGTTTGTGGGAATTTTTTCTCCTTTCTAAATCTTTATGGTAGTAAGAAGAAACTGCTGTAATTTGCGTCAGTTTTATAGAAATTTTGTGAATGTCTTTATGCTCATTAAATTGCTTGATGCTTTATGAAGTCTTCAAAAAAAAGTTGCAATCTCAGTGATAACTGAACATTGATATTTCATAGTATGGTTCTAGAAGATCCTGAAAATATTTAATGGTGTGTCTTAGGCTATGGTGTGTGTCTCTCTGCAAGCCACATTGAGGCTGCCCCTTCCAAAATCTGGGCCAGGATTGACTGAGTCCTTCCATGGATGACCCCCACCCCCAGCCCACCTCCCAAGCCAACTCATACCTAGGGTTACTTAGTGATTTGGGAAATAATAGCCTCTGCTTCAGTAGCACTTTTCAGTTCTATAGTACTTTTTACAATATTCTTGTGAGGTGTAGGTAGTACGACAATGACCGTTATTGCTGTTTAACGGAGGAGGGAACTAAGAATCAGAAAGAATAAGCAACTTGCCCAGGGTCATTGTCAGAACAAGAACTTGGAGTTAGGTCTTGTGACTCGGTGCTCTTTCCATTAACAGCACACTGCCTCCTGGTCCCTTAGGAGTGGAGTTGAGGAACCCAGGTGAGGGGGTGGGTGGATAGGAGAGGGGTATGTATTATGGAATGTGAAATCCTTATTTTTCCAAATGTGTCAGATCCAATACTCTCTAAATTCCCTTCTAACTTCCAATCCTGTGCTCACTAGCCCGAGGTGATAGGGTGGAGAAGGGGACTAGATGAAAGCCATTTATCTTCTCCATATATGTAACTGCTATAACAGCTACTGGATCATGCATACATGTCACCCCTCTATCCAAGCCCCAGCCACCTGCATGGGAATCTAAAGGCTGGGTTATTTACCCCGTTACTTAGTACAGTTATTTACCCAAAGTTTCTTGAACTTCAGGTCCATTAAGCTTCCTGGTTACAAGTGACTCTTGAAGACAGACTGTACAAATGACCAACAATTTTTTTTCTTTCCTGAACTATTAAGTGTAATTTAATTAGTTACTAGTAATATGCTTCACCTTACTTATGCCTTTTCCTAGGTCTCTTTGGGTTGCCTACAATCTCAGTTCTTTAGAGGCTATGGGAATTACATGATTCACAGGCAAATGATATCACTGGAAGAACATTTGTGTCAGGCAGCAGCTTGGGTTTGTCAGAAGTGCTGCACAGTTTTCCTCAGTGCAATCCAGAGACACATGATAGGTAATGAAGAGATTAAGAAATGTAGAAATAGGACCACACAGGCTGAAGCACATAACCAAGGATCACTTGCATGCAAGAAGTAGACTAAGGAATATCAGTCAGGAAAATTATGATTGGAATAGTTGGGTTGCTCACATATTGAAAATGACACATTGGTACTCACTTAGAAGACCTAGAAGAAATCATCTAGTGCATTAAGTGGAGGTGGTGGATGATTTTGGGGGGAAGACATAGACAAGAAATGAACAGGATGAGAAGAAACTGATGGGTTGTACTTGGTATATCTGAATGGAGTACTCACATCCATGAAATCATGGATCCTTTGACATTGTTGACAATTATTAAAGTTCTTGACTTACATGGATCCAAGTTCATGTCTTGGAGGTTGCTCAATAATTAATACTGCTGGATTCATAGTTGCCTTCAGCTCCTTGGGAATTTGACTAATTTCTAGCTTTTCCCTAGGAGTATTCAGTTCCTTTTGAAAGCAACCAAGCGTACAAAGATATGGAGCACAAACCAAGTTTTATAAACACAACAAAGAATTTAGGATGGACTTGTATTTGATCTAACAGACAATCCAGAAAATGTTCTCCTTTGGTGTCATCCACATTTCCCAGGGACCCAGAAAGTTCTTCCAGACTTATAGAACCACCATTTGGGGTTTCTTGGCAAATATACTGGAGTAGTTTGCCATTTCCTTCTCCAGCTCATTTTGCAGATGAGGAAACTGAGGCAGACAGGGTTAAATGACTTGGCTAGGGTCACAGCCACTAAGTATCTGAAACTGGATTTGAACTCCTGAAGATGAATCATCCTGATTTCAAGCCCAGTGCTCTATCCACTCTGCCACCTAGCTGCCCCACAAGGTGGAGGCCCCCTCTTAAACAGAAAAAGCACTCTGCTAAAGAATCATTATCTATTCCCTGGGTCTGCACAATGCACTTTGCTTATAGTACCACTGAAGGACAAGTTCTGAGTTTCTTTCATATGGCAAGTTTGTCCCTTGGTGCTCCTTGGTCCTGGTTGGCATGGTTCTTGGTTTGAAGTGGAACTCCTCCATCGTGCTGCCACTGCCATTGCTTTACGGAGTATTTTTGTCCTTTGTCTGATGCCCATTGCTTTTGTGCACAGCAACTATTGCCATCTTTTACCCCCTTTTCAGGAAAGTGTTACAAAGAGATAGCTTGGGTCAGTATGCCTTTGGGCTAGTCAACACAATTTCCACTCTTTTGTTGGTTAACATTCTATCCAGTTAAAACAGAAGGGCCACACAAGACATCCATTAAAACATTTTGACTAAACATTTAACTAACTGGCAAGCCCTAGTCCTTTGGTCCTAAGATAAGGTGACTCACTTGTATAATTCATTTAAAATAGACAATGAAATATTGATCCTGTTTTCTCCCTCACTGACGAATGAAAGCTCTCTGGATATCTGTATAATGATGGAGAGATCTCTGTGGCCTGATGCTCTCCCTGCTGCTTCCAATGGTAGATACTTGATGTACTGCTTGGCAGTCACTCACTATAGGGGACGAAGACTGAGGAGCTGGTAAGGGCTTCTGGTACCAGAATTTCCGAACAAAAGCTCTTTTCATGGATTGCAGTTCTGGTAGTATCTATCTACAACATCTCTGGGTTCTTGAACAGCTATTTCAGCTTTTACATCTTGAATAGTAAATCTCATAGATATCTTAAACCTGACACATCCCAGACTGAACTCATTACCTTTCCCACCATGCTCTTTCTTCCTAACTACCCTGTTACTATAGAGGGCACCATCATCCTCCCAGTCACCTAGGCTCAAAACCTAGGTGTCATTCTCTTTTTATTGCCCCCAAGTCCTAATCCTGTTGATTCCATCTTTGCTATATCTCACCTATATCCCCCTTTATCTCCTCTGATACTGCTACCATAATGGTACAGGTCCTCATCCCCTCACTCCCTAGACTGTGGAGCTGCCTTATTGATCTCCCTACCTCAGATCTCTCCATTCTCCACTCGACTATCAGAATGATCATCCTAAAGTACAGGTCTTACCATGTTACTGTTTCATTTGATCAACTCCAGTGACTCTCTGTTTGAATTCAGAGCCCTTCATTATTTGACCCTTTCCTATCTTAACCCTTTTCTTAGACCTTACTTCCCTCCACGTCTACTCTTCAGTCCAGCAACACTGACCTCCTTGCTCTTTCAAACAGAAGACATTCCATCTCTTGACTTCAGGCATTTTTCTCTGTCCCTCATGCCTGGAAAGCTCTACTTTTTAACTTCTTCTTCCTCTTAACCTAACTCTTTGAGTTCCGCTTGTACAGGAGCTATAAGTTCCACAATGGTCATTCACTTCCTAAATCTATCTCTCTTCAGAAGACCTTTCCCTTCAATCAGTAGCAGTGATGAAGATTGGTTTTTGTCCTTCATTTTCAAAGAGGACCAATGACATCATAGGGTGATGTCTTGACTCATGTGTAAATTGGATTTAGGTGAGGCACAAAGTTGTCAACCTCTTTCTTCCAGAGCCATCAAAGACCAGTGGCAGTACAAAAGTCAAAATGTCCTAGGTGATCTCCTTGGCAGATTTTGCTGTCTTTGATGTTTGACCAAGCTCTAAGTGCTTCCTAGCACCTGGTTCAGCTGTCTTCATGGCCATTGGAAGATTGTTTTCATCTGTCGTCTATTGAGAGAAGTTTTCACATGCTTGAGTAGATACCCCCCTAACTTACTGACATGTTTGTGACCCATTGGTTACCCTCAACCTGGTTTAGTCTGTCTGCTGAAACAGTTTACTGAGGCCACTGTGCATGCTACAGCTTTCTGGAACCAGAGGTGAGAGTTGAGTCGCTCCTCAAAAAATAACAAAAAACAACATGGCTAGTATTGGCATGCTATGGTCCATGGGATCATGAAGAATCAGGTACTACCGAACAACTGAATAACAAATGCTACCGGATTTCATGAAGGTAGAAGAGATCAGTCCTGACTAGGGGGCAGAACTTGGTGTATGGAGGAAAGTGGGAAAAGAGAGTTGGCTGGAGGTAGATAGGAGAAATACCTAGAGAGCATTTAGTGGAGGGACTTTTGCTTTCATTAGCAAGCCTCCTTTCCTGCTCTGGTTCTCTCATTCTGACCTCTTCACACAGATTCACAAATAAGTCCAGCTCAGTTCTAAGATTATGTAATTGTATCCAAAATAGAACTTAATATCTTCCCCTCTCTCCCTAGCACATGTCCCATCTCCTCTTGAATTATTGCAATAGGTACTGTAATTGATCTTCTAATTCTCAGGTGCCTCCCTTCTTTAATTTATCCTGCCAAAACAATCTTTCTAACTCATAGTTCTAAACGTGTCATTCCTCTGCTCAAAAGTCTTCAAAGCTCCCTATTGCCTCTAATATATAAACTCCTCAGCCTGGAATTTAAAGCCCTTCCTAATCTGTCTCCAGTGACTTTTTCAAACTCTCTTCACATTATTTCCCTTCTTCATTCCACCAAACTGGCCTACTTTCTATTGTTACCTGACCTCAGCATTCCATCTCTTGCTTTTTTGTCCCCACATAAGTTACGTTCTCTACCTGGAATGTACTTCTTTCTCACCTGTACCTCTTAGAGTATTGATTTCAAATCCAGCTTCAGACACTATTTGTGTGATCCTGAGCTAGTCACCTAACCTCTGGATACCTCAGTTTCCCCAACTATATAATGGGAACACTAATATAATGGAGTAGTTGTGAAAATAATATAGCAATAGTAGGCACTTAATAAATGCTTTTTCCCTTTTCTCTCCCCTTGCCCACCCTTTTAGCATCTTTAGCTTCCTTTATTACCAAGTTCAGAGCCTATGCAAAAGATTCCCTGAACTCTTCAGTTATGGGTACGCTCTTCCTACTCAAATTATCTTGAATTTACTTCTATGTTTTCCTATTGTATCCCTTAGTCAGATGTAACATCATTAGAGGTAGTGATTTTTATTTTTGTTGTCATCTGTATTTCTAGATCTGAATATAGTTCCTTGCATTTAGCATTCAAAATAAATAATACACATTTGTTGAATTCATTATTGGATTGAATTGGAGATCCCAATTCAAGCAAGTACCTTATTCGAAAGGAATAAGAAAGGTAAAAGGTAATAAGTGTCATGGGAGGTCAAGTGCAGAGAAGAACTCTATATTAAGAAGATAATATTCACAAAGAGAAATCCAGGAATCAGAGCAGGAAATGCATAGTAAAAGCCATTCAGTTGAAGATCAGAGGTAGAAATAGAAACAAGATCAGAGTGTTGATCACCTGGACAGAGAGAAGATAGATGGGATGCCTGGGAAACATCACAACCCTATCATGGAGCTTTGAAAAGATAGTGATAGGGGATTTCAGTTATCCAGACATCCGCTAGAACTTTCTCTACTAGAAACAGGGCAGTTACTAATTTCTGACTTGCCTTAATGGTTATGTTATTTTCTGAAGTGTGGAGAAACCAACAAAGGGAGCTTCCATTCTAAGCCGGATTCTCACCAATAAAAAGGAACTGGATATTTGGGTCTAAATGAGAAGAACCTTGTGGGTAAATGACCACTCCATCTTAGAATTTGCAACAGAGAAGAAAAGGAAAGTCAGCCAGAGTCTGGCATGCATCCCTGATTATGGTGGAAGGTAGGATTCTATAGCCCAAAATTTTATAGAGGAAGCTGGGAGAGATGGACTGTTCTCAAGGATGAAGTTCTGTAGATATGAAGAGAAATATTTTAATTTAAGATTGGAAGAACGTGCTGGCTAAAGAGACTGATGTGGATACATAGGGACCTCATCAATCAATATAGATTTATTTTTTAAATCTATTATAATCTTTTGTTTTTACATTATCTTTATCTCCAAATATGTTTTCTCCCTTTCCTATCCATAGTGTTATCTCTTATAACAACAAATAAATAAGAAAGAACCAGTTCAGCAAAACTAACCTACAGAGTCAGAAAGTATATTCAATATTCCATACACAGATTCCCCCACTTTACAATTTTTATTCTCATTTCTCCTTCGGGACCAGCTTGGTCACAACAATTGCACAGTCTGTATTTCTTTTTGTTGTTGTTACGTGTTGTTTTTATCATTTACATTGCCGGAGTCTTCATCTTTATTTTTTCCTGGTTCACGTTATTTCACTTTGCATTAATTCATTTAAGTCTTTCCAAGTATGCTTCTCTGAATTCTTTGTATTAATTTTTTCTTATGGCACAATCATATTCCATTACTTTCTTTTTTAAAACTTTTTTTTATTGATTTGTTTGTTTATGTTTAGTTTACAAGATTCAGTTCCACAATCCCTTGAGTTTCAAATTTCCCCCCCTTCCTCACTCCCCCACCCATGGCAGCATGCAATCAAGTATAGGATCTGCAAATACTTTCACATTAGACATTAGTCTGGTTGTAAAGAAGGGTCGTAACCGATGGAATGAGCGATGGGAAAGAGGAAACATAACCAAACATGAAAAAGAAAAAGCAGGTAGTTTGCTTCAGTCTGCATTTAAACTCTGTTCTTTCTAGATCTTTCTGTGAATATAGACATCTCTTTCCAATCTGAGTCTTTTGGAGTTGTCTCATAACCTTGCGTTGCTGAGAAGAGTCCAGTCTATCAAAGTTGGTCATCACACACACATTGTGTCTGTCATTGTGTACAAATTTCTCCTGGTTCTGCTCTTCTCACTCAGCATCAGTTTATATAAGTCTCCCCAGGTAAATATGAAGACCATCTGCTCCTCCTTTCTTATAGCACAATAGTATTCCATTACATTCATATACCACAACTTGTTTAGCCATTCCCCAATTGATGGGCATCCCCTTAATTTCCAATTTTTTTTGCCACCACTACATTACTTTGATGTAACACAATTTTAGTTTAGTCATTTGCCAATCTATTGCAGCCTACTTTGTTGCTTTCACATCTACCCACCCCATCACCCCACCCCCAAATATTGCTGTAAATATTTTGGGATTTTTCCAACCTTCTTACAGTAGAATTTCGGGGCTAAAGGGTATAGACCTTTTTGTTATTTTTTAAGCAAACTTTCAAATTGTTTTCCAGAATGATTCAGGGGTGGGGAACCTCTGATCTGGAGGCTGGCCTTCTAGGTCCTCAAGTGTGACCCTTTGACTGAATCCAAACTTCACAGAACAAATTGGGACCAAGGCATAGCTATAAAAACAGTCCATTTGTGTACTTGGCCTTCCACAGCTGAGCTACCTTTTCCTTCAAAAAGTGGTCCTTCCTTTTAATACTAGTCAGAAGGGGTGGGTACGTCTGGTCCACCCCATCTATAGTTTGGCCGGATTACAGCTCTATTCTTTATAACTCAACTTCTTTTGGACATCCTAATAATTTTAAAAAATAAATGAAAAGTTGAATTCAAGCAAACTACCCAATTTTTGAGAAATGTACACATCACCAAATAACTCAATTGCCTGAATTTTAAGCTTTTAAATTAATCATTTTGAATAAACTTTTGAGGCTTCTCCTTTACCACTGACATAGCAAAAAGCTGAAAACAAAATGCAGTGGTGGTGCTTCTTGTCTCTTGATAACCACACCTCGCCTTTCATCCCCTGAGCTCAAAGCCTTTCCTCACACTCATTAATCCCTAACTTTTCTTTGAGGCCAATGGATGTAGAGTATTATTAGCTCCATTTTAAGTATTATGAAACTAAGGAAAGCAAAGAAATCTATTGACTCAAACATGTTCACACAGGGAGATAGGGCAGAACCAAGTGAGGGGGCAAGTCCAGCTTTCTTTCTCTCTGGGGCATCTAGCCAAGTAGCTTTTCAACTGTGCTTGAAATTAGGGAACTTGGGTGGGATAGGGCTCCAGGATTGTGATATGGAAGTAAGAATCACTTTTCTTCATGTGCTCTTCACTCAGACAGCTCTTCAGAGGGCTGAGACTGTAGCTCTTAGGTCTTCGTATTTTAGAACCTAAGTGTTAATCGTATTTCTATATAGAACTTTCTTCTTCACAAGATATTTTCACATACATTCATTTTCAACCCAATAAGGACTTACTAGGCACCTACTCTGTGCATGGAACTGCTGTAGGCATTGAAATTTAAAGATATTAAGTTGCGTAAGGCCTTCTATTAGAAAAGAGGGCGTTTGGTACAGTGGAGAGAGAACTGGCCTTGAAGTCAGAAAGAATGAGTTCAGGTTCCATCTCTGACACATAGTGAATGACCTTGGCCAAGTCACTTAACTTTGAAGGGCTCTAGGCAATTCTCCAAATCTATAAGTCATAGAGAATTTGCAGACCTCATTAGTAAAGGGAACTCCCTATACCAATGAAATTACAAGTCTAGTCCTTGCCCTGCTACTTTCTATCGAAGAGTGAGTTTAATGTTTAATACAGAAATATGTAAATGAGGCAGCATATTATAAGGGGAAAAGTGATACCTGGACTAAACCATTTAAGAGTATTGAGGAGGAAGAGGTTCCTTTGAGCTTCAGGGATACCTGAGGCAGCTTCATAGGGAAAGTGACACCTGAGCTGGCCTTCCATGGGAAAGAAGTCAAGAAGTAGAAATGAAAAGAGGGTGCACCCCAGGTAGGAAGAGAGCCTCTGGAAATGGAGGAAGGGGAAACAGCATAGAATAATATGGGAAACTCCAGCTTGTAGTTTAATTTGGGTAAAATGTCTGGCATGGGAAGTAGAATGAGGGAAATCATCCTGGAGAGGTGGGTTAGTCAGTCCTGGAAGAGTTCCAGTGTTAGACAAAGGAGTTCCTATTTTGATCCCATAATAATGAGGTAAAGAGGAGCTATTGAAGCATGAGCAGAGGAGTGAGACGATCAGACTTGTGCATTCAGAATATTACTTTGGAAGCTCTGTTGTAGAGGGGTGAGAGACTTGCAGATGCATGCTGGAGCCAGAGCCAATTCATACTGGCTGGGGACAGCTGATTGTTAAATTTTCAGTGTGAGTATTTCCACCTTAGAAATGGACAAACACAACAAATCAGGACTTGATTTATTGTTGTGTCAAATATCTAGACTTAAGAAAGTGTTAGAGAAATCATAGATTACTTAACATAGAATTTAATATATTTAATGTAGGTTAAGTTTAAAAGTGCATAATGGGTACATGGGCAGGGGGAGAGGCATGGCAGAACTGGTTGTTAAGCATTTACCAGCACACCCTTGGGTGAAAGTAAAGGCAAGGAAACCAGATAGAAGTCTGTCAGAGTGGTTCAGATGAGAAGTGCTAAGGGCTTGAACTGAGGTGGTGACAGAATGAGTGGAGAAGAGATGATAATTTCAAGAGATAGTGTGGAAGTCACACCATTCAGACTTGATCACATGGGGAAGGGGAATGAGTGGAAAGAGACAAAGATGACTGAGTTTTAAGGAAGGGTGATGGAAGAATGGTAGTGCCATACAAGGAAAGCAGAAGTTGGGTTGGAGGAGTTTTGTAGGAAAGATAAGTTCATACATGTTGAATATGAGAGGCTTGCAGGACATCTCAGTGGAGATAGATGGACAGTAGGTTGACAAATGAAGGAGTGAATATCAGGGGAGGGATAGGAACTAGATGGCAGATAATAAGAGGCATCTGCATAGGAATGAAAATGTGAACAGATAAGATCAAACCAAGAAGAAATGTTCAAAGAGAACTAGCATAGCACTTTGAAGGATGACCACACTTGGGAAGAAAGAATGTATACTGAAAGGAGGATATTGAGAAGTTGTCCAAGAAAGGAGTACCAAGACAGAGCAGTATGACAAAAGCCAAGGAGAGAGAGAGAGAGAGAGAGAGAGAGAGAGAGAGAGAGAGAGTGTGTGTGTGTGTGTGTGGTGGGAGGTATGTAAGGGAAAGGAATGAGAAGAGGGTCAGTTAGTGTCAGGAGACGCCAAAACTTCAAAGAAAGGAAGGACTGATAAAAAGTCATCAGATTTAGCAAATAAAAATTATTTGAGAGGGAAGTTTTAGTACCATAGTGAGGTTGGAAGCTAGATTGCAAGAGGTTAAGAAGTAAATGTTTAGTAAGGATGTGGAAACAGCACAGATCAATCTTCCTATGAGTTTATCGGTGAAATGGAGGACAGAGAGGAGACAATAGTTTGAATGTATGGCAGGGTTAAAGGAAGGTTATTTTAAGGATAGAGAAGACTCAAGAATGTAGGCAACAATGAATGAACCGTTATATGGGGAGAAATTGAAGAAGACAGAGGAGAGAGAGAGAGAGAGAGAGGGAGAGAGAGAGAGAGAGAGAGAGAGAGAGAGAGAGAGAGAGAGAGAGAGAGAGAATGATCTAAATTGCAAATACCCACAAGAAATAGAAGAGAATTGCACCAAAGACACAAATAGAAGGATTAGTCTTGTCCAGCTCTTCCAAAGAGAAAGAAGTATATAGGAAAAGGGGATATGGAAAGACACAGAGAGGTTTTTAGGTATAGAAGAGAAAACGTGAATGAATTCATGATGGATGACTTGATCCTCTTAGTAAGCAGACAAAGTCATTTGCTGAAAGAGAAGGTTTAGAGGTAGAATTGAAAACCTGAGGGGAGAAAAAAATATTGGAAGTCACCATTAGAGAGGCAGCTAGGTGGCTCAGTGAACAGAGTGCTAGGTGTGGAGTCAGGAAGACCTGAATTCAAATCTGGCCTCAGATACTCTCTAGCTGGGTGATCCTGGGCAAGTCACTTAACCACTGGAGAAGGAAATGGCAAACCACTCCAGTGTCTTTGCCAAGAAAACCCCAAATAGGGTCATGAAGAGGCAGACATAACTGAACAATAACAACCAGGGGAGAGGAGTTTTTAAGACAAATAGATCTTCCTGAGCACAGGGATTAGAGGAACAGGGGTAGGAAATTGTTAGACATTGAACAGGGAAGGTATATGGAGAAGCTGGCAGAGTCAGTAGGTCCCCAGGTTCTAATTAGAACAGAATGTTGGGATGAAGGGGCCTCTGCTGCAGATATCCCCCACATAGAGCACACATGTTGATTGTATCAGGAGAGAGGAGAGCTGAGGCTTATGGTATACAGGAGGGTCCTGGGATGAAGGAGGCCTCTGTCAAGGGAATGGAAAGTCAATAAAAGATCTAAGTCAAATCAATTCTGTAGAATCACAGACACAGAGACTGGGACGATCTGAAACTGATTAATTTAAAACACTGTAGGGAAATGAGTCGTCAGGTTCAACTCTATTATAATAATCTCAGGTTTCTGAAAGAATCAGTAGCTGTGATTACCAACCTACAGTCCAAGATCTTTGAAAAATGATGGAGGATAGAAAAGGTGCTGAAGTATTAGAGATAAGCAACTTGCTGTCTCTAGGGTAAAAAGAAGAGGACAGAATTTTCAAGTTATAGACTGGTGAATTTAATTCCAACTTCTGGAAAATTTTTGAATTTTTAATTAAATTAATGGTTTTTTTATGAATATGAGTCAGAATGAGTTCATCAAGAATGGTTATGCCAGACTAATAGTAAGTCAATAAACATTTATTAAGGTCCTGCTTTTTGCCAGGTACTGTGCTAAGTGCTAGGGATACAAAGAAAAGCAAAAGACAGCTCCAGCCCTCAAGGAGCTTACAATCTAATGAGGGATATAACATGCAAACAACTATGTACAAGTAAACTACAGACAGGACAAACTGAAGGTAATCAATAGAAAAAAGGTGTTAGCTTTAAGGGGGAATGGAGAGATCTTCCTGTAGAAGATAAGATTTTAGTTGGGACTGGAAAGAAGCAAGGGAAGCCAGGAGATGGAAAGGAGAGACTAACAACATTTCATTTCTTGACAGCATTGCACACCTGACAGATTGTTATAAATGTACTCAACCTAGATTTTTTGCACTGTAGGTAAAGTCTCTAAAGATAGCATTTTAGACACGGTGAAGAGTTACACAGGCATGAGGATAGATAGTATAGTGATAAATTAAGAATTAGTTGAAGGAATGGACCCCAGTGGAACTTCCTTAGTCATTCAGTGTCAGTTGAAAAAGAGGTCTTGGGAATGCCCCAAGTCTCTGTCCTTGGCCCCATATGGCTTATCATTTTGATCACTGACTTGAAGACATAAATGGCATACTTATCAAATTTGCAGATGACGTGATGCGCATAGGCAAAGCAAGGAAGTCTAGACAATCAACAAAATAATAAATCCTGATTTGGAGCATTTGCTGATTTCCAAGGTGTAACTGCTCACACTCAAAATTTAACAATCTCAACCCCATGATCTGGCTCCAACAAACTTCACCATCAGTGAAGGTCGTAGAGCAGAGGTTGAATAATCTCTATTGTGGTGTAGTTAGAACAGTTTTCTGTTAGGCCATAAGTCAGACTAGATGGTCTCTGAGGTACACCTTCCTTTGAAATTATGTAATTAAAAAAACAACAACAATGCCAACAGGTACAGAAAGATCAAGGAAAGTCAAGGAGGCTGAGGCTTAAGAAAGACCCATTGGATGTGGCAAATAATAAGAGGTCATTGATGACTTTTGAGAAAGCAGATTCAGAAGAGTGGTAGGGACAGAAAGCAGGATTTTAGGAGCTTGAGAAGTGAGTAGATGGTTAGGAAGTGAAGGCAGTGAGAATACACTACTCCTAGAATTTTAGCAAGGAAGGGGAGGAGAGATATATGACAATAGCTTGAGGGACTATTTCATTTAATCCTCACAACTCTGTGAAGTAGGTAGAATGGTAATTATGATCTTCACTTTATAGAGGAGGAAACTGAAGCTCATAGAGGTTAAATAATTGGCCCAAGGTCATCCAAAAATAATTGGCAATTTTTGTATTTGAATACCTATCTTCTAGTGTTGGGTTCATTGTGTTTGCCAATATGGTTATCACTTCTAAAAGGAGAAACAGATTTCATTTCTCACTAGGGTGATGGGCAAGACTCAGCAATTCCATATCAATGTTCAAGTTGTTCATTGTATGCTATCATTTGAAATGCAAATGGAGGTGTCAGTTAGCAATATCCCCAAAGTGGATGGTTCATTGAATCATTCTGATATTTAGCGATACACATTGCAGAAACAGTCCTTTCCTCCATCCTGTCATAGCTGCTTATGATCAAGACTAGGAAAATGTGAGAAATAGAAGAAAGATAGGTCAAAAAGACAAGTCATTAAAAAAAAATATGGAGATAAGGGAGAAACATGTCAAGAAGTTGGAGAATGGCATTTCTCCAAAGCAGAAGATGGTGAGGCAGTGAGTGGCAGAAGCTGATAGGATAGCAGATATTCACCTTATTAGTCTGTGGGGCCCATTCCTTTCTCTTCCACATTAAGAGCAGGATGTGGGACATTTTTCAATATGCCAAAAGTAGCTCAGTGGATAAAGAATGGAGTCAGGAAGGCCTGATTTCAAATTCTGCCCCAGACACTTACTAATTGTGTGACCTTGGGCAGTCATTTAACCATAAAACCTCAGTTACCTTCATCTGTGAAGCGGGGCTAATAACAGCATCTACCTCCCAAGGTTGTAGTGAAGAACATGAGACAAAGTGCTTTGCAAACCTTAAAGTGCTATATAAATGCTCGCTATTATTACTAGTTATTATTAAAACAGTCCCTGGCCTCGAGAAGTTTACATTCTAGGAGAGGAGAGCCTATGAGATGTGCACAAGTAAATAAATACAGAGTGTACACAAAGGGATTTCAGGGGAGAGAGAGTGCTGTCAGTTGAGAGGGTCTGGAAGGGCCTCCTGTGAGGGATGGCGCCTGAGAAGGCCCTGACGGCTAGGGAGGCATCCTACCAGCCAGAGGTGAAGAGGGAAGGCATTCCAGGCCCAAGAGACCATTTCTACAGAGATATTACAGGGAGAGGGAAGATAATAGAGGTACAGTTAGCAAGCCAGTTGGACTGGAATGGAAAGAGCATGATGTGGAGTAATATAAAATTTGGCTGGAAAGGTAGATGGCAGCCGGACCGTAGGGCCTTTAAATATGCCAAGCTGAGGATTTTATATTTTTATATTTTTTTTCTAGAGGTAGTAGGAAACCATAGAAGATTTTTGAGTTGGGATATGGCATGGTCAAATCTGAGTTTTAGGAATAGCAGTCTGGGGGGAAGAGACTGGAGGCAGGGAGACCAATTAAGATGCCATGGCAAGTAAATTTGGTGAGAGGTGATAGTTAAGGCTTCTTACCACCACCTTCACATTCATTTCCTCTCAGGGAAATCCATTCATTTTTGGACCGTTCTGAGTGGGGTACATTCTCTTCACCCTCTGTGAAGACTCCTCAGAATGAGAAGGGAGAGAAACTATCTGGAAACCAGAGATAGACTTTTGTAAGACTGGACAGACCTGAGTCCTGGGTTTATACAACCTAGGACCCTTCCCCCTTTCCTTTGTTGTCATCAGCATTAGGCCCCTTTCAGGGGTTTTAGACTTCCACTCTTGTATACCACACCCTTAAGCATTAGGCCCTTTTTTAGGAGTTTTTGACCTCCACCCTTGCTTGTGACCTTTTCCCCTCCCTTGCTTTGGCCTTTACCAAATAAGGCCATGGATGATACCTTGGCTTCCTGTCCTACATCCCAGCCAATAGGAGATAGTGGCGGGCTTCTTTGTTATCCACCATTGGGTTAGATTTTGCGTCACGACTGAAAGCCTGCCTCCTAGCCAATGGGAGAAGGGACAACCAGGAGGAGGGGACTTAACTGTGTTAGGATATAAATTCTTGTTCTATCTTTTGTAACATGCTTCCTCAAATTGTCCCTGCCATGGAGAGGACCGCCCTCTTCCTGCGAGGGAAGAGAATAAAACTTCCTGTTCCTTCCTCAAGATGCCTCTGACTTTTGATTTTTCTTGGGGAGGGAATTTTTGGGGTCCCCATACCCCAGACAACTCTAATTGGTATAAAATCTTCCTCTTGGCAGCTTCCAACCATAGCCCCTATTTCAGCTCTTTGGAACCAAATGGTACAAGTCTAATCTCTCCTTCACATAATTGTCCTTCATGTACCTGAGGATGTCTATCTTTAGCCTTTAGTTGTCCAGTCTAAGTCCATTCTTCAATAAATTGTCATAGGGCACTCACTATCTCAAGGTCTGTCATCATTCTGGTTGCCTCCCTGTGGACAACCACTAATGCCCTCCCCTCCAAAATTATCTTCTGTTACTATGTATTTATGTATATAGTAATGCAAGATATACTACATATATAATATGCTTCACTCCCAGTTCCTATATTTTTAATATCTATTGAGATGTCAGAAAGGGGGATGAGTAGGGGCACTGCAGTAGTGACATAAGTACAAAAGCATTGATGAGAGAAGAGACTCTACAGGAAAGGGGGGAGCTTGAGAATGACAGCCCTGTTGGCCATGAAGGTGGAGATGGTGAATGGTATCTGAAGCAGTACACAATCAAGGGATAACATGCTTTACCAAAAGGGGAACGAAAAAAGGTCCCTGAGCTTCTGTGAAAAAGAGACCTGAAAACCAAGGGACATAGAACAAATGACTGAGAAAAACAGCAGTGGTTGAGACTTCTTATTATAATTCTAGCTGAGGAGAGCTGAGGATAAAGGATGGTGAGTCATGCTCTTAAGAATCTATCATTCATTCTAGTGTAATTTGAGTTTATTTTAAGGCCTGGGTTGGACACAGGAGATATGGTAGTTCAAAGCCTTCTGCTGGTTGCTGAGCACTTAGTGGTATTAGTGCTGCAGACTTTGCTAAAGGCAATCCGACCGCCCCCCAGACAGAGAACATCATGCCTTAGTACATCTTCCTTCCATCAGACTGAACAACCAGCCTGAAGGATTTTTATCATCAGGTATTCGAAATTAAGGATGGGGGAAGGGAAGGAGATATGGAGAAGAAAGAGTCAGATTCATGTCCTTTAGTGACAAATCACAATTTATTAGCTAAGAAACCCTCCATTTTCCATTATTCAATTCAACAAAAACTCATATACCTGCTGGGAATAGAACATTGTTCTAGTTAATGAAAGAGATAAGGGGACCTGTGATTTCATTGGCATGGGGAATCCTTGGTGGGAAAACTATCTCTACCAAAGCCAGTTGGCAATTTTAGCCTTAGAGAAATGCCTAGAGCCCGAAGGGGTCAAGTGACTTGTCACACAGGGTCACATAGCCAGTGTGTGTCAGATGTGGAACACAAAGTCCAAAGTTAACTACACCAAGCTATTTGCTGGGGGAGAAATTAAATTTAAATAAGGCACAGTTCCTGCCCTTGTAGAGCTCAGAGTCTTATATGGGGAATATGACAAATGTACTAATAAGTATAGTATAAAATAATACAAAATCACAGACTCTTAGAGTGGGAAGGAAGCCTCAGATGCCATCTATTCCAAACAGTATTTGAGAAGTCTTCTTTAAAACATACCCAACAAGTGGTCATCTAGCCTTCACATAAGATTATGGAGAAAGGCAACCTATTCTATAGATCACTCTAATTGGTACAAAATCTTCCTCTCTACAATCTCTACCCATAGCCCCTGTTTCTGTTTTTTGGAACCAAATGGAACTAGTCTAATCTCTCTTTCAAATAGTCTTCCAGATGCCAGAAGACACCTATCATATTCCCTCTTAACCTTTTCTTCTTCAGTCTAAGTTTATTCCTCAACTGTTATAGATCATTATCTCAAGACCTCTTATCACTCCTATGAAAAATCACTAATGCACTCCCCTCCAAAATTATCTTCCATTACTATGCATATGAGTATATGGTAATATAAGATAATGTACCACATATGTACTATACTTATATGTGTATATGTTGCTTCCCCTAAACAATTGTGAGGTACTTGAAATCAGAAACTGTTTTATTTTTGTCTTTGTTTCAACATGAGCTCCAAGTACCTGGAACAGAATTGTTGTTTATCCTTCATTTCAAAGAGGACAAATCATATCATGGATGATGTTTTGACTTGTGAGAGAACTGGATTTAAGTGAGGCAGTGTTGCACAGTTATCAGCCTCACTCTCTTCCTGAGTCATTAAAGTCCAGTAGTAAGACAAAAATAAAGACAACTGGCAATGACTCGGGATGCAGTGGATGACCTTGGCATCTTCCAGGTCTGACCAAGTTCTAAAAGCTCCACAGTGTCTGCTTCGGCCACCTTCATAGCAGTCAGAACAAACTGTGCTCATCCTACTGTTCTGTGAGGTGGGGGTGGGAGTAGAGGTCTTTGTGTGCTTGGGGTAGACATCCCCTTATCTCACCAATGGTTTTGAGTCATGTAGGTTACCGCTGATGTGGTTTAATCCTTCTGCTGAGACAGTTTTACTGAGGTGTGGCTGCTACCCATGCTATAGCTTCTTGGAACTCAAAGTAAACGCTTAATAAATGCCTTTTAATTGATTGATAGATTGATACTCTTCAAATTTTCAATATCATTTTAACTGTTATTTAGCCAAATTTCCCTTGACTTGTAAGTACAAAATTATTTTCTCAACTCCACAGCTGGTTTTCTTTAGCCCATGAGAAGTGGACAAGAGCAGCACGTAGTGTTCTAACAGCTGCATTCAGCTATAATGAACCATCTGAGAACATTAGCATTTTACTTTTATTATGACATTTCTCACTCCTTTGTGGCACTTGTACTACTTAATCTTGATACTTAGTGCAGCTGTAACTTGCCTCATGAATTGATGTATTTTTATATGAATTATAGTTTTAATAATATATAAACATATCCTTCCCACTGATTGAAATCATCATTTCACAGATACCTATGGCTGTGGGGTGTCAACATGACATGTTGATGTTCTGAAGCAAAATGAACCTCACTACCACAACAGGTGCAAAAGATTTAGTGAATAGGAGCAATAATATGTTAAAAACAGACCATTTCCCCTGTATTTTCAACACCTAGAGCCCTCTTCCTGATCTTACTCCATCACTTTTCTATGGCTTTAACCCTCTGAGCCCTGAAGGGGTGTGTTGGTATTCCAGAGCAACCCTAAAATGCCTACATGGGAAGTCAAGGTGACTTGCAGGCTCACCTAAAAAACAAATTTGTTCAGCAAAGGGAAGAACTAGGAACATGGCTTATACACACAGAGATTTCATTTGGATGTAAGGAAGAGTTTTCTAAGTGTTAAGAGCTATCTAAAAGCAGAATGAGTTAGTTTGGGAGGTAGTGAGTTTTCTGCCACTAAGGATCTTTAAGAAGAGACTAGATACATTATAAACATTACTGGTCTAAAGGGTTATGTCCATATTTCTCATGTTATTTTATATTGAGTACTACAAGTTATCCTTAACACTTGTGTTTTGAACAAATCACAACAAAATTGGACAAAACTTTTCTCATCATAATTTGCCATCAGGAAGTCACTAAATTTCAATACCAGCCAGCATGGTTTTCCCATAAACTGACCTTGACCTCCAGGAATCTAACAGGACCAGAGGAGCTTTGCTAAAGTCAGTCCAGATAAATTCTTTTCTGTGAAGCCAGACAACAGTGCCACATGACTGCCTCAAAAGCTAAGTGAACTGTGGCTTACACTGGAATAGGCATGGTGTTCAGAAATAAAGAGGAGACAGTCTCCTTGTGCTCTGCCCTAGTTAGAACCCAACTGGAGCTGTGTGTCTGTTTATGGTGCCCTCTTTTTAAAAAGGACTTCATTAAATTGGAGAGTGTCCAAAGGAAACCCAGCAGATTGGTGAAAGATCTCTGGGTCAGATAATAAGAAGGTCAGTGGAAGGAATTAGTGGTGTTTAGCCTGGAGAAGAGACTTGGGGGACATCAAAGCCATCTTCAAAGTATTTGAAGGGTTGTCACTTGGAGGAGTAATTAAACTTGTTTGAGGGCAGAATTGATATCAGTGGGTGGAAGTTACTTAAGGGCAAAAATTTCAGCTTGTAGTAGAGAAGAGAAACTTTCCAGTAATTAGAGCTGTCTCAAAGTGGAATGGGCATTTGAAAATGGTAGTGGATTTCCCCTCACTGTTGGCTTTCAGGAAAGTCTGAGTGACCTGTTGTTCATATCTCCTTCAGGGTGTTCTTGTTTAGGTCCTGGTTGGGGGAATTGGGCCAGTAAGGTCCCTTCCAACTCTGAGAGTATATGATTATTAGTCTAACTACTACAAAATACTGAAGAGGCATGAGATGTAACAGAATCGGGTCTGCTTTGCCGCTGATTTACTTTGGGTCTCTGGCCAAGTTTCTCTATCTTTATATGCCGCAGTTCTTTCCCCTGGTAAATTTAATCTAAAAATTAATTTAATTAATTAAAATTAACCAAGATTTTGTAGATAAACATGTTGTGCCCACCAGTATAATGAAGAAGGGCAGCGGTACAGATAGCCTTGAGTTCTAGTGCCAGCTCTATGCCCTGCAGCTATGAGATCCCCAGCGATGTGTTTTCTGTCTCCAAGCCTCGGTTTCCTCACCCATGAAAATGAGATGATACTCGTACTACCTGTCTCACAGTATTGTCGTCAGGAATTCAATTTTTTTAACTTGTAAAAGGTGCTAAAGAAATGTAATACAATCAAAATGTAAGTCCCAAATACTAGATTATTCAAAATTTATCTGTATTTGCACGTGCAAACAATTCTTTTCCTAATTTTATTTTGTTTAGAACGATGTTGAAATTTGCATTCCTGGAGGCGGAGCTAAGATGGCGGAGAGTAAGCAGTGACTTCTCCAAGCTCCCCAAGAATTTCGTCCTTGGGAACTCAAAAGTAAATTTGAGCGGATTTAAGAGTGACAGAACCCATTGGGAGACAGAGAGTGACAGATTCCCA
>CM053582.1:183266932-183286931 GCA_028627135.1 Pseudochirops cupreus | reverse complement strand
TACAATGTGAAAGTATTTGCAGATCCTATACATGATTGCACGCCACTATGGGGGGGGGGAAAGGGAGGGGAGAAAATCTGAAACTCAAGTGATTGTGGAACTGAATCTTGTAAATTAAAAGTAAATGAGTAAATAAAAAAAATTTAAAAATAAAAAAAATAAAAAAATAAAAAAAAAAGAGTTTATAAATGAAGGTAATTAATAAAATTATGGACACACACACACAAAAAAAGAAATTTGCATTCCTCAAAGATACGCCATCTTGACAGTCAAAGGAAAAGGGGACCCAGAACTCTCAGAGAGCAGGAAGAAGCTTCGGGAATTCAAATTTGCTCCTTACGAAGCAATTTGCAAATAGTGGGCATTCAGTGAATGTTTGTTGGGTGGGATTGATGGCCCAGAGGCAGATAGCTGAAAACTAATAACGAGGAGAAGGCAAAATTAAGAGCAAATGGAGACCAGCAAAAACAGAAGCCAGACTCTTCATTCATAGACTGGGCACTGTGGACACTGTATTTTGTTGCCTCCCTTGCCAAGAGCCTCCACGTGCTCTAGTGCCCTTGTTCCTAAATACATCTCGCCTTTAACATCTCATTTTTAATAAAAGGTCCTGGAATGCTTAATGTAACAGATATAGGGCAAGGCTTGGCCATGACTGAGGCACCATGCCTGTAGACTGGCACTTTCTGCACATTTGGAGGCAGGCAAAGCTGTTGCAGTTTTCACACACGGGACGCCAAGTCCAACAGCGTCCAACCATCTATCTGCTGCCTGTTTTAGGGGACATGTAAGCATCTCAGGGCCAAGCACATAGATCATTCATGGAGAACTTGAAGTTGCTTCTGCTACTGCTACTAATAAAAACAAGCCCCTAATGCTCTAGTCTGGATATTACATCTTGGGTGGGAGTGGAAAAGATGCTTAGGATCAAAGAGACTGTTGTTCAGTTGTTTCAGTAGTGTCAGTCTCTTCTGACCCCATTTTGGGGTTTTCTTGGTAAAGATACTGGAGTGGTTTGCCAATTCCTTCTCCAACTCATTTTACAGATGAGGAAACTGAGGCAAAGAGGGTTAAGTGACTTGTCTAGGGTCACACAGCTAGTAAATATCTGAGGTAAGATTTGAATTGAGGAACGTGAGTCTTCCTGACTTTAGGTCCATCCCTCTATCCCCTACACTAGTTAGGGTGAAGCTGTCTCTGGTTAGTAGGCCTAACAAATTCCCACAGGAGTAGCCTATAGAAATGGGGAGCAGGTGATAAGATTTCTGGGGTAGAATTTTTAGGGGTGGGGCTGTCAAAGACTCATATAATCATACCATGAGCAGTATGGTAGAGTGCTAAAAATGCCAGACCAAGAATCAGGAGACTCAGATCCAGATCCTGACTCTGCCACTTTCAAACTGTATGACCTTGGGCATAACCTTCATGTCTATGAGACTAAGTTCTCTTATCACCTTAATGATCAACAGTCTTTGAACTATGTACTTTACGGATTCATTAAGAGTAGACAGCTCTTCAAATTGTAAAACACTTTAGAAATACACATCAGTAGTGACATTAGTTGGGGTCAAAAGGGAGAAGATGGAGATTAAGATCAAGTTCAGCCCAACAAGAAATGACCACAGCTATCCCAATAGCCGTTGGCTCCAAAACACTCATGATGGAAAATGCTACCCAAATCCAGGAAAAGAACTACAAAGTCTAAATGTATATCAAAGCACACTATTTGCTCTTTTGTTGTCGTTGTTTTGTTTTGTTTCTTCCTTCTCATGGATCCTCCCATTGATGCTAATTCTTCTTTACAGCATGACTAATATGAAAATATATTTACTACAAATGTATATGTAGAGTCTATGTCAGATTGCATGCCATCTTGGGGAGAAGAGCGGGGGTAGGGTAGAGTGGAGGGAGAGGGAGAAAATTTAGAACTCAAAATCTTAAGGAAGTGAATGTTGAAAACTAGAAATAAATTAATTTAAAAAAAAAAGAAAAAAGAAAATAAATATAAGCTTTAAAAAAAAAACAGCCACTGGGCAAATGCTAAAAATATACTCTGCCTCAGGGTTTGAAGTGTGGAAAAAATGGAGAAGAAAAGAGACTTATTGGTAGAGGTAGAAGGAACCTCAAAAGCAACTGAATCCAACTCCTGTATTTTACAGATGAAGAAATTGAAGCCTAGGGAAGTTAAGTGACTTGCCCAAGGTCCCACAATACTAGAGGGAGGAGTTTTATCCTGGTTCTTTGACCTTATTATCAATGCTCTTTCCACTGTATTGCATTGAGTTATGGTGGGAAGGAACCTTAGAGATCATCTAATCCAAACTCTACCATTTTACAGATAAAAGAAAAGCAAGTTAAATGACTTGTCTAAGGTGACACAACTAGTAAGTATCAGAGACAACATTCAAACCCAGGTCCTCTTAACTCCAAGTCTCAGCTAAATCCCATCTTCTACCAGAAGCTTTTCCTGATCCCGCAGTGAATATTCTACAATGGTTCCTGTCTATGATTTGTTTGTACATACTTATTCACATGTTTTCTCCCTGGTAGTTTGTCAAAGCCTGAAGAGCAGGGACTCTCTTTTGCCTTTCTTTGTAATCCACAGCTAGGTGGCACAGTTGGATGGAGAATGGGTCTGGAATTAGGAAGACCTGTGTTCAAATTTGACCTCAGATACTAACTGTGCAACCCTGGGCAAGTCACTTAACCCTGTTTGCCTCAGTTTCCTCATCTATAAAGTGAGCTGGAGAAGGCAATGGTAAACCACTCCAATATCTAGAGTTGAACACTACTGAACAACAAGTAATCCCCAGGGGCCTGGCACATAGTAAATGCCTAATAAATACTTACTGATGAATTGACTTTCAACTTTGCCATGCTGGCTCTATCCTAGGAGCATTAGGGAAGGGCAAGTATGAGGATGGTTTCATCTGACTCTTCCTTCCCTTTACCATTGGTTATCCTTCACGGCACAGGAGAATAACAGAGGAATAAACCAGCTCCTAAGAATGTCATGAGATAAATAAAAAGAGGCCCGGTTCCCCGTCCCTTCAAGGCCTTCATTGTGATAGTTAGTTACAGAGATGGAGAAGAAGCCCTGGTCAGTCATTCACCAGAATTAAGGCTGTCCTGGACTTTCCTGGCCAATGATTCTCAAGAGCTTTTTTCACTGGGATGATGTCAGTTTTTTTTTCCTTTTTTTCTTCTAATGGTTTGTGACTGGCCTTTTCTTAAAACTATAAACCACCAGTTTCATGCCTTTTCAGAGGATGCAGGGGGTCAAAGTACTGCCTGGTATAATGGAAAGAGAATGAGATTGGCTATCAGAAAGCACAAGTTTAAATCCCAACTTTGCTATACAAGTAGCTGGGTGACCTGGGCTGAGTTATTCTGGCCAGAGTTTCCTCAAGGAAGGGGTTCTATTCAGGGTTTTCTAAGAGCCCTTCCAGCCCGAATATTCCCATAAAATGACCCTGTCCAGTTTGGAGGAGAATGGTGTCAGAAGCTAGTGATGATTCTATACATTCATGCACTTTCTGTTACAATTCTGTAGCCACGGAAGAAGAAATGGGTTAGCTTTGAGCTGCCAAGAAAGGAGTTATTTTTGTTGTCCTCTCAAATGACTAAAGCAGCCAAAAGAGTCTTTTTTTTTTTTTAAGTATCTCCTGTAATTGTGTACTGAGAGCCTACTTTGGGCAGAGCATTCAGCTAGATGCCATGGAGGATACATTGATGTAGAAGACGTGATCACTGGCTCAAAGGAGCTTAAAATCCCTTTGGGAAGCCAAGAAATGCCCATTTGAAAAACCAACTAACAATGCCAGAGAGTATGTGATACATGAGAAACGACAAGATGATAATTGCTATGGAAGTTCAGACAAGGGAGAAATACTGTAGGTTAAAGCAGTCAAGGCAGCCTTCATGGAAGAAGAGGGATTTGAACTTGAAGGATAGATAGGATCAGGGATGGTAGAAGTGTCAAGATTTAGTAGAAAGAACTCTGGACTTAGAGCCATGAGACCTTATTCTGAACCCCTCATCTATCCCTTATTAACTGTGTGACTGTGGCCAGATCAGAGAGGGAAACTTCTCTGAGGCTTAGTTTTTTCATCTATAAAATGGGCCTGATATCTTTGCCACTGTCCAGCTCACAGGGTTCTTCTGGGGGAAAGGCTTTGTAACCCTTAAAGTGCTATAGATATCTGAGTTATGATGGTTATAACAAAGTCTCCTTGTGGTTTAATTCTCAATGAAGACTCAACAGGGTGCACTGCTTGGCATACAATGACAATGACAAAAAGGTTTCTTAAAAGATGTCCATATATGTGTCATTCTAGAGGATCTTTATTACTCTAGTACCAAAGCCCTTTGGGTATTCAGCAAATAGGGACACAGGAGAACAGTTTTTAAAAGGGAGAGAATTCTGAAGGTGAAGCCTTTTTGAGAGGCTTCATAACTGGTGGAGGTGGGAATGGGGGCTTAGTTCTTATGGGAGGAGTGGCTACTGGGGGGCTGGAATAGCATTAGATTTCTCCTGAGAAGAAAAAGGTAATAAACAATTACCCTCTCTCCCTCATTCTTTTTTTCCTGCCCTCCCCATGGAGAATTGAGCTGTTACGCCGAGTACTGAGAAAAGAACAGTCTTTATTTTTCCGAATTCATTTAAGCCTGTGAATGATTTCCCAAGTGAAGTCTCCGACTGCATTTTCTGAGTCATCTCTGATTGCTTTGAAAATGGTTCTGATGTCAAAGACCAGGCATTCTAGTAGGTGGGGAGCTAGAGACAGCCCCTGACTGGCCATTTACCTTCTTAGTTAGCATCATGGAAAAACAGTAACCTTGGAGAGATTTGAGAAAGAAGAAACAAGTCGTCCAAGGAGAAGTCAGACCTAATCTCTCCTCCCATTACCTAACCCTAATTCCTTCCCCACTGTGATATGCACTCCCTGTCCCTATCTTTCCTCCATCCTGTCCCACCTGGTCCCATCCAATCCAGTCCAGTGGGCTGTCTCTGCCTTCTGATTCAGCAGGGCCATTTGAAATACAGTCACTTAAAATTTTAGAATTACTTCCACTGAAAAAAAAAACAATTTCCAAAATTGCCTAGGAGCTATGACTAAGAGGTTTTGCACAGTAGGGTTTCAGTGGTGTTTTTATTTTTTCTTATTTTGACTAAAAGGGGGAAAAAAACAGATCTAAAATTAGCCCTTGGTGGTTTTGCTTTTTTTTCTTTTCTTTTTATTTTAGGGCTTTGTCAACATGATTTTTTTTTTTTTGCAATAAGCAATATTACAATTCCTTGACAATTTCATTGCTGCTTCTTGACATATTTAGTAGGGCTTTAAAGGTCTTCTTAGCAAGAAGGAAAAAGAAATGACCGTTCCCAAAGCACCATATGTTTCCAATTGCTATCTCAGATGCTGGAAGCCAGGCCTGGGCCGACATCTTGCAGCCCAGGATAATTTCTTAGGGAAAGGTGGGTCTCCTTTACTAGAGTGCTTATTAGGATCTCCAGATGAACTCAATGCAATTCAACTTAATTCAGCTCGACAAACATTTATTAAGCATCTACTGCATATGCGCTATAATCAACAAAGAAACAAGCATCTCATGCTGAGCCCCTTATATAAAAGGTTAGGTACAGAGCACAAAGAAATATGAAACCGGGTGGGTGCAGGCCTGTTTTTCAGCTGCCCACGGTCTAGCTGCAGGAATATGCTCATAAAAAGAGAGTTAACAATACATGGTAGTAGATGAGGAATGTAGGCAATAAGCATTCTGGGACTTCAAAGGAAGAAAAACTCCCTGTGGGCTGGGGTGATCGGAGAAGACTCTAGAGAGGGGGGAAGAAGGGAAGGGAAGAGAAGGGACCTACTATGTGCCAGGCTAAGCACTTTACAAACACTATCTCCTTTGCTCCTCACTTGATCCTTGAAAAATGAATGAAGAGGGGTGGCTAGGTGGCACAGTGAATAGAGTACAGGCCCTGGAGTCAGGAGGACCTGAGTTCAAATGTGACCTCAGACACTTGACATACTTACTAGCCATGTGACCTTGGGCAAGTCACTTAACCCCAATTGCCCTGCCGCTCCCCTCCAAAAAAAAAAAGGAAAAATGAATGAAGAAGAGAGAGAAATTTTAGGTGAAAGCAATGCATCGTGTAAAGGCACAGGAGTAGGAATTTTCATGGCCCATCTGGAATATGGTAAGTAAACTAGTTCAGTTGAAGTGGAAGGGGTGGAGGAGTTAGGAAGAAGAGCAATGGTTAGCAGTTTATAAGGATGGAAAAATATATCGGATTTAGATCTCAGCTGGCCTTGAAAGTTTGGCTGTGATCTTGTAGGCAATGAGGAGTCATTTAGTTTTTGAATAGGGGAACGGCATCATCAAGTATTTAAGGAGGGCAGACTGAAAAGAGAGAGATTGGAGGAGGTGGGATCAATTAAGAGCAGTAACACTTGCATGGAGTAGATGAGGGAGGTGACAACCAGAATCTTAAGAATGAGATGGGTAGAAGAGATATCATGAAAGAAGACTTAATGGGTCTTGGTAATTGATTGGATGTGAAGGGCCAGGGTGAGAAAGACTAGAGAACATGCTATGTCTGAGGTCTAGGGCAAGGCAGGGCAGCAAGATATTCCTCTTTTCTAAGAGAAATTCACTTTCTTCTTTCATTCTTCCCTGGTTGATAGAAGCTTGAGAAATAGCTTAGGGGGACTTGTTCATTTCTGTGCCACAGGATATCTCATCCACTGATTCCAAATGTTACTTTGCCACTAAACCCTATTGGACAAGGCAGAGAGGATATTAGGGCTTTTGGAATATGGAATGCAAGTAAGTCTGTTGCATGCAAAATAATATGATGAATTTTTATGTACTTTTTTCCCTGGAAGGTTGGGGAGGAATTTCTATGTTGGGAAGGACAGTGAAACTCATTCTCTAGGGGTTTAGGATCAGGGATAAGGGGGCAAATTAAAAGATTAAAAACAGTTATTAGTTTGGGATGATTCAGCCTTCCCTGACAAAGGACTAAATAACTTCTTGAGATCCCTTTCAGTCTGTGATGGATGTTCTGGGAGGCATCCCATGAAACTCTCTGTCTGATATGAAAGGAGGGGGGACATTTCTAAAGATGACAGAGTAGTCTGGGTTCCAGTCTAGTTCCTTTTTGGAAACACTTTTCTCTGGGAAGAAGCTAGTCAATGTCTGTTATAATGGGGGCTTTTTTGACATAAACTCCATTTTCTTTGGGAATATGATTCCTTCTACAGAGGGGCCCCCTGAGAACCTCCTCTGAAACTACTCTTTTTGCCTTCTTTTTTTATGAGGTGGTATATTTAAGACAGGGACCCTTGGACAATTTGTAATGGTGCTTCTAGAAGGGAGAGAGGGGGCGCTGCTGGCTATGCTGGCTTACTTTAAAAAACCCACAGCTTTTACACAGAATAAAAAACATATCTTTTCCTAAGTTACAAGTTCAGCCCCAAGGACCAGACTGTCAGAAAACAGAAAAGCAAGTAAATCAACAAAGAAGCAGTAAAGGGAAGATGTTTGGAAGGGTGAGTCAATATTAATTCTATTTCCACTCACCTATCATAGTTCAAAACACAAAACAAAACAAAAAAACCTCTGAAAATAAATAGAATAAACAGAAATTCTGAAAATCAAAGAAGAGAGAAACAAAACTGAAAACAAAAGTGGAGTTAAGAAACAAAAGAAGACTGATCTAACTAAACTGATCTTTTGAAAAAACTAATAAACTAGAAAAACCCTTAGCTAATTTTTTTAAAAAAGGAAAATGAAGTTGCTATGGAGCAAAAGTGTTAAATGCATGTGTCCCTCTGGCTGCGTGTAGCCCACAATATTCCTGAATGTGGCCTGAACAAGATTAAAATATAATTGGGAAATATTTAACAGAACAAATAAAAATAAAATAAAACATAGCTAAAATTAATATGTGGTTTTGTAGGTCAGGATGTAGCCACAGGAATCCTTATGTACAATTTAGTGGCCCCCATTTTTATTTGGGGTCGACATCACTTTATTCAAATTCTACAAATATTTCAAAGCCCAGCCTTCTCAAAGGAGAGGTATCCCAATTCCTTCCTAAAACTAATCCTTCTATACTGTGCTCTTGTTCCCATCCCTCCTGCTCCTCCAAGACTTTGCTCCAGTGGTAACCACTTCTTTCTCATGTGTCTTCACTCTCTCCTTCTATACTTCTGCCTATTTGTCTACAGATATGTTTAGCCCAGTTAGTCAATCAATGATGAGCGAAGTGCAAGGAAATAAGCATTTACTAAGCACCTACTATGTGCCAGGCACTGTTAAGGATTGAGAATATAGAGAAAGGAAAAATATGGTCCTTTTCTTCAAGGAGCTCATACTCTAATGGGGGAAAATAAAAACATACAAGACATATACAGAATAAATGAAAGATAATCTTAGAGGGAAGAGATTAGCAGTAGGGGGTGGAATGGGGGTGGGATTAGAAAAGATCTCCCCAATCATAAAAAAAAAAGGTTTGAGCCTTCTACCCATGTACCTATTATCTCATCTTTCTCCTTCCCTTCACTGCCAAAATTTTTATACTTTGAGAAAACTGAGGCAGACAGAGGTTAAGTGACTTGCCCGGGGTCACACAGCTCATACTCATATAAAGCCAGATTTGAACTCAGTTCTTAGCCCTGAACTCCAAACTTAGTACTCTAGCTACTGTACCACCTAGTTGCTTCTGAACTAAGGGAGAGGACAATTTTAATAAGGAAAAAAACAGGTCAATTAGTGTTAAATGCTACAGAATGGTCAAAGAAAATTTGAATGCAGAAAATGCCACTGGATTTGAAAATAAAGATTTCATTGATGATCTCTTAGAGAGAACAGCTTGGTGAGTGCAGTGAAGGACAAACCAGATTATCCCAGAGAAAGAAAGAGGAGTGGGAAATGGAAGGAGATGACTTAGACCATTTATTTCAGAAATGCCTACTGAGCCCTGAATCATAGAGGGCCTATCATGGCTGTTATTTGAGGGATTCCACTGGGTTATTTCAGGGTTCAAGTGAGTTTATGCAAACCTTCAGGTGCCATAGAAAGGCCAGTGATTCTTTTTATTATTCAGAGGGAACAGGAGGCCAGGCCAAGCATTGAGCTAGCACAGAGTGATGTATCTGTTCCTATCCCCTTTCTCGTTGACATTACCTCTCAGCACCAGCTGAGATTTCCCAAACTCTGCTACTCACCCCCGTCTTCTGTCCCACTGCCTTTGATGATGGCCATAACCAGAGGGAGCAGGCCAAAGGGAGCAGAAGGGTGACAAAACACAACATAAATGTCAGCTATAAATGTCAGCTATTACCTCCCCAGTTTCCTCGTGTGCCATCCGTGCAAATCAGCTGTTTGGCTGCCCAGTGGGGGTGACATTGCATTGCTTCTCTGGGAACAGGAACTTGGAACAAACTTGCTAATGCAATTCAGATCAACTGTGTTAGACCGATCTATGAGTGCAGAGTCTCTCTCATTTGTTTCTTGTACCAGTCTATTGTGGCAGATGGAGTGTGGAATAACCCAGACCAGAACCCACATTGTGAAAACCCAGACAACAAAATCATCATAATAGGGAAGGAAACTCAAGGCCCAGGGGCCTTCACTACTGCCTCTCAGAGAGCTGCGCCTTTCAGCCTTCTCTACTATTCTGTACTCACTCTCCTCATGCCCTGTGGTGAATGAGTGAATGAAGGAATGCAAGAAACTTTTTTCTGCTCAATGTTGTACTAGGTACTAGGAATACAAATACAAAAGTTAATCAGTCCCTGACCTTAAGGAATTTCTATTGAAAGATGGAGAAGCAACATGTATACGCAAATTGTAGTCGGAATTGGGTATTTTAATTTGGAAAATTAAGGAAACCATAGAGTGTATATTGACTCACCCCCTTTGAGAAGTAATGACAAATGTTTGCTGCACACATAGGTTATTTTCTGTGTGTGACACATTCCTAACTGTATTGGGATAGGCTATCAAGTGAGCATAAAATGTAAGATCTGTTCATCCTAGAGAACCTAATCACCAATTATTGACTGACCCAGACACTTGGCCAAATTCCCTGTTACTTCTTGCTGCTCATAGCCCAAGTTGCTCAGCATTTGCAGTGACGGTCTCAGTAAGTTGACACTGCTCACCCCTAAAATTAATGCCGTGATAAGCCATTCTGGGATGCCTGCATTGACTGCTTCTTCTCCCATCCTATAGCACTTAAATTCTCACTTCCTCTTTCCCTTGTTCTCATGATTTGATCTACAGATGTGGAGACAAAAATCCTCTCCCTTCTTTTATTAAGGGGGTGTTTGACTCAGACCAAACACCCTGCTGGTTCAAGTTCAATGTTGGGAAGAAATGGGGCCCCCATAGGTCATTGACCAATCAACTGAGCTATAGAAATAGAAAGGCTATCAATGAGGATGTAGTAGCATTTAGATGTAGCCACCTTCTCTGCTCTCCTTACCCCAGCCTTACTTCTTTATGGAAGTCTGGAGAGCAGAGCAGGGTGTGATGTGGTTTCCTTGGATCTGAGACATGACCAAATCTATAGGGGTAGGCCTTTTTATGTTTTTAGATAATTAGGAAGCTATGACAATATAACCAGGGCTACCAAGAAGCCTTGTCAATGATGGCACAGGGGCCAATCCAATCCCAGGGAGAGCTTTGTCATCTTTTAAGGAAAACTACCCTAACCTATGTGGAGGAAGGAGGACCCTGGTAGATATCAGTCCTGTCACACACTCATCCCTAGATATATCAGCCTTATTCTTTGATAACTTATATTCCCTTCTTCAAGGTCCACTCAATCTTTATCAGCATGCCTACATCTTTGTTGTTGTAATGCACTGGCTTCCAGGTAAGTCTCCATCCTTTTTTTGAGGAATGTATTACTTGGTTCACAGTTTTTCTCCTCTGCCCATGAATCTGAAGACTTCACTATGCATGCTGATATTCCCTGGGATACCTTGGCTTCCTGTTTCATAAAGTCCTTTATGATGTACATCTTCACTTTACCTCAGCCGCACGTGAGGAAATAGTCCAACTTTTGATCTTATCTGACAAGGTGATGCTTAGTTGAGGGAATTATCATCTTCCCTAGTTCTGGATACTACACTTCACTTAAAGCACCCTAAAATTATATTGGCTTTCTTAGATGTCATGTGACACTCTGGCTCATATTGAGACGGTCCAACAAAAACCCTGGATCTTTTTCAGATAAACTTCCATCTAGCCATTCTTCCTCATTTCTATATTTGCAAAAGTTACGGTTTTAACTCAAGTGTAAAATAAGTAAAACCAATGTCTCCAAGATTAGAAGGAAAACAGAAAACTGGGAGAAAAGTTTTATAGTTTCTCAGATTAAGGTCTCATATCTCAAATATACAAAGAATGCTGTCAAGTTTATAAGAATATTGGTCAGTCTTCAATTGATAAATAGTCAAAGGATATGAACAGGCAGTTTTTTGATGAAGAAATCAAAACTATGTATAGTCATATGAAATACTCTAAATCACTATTGATTAGAGAAATGCAAATTAAAACAACTTTGAGATATCATCTTATACCTATCAAATTGGCTAAAATGACAGAAAAGGAAAGTGACAAATGTTGGAGGGGTGGTGGAAAAGTTGGGACCCTAAGTTGGTGGAACTGTGAACTTATCCAACCATTTTGGAGAGCAAGCTGGAATTATGCCCAAAATATTATAGAACTGTGTATACCCTTTGATCCAGCAATACCACTATTAGGTGTGTTTCCCTAGACATTAGGGAAAAATGAAAAGAACTTCCATGTTCTAAAATATTTATAGCATCTCTCTTTGTGGTGACAAAGAACCGGAAATTGAAGGGATGCTTTTCAATTAGGGAATGGCTAAACAAATTTTGGTATATGATTGTGATGGAAAATTACTGTGCTATAAAAATGATGAACTGGTTGATTTTTACAAAAAACAAGGAAACACATGAAATAATAGTGAAATGAGTAGAACCAAGAGAACATCGTACACAGTAACAACAATATTGCTCTAAGAACAACGTGGAACAACTCAGGCATTTTGAGTATTACAAGTACTCGAATCAACTACAAAGGACATATGAAGAAAGCTACTATCTACACCCAGAGAAAGAACTGATAAATAGAATTATGTATAGTATGGTTTTGCATATATGTAATATACATATATATATATATATATATATATATATTTGTATCTAACAGTAATCTTCTCTAGGGTGAAGGATGGAGAAAAAAGGTAGAAAGTACACAGTGAAGAACAAAAGAAAACTTAGAAGAACAGAAAAGCAGGGTAGCTTTGAAAACAATGTGTAGCATTTATTACATAATTTTGGGAAAAAAGTAAACTGTGAGATGGAAATTCATGGTTTTAGATTTAATCCTCTTTTTAATATTGTGCTGTGTATGTTGAAATGTTCTTTTTTATCTTTTTATATTTAAATTAAAAATGTACAAAAATTTTTAAAAAGAAAAAACTTGTAAATCTTTCTGGTCCTGAGATTTTTTTTCTTAGGGAGATCATTTATGGTTTGTTCAATTTCTTTTTCTAAGATAAGGTTATTTAAGTAATTTTTCCTATTTTATTAATCTGGGTGATTTAAATCTTTATAAAAATATTCATGCATTTCACTTAGATTGTCAGTTTTATTGTCATGTAATTGGGCAAAAAAGCCCCAAATAATTGCTTTGATTTCATTTTCATCAGTTGTATATTTATCCTTTTTGTTTTCAATACCAGTAATGTTTTTAAATTAAATGGACAATGGTTTATCTATTTTGTTGTTTTCTAACAAAAGTAACTCTTTGTTTTGTTATTTAATTTTTTGTTTCAATTTTATTAATCACTCCTTTGATTTTTCAGGATTTTTGGTATTTAACTGGGAGAATAATTTGTTCTTTTCTATTTTTTTTTTTAGTTGCATGCCCAATTTATTGAACTGATCACTCTCTCTTTTAATGATATGAGCATTTAGAGATATAAATTTTCCCCTAGGTACTGCTTTGACTTCTCATTGTTGTCATTCTCTTTAGTGAAATTATTGATTGGTTCTATAATTTGTTCTTTGAACCACTCATTCTTTAGGATTTAATTATTTAGTTACCAATTCATTTTTAATCAATGCTTCCAAAGCCCTTTATTGAATGTAATTGTCATTACATTATGGTCTAAAAAGGGGTATGCTTAATATTTCTACTATTCTGCCTTTGTGAGATTTGTATGCCCCAATACATAATCAGTTTTTTTGAAGGTGCCGTATACTGCTGAGAAAAAGGCTTATTGTTTTATATGCCTATTTAATTTTTCCAGAGGTCCATCATATCTATCTTTTCCAAAATTATATTCATCTCCTTAATTTTTCTCATGTGTTTTGTGGTTAGAGTTATCTAGTTCTGACAGGGGTAAGTTGAGGTCCCCTGCTAGCACAGTTTTTATGTCTATTTCCTCCAGTCACTCATTTTACTTTTCCCTTAAGAATTTGAATGCTATGCCATTTGGTGCATATATGTTTAGAATTGATGTTACTTCATTGTCTTAATTGTTGTCTCAGCTCTGCTCCATCCAGCGTTTGCTTGAAGAGCGCCAATGATGAACTGACTGCCTTCCATGGCAGCCCATTCTACCTTTAGATTGCTCTAATTATTAGAAAACTTTTCCTTACAATATGCCAATATTTTATTCTTTTCAGCTTCCACTCATTGCTCTTAGTTCTGCCCTAGGGGAGTAAGCAGAACAAGCCTAATCTCTCTTTCATGTATAGATAACTTCATGTTCCCCTTGCCTTTCCTTCTTTAGTCTCAATAAATATCTTTAGCTGCTTCAACTGATCATTGTATGGCATTTCTCAAAGCCCTTCATCATTCTAGCCCTTTTCCTCTATATTCTCTCCAATTTATCATTAACCTTCCAAATGCTGTGAGAGTAGCCATTGAGAAAATGGTTATCACAAGTATATTCTTTCTTAGAACTCACTCATTTTGGTCTCACTGAACTTGTTACTATGGGAGAGAATTCTGGGAGGAAAAGCAAAAGAAAGAGCATCACATTCTGGGCATAATACACAAAAAGGGAGCCAGCAAAGGTGGGATGTTCTGCCCTGGGTACTTTGTCCTCCAGGCCTTGAGACCCTGATAGTACCTCTTGTGAATGAGGTAAAATGATTCTTTCCCTCCCCTCTGCCCTGCATAGAAGTAACAGGACATGCTGATGAGATTGCAGAGCAGTCCAAAGGAGCTTACATCTACCATTTGACTGTTAAAAGAAGACTGAGGTAGAAGCTCATATTTTTAATTAAACCTAATGCCCCTTAGATATGTCTTGGCAACAGATTGGATATGGTAGGTGAGAGAGTAAGGAAGTAAGGATGATATGTAGATAGTTAATCTGAGCAACTGGGAGGATGACGGTGTCCTTGACAGTAATAGGAAAGTATGGAAAAGGAGAATATTCGGGGAGGAAAGATAACAAGTTCAATTTTGGATATGATGAATTTAAGTTGTCTACAGGACACCCAATCTGAGCTGCCTAATAAGCAGTTGAAGATGTGAGACTAGAGGTCAGCAGAGAGGATAGGGCTGAACAAGTCAGTTTGAAAACTATTAATATAGAGATAATTGAATTCATAGGAGCTCATGAGATCACCAAGAGAAATATTATAGAAGAAGAGAAGAGGGCCAAGGCAGAGGCTTGTAGGACATCCAAGGGTTAACCTGTGTGACCTTGATGAGGATCCAACAAAGGAGACTGAGCTAGAAGCAGGAGCATTCAGAAGGGTTTGGGGTATGGAGGGAGACCAGGAGACAGTAGCATCATGAAAACCAAGAGAGAAGAGATTATTGAGGAAAAGGGGGTGAACAACCATGTCAAAGGCTTGTGATCAGGAAGGATGAAGATAAGAAAAGGCCATTAGATTTGTCAATTAAGAGATCAGTAATAACTTTGGAGAGAGCAGGTCCAGTGGAATGAAGTCAGAAGCCAGAATGTAGAGAGTTAAGAAGAGAATGAGAGGAAAGGGAGTGGAGGCACCTATTGTAGAAGGCCTTCTCAAGGAGTTTAGCCACAAAAAGAAGGAGAGATATGGGCCAATAGTTAGTGGAGATGAATGCAAAGTGAGGCTTTTTTGAAGATGAGGAAGACAGTAGAGAAGCAGCCAGTAAATATAGAAAGACATTAAGGAGAAGTTAAAGTAAGGATGATAGAAGGGGGAATCTTCTGGAGAAGACAAAAGGGCCACCTCTTCATGTGAGATGGGGTAAAGAAAGAGATGGTGGTGGAAGGCATCTGGATGATGTGAGATGAGAAGCAAAGATGAGGGACCTCTCAGTGGACGGTCTTGATTTTTTCAGTAAAATATGAGACAAGGTTCTCACTTAAGAGGATAAGAGGATTAAGGAGAGTTAGCAAACTGGTACTGCATTTGCTAAGGAAGAAAACTTTCAAATTGGGAAGATGTTTTAGCATCCAAAACAAGACCCACCCAGAGCTTGCCAAGAGGATTAGATGAATGAACACAATAATCCAGATGTGATCTCACCAGGGAAGAGTACAGTGGGATTATCAGTTCCCTAATCTTAGAAGTTATGCCGCACTTAATGCAGCCTAAACCTTCTTCATTGACATATCACACAGTGAATCTTATTAAGCTTTCAGTCTACTAAAACTCTGATCTGCTGTTTAACCAATGCAGTGGAGTGAGAATAGATTACTGTTTATATACCAGCTGATCAGTGGCATTTTTTATCTCAAGATGATCTGATTCAGTTGGATCTCAAGTCAGACTCTCTGAAGGTTTGTATTCTCTGCAATTCCTTTTTCCCAATTTGTGAATTGTTCCTACTTATAATCTTTCATCTTCCTCTTGTCAAAGGAGATTGTACTCTGAACCAATGTTATTTATCCTCAGCTGCCACCTCTCTCTTCTTGGCAGATAGAACAAGTGTTTGTTGCATAAGATAATTTCTGAACTCTTTGGTCTCCTTGTAGTGGGTCTTGCTTTTTATTAGTTAATTTTTTTTCTAAGAAATGCAAAGTCACAGTCAGTGTCCTTACTTTTGTCCATTTCCCATTTTCCGAATTAGACTTTGTTTAAATAGGTCACAATGTATGATCATGTTCAATATCTTCTCATCAGTATCTTTTCTTCTAACTTAATGTTTTCTCTGGCCTGCAACAATCAGACTGCACACAGATAGCTGATTCTGAAAGGACTGTTAGATCTGTAACCAGTCATTTCCTGTCTCTTAAGCTATCTTCAATTTCATGGAAATGCATAGACTAAAAATGTGAGGCAGGACCTTTTCACTCCCAAACCACCAGGGTGCCCACACACAGCTATTATGTTTCTTCCCTTTGTAATTGCTTTCCTTCCTCTGACAGAATAGAAACCTTTCTGAGACATGTAATCCAAGTTGAGGTAGTGGGTGGTCTGACACATCCGCCTCCAGGCTCCTTAATAAATTCACTTTGGACCTTGGCAGGCAGCCTGAAGCCCCTGCTTTGGGACTTCAGTCCTTTGGGTTAAGGCATTGTCTCAATAAAAATCCCCTTTAAAAATGCGAAAACCTCTTGTAAGCATAACATTTAAAGCCATTATCAACTAGCAAAATCTTTTCATTAATTTCTCCCCCTCCCTTCATACCCCAGGTTAGAAAGTCAGGCAAACTGATTGCAGAACTCTGAGAAATAAATGAATGACAAAAATATTTTGAAAAGCTTAGTACAGTTGCTTAGGACATAGTAGGAGCCGAATAACTATTTGTTGATTGATGGATTGACTACATTGGAGGAGTAGGGAGGAAGAGTTCTAGATCATAGGTGTCTGAGACTCTAGTGTTATTGGGACAACTGAGGCAGGATGGAGATATAGTGGAATCAACCAGGGACCATGACAGCAGTACAGTATGGGAGAAGCAAGCAGTACGTGCAACCCCACTAAAAGACTGAAAATTGAGGGCTTCTGGTTGAGTTAGGAAAATAGCTCCCTAATTACTCTCTTGCTTCCAAATCTAGTACAGATTGCTGGCTTGAATTTCTGCTCCTGTAACCAGTTTTCCATTTCTTATTCAAACTACTAGATGTTGATATAATGAAGAAATCCTAATAGCAAACGGCCTGGACCTTTGGTTTACCACTGCTTGAATCTCAGTTTGAATTTGCCCTTCTCCTAAGGAAAGGGTCACCTCTCCCTGGCCCAAGTGCTTCTTCCAGCAACTGACACAGGGCACATGCTGGCTCTTTCCTGGGCAGAAGTAACATCATGGTCTGGATGAGATGGCTTAGACAGAGTAAGGCAGCAGAGAACCCTGGACAGCCCAAGTGCTTTATGAAAGACAGTCAAGAAGTATTTATTAAGCTCTTACTATGTTGAGGCACTATGCAAAGCACAGGATAAGAAAGATATGTGTGTGAGAGGCGGGGTTGTGTCTACTGGGGGATAGAGGAAGGAAGGGGAGAAGGAGCAAGAGGAGATTTGAAAATGAGAAGAGGATTTTGAACTGGTGGGAAGGAGAAGGGAATCAGAGGAAACCTTTGTCTATTTTTTTCTTTTGCAAGGGCTTTATCAAAGCTGATAAGGTTGTGATAAAATATCAGTGTCATACTGAAAGCCAATCTCTGGTAAAGAGTCATAATAAGAAACTTGGTAGACAGGATTTATGCTTTGAACAGGGTGGGACTAAGCAAGACCACTTCTGCCTCTAAGAGTGACGAATTTAGATGAATTTAGAAACAGAAACAAGAACAAGTAGGAGGAAATGAAAGTTTCTTCAACAAACAAGATGATGCCTCAGTGTGGGAAATTACCTCCACCCATTGAAACTGTCTATACTCAGACAAATCCTAGGGAGCTGTCTGAGACAAATAAAGGTTAAGTAGTTGACCTCAAGTCACACAGCTTTTAAAATGTTGGAGTTAGGATCTGAACCCGTATCTTCCTGACTCTCAGACCAATCTGACCATTAGTGATCTGTTCATTACGACACAGTGTCTCTAAGTAAAAATAAATGAGGTGAAATAAACTCGACATATTCAAAAAACAGCCCAGTTCAATAAAGTTGCATTAATACTTACCATGTGTAGCAATTTCACTCTCGTTTTGGATGCATAAATGAATATCTTTGTGTTTTCCCAAACCACACTACCAAGTTGATGCCCAACAACATTGTTCCAGAATTTTAACTGGTTTTCCTGCTTGCCTTAGGCTTCCAATTAATTTGCAATAGGGAAGCTTTTATTGGTTCCTTATACTACCGATGCTGAACGCCAATCAGATATCTTAGCCCTCACCCATAATCAAGCAGTCAGTCAACCCTTAAGCATGTATTAATCACCTACTTTGTCTGGCAATGTACTAGGTGCTAGCGACATGAAGACAAAGAATGAAACAAACTCTATTCTCAAAAAGCTATTATGTGAAGGAAATGAAGATTCCATTGCTTTCCCATACCAAATTAAGGCAAGTGACAAGAACTAGTTGTACCCCATATGTGCCAATTCCAAAGGGTAACCTCTCAAAGGACTTTTGATTCCCTTCTTCCTGATGTAACCTGAAGGTCATCATGAGGTTGTATCTTTATCTGTGGGCTATGAAGGACTGCAGAATTATAGATCTGAAACTGGAAGGTTCTCATAGGTCATTTAGTCCAACCCTTTGGCTTTATAGATGAGGAAACTGAGGCCAGGGAGCTGACATGACTTCTTCAATCTGTTATATAAGTAGTACATTATTGCTGCCCATGCTCACATAGGTAGTAAATTATTGGCGCCTGTCTGGATTTATCCCTGATTATTCCCACCCATCCCTTCGTGTCTCATTTTGGACCTCATGCCCTCTGGAGTGTGAATCAAAGCGTGCCTGTAATAAAGGCCTATTGATTTTTAGAATTACTGGATGATATTGTTCTTTGAAAGTTTCTAAGTGCCAAAATGTAGCTGCAATGGACTAAGGTATCAACCTATTGCAAACATAACTAACTATACTACAATCTAGCTCAAATTTCTCTGTCTTGTCATTCTTTCAATCATGTATTGAAACAACTTTTATTAGACTCTTACTTTGTACAAAAATTCTACTGATGTCTTATCATGGCATGGAAATGACCAGGAATTCTTAAAGTTTATGCCCACATAAATACATTGCTGGAATACCTTGGAGAATAGTCTTAGAAACACACTGAATTTGCTTTCCATGGATCACTCTGGCTAAATATGGAGGAGCTAATACATTGGCCACTTGGTAAAGAATTCTTTGGCCATGGCAACTAACAAAACAAAGGAAAGTATGAAATTGCCTCCCACACATGCCAGTGACAAAAAGGGGCCAAAAAGATGTTATAAGAATTGTGGTTTTTAGACCATTTATATGCTTTAACTTAACCATCGGTATTCTAAATGAGAGATCCTTATTTGATTACTGAAATACATATGCCACTGAAGGAACTGAATTGAATCCATGTTGACTTTCTCTCCATAAATAAAAACAGACTGAAAGTTAAAGGGATGGCTCACTGGTTCTCCTTGGAGAGACAAATAAAAGAGTTGGTCGAGTTGGTTTTATTGTGTCCAAAGGTAAGAGGAAACATAATGCTGTGGAATATTTTGTCTATGATAAATATATGTGAAAAGATCATTAGGAAAATAATTGAAACCTAATGCAACATTGTTTGTTGCATAGAATAAAGAGGTAGAGAAATTCTAAGAAGAATACAGTAAGAGCCTCCAGTCAAAATCCATACAAACTCTCATGTTTTACTTTGATGCAGAGGTGGGAGTATATGAGGACAGTGAAACATAAAGAATGATAGAGGGGGCGGAGCCAAGATGGCGGCGTAGAAGCAGCAACACATCGCAGCTCTCACATAGCCACCCCAAAATACCCATAAAATAGGACTCTAAACCAATCCTAGAACTCCAAAACGCACACAAAGATACTTCCCACTAAAGTCAGCT
>CM053582.1:183249203-183266432 GCA_028627135.1 Pseudochirops cupreus | reverse complement strand
GGGGTGGTGGGCGGGGGAAAGACGGGGAGAAAAGATGTAACTCAAAAAAATTTAATAAAGAATCTCATATTAAAAAAAAAATAAAAAATAAATAAATAACAAAAAAAAAAGAAAAAAAAAAAGAATGATAGAGGCCAAAGATTTTCAGATTACTTAAAAGTCTCATGCCTACCTATCACGAATATTTTGCTTTAGAAAATAATCATCAGGTGCTTGATATGGCAAACAGTGAGTACATCTAAAACAAAAAATGAAATCCATTATATTAAAATGACAGGAAATAGCATGTCACTGATGAGGGGAGTCATGCCTGAGTCAGTTGTCAATGTATAGTGAGATCATCAAGTTGTCAGAGCAGAGTTTAGAAGTAGTACAAAACTAAAAGGAAGAATGAAAAGGAGAAAAAGCATGTTAGACAATACAAACAATTGAATCGTGACCTGTTCAAATATGTTATTGCTCATTTAAGGCAGGATATGAATGGAAGAAATGACATAGACACCAACTGTAATAAATTCATACAGATGCTTAACTGGTATTAATTAGTTGTCCTAATGAGGTCAAAAGAACCTAAAAAGAACATTAGCCAGCAAAATTTGACTTTGTTGACAAGCAGACAGATGTGACAGTTACAGCTAGACAAGTTTGTTATTATGTGAACTCATTTTTAAAAGTTCTCCATTCTTATGGAGAAGTATGGCAGAATATTAATGAGCAATATCACCTGATAAAATAAAGAAAAGTAATGGAGGATAAAAGCAGTTAAAAGAAACCTTGGCAAGAGACCCAAGTAAATAAAGCTGGACGGCGTTGTAGTACAACGGATAGAAGATGGTATTTGGAGTCAGTGGACCTGGATTCAAATCTTAGCTCTGCCCCTTGCTGCCTTGGTAAGGCTCAAATCAGGGAAGCCTATACTCACCAAAGGCACCATTATCATTGAGGATATCCAGTGAAGAGTACAGGTTGAAGAGGAGTTCTCTATAGATGGTGAGGTCTGTGAGGTGCTCCTGTTTGTGGGACCCTTTGTGCCTCAGGCCCTTGCAAAACCCCCTGAATAAGAGCCATAACTCTGCAGGGGTCTCATCTAATCACCCATATAGGAAAAAGAATACTTAAAACGAGAATAAATATTGTGAACATTATGGCATGCAATTAGATTCAACATACATATCTTGGATAGCCTATGCCAGATTGCTTACTGTCTCAGGGACAGGAGAGAGGAAGGAAGGAAAGAACTTGGAACCCCAAATTTTTTTAAATGAATATTAAAACTTGTTTTTATATATGATTAGGAGAAAATGTTATTTAAAAAAAGGAAATGGACTGTGAGTTAGACCTAGAATTAAATGGGAGGAGAAGAGTAAGCTGGATTGCATTTGGAAAATTACAAAGCTCTTTCAATGATCCCTAGACTTCTCTCTAAAAGAAAGGATTGTCTTTTTAAAACCAATATTTTACTGGTTTTCTTATATAGCTGTGAGTCATGTAATGCTACAATCTCTGAGGAATTAAAAATGCGTATGAGTCAGAGGGCAATGAAGAAGGGCATAATGGGTGTGAGGAGGATGAAACACATAATCAATGAGAAACTATGAAAAAGAACCAAGAAAAGGTTGTCATCAAAGTAATTTATGATTGAAAAAAGTAGAGAGCTTCATCATATGGCAAAATAATGGAATAATCGCTGGGAAACCTCCGTGCTATGCTATCTGCATGATATCAAGAGAAAGCAAAGAAGGTATATTGGGTGTTGAACTTATGGGGCAACACTGGCAGGCAACTCATAGGATGGGCAGTCATTGATGAGTTGCAACCTGTACCATTGGAAAGAAGTCACATCTATGATATATCCATTTGAGCATTTGAATCTATGTGATATACTTGGGAAAGGTGTGTATCTTTGGGCCATCCTGAGAGAGTTTGTCCAATCCTTTGTAGAAATTAGAATATAGTGTGTCTACCATTTACTAGTCTAGGGACCTTATCACAAAAGGGAATGAGGTTAGTTTCAGATGATTTGCTGCCCTAAGCTCGCTCTTATTGATCCCTAATTTTACTGCTAAGTGCTCAGAAACCACATGTTTACTAATTTAAATGTAATCCTATAAGGCATTAATGTCAATATCATTGGTCTGTGCTTTCTGGGATCCGCATTTTACTCATTTTTGAAAATCAATACTTTGTCCATTTCAACTCTCTTTGCACCTTTCCCATTTTCTGTATAGTCATCTGCTGTGTGGCTCACTATGCTTATACCTCTAATACCTTTCTCCTATAATGACCCAGAGGATCTGTCTGGACTCTCATGCCTGGCTTTCCCTCCCATCCTACTGTGGCCTGAGCCAGGTTCACAACAACATAACTCCGTGGCTAATGTTTTGAAGCAAACTTGGCAATATTGACCAAATTAAAAAGAATGACCTAGGCAGAATTATCATCTTTGTAAATACATTGAGCTAGTGTCAGATTTGTTAGGAAGATAACTGTTAGTTAAATATGACCAAGGTAAGTTGCACTCTCCATGAGGACTTTACCAGAGATTCTCCCACTGGGTCTAAGATTGTCATCACCATTGTTAGCTTTTATACGGTGCTTTAAGGTTTAAGAACCATTCCACACATGTTATCTCATGTAGTCCTCATGACCCTGGGAAGTAGGTGCAATTAATATCCCCATTTTACAGATGAGGAAACTGAGGCAGAAGGTAAGCAACTTGTCACACCCAGTATTCATGCAGATCATCAATTAATACCTATCTATTGAGCATTTGCCCTCTGCAAGGTACTGTGATAGGGATAGTGGGGTTAGGGAGATAAGACAAACTTGCTGTAGGATACTATAGAGTGGATTCTGTTTAGGTTTAAGTTGGACTACATAAGATCACAGGGTCACAGCCAAAAGGCACATCCAAGGTCATTTAATCCAATCTTCTCAGGTCGTTGATGAGGAAATTATATAACAACAGAAGTTCCTTAGAACTCTGAGAATTCTCTTGCATACTTAGAGACCAACACTTGAGAAAAATATGATCCATAAATGGAGAAGATTCATGTTAACAAAAACCCTTGAACGAAATTCAAGCGTAATATTATTACTGGTTTTAAAGTAGATAATGTATATAGAGTACTCTGCAAATCTTAAAGTGCTATGTAAATTTCACTATTATTATCACTGGTATTTAAACTAAAGCCTACAAAGGAAGATTCTGAGGAGAGACTTTCTGTAAAAGGTTTTATTGAACACCATCTCCTCAGTCAGTCAATACACAAATATTAAGTACCTACCAAGTACAGGTACCTGGCTTAGTGCTGAGGATACAAAGAATGGCAATAGCCAGTACCTGCCCTCAAGGAGCTTACAATCTAATGGGGGAAACAACACATAAGAGCACATAAAAGGAAGCTGAAATAGGAGGGGTAGTACTTTGCACTGGGGACATGATGAAAGTCCAGAGGAGAGCAGTCAGGTGGGCTGTCCTTCAACGGTGGCTTCGAGAGAAGCTCTTTGATGTCCACTCTCCAACCCCTCCAGGCCAAGGGAGGGAGGGGCACTAGAGAGAGGCAGGAGGAACTGAGGAGGAGGGAGTTTTAGGGTTGATATGATCCTGCGGGAAGATGAGTTTCTGGAGACAGTGATGAAGTCCAGCAGAGTAACCAGGTGACCTATTACAACTGCTGCGTAAACATAAGAAAAAGTATAACATGTAGTCTCTGCCCTCAAGGAGAGGTAGTAGTCTGCTCCTGGATTCCTGTCACCCACGGATGAAGAAATTAAATAATATCAGTTGCTTATTGTTACATAGCTTTTCACAGTGATGGAACACTACCCAGTTAGTTCCTCACAACAGCCTTCAGAACGTGCTATGATAATTATTATGGAGGTAAAACGTTCAGGAGAGTGGGATCAGACTGATGAAAAGTCTAGAGACCATGCCATGTAAAGACCAGTTGGAGAAACCACGAATCTTTAATGTGGAGGTAAAGAGAGGTCTCAGTGTGGATCTGATATATTTAAATAGCTGACATATGGAAGAGAGATTAGATGTACTCTGCTTGGATCTTAGCCTGGTGGTCTCCAAACTTTTCTGATCACATATCTCTGTCAGTAATAAATACATAAACACAATGTTGAACACCTCCCCCACCCAATGTAAGTATAGTTATTTATAAATTATATATGTGTGCCATTTTATAGGCAATATATTCTCTCCTTCCTACTGGAAACAACAAAAAAAATAATGGAGAGGAGCAGCAGACTCTTATTAGTCACTGCCCTGGAGCCCTGAGTTGCCTCGAGATAGCTCTGGAGGTGATCAGGAGGGTAGAGGTGGGTATGCCGGAGTGGGGGAGGGGCAGGGAACCGTAGAATTTTCTAAATGTCTGATGCTTTGGGTGTCTGGGCATTAGTCAGGTAACAAGTGTCCTAAACCATAATTGTTGGGACCTGAGAGGACAGTGGGAGGTGTCTAGGGGGATGATGGCTGAAGAACAGGTATGATTGCATTTGAATTGAGTCCCAGGATGGACCATTGCAGGGAGGCTGGAATTCAACCCATATTCCCCCTCTCTGTTTGGTTGATCACACAGGACTCTTGATATGGCGCCTATTTTGGAGACCAATGATCTAGAGGGCAGAACGGGGATCAATGAGTGGAAATTAGGAGAGTTTCCTAATAATTAGAAAAATGGGCTATCTCTGAAGTAGTAAGACCCTCCTTCCCTTTGGAAGTCCTCAAGATGACCACTTGTAGAGGAGATTCCCTTTGTTGATTATATAGCCTCTGCAATCAAGGCATGCCCTGAGGGAAACAGGGCAGTGTCAGAGAGTCACACATGGCCGTGGGTGAAGAGAGAGGCAGAAGAAAATTAGAATCAGAGTCAGAATAGAATAGCAGAAAGAGCTCTAGATTTGGAATGTGGGGATTTAGGTTCAAAAACTGGCTCTATTGGGGCCACTAGGTGGCACAGTGGATAGAGTACCACCCGCAAGTCAGGAGGACCCAAATTCAAATCCGGCCTCAGACCCTTGACACTTATTAGCTGTGTCACCCTGGGCAAGTCACTTAACCCTAATTGCCTCACAAAAAAGAAAACAACAAAAACCTGGCTCTAGTGCTTACTAATACCTGCATGACTTTAAGCAAATCATTTCACTTAGTTTCTTAGTTTTCACATCTGTTGATGAGAAATGAGGAGGTTGGACTGGGTGGCCTCTATGACCTTTCCAGTTCTACTACCATGTGGGCAAACCAACAATTCACAATGTTCAACCATGCGTAGTGATGAGACTCCTGGAATTTTTAAATATTGTGAAATTATTCTCTCCCTAGTAGTGTAAATACAACCCCGTCTGGAACCTCCAACAGTTTTGTCTAGTGAACTGCTTCAGTCACTGGGGCTGATTCGCAGGCACTCCCAAAGGAAATCTGAGGGTAGCCCTACTTTTTCAGAGAGCTCCCCACATGGGCAGAAATGTCTACCAAGGAATAGAGATATGAGAGCATACTTTTTTTTGGTTCATTTTCTCTCTCCCCCACACTCTCCCCCTCCATCCTTCCTTCTTTCCTTCCTTCCTTCCTTCCTTCCTTCCTTCCTTCCTTCCTTCCTTCCTTCCTCCCACCCTCCTTGCTCCCTTGTGACTACGGAAGGGGAAGAGACAAAGGTGATGAACTAGTCTGGTTGAGGAAAGATGTATGAAAAGAGAGGAGAGATAAGTGCTAAGTATTAGAGACAAAAATCCAAACAGGCAAAACGATCCCTGCTATTAAGGAACTTATGATAAATATGAGAGTGGGAAGAAGACAAAAATAGGAGAGGAAGATAAGGAGAATGCCTGCTTGGGGGTGGGAATGAAATTCAGCCTATGCTGCAACCAACTTGGGGAGAGGGGGAATGGAATAAGCATTTCTTCAGCACCTACTATGTGCCGGGTGGGATGCATGTGGTATTCAGGGAGGATTAGCACCTCTGGTGTGAGAGCTTGCTGAGTCCTTGTCAGAGCTTCTCATTCACCTTTGGGGTCCACCTGTCACCCAGCTTGCACCTCTTGCCCCAAGAAGCTGTGCAGCAGGCTGGTGATGAAGGGAAGGGTCTGTGGAACTGGGAAATTAGATTTCATGCCTGTTGAAACAGTTTTAAAGTGAAGTAGTAGCAATATTTAGGGAAAGCTAGTTTGGATTCTGAACAATATTAATGGAAGTTAAGTCCACAAGACAGCTTTGTGGATAGAGCACCAGGTCAGAAGTCAGAAAGACCTGAATTCAAATCCAGTCTCAAAAGGATACCTACTAGCTGTGTGACCCTGGGCAAGTTATTTCATCTGTCTGCCTCAGTTTCTTCAACTGTAAAATATGGGTAAAATAGGGTTGTTGGGTTACATGCACAGTGGCTATACCCTGGTGAAAACCATCTTGGCAATCAGGCTCAATCAGGCTGAGGGTAACAGACAAGCCTCAAACCTGTAATGAGTTAGAGGAATGTCTACTCCAGACGCGTGAAGTCTTCCTCCAGGGGAATGGGCAGATGAGAACAATTTTTTTTCAATGGCCATGAAAGCAGCTGAAGCAAGTTCTGTGGTGCATTTAGAACTTGGTCAGACATTGAAGAGACCAAGGTCATTCACTGTGTCCTGGGCCATGGCTAGTCATCTTGACTTTTGTCCCGTCACTGGACTTTGATGACTCTGGAAGAGTGAGGCAGATGACTTTGTACAACCCTACCTCATTTAAATTCAATTCACAGGCAAGTGAAGACATCGCCCATCATCCAACATCACCCCAACATCATGATGTCATTGGTTCTCTTTGAAAATAAAACATGTAGGTGGCTAGGTGGTGCAGTGAACAGAGCACCACCCCTGGAGTCAGGAGGACCTGAGTTCAAATCTGGCCTCAGACACTGAACACAAAACTAGCCATGTGACCTTGGGCAAGTCACTTTACCTCAATTGCCCTACTTCCCCCCTCCAAAAAAAAAAGAAAGAAAACAAAAGATGGACAACACCTATGTGCCAGACACCATGCTAAGGGCTAAAAATATCATCTCATTGATGCGCCCACCAACCCTATTTTACCCATATTTTACAGTTGAAGAAACTGAGGCAGACAGATTAAATAACTTGCCCAGGGTCACACAGTTAGTAGGTATCCTTTTGAGACTGGATTTGAAGACAGGTCTTCCTGACTTCTGACCGGGTACTCTATCCACAAGCTGTCTTGTGGACTTAATTTCCATTAATATTGTTCAGAATCCAAACTAGCTTTCCCTAAATATTGCTACTACTTCACTTTAAAACTGTTTCAACAGGCATGAAATCTAATTTCCCAGTTCCAAAGACCCTTCCCTTCATCACCAGCCTGCTCCCGTCATTCATCATAAAGTTTTTTGCTCCATACTGGCACCCAAGGACTTCCTAGAATGTTCAAAGATCAATCAATCAACAAGCATTTGTTAAGTCCTTAGTACGAACCCGGGGATACACGGGGCTGGAGATAAAAAGAATCTTTATTTGAAAGGAGTTTATATCTCATACCACTGACTTTTTAAAGCACCCTTGCCCCAACCCACCATTTCCACTTAAAACCCTAAACCCTTTACTTTCTAATGTAGTGGGGATTGCAACCGATGGACTTTGTACAGAGATGTCCTGCCTGCTTCTCAATGACCTGGTGGGCTGGCTCAGGGCTGAAGGATTCAAGAGCTTATTTGGATTATGAAACAGTCCTCTTATTGCGGATTCTTTACCCCCATGAGAGTGATGAGGGGAGGTTTACATAAGTTTAAGGAAGAGAGACAGCTTCCAGCTCTTTCTTTTTGTCTCTCCTTTCCTGTCTCTCTGTCTCTTCCTTTCTGTCTCTAGAACATGTGGCCAATAGTTCTCCCTCCCTGAATTTCTCATGGAGGGTGAGTGAAGAAAGGAAACTCACCCTTTCTCTCATCCCACCAGAATTAGCTACTATTCTCACAAAACTCCTAGAGAAAGGCTCAGCTAGGTGACCATAAGCCTTGGACTTTGGCTGCCTCTTTCTTTGAATTTCTTTGCCTAAATGTAGGAGACTGAGCAGCAATCCTACGACGAACATATTCAGCCCTGGAGATCACCTTGTGAGCTCAAGAGGATCCTTAGTCAGTGTGGGAGGTACTTTTCTTATATCTGTTTCTGGTTTTCTTGGAGAAGACAATGGCCAGCCAAAGGATGACTCCAAGACCTGGGCTGACATGCCAGAAGATGTGGATCTAGAGGGAACTGTTTGGACAGTGTAGAGCCAAGGTGAAATATAAAATATCTGTTCATCAGTCTATGAAATTGCATCATGTTAATGTTTTAAGTATCAGCCTTCTGGGAGAGTATAATAGCAATTATATTATTATATCCATTTTAAATCTTTTGTCAATTCATGATTGCAAATCTTGTATATGCTAAGTATGTCTTTTGTGCAGAGGAAATAAAGCTGGCCTGTACTTTATTGGCACTGTACATTTATGCTTTCTAGTCTTCTCTTTTGGGGCAGCCCTAGATATGACCCAAAACCTAAGCTGTAATTTTTCCTGGGATGTCAGGGTGGGAGAATAAAGTCAGAGTTTGGAGCCTTCTTTTCAGTGATCATGTCTGCTGGAAGTAATCTGGCTAACACATTCATGGTCCTAGAGCAAAAGAGCCCTTTAATAGAGAGAGCTAGGGCACAATAGTAACGAGAATTTGACAGCAAATGGCAGAAATTTTCATGTAAAATGCAGTGTAGAATCTAGTCAATTAAATCCAACTTTATATTCATAGAATTAAGCAAGGAAATTCATGGAGCCCAGTGGGTATAGTACTTACTGGGTTGGGAGTCAGGAGGGCCCGAGTTTGAATCCTACCTCAGATACTTACTAGCAATGTGACCTCAGACAAAGCACTTAAGTTCTTCTGGCCTTAGTTTCTTCATCTTCCCTCATTTATAAAGCAAGGGGGTGGACTCAAGGACCTCTAAAATCCTTTCCAGTTCTAAATCTGTAACCCCATGAACTTGTATATTTTCTGTCCTAATTATAGCCTGACTGTTTCCTTTTGGCAGGAAAGGCAATCATGGGGCAAGACCTTTAACATCCAGTGTGCAAGAAACAAATGGTGAAAATTGCACCTACCTGCTATGTCCTAACAGTACAATTCAAATTCTCACATTTTATTCCTGGGACAACAGAGGAAAACTCAGAAACATAATATGTGCTTTACATTCTAGTGTCAAAATCTACAAGAGCTAACTGGGATGGGAAGAGTGTTTACATTTCAGCTGCCCTACTTACCTTCGAAAGTGTGGAGAAGCAAAATGCACCAGGGCTGAGTGCTAAGAAACCCCAAGCTGGCGAAAACATAGCAAAGGGAATTCAGAGCGGTTTATCTGGTTGGAAAATTCTTTGAGCAATCTTGCTTTGCTGCTGGAGACTGTAATCCAGGACTAGAAAGGAGGTAAACAACAGGATTGCCTTTACCATTTGGTTTTCTTCCCGTGTGCTCTTAGCTAATTGCTCTGTGTTAAGGGGGAAGCCTGCTGCAACCATGGCAAAGAAGATGAACGTCAAATCAGTCCTTTCAGTACAAATACCAACAAAGCTGTGCTTTGCACATAGTAGGCACTTAATAAATGTCTGTCAGGAATATCTGTAGTAGCGCTTTTTGTAGAGGCAAAGACCAGAGCAAAGCGGGTACTCATCAATTGGAAAATGACTGGACAGATTGTTATGTGTTTGACTACAATGGAATGTTTATTATTACCCTTTGAGAACTGAAGAATATAAGGAGTTCAGAGAAGCATGGGAAGATTTGGATGTACTATCAAGTGAAGTGAGCAGAACCAGAGAAATAATATATGAAACAACTCAAGTAATGTAAATAAAGGCAATGTTCAAAGGAAGTTAACTCTGAAGTAACTGGGAGGAAAAATTTTTGACTGATGCTAGCAATGAGGTCATGAAATATACTTCCCTCCACACTGCTTAGTAGCGTCAAAAATGTGCTAAATTCTTTTAGGACAAAGTAGAAACCACTGCAATTCAACAAGGCCTAATATTTCAATGCGGCTTTACCTCCTACTTAGCTGTCCCTCCCTGTGCTCAGAAGGACTGATAGAAAGATGATTAAGGACACCTCAGGGAAGTTAGTTTTCTAAGATCTGTTCCTAAATTGGTTGGGTGGTCTTATCAAATTCCCTCAGATCCAGAAATGCTAGGAATGGGAATCCAGCTATGTTTGAGGCTGTTGTGACATTGTTTTCCAAAACTAGTTTATAATCATACCCCTCCTTCAGTCGTGTCCAACTCTCTGTGACCCCATTTGGGGTTTTCTTGACAAAGACACTGGAGTGGTTTGCCATTTCCTTCTCCAACTCGTTTTATAGTTGAGGCAAATAGGGTTAAGTGACTTGTCCAGAGTCACACAGCTAGTAAGTGTCTGAGTCCAGATTTTAATTCAGGAAGATGAGTCTTCCTGACTGTGGGCCTGGCATTCTATCCACTGTACCACCTAACTGCCCTGCTATACCCCCTTGGAACCTAGGAAACAAAGCAGGCCTGTTAGAGAGGTGACTTACCACCAGTTCCCCTTCATATAAGCTGGTTATCATGAGAACTACATTTTCCCCAATTTTTTTTAACAGGTTAGAGCTGAAAAGTATAGGGTTCTATTGACCTATTCCATTGATCTTCAACCAGACTTGATGACTGAGAGTCCAGTCCAATTCAGCAAGCGTTTATTAAGCACCCATTATATGCCAGACACTATACTGGTATTGAGATACAAAGACAAACCAAACAAAAAAAGTCTCTGCCATTAAGGAACTTGTATTCGACTGGCAAGAATGAATAAATACACAGCTGAGTCCATACATACAAGATAATTTCATGAGGGGGGAAGCCCAAAGAACAAAGTGGATCAGGAAAAGCTTGTGGTAGGAAAGGGCACATGACCTGAGCCTTGAAGGAAGTCAAGGATTCTAAGAAGCTGAGAGGGAATGCATTGAAGGGATGAGGGACGGCCTGTGCAAAAGCAAACAAGTGGGAGATGGAATGTTGAATTCAAGGAAGAGAAAGTAGGACAGTCTGGCTGGAACGTAGAAGCCCTCATTTGTTCGAAGTGAATGAAAGCTGCTGTTTTTGGTAGACAAATGATGGATGATTGGTAACTAGATAGGTTGATGTTGGCTATTGAATAACACATTCGTCATCATATAGATTATATCTATCTATATCACCTGCCTCTACCCATGTATTCTTTTTTGCTAAAAACAAGACACAACATGTGTGCCAGCATGAAAATCCTCTCTCAGCAGAAGAGTTGATAAGGGTGTTGGGACCAGGTAAGAATGGTTCAGGCATAAAGCAAAAAGATAAAAATAAAAATTCCTAGTCCTGTTTGTGGTTGTTCAGTCATTTTCAGTTCTGTCTGACTCTTCATGACCCCATTTGGGGTTTTCTTGGTGAAGATACTAGAATGGTTTGCCATTTCCCTCTCATTTTACACATGAGGAAACTGAGGCAAACAGGCTTAAATGACTTGCTTAGGGTCATACAATTAACAAGTATCTGAGGTCAGATTTAAACACACAAAGCTGAGCCTTCCGGACTTCAGGCCTGGCACTCTATCCACTGTGCCACCTAGCTGCCCTCAACAAAAACAACAAAGAATGGTTTTGGCATTAAAGGGGAAAAAAAAAGATAAAAATTTACTTTGCTGAATTGTGTTTCCAGGGGATGTAATTCCTATCTTTGATTTATTTGTTTTCAGGGTTTGCAAAGATGGCCCAGGGGAGTGCAGTGAATTTCTCTTACTCTGGGGTCCCCACAACCACGATGGTCTAGTGAGGACTCCACCCTTCCCTAGGTTCTCCCTTGCCAGATCCCTGCCTGTTCCAACTCAGGCAGTCAAAGAAGAGAAGAGGTGGGTGGTTGAGTAATTTATTTGTACTTGCATGCTTAATTTAAATCATACATAGCTCACTAAATAGGAGCTTTTGGCTCTCAGAGAAAACATGCAAGCCCTTTTGTCTGGGAGCCTTTCCATCTGTAAAGATGCCCATCACTAAGCTGAAAGGAAAAACTCAGCAATTCACATCCCATCTAGACACCAGTGGGTTCTAGGCAGGTTTTTGATCCGGCCAAAAGCATTTCTGTTTTTTCCTAATTTCTTGGTATTCCCGTCCTTCCAGACCAGCACATATTTATTTAAAGTTTAAGGTCTGCTGGGACTTGTAGGTAGAGAAGCACCGTTGGTTACAAACACAAAGAAGGTCTTCAGCCATTTTCTTCTTTGTCCATGAGCCTCAAATCTAAGTGGTTCTCCACAGAGTTTCCGAACACCCTGCACACAGTGGGTGCCCAATGTGTGCCATTAACTGATTGCCAGGCATACTGCCTTGCCCCATGCTAGCTAGCATCAGCAGATAGCATGGTTAGTGTGGGTCATGGCTCACATCCAAGTATTTGACTGGGGCATTTGGAAACACCTTGAGAAAATGTCCTGAATGGGTGTTTTGGACAAACCTAAGGTCTCATTTAAAGGAGAAGTGCTTACAGCTCTCTTCTGGTTTTCCAGTTTGGCCTCTGCAATCTGTCCCAGTCTGTTTACAGATTGGGACTGATCCAAGATGGGAGGTCAAAAAAAGTGCAGCTTCATACATAATGTATGTTGAATTAGAATAAAGACCCTATTATACTCTGCTTTTTCTTGCTTGTCTTCTATGAAGCTCTACCAACCATAGTCTCTAGGATTTGTGCTCTAAACAAGAAAGAAGTAATTTCCAGCTTTCTGCAATTTTAGGTTGCTTCAATTATGAATATATCTGTAGGTGGGTTCCCCCATGCCCCAGGTCTGAATATTGGGCAAACCTGGGTGAACTCACCCATATCTTTAGTTTCTCCCTTCACTCTGGTTAGGGAGGATGAAAACAATATGCAAAACAAATAAGATATTCTACAGAAAAAATAAAATCCTTAAGGAAATGGTCTTATAACAGCTAGTAAACTGCTACCTATTTCCAGATGCAAATTTCTTTACCTGACATCAAAGATCCTTATTGTCTTCTCCATCAGAATGCAAGCTCCCTGAGAATAAAGATTATTTCATTTATTTGGTATAATAATATATCTATATTAATATATTCTATAGCATTACATAGCAATATTTTAATATGACATTTATACAAGGCTTTAAGGTTTTGCCAAACCCTTTACATTAGTGATCTCATTTGATATTCACAATAACTCTGTGAGGTAGGTACTATTCCTAGCCCTATTTTCCAGATGAGGAAATTGAAACAGAGAAATTTAGTGACTTGCCCAGGGTCACACAGCTAGTGAACATCTAAAGAAGAATTTGAAGTCGGGTCTTCTGGACTCTGAATCCAAGTATTTGTGTCCCGAGCAAATACTAAGTGTTAAATAAGTACTAGTGGATTGATTGATGGCTTCCACCTGTCTCTCTAGCCTGATTTCTCATTGTCGGATCTCAGCCAGCTCTTTACCTGGTGCTGTAGGTTTCCTGACTCCAGGCACTATGCCACCTTACTGCCCCGCTTCTTTTGAACTCTCAAATTCGATAGGTTTTTGGAAAAACCTTTAAGACACTGTTACTGTCTAATAGAAGAAGCTGGGGTATGGCAGAGGAATTGCTGGGCATGGGGTCAGGAAGACCCTGAGTTTAAACAGATGCACTATATAAATGCTTATTCCCTTACCATTGAGAAATACCTGTTGAGCTCTATTTTCATGCATTTAATGTTTTTCTCCTTACGTTGCCTTTCAGAACACAAATTCCCCAAAGGTAGAGAATGCATTTTGAGTGTCTGACCCTCCAAATGTTCCTTTGTGTTCTATTAGAACATGCAAAGGTCAGAAATCCAGACAGAGATTGCTTCATTAATTTATCAATAGCAAGACCCAGACATCCATGCCCTCTACAGTTTAGGCAAGGCCATACTCATTTTATTTCTAGTAGATCATCTTTTCCCTTCCTCTTCTCCCTTGCCCGGGAGGAGGTGAGGTCCCATTTCCCCCACCTCACCTACTTTTCTAGGCCTTCTCTGAAGAATCAAGAATATCTCCTAACCCAGGGCAAAATTTATTTTGATTATCTTTGCACCAGCCATAAAGAAGAAGGCTGCAGGATCCGCTGAAATTTCACTCCAAAGACACACAGTATGACCTCATAGCATGAGACACAAAATGGCAGCCCAGATGGGCTAATATAATATTTCAAAGCATTATGGAGACAAGCTTGCAGATTATAGCCCTTCTTCTTTAAGGGTTAGTCAGATCCTCCCAGTGCCTTAGCTCTTCTCTCTGGATATAACTGGTGCCTTTCTGGTTCTTGAGTTGTCCCTTCCTATAATAGATAACTGTTTTGTCAGAGGCAGAAGAGACCATAGAATTCATTAAGTCTAAGCCAGGGGTGGGAAACCTTCGACCTCAAGGCCAAATGTGGCCCTCTTGGTCCTCAAGTGTAGCCCTTTGATTCAGTCAAGGGCCGCATCTGAGCACCTAGAGAGTCAAGGGCTGAGCTTGAGGACCTAGAAGGCCACATGTGTCCTCGAGGTTGCAGGTTCCCCACTCCTAGTCTGAGCCCTTCATTTTAGAGACGAGGAAACTGAGGATTTGAGGTAACAAAGCTAGTAAGTGTCAGAGCCCAGATTTCTCATGCCTTCTGGCTCCAAGCCCTGTGCTGATTCTACCACCCTGCCTCAGATATTTTTATCTTTATAGATCATCTATAGATCATCTGTTCCCAGAGGCCCCTGGGGCAAGGTGCTAGTATTTAGGGCACAGGTGTACCAACTTAGGCAGATATTAGGGGGCCAAAAAGAGAGAGAGCTCAAGGATCACTAAAAAACCATGGGTCAGGAGACCAAAATAAACAGTGAATGTGACTCCAATTTCTCAAACTGAAGGTTGACTTAACAGTCACAGTGGATGGGGTGGGAGTGGGGGCAGGTGAGCAAAAGCCCACAAGCTGGTTAAGATTGTAAAGCAAGCTTTGTGCTCAGTAGTCAATCAACTAACATAGATTCTATGTGAATTATGCCCAAGGCAAGGGACCAGGAGTTATTGGAGATAGCAGTGTCCCAGTCCTTCAAGGAGCTCATTTCTATGGCACTTTACAATTTACGAAGGACTTCCTCAGTAAGGATTTATAAATGAGCAAGGCCAAGTGTTATCATACCCATTATACAAACTAAGAAACTAGGACTTAGAAAGATGAAGTAATTTCCATAAGTTTGGGAAAAAACAAAAATCTAACTCAAGCTTTCAGATTCCAAGTCCAGTTATCTTTCCATTTTAAATTTGCACTCTGATGGGGGTCTCCTGGAGACAATGCCTTAACCCAAAGCACTGACTTTTAACAGTTTTAATTTCAGACATGACAAGCTAGAGGGGAAGATATTTTAGGCAACTAAGAAAGACTTCACACTCCAAGAAACCAATTACCTTTCCTCACCAAAGTTATAATAAAAATGGGAAGATACCTAGGGAGAAACTCTGAACAGCCATATCCTGAGGCAGCAAGGACAGACTTTACAAAAGACCTGCAGATGGGCTCTCTAGAGCACTTTCTTTTATGCTGGAGAACCCTGCACTTTATCTGCTTGGGGACATCTGTGAGTAGCTGAAGCTAGCCCTTCTCCAGGACTCTGGTATGGTTCCAGAAACCCACCAGTTCTTCAGATCGCAAAAGGAACATATGGAACTGATTCACACACACACCCAACAACACTAATCCCTTCCTTTTTTTTGAGGATAAGGAAGTTGGGAATCACTCTAAAGCAGGCCTGCACAACCTGCTGCCCACAGGCCGCTTACAGCCCAAGACCCTTTGCAGCAGGCCAAAGGATTTCCTCTATATACAAAGGATGTTTTCCTCTACATTTTTCTGCCCAAAATCCTTTGGCATAAGAGCCCGCTGGCCACTGGTTGTACAGGCCTGCTCTAAAGCTTCAATTCACTTAAATAACTATTCTCGGGAAAAGTTGCCATATCTGGGAAATCAAGGGAGGTATGTGGGCAGGAGGGTTAATGGGAAGAGTTGGTAAGAGTATACTGAAACAAAGAGCCTTAGGACCAAAAGTAGTAACTAAATCTAATGTATTTTAAAATAGAGGAATTTTTTACTTTCTCTCCCTACATACAAATTACATAGAGTTTTGTTTTGGGGTTTTTTGTTTTGCTTTGTTTTGTTTTTTAACATCAAGTCTGTCTTTTCTCGGAAAAAAATTTAAAATAGGCCCCAGGCTCCTAAGTGCTTGTGAAATAACTGTAGTTGTTTGTTCTTATTAGAATTTTCTATAGTCCCTGTGACCAAAAGATTTTTCTTTGTGTACTCTAGGCATGTAGACATAATGCTCCATCCTGTGTATTTCTCTGGATATACCCAGTGACCCATTGCTGACATAGTAACAAAGCCATGGCCCTATCTTGGGCGAGGGAAACTTCCCAGAGCTTAGTGTTGTCGGGAGTCTCAGATGGTGCTGACACTAAGGCAGATCCATCTAGTCAGGGGAAAAGCATGGGAGCTGAGGGCAGCATTTCCTTTCGAAAGAGCCCCAGAAAGCATTACTGGGGAGCTGGAAGCCAAGGGGTCAGAGACTTAAGAGATCAGACTCCAGAGGGAACCAGGTACCAAGCTGTCACTGCCAATCTGTGGGATTTGTTTATTCCACTCCCATGGCCTGTGGGGCTGTTCTTATGGGCAGGCATGTCCCCTGCCAGTCTGCTTGAGCCCCTGTTAAGCCCCTGCAGCTGTGCTGGCAACAGAGACCAGACAGTCTCCACCACTTTTAGCAAAACTCTAACCAGCCCAGTAAGCTTTTTGCTGGTGAAAGAGATCAAAAGTCTTGGTTAAAATGAAAATTTGGGATGATTTCAAGTGACTAGACCCTGCCTTAAGTAATACTGTAAACGAGATGGCTTATCTTGAAGTTGTGTAGTGGTCAGAGGACTGGACTTGGAGTCATGAAGACGGGGATCTGAATCTTAGTTCAGATACTTGCTAGCTGTATGGCCCTTCCCTAGTCACTTATCCTCAGTCTCTTCAGCTGTAAAATATGGATAATTATAGTACTGTTATGGGAATCTGAAGATCTTCCCTGCCCCTAGGCCCTTTGCTAAAGTGGCTACGTGACTCTGAGGACCCTTGGATATTTGAAAGTATATTCTGTTCCCTAATAGGCTGAATGTGGTCACGTGGAGCCTGTGGCGCCAG
>CM053582.1:183195677-183248703 GCA_028627135.1 Pseudochirops cupreus | reverse complement strand
TGGCGCCAGGCTTGTTTTCCAGGAATGCCCGTGCCTTGTAGCTTTGTGATTGGGCAGTGGGTCTAGAGGGCTGTGACATTCTCCAAGCCAGGAGAAGGCTATATATACGCCCTGATGTGAGGTTTTGGTTTGGGGCTCACTTTGAGAAGAGTTGTGTGATTTGGCCAGATGAGACTCTGGGCAGCCGTTGAGCCCCCCAGCTGTGAAAAACCCAGATGTTGGTGCTTCCCTCTCTGGTAACTGAATAGGTAACTGATGTAATGCTCAGACGATGGAAGCCATCTGCTGATCTGTTTTTCTGTTTGTTTGTAACTTCTGTTTGTATTCTCTGAAGTTCAGGGTGCTGACTTTTTCTCCTGAACTAGGTAAATATGTTTGATTAAAGTAAGATTGTTAACCCATTTTGAGTTGCTTTCCTTTAGAAAAGCAGATCTAAGAACCTGTGCTAGTAGCTGCCCTAGGTATGCTAGGGTGCTTGCTGATACAAGTACCTACCTCATAAGCTTGCTTAGGGATCGCATCAGATAATAGTGATATAAAAAGTCAGCTCCCAATATTACTTCTCTACCATGTTCCTCCTCTCTCAGAGCTTACTTCTCAATTCCTTTCTCTTCCTCCACCATTTCTGCCATCCATACCAGTTATGATAAACTCACTCATAATAAACTGTTCAAACTGTGAGAATTCCTTAACTATGGCTGGATTTTGGAGTCAAGAAGACTTCAACTGTGACACTTGCTAGCTGTGTGTTAACTCATGAGCTAACTTAACTCAATCGCTCTGAGCCTCAGTTTCCTCATCTGTAAAGTGAGGGGACTGGACTGAATGACCTCTGAGGTCTCTTCTGGCTTGCAATCTATAATCCCAATCTGGTCCTTGGAGAGAACTTTTTTTCAATCAATAAATCCCCAAGATGATTTCCTATGACACGTGGTTAATCACACCTTCTTCTGCATTGTAGCTATTGCCATTACCTCATCAGGCTGATTCAAAGGAGGCAGATTGGAGAACACTGTCATGGGATACTGGAGTGGAGGAATCAACCAACCAAATGAATGAAGGAAACAAAGCAAAATTGCCCAAACTTTAAAAAGAGTTTTCAATTCAAGAAGAGCCTCTCCTTTTTCTTTATTCCTGAAACCTACTACATGTCCGTTCCTTAACATCCTTGCTAATATGAACTAGAGTAAAGGTATGTCCCTATCCCAGAGAGCAGCAAGTTGATGAATGTGGAAGGACACCATTCCCACAAAGACATGTGCAACAATAGCAACAGGAAAGACATGAGATTGTTTTTTGGCAAATGGAAGGTTCGATTTGGGGGCACTTTGCTTTTGGTCATCTTTTCTGTGTACCTGCAAGTTTCTGGCATTGAGCACTCTAGACCTCTAGACTGGGGCAGCTAAGCCATGATGCCAAAGATGACAAATTGGAGAGGGTGGGGCCAGCGATAGAGTGGAAGGTGGAGAAAGAAAGAGATTGTTCTTCTCCTCTCACTCTTTCTACCCTACTTCTCTCTGCCCTCTAAAGAAAAGAAACTAAAAATTGAGGTTCCAGAGTGACTTTCTCCAATTACAAAGTCTCTCAATGAAATTAAACCCTGCAAAGAAAAACAATTTTACTCCTACATCCAGCCAGGAAAGGAGGACAACAGGCCTGTCATCTGGGAGACAGAGCCATAACTAGGGCAAGCCTGTCCCGGGGGCCAGATTTGTAGGACAATGAGAGCTCTTGAAGTCTTTCAGCAGCATAGAATGAGTCTCTCTAGCACTTAGTTCACCAGACTAATTTGTTAAAATAAGAATTAAAAAAAAAAAAAGATAGCAAGTTGGGCTGAATTCTTCCACACCTTGTCCTGCTTCCCATCCCTTTCATTGAAGAGAAGCTTTAGGCTCACTTGTCTTGAGCATGGTTTTCAATAGGCATCTGGGCCTAACACAAACCTTCCTAGCTATGGCTTTGGATTGGTTAATATTAAATTTAGAGAGAAACAGTGATTGCAAAACAAGAAGACTAGAAGAATCAAAGTTGGCATCCAATGGGCCACTCTCTATAGCCATATTCAAGCTATACCTAACTCAACCTTCCTCCAGCCGAAACTTAGCCCATGAAGATGTTATTTTGTGAAGAAGTTGTTAGTTCATAGAAACAAACATTTGGAACCAGAAATCCATTATGTGAAAGTAAATGTATCTGGACAGGATTATTAGGGACGTGCAAACCCAGGGGTATCCAGGGTTTGGCTATGCATCATGTCCCATTTTTCAAAGGCTCTTGGAGAGGCAAAATTCAAAACATATTTCTGCATAACAACGTTCCCGTTTGGTTTCAAATCCATGTGTATTTCTTGAGGAATTAACTACCCTGGGCCTCTTTCCCATCTTACAGGATTCTTCTCGATCAAAGATCCATCTGTTGATTGGGGTTCTTGTAAGCAAAAGAAGAACCAAAGCACAACCTTGTAAGATTATAGGATCAGAGATCTGGAGCTGGTAGGGACCTTAGAGGACATCTAGTCTAACACCTTCATTTAAAAAAAAAAAACAACTGAGGTCCAGAAAAGATAAATGATGTGGCCAAGGCACAAAGGTAATATGTGGCAGAGCTAGAGTTTGAACTAGGGTTCTCTCGCTCCAAGCTAGCACTTGAGTTACTTCTTTCTAATATGAAATTGATTATGTTAGAAGTCATTGTTGTTGTTTGTTCTTCATTCTCAAATGACATCAGGAAGGAGATGGCATGATTTTCAAGTGAATTGGATTTAAGTGAGGTAGGGCTGTGTAAAGTCACCAGCCTCAGTCTCCCCTCCTGAGCCACCTGGGTACAGTAGCAAGATATAGATCAGGATGACTGGAGATGGCCCCAGTGGGATGATACAGTGTGAGACCTTGGCCTTTTTAAGCTAAGGTCTTTCCCAGGTCTCAGGTTGTCTGAGGCACTGCCATTCAGTGGGGAAGTTTGTCTGAGGCACTGCCATTCAGTGGGGAAGACCCTTAGGGTTTCTGGCCAAAACAGAAACAATTTCTATTTACATTCACTTTCAGCCATCAGAATCCTAACAATGACCAACTGAGACTTGAGCTGGAAGCCATTGCCATGATTTATAGGTGAATTGGATTTAAAGGAGAGAGGGCCGTGCAAAGTCACCAGTCTCACTTTCTCCTCCAGAGCCATCTGGGTCCTGTGGCAAGATATAGATCAGGATGACTGAAGATAGCCCCCATACTATAAGTCATGGATATGATGAAGGAAGTACCTATGACATAAAAGATGCTGTTATTGGTGGTGGGGAGTTGTTTCAGTCATGTCCAGCTCTTTATGACCCCATTTGGTATTTTCTTGGCAAAGATACTAGAATAGTTTACCATTTCCTTCTCCAGCTTGTTTTGAAGATAAGGAATTCAGACAAACAAGTTTAGGTGACTTGCCCAGTAAGTGCCGGCAACAAGATTTGAACTCAAGAGGATGAATCTTCCTGATTGCGGACCTGACACTCCATCTACTGTGCCACCTAGCTGCCCCTTGACATGAAAAAATACTCTGATAAAATACTGCAACTGATTTTTCCTGTGGTCATGGATATTGAACTTGTTACTCAATAGTCATGCCTCCATTTAGTACTAGAAAGCCTAACAGTGCAAGTATTCTTCATGTGACAGAGAACAGGTTGTACAGTAGTTCTCAAAATTCACTGACCCATTGACGTCCCAGTTACCCTACAGTCTCTCTATCAGTCCCACCCACTTTTCCCAAGATCATCCTACCATTAATTTTTCCATCATGGTGAATAGGTTATTCAAAATCCTGCCACCAATATGGATTCCCAAGAATACCAACAGCAGAAAAATGAAAGCAAAAAAGGCAGAATGTAGTGTGTTTTCTCCTGCCTGCCCAACTTTCATGGGGTGTACCTGACTTAGGTGCAAGCCTGACTAGGAGCCAGTGCTATTTCCACAGCTATCCTAAACTCAAAATCCAGAGGGTTGCAATAGATTCTCATCATGACTGAATCTTCTACCAACCACTACTGGTCACCATCCACAACCCAGTATTCTTGAGTACATTCTTTGGCTTTAGCTGATGTGACTTATATTGAACCTGGTTTTCTGGAGTCTTCCTTAAGAGCTATTCCACTTTCAAAGTCTTTGACTGTGCCAATTCAAATGCTCTTCCTGTATAAGATTGTTCCAGCCCCATTTTACCTCCTGCTGGCTCTTGTTAATGTCATGTCACATGACAATAATCCAAAAGATTTAAACCCACAGCTCACTCACTAACAGGGACATCAAAATCGCCAAATTTCTGAAACTCCCAAGTGCTTTGAAGTTGTTCAAGGGTTGTTAAAGTCTTCTCTGCTGGGGTGGGGGTAGGGAGGGGGTGTAAGTGGTTTGAGACATAAATTATTTAATCTCTTAATTTTCTTCTTCCTTGACCGTTTGCTGAGCATGGGGAATCAGAGCTTATAGTTCTCGGAGACCTCAAGGCTGTTCTTCACTCATCTTTCCCAAATGCACTCATCAAGGAGAAAAATAACTTAATTAGAAAAGATGAAAAGCTTGGGAGAAACCCTTGTCTGGCTCTCTCAAAGCGATTTTCTGTTTCATTTGACCGAGGTTCTTGGCAGCATCCAAATTTCTAATCCTGCTTAATCACACTAAGAGCTTTAATCCAGGCTCCTTGATTTATCTGCACATACCTTCACCCTTCACCCCACCCCCCCACACCTCTCTGGGGCTCCCTTTCTCCACACATCCCGAAGAGCTGCCCTCTAAAGGATCCTTGTTTGACATTTAAAGCCAAATTATCTCCCATCAATCTTAAGTCAACAAATAATGCTATTTGCTATGTGCACAGTATTGTAATCTACTGGGGCTGTGGAGAATACCAAGACAAATAAGACAGTAGTCGCCTTGTGCTCAAAGAACTCACAAACTAAGAGGAACTTGAGGTTGGGGGAGAGGATTAAGGCTTAAAAACAGAAAAATCAACTAAAAATGTAAATGCATGAATGTTACATATCAAGATGTAATATAAGCAGAATAAAAGAATTTTAGAATTTGTATAAGACTTCATAGCTGAGAAGGATTCACTTCAACCACACACTCAATCAATGGCCATTTAAGTTCTGCTGGAAGAACCTTCAAAGAAGAGACACCAGCTTCTTTCCTAGGCAAGCCATTCCTCTACTGGAAAGTTCCATTTGTTAGGAAGTTTTTTCCTCATCTTGAGTCTAAATTAGCCTCTTTGCTACTTTTACTCTTTGCTCCTGGTTTTGCCCCATGATCAGACAGAACTGGTCCAAATAGAACAGGTCCGATCCCTCCTCCATAACATGACCCTTCAAAATACTTGAACTCAGATGTCATATTCCCATATCTCTTCTCATGTTAAACATTTCCTTCAACTGATCCTCACTTAGCGTGTTCTCAAGGTTCTTCACTCTGTTCCTCCCCTCTCTCACTCTTCCCTGCGTTGTTCTCCATCTTACCAATGTCCTTCTGATACTGTGATGTTCACAACAGAGCAACATAGCCCGGATGTAACCCAATCAGACCAGAGTACAGAGGCACTGTCTCCATCAATAAGTATTATTTAACCTCCTATTATACGTCAGGCACTATGCTAGGCACTGAAGAGACAAAGGCAAAAGTGAAACAATCCCTGCCCTCGAGGAGCTTATTTTCAAATTTGGGAGACAATATAAAAAACACAAAAATATCCTCAAAATAAAGTCTATAAGCTCCTGGAGGCAGGGACTGTCTTTGGCCATTCTCTGTACCCTCAGTATTTTGCACAGTTTTTGACACACAGTGGGTGCTTAATAATGGTTATTGACTGACCCTGCTTCTCCTAATGCAGCTCAAGATCACATTAGTTGTTTGTTTGGTTTGTTGGGTTTTTTTACATCAGTTGACACATATTGGTTTTCAATGGACTAAAACCGAGAGATGTTCTTCGTATAAAAAACATAAGTTCCTCATATTGTACTTGTGAAGTTAAATTTTTAACCCAAGTGCAAAATTTCTTCTGTCCCCATTGAACTGCCTATTCATATTCTCTGATCATTTATTAACTGGGGAATGACTTTTATTCCTAATAATAGCTAATGTTCGTATAGCACTTACGATGTGCCAGGCATTGTTCTTTTTTGCGAGGGGGTTAGGTTGGTTTTTTTTGGCACTATGAAGTAACACTTCAGTAATTGGGTTGGTATTGCACCGAGTAAGTAAATTAATTTAGATAGTATTATAATTTTCATTATATTGGCTCAGCCAACCCATGAGCAATTGATATTTATCTCATTATTGGGAGTCTCTTGCTGTAAAGAATGTTCATTAGTTATATTCATAAAGTTCCTGGGATTGTCCTGGTAAGTAAACTCCAAATAATTTATACATTTTGTAGTTATTCTGAATGGAATTTTTCATTCTATTTTTTACCTCCTGGGTTTTGTTGGTTATATAGAGAAATGCTTATTTTTATGCAAATTTATTTTATACCTACAATTTTTCTGAAGTTATTTTTTCTGTTACTTTTAGTTGATTCTCTAGGGTACTTAAAGAACCCTAGAACCTTATCGTGTCATCTACAAAAAGAGATAACTTTGTTTTCTCTTTGCCTATAATTATTGGGGGGAACAAATAACTGAGACTCAGAAGGGTCACCTTGATTTCAGTCATTGAGCAGTATGGTGCAGAGTTCGGTTCTGAGACTTGATCCAGCATTTGGACATCCATCACTGGCTGCTCTTGTCCCTCCTTCCTCCCAAGCATCAACAAATAGCCTTCCTGGGGGTAAATATAACTTAGGGAAATAGCTGTTTCTCCTGTTTTGTTTTGTTTTTTTTCCCTTGGATGTTCTCATGAGATTAGTTAATGTTGCTTGAGGAATCAGTGAATATAAAAGATTTTTGTGCTTGTGTGGCTGATGCCAAAGAAAAGTCTGTTTGTATTTAAGGCCCCGAGGATGTTATTCAGCCCAGTGAGTTAATCATTTTGTGTTGCCTTGGTCCCCTTGAGAGTGCTAAGGTCACTAAAGCAGTGAGTGAGGTGGCAGCCTGTTTTTGTTCTGGTCATGCCTGCTTATGTTGACCCTCAAGGCAGTGTTAACGTTTACACCCAATTCTTTTTCTTCCCAGAATTTTAAGGAACATCAAATGTCAGGCCCCACCTACCTTGAGAATTTGTCTCTCCTCCCCCTCCATCCTGTTGTTGTTGTTGTTTTAATGACTGATTTAGGAGAAGAGATGGGCGACCTCTTCTTGGCCTTCTCTCTACTAATCCTTCTCGCCTAGACTCTAGAGGAACATTCCTTGATGAGGTCATTATTTGTAGGAGGCAGAGGTACTATTTGGATAGGGAAGAATGGGGAAGCATTGAATTCTAGTGACAACTCTGCCAAGGAATAATTGCATGAGCCTCAATTTCTTCTATAAGATGAGGGCATTGGGTTACATGATCTCTGCATTTTCTTTCAGTTCTATGATCCAGTGATGCCCCAGACAGACCCTTCTGTGTTTAAGCTCACACATAAACACAGGAGGATAATTTTAGTAGCAGTTGACCCCAGGGAGCAAGAGAACCTAGAGGCAGGAATTCCAATTTCTGACCTGCAGCAGAGGACCTAATTGCTAAAAAAAAAAAAAAAAAAAAAAGTCACACACTCTCATGAAGCTGGAACCTTAAAAATTATGTAGGCCCACACCCTCATTTTGTAGATGAGAAAACTGAGGCCCATACAGATGGTATAGTTTGCACAAGGACAGGCAGATGGTAGTTCCAGAACCTAGACTAGAACCTGGATCTTCTTCCCAGCACACTGCTGTTTCCAGCACAGAACATTGCCATTTTCAGTTTAGATTATAAACTCTTCAAAGTCAGAGGGTGAATCTCTGTAGTTCCCCTCCTAAAGATGTGCCCCAATAGTAGAAATGAGGACTACAACAGATACTTTTTGATGGTGGTAAAGATGATAGTTTTTGTTAGTGGGGATAAAGACACCCCTTGAAAATGAGGTTATTCATTTGGAGAACACACATTTGTGGCTAAAAACTGAGATGCCATGATGTTGAATGACTAGTCCAAAAAGCAAGAGCCTCTGAGACCAGAGCCCATCTATTATCATACTCTAGTTTACAAATCTATATTCCCCTTTGAGAGGCAGTGTGGTGTAGGGACTAAAAAAACCCACCTTGAAACCAGGAAAGCCTGGATTTTAAGTCTCACCTCTGAAATAGACTAGCTGTGTGACCCTAGGAAAGTCACTTAATTTTCAGCGCTCCAGGAAAAGCTCTAAATTGCAGAGAGGAAACTGATGTATATCAATAGAGTTTCTTCACCCAGAAGTTCCCTATACTAATAAAATCACATTTTCGGTTCCTCTATTTCTTCTCCTCTAGAAGGTACGCCAGTCAGCCCCAGCTCTCTGGTGTCAGACAGATTCAATGGCTGGACCCACAGTGCCTCATTCTTATTGAGCCTGGAATAGGAGCCCTCTCTTGAAATTGGCTAAGCTTCTCACAGTCTGATGACTCTGGAGGAGAGAGTGACGCTAATGCCTTTGCACAGCCCTGCCTCACTTAAATCCAATTCACTTGCAAGTCAAGATGTCACCCTCCTGATATACAGCAGGTCCCTAGGATCCTGTACTCCCTCAGATATCAGCCAGTTGTGCCTTACTGTGAATCTTAGGGACCTCTGTCACCTCTCCCAAAGGTATTTGCACCTTGAACCTACTTTCTTTTTGTGGAATCAGATGCTTTGGTTTCAGGTAAATGAATTAGACACCTAACAAAATGTGCTGAAGGAGTTTAGGAAAGACAGAAAGACCTTTCCAGAGTCCCTAAATTCACATCTAACTGAGGCTGCCTTTTGAACATTTGCATAACATAGACCCTGGAATCAGCAATCATGTTTATTGGTAAATACTTTAGTATAAGTAGCATTCATTCATTGGTGGACTGTGAATTTGATATGAGTCAGAAGTATAACATGGTGTAGGGGACTAGGTGGTGCAGTGAATAGAGCACTGGACCTGGAATCAGGAGAACCTGAGTTCAAATTGGGCCTCAGACACTTAACACTTACTACCTGTGTGACAAGTCATTTAACCTCAATTGCCCTCCCCTTCCCCTCCAAAAAGCAAAAAAAAAAAAAACAACAGAAGAAGAAGTATGACATGGCAACCAAAAATCTAACATGACCTTGGGCCTTAATAGAAGTTTAGCATCCAGGTCTAGGGAGCCTCTGCCTTGGTCACATCATATTTGTAGAACCATCCTTAGTTCTACATTTTAGAAAGGACATTGACAAATTGGAAGGCACCCAGGGGAGAGTGGCCGGAATGATGATGAAGGACTCTGACATCATGCCATATTGGAACTGGTTGGAGATATTGCAAATGCTTAACCTTGATAAGAAAAGACTTAGAAAAGATTTGATAGCTGACTTCAAGTATTTGAAAGGCTGTCACCTGAAAGAAGGATTCATCTTATTCTACTTGGCTTTCAGAGGACAAAAGCAGGAGCAGTGAATTACGAGGCAAAATTTTGATTTGAAGTAAGGACACGCTTCCAGAGGCAGTGTGGTCAGCTGAAATAATGATGGCTTTGGAGACAAAGGACTTGGATCCAAATCCTGATTCTTATGTTTATTATCTGTGTGACATCAGGCCAGACATTCCACTTTACTGGGCCTCTGTTCCCTGCTTTATAGAATGAGTGGGGCTGGACTGGAGAGTAGTCCAAAGCTTCTCATTCTGTAAAGAGGAAAGGGTTGAAAACTCAAACTTAGGTAGAGATGACAGAGGTCACTGAGATACTTTTCAGTTCAAGATCACCAACCTTGTGATTCTAAATTGAGTTATCGTCCCCAAGTGGAATGAACTTCTTCTCGCTGGAGGTCTTCCAAAAGCAGCAGGATGACCACTCTCATATATCTCATAGAGGGGATTCTTTTCAAGTATAGGTTGGACTTGATGACCTCTAAGGTGCTTCCCAACCCTAAGATCCTGCAATACCATAATGCTTTGCTTCAGAGAGCTGATTCAGACATTGAAAGGTAGGACCAAGGTAGGTTCCCTGACCCCAAGAAGTTCACAGCTTAGTGGGGTAGATATGGTACATGCACAAATAAGTCTGCTAAAAATAAGAACAGTAGAAAGGATGACAAAAAACAGAATGGCAATAGGAAAAATCTCTTCCATGAGAATCAGAATCCTTGGGTTCATGTCCAGGCTCCAGCACTAACTGACTGCAGGACCTTAGACAAATCAAATCTCTCTAGTCTGAGATTTTCCATCTATTGCATGTGGATAATGACACATGCCTATTACAATATTAATATCTCATATATTGATTTAGTATTGTGAGGTTTGCAAAGAATTTTCCTCACAACAAAGCTCTGAAATTGGTAGTGTACATATAATATAAGCTCAGCTTTTTGAGTGGAAATAGACATCACACATTTTTAGCCACATTTTACTGATGAAGAAACTAAAGCACCAAGAGATTAAATGACTTATATATGATCACACAGCTAGTAACTATCTAGTAATAATAATAGCTAATTTATTTATATATCATAATATAGCACATATATTTATTGTATATTATAACCCATTAATATATTGCATATATTAATATATAACTTATAATTAGCACCTATTCTGTACCAGGTGCTGTGCTAAGCACTTTACAATTACTCCTCCTTTGATCCTCACAACAACCCTGGGAGTCAGGTGCTGTTATTTTGATCCTCATCTTATAGATGAGGAAACTGAGGCAAACCGGCTTAATAGACTTGAACTTGGGAATTTCTGACTCCAGGCCTGGTGCTCTGTACACTGTGGAACTTGTCTGAGGTGGGATATGAATGCAGGTTTCTTGACTCCAAATCTATCCACTATGTCAAGTTTTTGTGAAGAAGGATCCTTGTAAACTTTGATGGGCTATGTAAATGTGAGCTATTATTACTGTGAATGATCAGATGGGAGAAAGGGCAATTCTGGTCAGGAAGATCAGGAAAGGCTTCCTGAAAGGCATGGCCTTTGAGCTGGGCCTTCCAGGATAGACAGCATTTCAACAAGTGGATGTTGGGGAATGACATTCCAGCTGAAAAAAAGGTTCAGAATCAAAATACATGAGGCATGTTTAGTGAGTGACTCAGTTTGGTTGGATGGGAGATGACATTAGAATAAAGGGGAAAAGCATGTGAAATCAGATTGTGGAGGGCTTACCTGCATATCAGAGTAAGGATTCTATACCTTGATTTTTTTTTAAATTTTAGTTTTATTTTTGTAGGCAATCAAGAGCCACCAAAGGCTTATAAGCAGAGGAGTGATGTGCGTTAGGAAAATTAATGTCATTGTGTGTAATTGATTGTGGAGGGGAAGTGAAAAATAGAGGCACTGGTTAAGAAATTATAATAGAGAAGTAAACGGTAATAATCTAATGTGGTAGTGGCAGTAGAATAGAAAGGGGACAGGTGGGAGAAATTTTGCAGAGATGAAATCAATGAATTGGAAACTGATTAGATGAAGGGGTATGGGATGTAGAGGGAAGAGTTAAATCTCTGAATATTTGTTGCTGAAAAAGAATAATCTACATGGTAAAAAGAGAGGTGAATTCTTCTCCTGGCTCTTCCCTTTATTAGCTGTGTGATCTCTGGCAAATCACTTCACTCCTTTGGCCTCAGCTTTTCCTCTATAAAAATGAGAGAGCCATACAGGATGATCTCCTTCCAGCTCTAAAATTCTGGGATTCAACCACAGCTAAGTTTAGTAGCAAAGAGAATAAAACCATCCAAGAAATATCCCCAAATAAAATCTACTCTTTATCCTCCTTTAATCCCCAAGCCAATATATGCCCTTGGCTCATAGATTAATTTAAATCGTGGTGGTCGGATTTCAAGAAGGTTTCTGCTCCTTTATCCACTAGCCTCACCATTAAGAAAGATTACTTAACGTCTGCTCTATGTAAGGTACCAGGTTTTACTTGTGGAATATTTCTGGAAAACAATCAGCAGGGACATCTCTGGGCTCCCTAATCTGGCCTGCTTGATGTGACTTTTGTTAACATTGTGGAACTTAGTAAAACAAATGAACAAGCAAAAAAATAACCTTGCAAAGTTCTAGTGAACATTTTAATGCTAGGCCCCTTTTCAATGAAATACCTTGACTTCAGGCCCCATACAATAAAAATGAAAATGGAAAGCACAGATGCAGAGATGGATGAAAAGAGAGGGAGGAAGAGGGGGGGAAAAGTGTTGATGAGGGTAGGCAGAAAACGTAATGGGGTTTTGACTTTTTTTTCTTAAAACATTTTTTTCATTTGATAATAATCACCAATACAACCGATTAAGTTTGCTTTCAACTAGTTATATTTAAATAAATACATTTTAACTTGTCAAATGCCACCATAGTCTTGTCACTTTCTCTAAATCATCATTAACATCTTTGTTAGACCATTCACATTTGCTTTCACTTTTCCTCTCAAATGGTCATAGTATACATTCTTTAGTTTAAGTTCCGTCTTTTGCGTTTTGCATTATCTTATATCTTTCCATATTTTTATATTTTTTTATATTGTCTACTTTAATTGTGTTATATTATCCCCTTATATTAATGGACCAAAATGTTTTCAATCATTTCCCTTTGTTGGACATTTAAAATGCTTCTAGATTATTGGGGGGGATGGGGGTTGGGCTTTTTGGTTTTAAAGTGTGTTTTTTTTTTCCCAATTGCAATATTGTCATGAAAATCTATGAACAGATGGCTCTTTTTTGGTTGTTGTTGGGTGTTTTTTTAATAACACTTTTGTAGTATATTCCGAACAGTAGAATTATTGAATCAAAAGGAATGATTATTTCTATAACTCTCATTGTGTACAATAGATTCTTCTCCAAGAAAGATTTTTACAAATTTGTAATTCCTCAACAATGAACGACTGTACTGCCTGTTTTTCAACAACTTTGTTTGCAAGCATGTGAATGGTTTGATTTTTTTTTTTAACAATTTGATGGGCTCAAATGATTGTTAAAAGGACTGTTATAAAGCATACACAGAAATTTCTTCTGAAACCTAAAGTTCAGCCAAGAAAAATCTATAAATATATCCCTGTACTTGTTCTTTTATTTTTGTTGTCATGGTTTTAGTCTGACTTCTACCTAGTGTATATTCAAGAAAAGTCATCTCTCATTTTGCATCTGAAAAAAGTGAGACCCAAATAAGGCTGAAAGACTTGGTTAAGGTCACATAACAGGTTAATAGTAGAACCAGGGACCAGGGCTCAGATATCAAGACACCTAATATTAGTTCACATTTATATTACACCTTAAAACTTGGAAAGCATTTTTCTTATAATGATGCAGTTAGACATGTGGTATATGTAATCTTATTTCCAAATGAAATTATGGATATATTTGAAAAACAAAGTACTATTTCAATGTCAGCTCTAGCTATTATTTCCATGTGACAGATGAAGAGACTGAGACTAGAAAGGTCACCCAATTCACCTAATTTTTTCCAGCCAGTAATAGCCAAGTTCAAGTTCAAGTCTCCTGGCTCCAAATCTGGAGCTAACCTCATAAGAAAGAGAAAAAGGAATCATACTACTATCACATGGCAAATGAACACTGATTCTTGAGGTTCATGTGTATCAGTCTGGGAGGAACATTTTTAAGTCTGTTTGCTCCTTCTCAGAATCACTTCATAAGCATTTACAATCTTGGTGTGGCCAAAGCTTTTTTTTTTTTTTAAGTCTTTTCTCCAAGCTCTCCTAAAGTCTCCTCACCAGGGCCAAATTGCCTTCCACAAAGCAAACAATGTGTGACAGCCTTTCTAATAAGGGACTTGAACCCAGACCTATGACCCCAAATCCAAGAAAGAAAGGGGCTGAACCCAAACTGAAGCCCAAATATGGGTTCCATAAAAAAAAAATAATAACTGACTGAAAGGTTTTTTGTTTATCTTCTTTACAAAATGAAACATACCATACTACTACATGAATGCATTTTCCAAAGCTAGTAAACAACAAGGACATTTTAGTGTTCTCCAAACCGAACCCATAATATGTTGGAGTTGAATCCCAGCTTGTAAATCAGTACAGAAAGTTACCAGGTGTAAAAGATAACAGTATCCACTCCTCGGCCTTTTAAAAACATTTATCAAGGATCCACTGTTGGTTCCAGGGGGCTTCAGTTTCTGGTATATGAGCCGTTCCTGGACACATGCCTTTGGACTCAAAAAAGTTTTTTCAACTTTCACTCTTTACTAAAATTTTCCTAATTCCTGAATCCCAATTCAAAATACTGAGCGTTCTAGTCCTTCCTGATCCCAAACTTGTATTTGCTTTCAGATTTCGAAATGTCCACAGACAAACAAGGCAATCACTGATATCTGTAAAGCATTGTAAGGTCTGTAAAGAACTTTACAGAAATGGTTTCATATGATCCTCCCAGCAGCCCATGTGATATATATATGAATGGTATTATCACCCTTATTTTACAGATGAGGGAACAGAGACATGGAAAGGTTAAGAAACTTGCTCAATCATATCACTAAAAAAGTCTGAGGTAGGATTTGAACCCAGCTCCTCATTCCAAGTGTAGCATTCTTTCTAAATATTTGGAGTCCAGAAAATTATCCCACTGCTGACCAGCGATGAGAATACAGTTAAGCCACCTAAACTTCCTGAGTGTCGATTTCCTCATCAGTAAAATGGGAATGATGATATCTATAGGCAGGATTCAAACCCAGATCTTCATAACCCCAAATTGAGACTTTACCCACTGCACTTGATTCCCGATTACCTGTCTCTGTTTTCCTCTGCTCCTCTTACCAGTTCCAGGCATCCTCTCCTAAGACTTTCATTCCCCTTCTACCTCCAATCACATACCAGATTCTGAGACTATATTCTAAGTTTTATGAACATAAGAAAAGTACTTCTGCAAAATCAGAAAGTGTACACTGTGATAAAGTAATTAGATATGCTTCTAGAGGAAATCTAGTTAGGTTCACACTATTGATATGAAGTTTTTTCTTCTAAAGTTCCTCCTGGCTTTACTTGGGCATCTAGATTTACCCTGGGCCTAGAGTGCACATTAGTGCATCTGCCTTTCTCTCATTCCTAGATAATTATAGTAATGACTCAAATTTATATAACTCTAATATTTATAAAATGCTTTTCTCACTACATCCCAAATGACGGTCTTCAGAAGACACTTAAATTGAATTTTTGGATCTATGCATCTGGCCTTTTGGGAACCAGATCTTTCTACCGATTCCTAACTGATTTTCAGCCAATCGGGAAGCCCTCATAGGAAGCCCATGGGAAATTCATTGTGTTCAATCTATGGTACTATGAAAATTCTTAGCTAATGAGATTTCTAACTTCACTCCTTCCCACCAAGAGAATACCATCAGCAAGTCAAGAAGTTCCCATTACCTTGAAATGAGAATAATTTAATGCAAAACAAAGGTCACCCTCAAAATTCACAAGCCTTCCCTTCCCGTTTACACTAGCTCATATAAATTTAGTGTTTAGACTTTCCTTCTCATCTGGAATTACTCATCTTCCACAAGTAGACAAATATTTATTTGCAAGGCTGACCCAGTCTGTGAAAGGGTGTACTGAATGTATGGGTGCCCAAGACTGACATCAGTAGCACAACCTGCAGGAATGGAAGCTCCCCATCTTCCTTCATCTTTATCTCCATTCCTCCAATTGGTACCTTTAGTTCCTGTCATATCCATCTCGTTGTAGACCTTGACCTCATCACATGTTTGACTCCAGAGAGCACAATAAAGAACAATGCCTAAATAACAGCCTTATACTTGATGTCAGAGCTATCCCAAAGTAGAAGGAGCTGCCTCACTGGAATCCATCTCTTTGAAACCTTTCCAGACCTTTCTAGCACAAAATAATGTTTCTGTTTCTTGACTACCTTCTAAGCCCCCAGACATCACCAGGCATCTTGACTTTTGTCTTGCCACTGGACTTCAATGACTCTGGAGAAGAGAGTGAGGCTGAGGACTTTGTGCAGCTATGCTTTACTTAAATTCAATTCATGCTCAAATTAAGACATCACCCTGTGATGTCATTGGTCCTCTTCCAGGATAAAGAACCACTAGCACCAACAACAATGTAAGCATTTATTGTCTCTAACTTACCACTAGTCCTTAACTATGCATTCTCTCTTAGATTATAGTCTTTCATGAATGCAAGTCTTATCTCCTCAGAAAGTCTGTAGAGGGGCAGCTAGGTGGTACAGTGAATAGAGCACAGGCCCTGGAGTAAGGAGGACCTGAGTTCAAATCTGAACTCATCACTTAACACTTACTAGCCATGTAACCTTGGACAAGTCACTTAACCCCAACTGCCCTGCCTTCCCCCCTCCAAAAAGGAAAGGAAGGAAGGAAAGAAGGAAGGAAGGAAGGAAGGAAAGAAGGAAAGTCTGTAGAGATACCTTAGAAAAAGAATTGAATCTTAAGCTCTACTTAAGTCCCTCACTGAGTCTTCTACTAAAATTAGAGACCTATAACTTAACCCCAGCAGGAACTCTTGGTATGGGAATTCCTCCACCATTGCATACCAGGATCTCTTTTGTATCTTATTATGTTATAGGGTTGCCTTGGACACCAAGATGTTGGATGACTTGCCATCCATTCCACAGCTAGAATGTACCACAGGCAGGCCTTGTACCTCTAAGGCTCTCTGCCAACTGTACCCACATTATTTCTTTATGTTTCATCATGCTAGACAAAAAACAGGTGCCCAATTAAGTACGTGTTGAGCTGAAGTGACTTATCCTTCCTCCTCCTCTGCTTCTCTTGAAATTCAGGCTCCTGTGAGACCCCACTGTGGAAATTAGATCCATTGTGCTATTAGACTGAAGGAGTAACTGGGCTTAAAGTGGAGTTTACAACGTCCCCTCTGTTAACCAGACCGACACTTCAAATGCCAACTGTTTCCCTCAGGAGAGGTGGCATGAGATCCAGCAAGCCTCTTCTATGATGGCTATTTTCAAGTCATTGAAGATCTGTCATGTGGAAGAGAAATTAGGCTTTTCATGTTAAATGGCACAGCAGATAGAATGCCAATCTTGGAATCAGGAAGACGAGTTCAAATCTCCATCTCAGACGCTGACTATATGACCTTGGGCAAGTCACTAACCACTGCCTGCCTCGGTTTCCTCATCTGTAAAATGGAGAACAAAATAGCACCTACCTCCCAGGGTTGACGTGAGAATCAAATAAGAAAACAATTGTAAAGTGCTCAGCACCACAGTATCCGGCATATATTAGGTGCTTTATAAATGTGAGTTGTTGTTACTGTTATTGTTACTGTTGCTGTTGCTGTTGTTATTCCTGGCCCCAGAAGCCAGAAGGAGCAGTGGGGTGACCGTGGAAATTCAGGGCAGTAGCCTGTGGCTCAAGGTAAAGGAAAGTTCTAACGACTAGAGCAACTGTTGGGGTGCACTACTGTGACACAGTGAGCTGCCCCTCCTGGAGGGACAGGGGATGGAATCATCAAGGTGAAGCCTATTATGGGAGGGTTCTTGTTCAGGTAGGGAATAGACCTCATGGCCTCAGAGGTCCCTTCTAGAATCACAGAATCATAGAATTTGAGAGTTAGAAGCAACTCTTTGGTCCAGCCCATAAAGGGAAAGAATTTCTATTATAACCTACCTGGAAAATGATCTACCTGACAAATGGTTATCCAGACTCTGTTGGAAGACCTCCATGGGATAGCTGTGACACCAGATCTAAAACTGAAGACAGCTTATCCCTTCCTCAGACTCAACATCCACAGTTCCTTCCACCAATCCCAATATGACCTGGACTCAAGGCACGTCACCATCTTGGTGGTCGTGGTTGTCATCACTTTTCATTCACCTTCCTTTGAATGCTCTCCATCTTATCAATACCTAGCTTAGGTCACAATCCCCAGAATTATATGTAATAATCAAAATGAGATTTGATGAAGGGAGATTACGGTGGGCTTATACCTCCTTATTCCTGGGAGCAAGCTCTCTTTTAATTCTGAGTTTCTGCATTACTGTGTTCCCAGGATAGGACTGCACATAAAGAGTTATCTGTGGTTCTTGGGGGAAGTGGAGGAGGGAGGGGTCTTTCTAAAGCCACTTCTGTCTTTAGTGGTTTAGTATTCAGGGTGCTCTAGAGTATCTAAGGGCAAAGGTTTGGTCCCAGTACAGATGCCACTTCTGGACCTTAGTCAGACCCCAGCAAATACTCAAGTTTCATTTTTAAAATGTTTACGTTGAACAGAAAACTGGAATTGCAGCCTCCGGGGGCAGCATCAGGCAAAACAAACACACTGTTTGGCACCATTTCTTGACCCAGAACAAGGTGGTAGGCTGTGGAATTGTTTTGTAGGAGAAAACCATGAGAGTTAAGAACATGAAACAACAGGCCAGCAGAGCAGTGCTCGGCTCTGCAGTGTGTTTCCAAATGTATGGCCATAACAAAAACCATATTTAGCAAGGTTTCCAGCATGCTCACACAATGCCTCTCATCATTTTACAATGCATGCTGTCTCCTGATCCTACATGCCAAGCTCGAACCAAGGCCCACATGAAAAATCAATTTCCGCCTAGGTCTTTTATTTTAAAGCCATTTTACATTTTGGTTTTCTCTCCCTACCTCAATCCCTCCTTCTTTCCCTCTTTGTCTCCTATCCCTATCCCTATCCACAAATACTGGACAAGGGAAATGTCTCATGGGAAGGCCCAGAGTCTTGAAAGCTTTACTTTTTAAAAGTTTATTTAATGTCAAAAACAAATTTTCAGAGCCCACTTCATTTAGTGACTAGAATAAAACTGTAGACATTTGATCCACTGATGAAGCTGCCAAAGATTTGCTCAGCATGATAACCCAGGGCTGGGGGCCAAGGGTGAGCTAATACAGTAATTACTTTCCCGACACAAAAGGGGAATGAAAAGCAAAAGGCAGTCTAACTCATTTACCTAAATGTACTATGTGAACTTTGGGGGGCTTGACTCCTTTTGTCAGGGTGATTTCTTTGTCTCCTTCACCCAATCTCATAATCAGTCCTAATAAAATGAACCAACTAGTAACATGGGAAAAGGGTTTTCTTTAGAAGATCAGATCCACATAGGTTTTGGGGGACACAGCAGAGTAAGGCAACTTTACCTTCACATAACAGTCAATAATTCCTCTATGGCCTTGAGGTGACCCAAATACCTTGAGGAATATGAACGATTTTAAAGATACAGCCTTTCCCAGCCTTTCTTCTCCCTGGTGGCTTCATGGCAGGGAAGCGAGTAAGCATTTATATGGTGCCTATTATGTGCCTGGCACTGTGCTGAGTTCTTTTTTATCAATTGCTATCTCATTTGATCCCTACAAGACATAGGGGCTATTATTATCTCCATTTTCTGGTTGCAAGGGCTGAGGTGGAGATTAAGGCATTTCTTCAGGGTTGCACAGTTTGTAAGTGTCTGAAGCTAGATTCAAATTAAGGGCTTTCCGAGTCTGGATGCTCTACCAACTATGCCATCAGCTGCTTTCTTGGATTCATAATCAACCCTACCAAGTTAATCATATTCTTCTCAATAATTGACATACCTCAGTGTGTCTGAACTCTTTAGAGACTTAAAGAGGTCAAGCACGTGGGACACTAAAGCAAGCCACTTTTTAAGAGGACTCTTCAGTATCTTTTTTTCTTTACTTTAAATTTGTGTGTGTGAATTTCGACACCCAAAAAGAGCTTTTACATACACACAACAAAATACAAAAAACATGTATCTCCATTTCACACCACTTGCTCTTTTTTAAAGGTATATAATCACTTCTATGCATTACTTTCAAAACTGTTGCGCTTGTCTGTGCTTCCTTCTAACCATCCTTCTGTTCTTTTCCATAATTTTTTTTAAATGTTATAACGTTGTGCAATGACTGACTTTGTTAGATTTAGCTTTCCTGAGCAATGCAGTGATCTAAGACAATTCCAAAATACTCATGATGGAAAATGCCATCCACATCCAGAGAAAGAACTCTGGAGTCTGAGTGCAGATAGAAGTCTACTATCTTCTTTTTGTTGTTGTTTTTTCCTTCTCATGGATTTTCCCTTTTGTTCTGATTCTTCTTTCACAACATGACTAATGTGGAAATATGTTTAATATGACAATACATGTATATCCTTTAACGGATTGCATGCCCTCTTGGAGAAGGGGTAGTGGAGAGAGGGGGAGAAATTTAGAACTCAAAGTCTTATAAAAGTGAATGTTGAAAACTAAAAATAAATTAATTATTTTTTTAAATATTATAATGGATCTCTTTTGGGAACATCATTGTTTCTAATTCCCTCCTACCCTTCAATCCGCAATTAACAAAGAAAGAAAAAAAGGAGAAAAAAATGCATTGTAAGAAATAAGGATAGTCAAGCAAAACAAAATGCACAGAATGGTCATGTCCAAAATATGTCTCTGCATTTTGTGTCCATCACGTGTCTGTCAGGAGGGAGTAACTCGCCTCCTCACGGATCCTTTAGAAACTTTGTTAGCCTTTCCAAGTTGCTTTTCTTTACCATGTTTTTGTCCTTGTCACATTCGATTGATGAGTTAATGGGTTTTCTGAATTATTTTCTCTTTTACCTTTTATTTCTCTTTTGTTGTGTTACAAAGGAAGGATCTTTGAATAGGAGAGAGGGAAAGGATTTATTCAAAAAATAAAAGTGACAAATAAACAAATCAATAAAATTAAAAAGAAGAGTGTTTTTCTGGGAATTTCAATGTGGTAGTTCCTTGGAGACAGAATTTATTACTGTGAGAGTATAGAGGGGTCTACGAAGAGATGGCAGAAACTGATGGATGGTGAATCTATGAGTTATTAAGGAAATGTAAGAGTGATAGAACCAGAAAATACTACTTTGGGTAAGGGGAAGGAGAGAAAGGATCTAGCCATTTATTAAGTACTCTGTGCTAGGCACTGATTTTTACAAAGAGATTTACAAATATGATGATATCATTTGAGTCTCACAATAACCCTGGAAGTCAGGTGTTATTATTATCCCCATTTTATACTTGAAGAGACTGAGGCAGAGGGAGGTTCAGTTACCCAGTGTTACATAGCCAGCAAGTGTCTAAGGCTGGATTTGAACTTGGGTCTTTCTGACTCTACCCACTATGCCACTAGCTGCTTCAGAGATCACCTCATCCAAGCCCTTACCTAAAAATAAGCTCCCTCTACAATATCTCGACAGAGACTCATCAAACTCTCTTCAAAGAACTTTGATGGCAGGGAAATCACCACTCCAGGAGCAGCTCATTGTGCTATCAGACAGCTCTGATTTTTCTAAAGAGCTTGTAAACATGTTTAGCTTTCTGAGGCAGGTTGGTAGATAACTGGGGAATTAGATATAAGCCAAAGAGGCTTAAAATAATTACATTCCCAAGGAACATCCCCACTGGGAAACTTGTGGTCATTTCCCTTCTCTTTGGGTATTCTTCGGGTTCTCCTTTGTCTCTTATGGTTTTTTTTTCCTTCTAATGTGGGAATAGAGAAAATCTAGAAAGGTTATCCCTGTAGCACAGCTCCCCAAAGTTATGCCTTCTAGGAACTATAATAGGTCATGGTTAAGTCAAGTCAAGTCAAGTCAAGAAGCATTTATTAGGCACCTACTATGTTCGAAGCACCATGCTAAGCACTGGAGATACATAGAAAGACAAACAAACATACAAACCAGCAAGTCCCCACTCTCATGGAGCTCAGAGTCTAATGGGGGAAACAACATGTAAGCAACTATGTACAAACAAGAGATATACAACGAAAATTACAAATAATCTCAGAAGGAATGGCACTCATCCCAGTCTTTGGGAAGAGGACTCACTATTTGACAAAAATTGCCAGGGAAACTAGAAAGTAATCTGGTAGGAACTATTTATAGGCTAATATCTTGCCCCATGAACCAAGATAAGCTCAAAATGGATACATGATTTAGATATAAAGGGTGATATCATAAACAAATTAAGGAAGCACAGAAAAAAATTACCTGTCAGGTCTATGGATAGGGGAAGAATTCATGACCAAACAAGAGACAGAGAGGACCACAAGAGGTAAAACCATAATACTGATTACATAAAATTTAAAAAATTAACACAAACAAAACCAATGCAGCCAAAATTAGAAAGACAGGAAACCGGGGGTAAACATTTACAACATGTTTCTCTGTTAAAAGTTTCCTTTTTTTAATATATAGGGAACTGAGCCAAATTTATAAATTTTATAAATAAATATAAATACATAAAAAGCCAATCCCCACTTGCTAAATGATTAAAGAATATGAAAAGTCAGTTTTCAGAAGAAGAAATAAAAGCTATCAATCATCATATAAAAAATGTTGTAAATGAATAATATCAGAGAAATTAGAATTAAAACAACTCCAAGGTAACACCCCATACACATCATATTGGCTAAGATGACCGAAAAAGAAAATGAAAAATGTTAGTAGAGATGTGGAAAAATAGGTACACTAATGCATTGTTGGTGGAGTTGTGACCCAGTCCGGTTTGATAGCTGAGTGGAGGATGGACTGGACAGGGGAGAGACTGAACAGCAAGGAGCAGGCTATTTCAATAGTTCAGGCATGAGATGAATGGGGTCTGCTGCACCAGTTTGGTGGCAGTTTCAGAGGAGAAAAAAAAGGAGTATATACAAGAGATTTTTCAGTCTGTAGCCCATGTGCAGTGACAGATTATGGAGCATAAGCCCATCATTTCTACCTAGCATAGGAATAAGTTCAGCTTGAATTGATGAAAAGAGGCCTGAAGTGGGCGTCAGAAGCCCAGGGTTTCAGTCTCTGCTTTGTATCTGTCTTGATGTGTGACCTTGGACAGGTTGTCTAACTTCTCTGGATCCTAGTTCTTTTATCTATAAAAGGAAGTTATTGACCCAGATGATAGCTAAGATCCTTTCCAATTCCAAAATATTATGATTTATGATTTCTACTTCAAAAAGGAAGTCATTCATTTATTCATCCAAAACAACTTAGTGATACAAAGTATGGTGCTAATCAGAATAATGACAATAAAACTAAGATGTATCACATTAAGATTTATAAAGAGCTTTCCTCATAACAAACCTGTGAGACAGCTAGCCTTTCGGAGGCAGTGCAGTATAATGGATAGAGGGTTGGACTGGGAAATCTAAAGAGCTGCATTCAAACTCCACCTCTGATACGTAATAGCTATGTGACCCTGGGCAAGTCACTTAAGTCATCAACAAGCATTTATTAAACACCAACAGTGTGCCTCTCTCAGTCTGTTTGTTTAGCTATAAAATTGGGCTAATAATGATCCACCTCACAGGGTTGTTGAGGATAAATGAGATCATACAAAACACTTTGAAAAATTTAAAACCCTGTATAAATGTCAGTTCTTTTTAATACTTCACACATTTCTGTCCCTTTACCAACTGCAACATATAAATGAAAAAATTTATTAAACAAAGAACAAGGGAACTTTATCGTGTTCATCCATGATGATTTCTATAGCCTCACTCCCCCATTCAGAGAGTTTCTAATTCTAGCAGTCATTGGCTCTCACCTAAAAAAATAAAAAAGAAAAAGAAGAAAAAACCCACCAACTTCATGGTTTGGAAGAGTTCCTGAACAGCTGCATTCTGTCCTTGGGTTATTTTGAAATCTTGGTTAGGAAAAAGCTACTAGCAAAGAACTCCAGTAAAAACTCGATGAGGAAAGTGATAAAGTCAGGACATGGCTATCGTCTGAAAGGCCCCAGGCTTCAGGGAACTGAGGGACAAGGGATACTTAGCTCTTTTGTCTGGATAAGAAAAACACAAGGATGGGCAGCTAGGTGGTGCAGCGAATAGAGCACCAGCCCTGAAGTCAGGAGGACCTGAGTTCAAATGTGACCCCAGACACTTGACACAGTTACTAGTTGTGTGACCTTGGGCAAGTCACTTAACCCCAATTGCTTTGCCTTTTCCCCTCAAAAAAAAAGAAGAAAAATGCAAGGAGCAGCCCAAAGGAGGAAACACAGGAACTACAAAGGGCATGAGCTCTATTGGAGCATCAAGACTGGTAGGGGAGAGGTACTAAGCGAGCACTAGTGATTTGTATTCTCCACTGTTAATGCATAATATGGTTACCGTGTTAATAATAATAACTAATATTTATATAACAGCTACTATGTGTCAGGCACCATGCTAAGCACTTTACAAGTGTGACCTTATTTGATCCTCACAACAATCCCGGGAGGTAGGTGCTATCATAAGCCCCATCTTATAGATGAGGAAACTGAGGCAGGCAGAAGTTAAGTGACTTGCCCAGGGTCATACAGTCTTGAGGGTGAGATTTGAACTCAGATCTTCCTGACACCAGGCCTGGCAATCTATCCATTGCTCCACCTACCTACCTTTGTTGGGCTTCTTGCTTTCATATCCTGTGAAGACATCTGTGATTGTTCTCTTCTGTGGCGGTGTTTTTTCAGGGTTAGTGGGGATTGGAGAAAAGGTCTAGGCCATCTTTTTAGTCATATGACCTCACAAATTTTTAGAATAGACTATGGGGTCAAGGTTCTGGGGACCATTGATTGATAACTGCTCCTTCCTTCCCTCTTCTCTCCTTTCCTTCATCCCCAAAGAAAAGGAATAGAAATGAGAAGGAAGGTCACTCATAGGCCTCTGAAAAAGGCAAATGCTCTGTTTGGTAGGCCCTTCCTTTATGTCGTTGCTAGATTGAACTGTTTTACAAAATGTGTGTCATGGTCATTGAGTTTGGCATTGCTGTAGCTCTCTGAGCTCCGACTTGGCCACCATCTATCTGTTCACTCTTAATGAGATGTTTGTTTGGACAGAACTGACTAGACGAAGGCCTCACCTACACAGAGTCTGTAATGACTAGAGCATGTCTACTACCCATCAATCAATCCATCAACAAGGCTTCTGGGAGAGACATTCTTCACATCTTTTGTGTCATGGTGGCAGTCTAGTAACACCTATGGACCCCTTTTCAAAGTAATATTTTTAAAAGTATAAAATTTTAAAACAGATAGAAAACCAATTACATTGAAATAAGGATATATACATATTTGTGAGCAGGTATTTGATTATATGAATATTTATTTGTGTATACATATAATTTTTCCCATCGAAGTTCATGGACCCCCTGAAATCTATTTATGAACCCATGGACCCCATGGATCTAGTAAGTGAGAATACAAAAACAAAAATGAACCAGTCTGCCCTTGAGTTTATATTCAAGGAAATACGACATGGATGTGTATGCAAGTAAATACAAAACGTAGATGAAGTAAATACTAGGAAATTTTGGCAAGAGAGGCACTAGCAGCTGGGGGGAGGGGATGGAAGGTCTCATAGAAGGGATGGTACCTGAGCTGAAATCTGAAGAAAGTTACGGATTTAAAGAGGGAGAGGTATGGGAGAAATACATTCCAGACATGGGGAACAGACTGTGCAGAGACATAGAGACAAGAGGTAGGATATTATGTGTGGGGGACAGGAAGTCAACCAGCTTGACAACATGAAGAGTAATGATTTGTGCTGAGTCTAGAAAGGTGGGCCAGAGCCAGATTGTGAAGGGTTTTAAATGTGTAACTGAAGAGTTGGTATTCAACCCTAGAGGCAATAGGGAGTCAAGGGAACTTTTCGATCAGAGGAATGACATGGTCAGACCTGTGCCTTAGGAATTTACTTTGGCATCTCTGTGGAGGATGATTCAAGAAGAAAGATATTGGCAGCAAGGAGATCAATTAAGAGATTACTGCAATAGTTCAGACAAGGTAGTAAGGACCTAAACTGGCTATTATCCATGTGAACGTATTTTTTTATTTTTTGCTTTTTGGAGGGGGGAAGGCAGAGTAAAGTGACTTGCCCAAGATCACACAGCTAGTAAGTGTTAAGTGTCTGAGGCCAAATTTGAACTCAGGTCCTCCTGACTCCAGGGCCAGTGTTCTATTCAGTGTGCCACCTAGCCACCCCAAGTCATGTGAATGTAAAGAAGGGATTGGATGTGAGAAATGTAGGGAGATGATATTTCAAAGATTTGACAGCAAATTGGATATTAGGGATAGAGTTGAGGGAGGGTGAAGATGACTAAAATTGTGAACCTGGGTAATAGAAAGATAATGGAGGCACTGACAGAAATAAGGAAGTTAGGAAAGAAAGATGGTTTTGAAGGAAAGGTTATAAGTTCTGTTTTGGCCATGCAGGATTTGAGACACCTATTGGACATCCGGTTGGAAATACCCAATAGTCATGTATAGCCTATGTCAGATTGCATGCTGTTTTGGAGGGGGAGGAAGGGGAGGGAGGGAGAAAAAAAAAACAACTTGAAACTCAAAAATCTTATAAAAGTGAATGTTGAAAACTATCTTTACATGTCATTGGAAAAAATAAAATACTATTAAGTGTGGGAGAAGAAGGGGAAAGGAAATATCCAATAGTTAGTTGTTGATGGGGAATAGAACTTGAGAGATAGACTAGGGCTTGAAATACAGATCTACAAAGCGGCGACCTGGGGATAGCAATAGGCAGGGTTGAGGTGGGGGAGAAATATAGTGAAGCTGAGAATTCTTCATCTTACAGCTGTAGAGATGAATGCCACCTTCCAGTGTTCTCACTACCCTGCTATTGCTTCCCCTAGGTACTTCTTCCTGGGGGAAGAAGAGAATGAGTGTGTCCATTCCCTATGGGCTATCTGTGAACCTAGAAGCATGGAAAGACTTGTGCAATACTATTTTCCATTTACAAGGGACCTACAAGAGCCAATGTTATTTATTTACTGGGTAGTGCACACAAAGCTGTTTTTCTTCTGGATCTCTTGACATTGCCCAGATTTCAATGGAGCGCTTAGGCTATCCGTTGGTTCACCTCAGCTCTTGCCTGCATGAGCAGCTTCCCTTCTTTTCTGGCCATTAATCCTGGGTGACATCCTTTGTGCAGTCTTTCTCTGGTGTAATTCTTCACTGGTTCTTTGTCACAGCCTATTTGCTCCCATCATGTGCCTCTCCATTGTCCTCTAAGTGACCCTCTGCTTTAATTCTTTAGAGTCTGTGGCATTCCATGACTGTGGCCACACAGCTTGAAGAGAAAAAGGAAGACATAATGAAATACATATGTGTCTCTGTGTATATATATATAGATCAAAAGATCTATGATGTCATTTGTCAGTACAAGTACTGCCTCTGCCCATAAATTGATTAATAAACACTTATTAAGCACCTACTATGTGCTAGGTATTATGTTATGGGTTAGGGATATAAAAAGAGGCAAAAGACAGTCCTTGCCTTTAAGGACCTCACAGTCTAATGGGAGAGACAACATGCAAACAAATATATACAAGATAAATAAGAAATAATTAACAGAGGGAAGGTATTAAAATTAAAAGGGCTGAGAAAGCTTTCCTCTAAAGATAAGATTTTAGTTAGGACTTAAAAGGAAGCCAGGAAACTTAGTAGGCATAGCTGAGGGAGAGCTTTCTAGTCTTGGGGGACAGCCAGAGAAAATGCCAGGGGGTGATGTGAACAGATTTGTGGTTTAAGAAAATAACTTTGGTGACTGAATGGAGGATGGAGTGGAGCAGGGAGCAGCTGGAAGCAGGCAGACCCATCAGTGGGCTGTTGCAATAATCAAGGCATGAGTTGATGGGGGCCTGCACTAGAATGATGATGATGTCAGAGGAGAGAAGGGGGCATAAACAAGAGATATTGCAGAGGTGAAATCAAGAGGCTTTGGCAACAGATTGGATATGGGGAGTGAGAGAGTGAGGAGTCAAGAACGAGACCTAGGTTGTGAGCCTGAGAGACTGGCAGGATGGTATTGCCCTCTACACTTCTAGGGAAGGTGGGAGGAAGGGTGCATTTATGTGAAAGATGATGAATTCCTCTTTAGACACGTTTAGTTTAAGATGCCTACTGGACATCCAATTTAAGATTTCTTAAAGGCAATCGGAGATGTGAGATCAACAGGGCAACAGAAAAGCTGGGACATGAAGATTATAACCCACCAAAGTGTAGTCTGTATTTCACAGAATGTAGGATCATGGACAAGTCATGTAACCTAGTTGTACCCCATACAACTCTCAGATTATGCCATTGATGAACTACCAGTCCCCACTGGTAGGAGGAGTTTCCCGATAGCATGCATGCTCCTTGAAAGCAGGCGGAGGTGGTTTAATGCTTTTTGTCTTTGTTCTCTTAGTTATTACCAACAAAATGCTTTGAATGCTATAGTTGCTTAATGCATGATCTTAATTTGTCAAATTACAGAGGATTTTTATTGTTGTTTAGTCAATTAGTCATGTTCAACTCTCTGTGACCCCCTTTGGGATTTTCTTGGCAAAGTACTAGAGAAATTGGCCATTTCCTTCTCTGGCTCATTTTACAGATATGAAAACTGAGGCAAACAGGGTTAAATGACTCGCCCAGGGCCACACAGCTAGTGAATGTCTAAGGCTGGATTTGAACTCAGATACCTCTGATTCCAGACTTAGTGCTCTGTCCACTGTACCACCTTGCTGCCCTGCCCAGGGTCTCATAGGGCTATCCCAAGTAGCAAATTCCAACTCCAAAACTAGTGCTGTTCCCATTATGATCTACTTCACATGTGTGTGGTGCCTAAAGAGACAACCATCCATGCCCACACCACCCGCTCTGAAATGTGCATTTGTTTTATAGGAACATATCAGCAGGGGCAGAGGGAGCCCCTTGACCTTGGCTGAGAAATTCTAGACTATTTGTTTGACTACATATTCTCTCCCATATAACTTGCATTGAGAGTCATTGTTCACCAGTTATTTATTCACAAAGTATATCATCAGTGCTAACAAAGTAGAGGCAGCAAGGCCTTTTCTTAGTAGCCTTTGAAGGTGTTTCATGATTCAACATGCTAGAAGCCTTTTCTTTTAGTTGTGTGGGTTTGGGAAGGGAAGAGGGGTTCCAATGAACCACTTGGGTCTTGGTCTAACCATTCTTGTTCCATGAATACCCAGCCTTCATGTTGTTGATACACGTCTTCAAAAATGTATTATTCCTTTGAGTATTTCATGTATCTTATATCTCCACTGTAAGCTTCTTAAAGGCAAGAGCCAAGTCTTATTCTTCAGCATCCACACTGTACTCAGCATGGTGCTGAGGACAAGCTTATAAATACTTATACTGACTAATGCTCAGTGCTTTTTCTCATGTGGGAAGATCACCTATTAAGGATCAGTAAACTCTAAGAAGAGGAAGATAGATGGCGCAGTGGATAGAGTATCAGGCCTAGAGCCAGGAGGACCTGAGTTCAAACCCAGCCTTTGACATTTACTATGTGATCTTGGGAAAGCCACTGAACCCTCTTTGCCTTAGTTTCCTCATCTGTAAAATTATTTGGAGAAGGAAATAGCAAACCACTCTAGTATCTTTGTCAAGAAAACCCCAAATAGAGTCATGATGAGTTGAGCGTGACCAAAAAATGACTGAATAACAGCAAAGTCTAAGAAAGAAGTACTTTTGTGCTTATTCTTGCCCTACATTCCTAAAGTGTGACCTAATCCCAGTTTTGGATGAATAAAAGATCATAGGGTCACACACAGAGAAATGGAAGAGACCATTTAAGTCATTTATTTGAACCGCTTGAGAAGCAATAGGACTTGCCAGAAGACACTCAGATAGTAAATAGAGGAGATAGGATTCAGACTGAGATCTCTTGACTCCCTGTCTAGTGTTCTCTCTATTATATAATCCTGCTTTAAACTTCTCTGTCCATTCCTGTGCATGGCAGATTTTTTTATTCTATTCTATATATGTCATGTGGGAAATACAGTCAGAAAGAATTTTAGAGAGCTTCTAATCCAATCTACCGATTTTATAGATGAGGCAGCTGAGGCCCATAGAGAAATTACTTGTCCAATGTCATGTAGGTAGCAAAGCTGAGATTCAGGCCTAGGTATTCTGACATGAAATCCCTCCCTTTTCCTGCAAAACCAGGCATGGGGAACCTGCGGCCTGGAGGTGACATGTAGATCTCTAGATCTTCAAGTGCAGCCCTTTGACTGAATCCAAACTTCACAGAACAAATGTGCTTAATAAAATGATTTGTTCTGTAAAATTTGGATTCAGTCAAAGAGCTACACAGGTTCCCCACCTCTGTGCAAAACCAAACTGCTCACTGTGAACATATATCTTTCTAAGCTAAATGTGAAAGACATACTTTGTGTGAGTCTTGCAGTATGGTCTCTAGAACAGATAAAGACATAATCTGAGATTCAATAAATGCTTTTGGATGCTGCTCAGGAGAGGGCGGGAGGGCATTATGATGAGTAGCAGAGGTTTCTGCCTCTTAATTGTGTTTCAGTCAGAGTTAAGGAAAATTGGAGATTTAATGAAGTAATATTGAACATGGAACATTCTTAGAAAATTATGATTATGCTGATTATGTGCTGACAGCGGAGCATTCAGTCTGAGTTGTTTTCCCATTAACAGGGATCAGTTTGCTCTCATCCATCCCTAGCTTCTCACCAAGCCCTCTTTGCCAACAAGCATACACTGGTGAGGCTGCTAGCTGAGGCCCTGGAATAGAGTGGCTCTAACTGGCCCATGTGAGGATTAAATCTGTGACCTTCTCCTCATTAGCTCCACACTCTCCCCAACTGGGAAATAATGCAGACTCTCTAAGTGTTAGCAAATACTGACCTAAACAGATACGGGGGGGAAAGGCAAACATTGTCCCTCTGACATCAGCACAATCTGTTTATGGGAATTGAAAAGACAGAGAAAGCCCTTTTACAGGGCATTTCTGGGTCAGTAACTCGCATCTCATGCTCTTACCACTAATTACTGGATTATATTAGCAAATTATTTTTCTAGCCAATCGTTAACTCTAGACTTATCACCCACTCCTCCAACAAACATAACAATATTTAAATTTTCCCTTCTTTTATTCTCCCTTAAATGTCAATGACTTCAGTGTCCTTAAACTCTAAACATTTTTTATTTTTGTTATGCTAAATTTCCCAAATTGGACCAAATACCATCCATGCATATGTATATATTAAAGATAACCACCCATCTGAATCCTTCAAGGCCCAAATTAGGTCCCATCTCTTCCACAGGACAATATTTCATCCTTCTGCAAACTACCGAGCTTTTCTGTTGTGAACCACACATCATATAGTATTTTATATTATCTTTTTCCTTCAAGCTTAAATTAACCAGAGCTATGGCTAGGAATTTTTGTACCTCACCTAGGTACCACAAACTGTACCCAGGACAAGCAACATGAAGTGTGCCCTCAATTGAAGTGGAAGATGGGGGAAGAATTATGAAAGAAAGGAATAAAGATGGAAACAGCTATCTTAGGACACCGGAATGGGAAGGGAGGAGCTTACCCAGTATTGCCATTTAGTAGCTTTCTATTTTATCTAATTTTTCTTGCAAACCAGTTTCTAAGCTCTGTTATAACTGTGCTAGTGCTCTTAGTGCAACACCACCCCCCCAACATTGACACTGTTGGACAAAGCACCATTTGCCATGCTGTAGTTTGAGCTCTCACTTTATCTCCTCAAGTAGATAGCAAACCTCTTAAAAACAAAACACAATTTTTTGCTTTTTGTCCCTACATCACATCACACAGTGTCCTGTACATACTAGTAGATCAATAAATAGTCTATTGATCGATCAATTAATCACTGATTATACTTATTTAGAATGGCACCAAACAGTTATTCACAATATTTGGCATCATTATTGACATCCAGAATACCTCCAGGCTCCAAGCAAGCTCTGAAAAAAATACCAACACTCCTAACAACTTTAATCAACCAAAAAAAGGTTAAATATGAAAAAAAAAAACCTTAAGCAAGTTTTCTCAAGCTGATTGCAAATTGTTCGAGGAACTTGGGAGAAAAAATTCCCTGCTCTGCTTTCTCTCTGGATTTTAAGTGAAATGTGAATACTCCTCTCAGCACAACTCCCCACTCCCCATTTAAAAAAAAAGCTTTTCTCCAGAGCAAACCTGAAGAGGGTGGCTCTTCAAGTTTGCTCTGGGGTAAATCTTTCTTGCATGGACAAGATTTTTACATACTGGGAAAGCAAATTCTGTAATAGGACACTGGGTGTATTCTGATAGCCTTTATTAAAGACAGAGATGTCCGTTCTAGGGGGAAAAACAACCCTGATGTTACTACAACACAGTTGGAAGTGAATTTAAACTCCTTACGGTTCCATATTTATTGAACAAAGTCTAGTAGGGCTTCCCAGGTGTTTGCCCCTGTCACTAATGAATGACAAGCTACCAGCTAATGCAGTTGTCAACTGAAACCAGGGGAAATCTGAATCTGAATCTTGCCTTTGACAGTTAACTCATCATGTGAACAAAGACTTCAAGTCCGTAAGCCTTGATAATGCCATCTGTAAAGAGGGCATAATGTCCATAATATTTATTTCAATACCTCAAAGATCTAGGTATGGATCAAATGTGGTAACATATATAGATATACATACATATGTGTATATATATATGTGTGTATAATTTTCTTCCCAAATTGTAAAGCACTATAAAAATGCCAATTATTACTATAGTAATAGTATAGTAGCAAGAGGCACAGTGTGTTGGTATAAGATGAAGTTTCAGAGTAAGAAGTCTCCAAATTCATCTTTATACATCTGTCTATCAATCAATCTATCTATCTATCTATCTATCTATCTATCTATCTATACACACACACACACACACACACACTTGTGGACATCTATGTGGTGCAGTGGATAAAGTCTCAGGCCTAGAATCAGAAAGACTTTGTGAGTTCAAATCTGGCCTCAGCTATTAGCTGTGTGACCCTAGCCAAGTCATCTAACCCTGTTTACCTCAGTTTCTTCATCTGTAAAAGTGAGCTGGAAGATGAAATGGCAGGTGACTCCAGGATCTTTGCCAAGAAAATCCCAAATGGGATCATGAAGAGCCAGACACAACTGAAACAATCAGACAACAAAATATAGATATATAACAGTGTAAAACATATATGATTAATACAATGATATGAAATAACAAGATATACGTGTATATAAAAACATACCAATATATGTAAACTTAGTCTTATGGGATTTAGAACTGGAAGGGACCTTGGAGGTTATATATCCTCCTCATTTCATGGAAGAAACCAGAGACATAGGGAAACCAGGGATGCAAAGTGACTTGCCCCACAGCAAGGAAGTGCTAAGATATCAATGGAAGAGTGAAATTGCTACAATTGCTATGATTTCTCCTTCCTCTCACCAGCTCTCATCAGACTCAGATCCTGTCTTGTGATCCCTATATGTGCTCCATCCTGTGGAATCATCATATGAGTATATATGTTGTCTCCCTAACCAGAATTATAAGTTCCTTGAGGACAGGGATCCACTCTGACACATTTGGGACTCTCCCTGGCATCCAGTTCAGGAGTCTGCAAATGCTGGGGGCTTGGTTTTTAAAAACTGAAGGCAGTTAAAAACACCTATATCAAATGATACAATATGTGTTAAGCGTGTACTACATCAATATTAGCTATTTTTACTATAAATAAGTGTTTATTTAATGAATTAAAGAACTGCCTTCATTCAGTATGAAGAAGAAAATTTGATTTCAACTAGATGATATAGTGAATAATAATGTGTTGCAGTTAAGAGTCAGAAAGATCTGAATTCAAATTCAGCCTCAGACACTTGATTGCTGTGTGATCACAGGCAAATCCTTTAACGCTTTCTCAGTCAGTTTCCTTATTTGTATATTAGGTGATATTAATAGCACCTACCTCCCAAGGTAGTTGTGAGGAGAAAATTAAGTAATCTTGAGAAAGCACTTTGCAGATCTTAAAGTGCAGGATAAATGCTAGCTATTATTATTACATGGAGATCTAAGAAGAGAAAGGAACTGGAATGTCATCCTCATAGAAATTTAAAATATGAAAACCTTCAGTGACTTCACAAAAATAACCCAGCACCTCCATCCATTTGCAAAATGGACCTAGCAAGATGCTACAGAAGAAACCTCCATAAGATCATTTTTTGATTATGTCCTTATTCACCTTTTTTTTTTTGGAGGGGGAAAGGCAAGGCAATTGGGGTTAAGTGACTTATCCAAGGTCACACAGCTAGTAAGTGTGCCAAATGTCTGAGGTCAGATTTGAGCTCAGATCCTCCTGCCTCCAGGAACAGTGCTCTATTCACCGTGTCACTTAGCTGCCCCGCCCCCATTCAACTTTTTTAAAAAATTCAGTCTTAGCCATGAATCAGTCAATATTTCTCACATATTTTCCTACTTGCCAAATTGGTCCCAGGTTCTCCTTGCTCTTGTCATTGTGTGTACTTTGCTCTAAAGGAGGACCATGACAACAGGAAGGCAAAGTCTCCAGCCTCACTCTCTCCTCCTGAGCCATCTGGGTCCAGCAGCCAGACATGGATCAGGATGCCTGGAGTTGGCCCCATGTGCAGTGGGAGACCTTGGCATTTTTAAGCTAAGGTCTTTCCTAGGTTTCAGTTTTTCTGAGGTAATATCCATTCAGTGATTGAGGCTAAGTAAAAATGAGGCAAAGAATGGCTTTTTTTTACCTAGGAAGAAGAAGAAGAAGAAGGAGAAGGAGGAGGAGGAGGAGGAGGAGGAGGAGGAGGAGGAGGAGGAGGAGAAGGAGAAGGGGAAGGAGAAGGAGGAGGGGAAGGAGGGGAGGAGGAGGAGAAGAAGAAGATAAATGAGGAGGAGAAGACCCTCAGGGTTTCTGGCACCAATCAGAATCCAAACAATGACCAAGTGAGTCTTGAGCTGGGACCCATTGTTGGCCAATCAGCTCTAAAGGAGTACCAGTGGTGGATAGTCATGAGGGGCATGACTGAAGCTTGGCTGATCAATTTTAAAGTCCATACCACCAGGGCATTCTTTGAACCTGTCAAAACTGCCTCAGTTATTAGTTTACTTTCCACTATTTTGGTTTATATTTGACTGCCATTATTACACCATGGCTCATTCTGTCAGCTCTTTGATTTTGGCTTGGATTTCAGCCCCCTTTCCCAAGTGATTGATTCTGGCTTGCTCTTTCTTCAGTCTCCCATTTCTGCTCCCTCCTTTGGCAAGAAGGACTTGCTTTTTGATCTTCCCTCTTACTGACTCTAGTGGGTCATGTGGTTGACCCCAACCACAGTCCAGCCTCACCCATTGCTGACTTTTTACTCCACACAACACCTGGCTGAACCTGGACATCCTGATGACTCTTCTCCTCATCCTACCCCCACCCCTACACCCAGTACCACGTATCACCTCAGGCCACGCACTGGGGTAATAATATAAACTTTTAGGATTATAAATCTAAAAGCCCAACAAAACCAAATCATGGAATGCAAATTACTTATATTGATGATATGTCTTTACACAATTTATTTAAAGGAATTTGACATCAGCCAAGTCACTTTTTTCCTCTCCGTCTCTGTTTTCTCATCTATAATATGAGGGGTTTGGATTAGAACACTTTCAGCTCTAAATCCTATGAGTACACATTAAAATATTATCATTTTTCATTTCAGACCTGTAATTTTCATCAATGTGAAGAACTCAAGCATAACTTTTTCCACCAATTCTACCAATCAACACCTTCTCTATAATTCATAATCTTAGAGAGTTGTCTGGGGTACTGATAAGTTAAGCGATTTGCCATATCACACAATCAGGATGTGTCAAAGGTAAGACTAGAATCTATATCTTCCTAACTTTAATACCAGTTCTCTATTCATGATTCTACACTGATTCTCAAAGATTAGACACATCCATAATTTCTTTTTTTTTAAATTAATTAATTTCAACATTCTTTTTAAAAATTTTGAGTTCCAAATTCTCTTCCTTCTTCCAGTCCCTTTGATTGAAACTGAGGCATGTTTGATGTCCAGAGTTGGCTCTCAGTTTCCTGCTCTTCAGCTCCTTCCTTGATCAGGTTCCCCATCCATGGAACAACAAAACAAAGTAGTTCTGGACATATGTCACTGGGGTATGAGGCAGCTAGGTGGCTCAGCGGATAGAGTGCTGGGCCTGGAGTCAGGAAGATCTGAGCAACCTCAGGTAATTACTAGCTGTGTGACCCTAGACAAATCACTTAAACTCTGTCTGCCTCAGTTTCCTCTGTAAAATGGGGATCAGAATAGCATCCACCTCCCAGAGTTGTTCTGAGTGTCAAATGAGGTAATTATTATAAAGCTCTTAGCCCATTGCCAGGCATGTAGATAAATGTTGTTATTGTTGTTGTTTTCATTGGGAGGGACTGACAATGGTTAAGAATCTAGGGGTGGGGAACCTGTGGCCTCGAGGACCTAGAAGGCCACATGCGGCCTCCAGGCCACAGGTTCAGCACTCCTGATTAAGGAGTTAATTGTTAATGGAATAGAGCCCCCTGCTGGAGAACATAAAGAGTTTTTGCTGTAGAGCTAAGTGGGGCTCCCTCACTTTTAAACCAAGATGCTCAAAAGACAGGCAGGAACTTAGGCTGGGACAGGGCTCAGTCATAAACTACTGTAAATTCCTTCTAAACAGTTGCAATGAGACAGTTCCATTAGGGTTCTTTGTTGAAGGCCTGACAGAAGCATTGAAGGGCGAACTTGTAACAGGCAAACCAGCTTGATCCTTGGTAAAGCTGCCTTACTCAGTGGAGGGAGCACCAGCTCCTGATCTGGGTTCAAATTCCAGCTCAGCTGCTCTGGCCTTTAGTACCTGTGTGAAGTTGGGCAAGTCAAATGACCTCTGTGGGCTTTAATTTCCTCATCTGTGGAAAGAAGTGGTTGAACAAGATGATTTCTGAAGTTCTTCCTAACTCTAAGTCTATCAGGTCTTTGACCATCTTTTTAATTAAGCAGAGCTACCACACACAATCTCAACGTTAGATCTGAACTGCTAGGTCATGGACTGGTGGCTCTCAGCTCCTGATCCCAGTGAGACTCCTTTGGATGAATCCACAGGATCCCATGCAACTAGATGGGGTCTAGTCTCAGTGGCCCCCAGTATAAGCCAGGAAGAGTCAGAAAGCAGAGAGCCAGGGTCCTACTAGGACAGATGTGACCACTGTAGTAGATATCTTTGCCTAAATGTTCTTCCTTAATTACAAGGGAGGGAATATTCTATTTATAGAAAGAAAAATTAGTAACTTAGAAGAATTAGGAAAAAGAACTTAGTTATGTTGTGATGTGAGTAGGAGCTGGGAGAAGGGATAAAACCACCTATCTGGGGGCCATTTTGGAAGAAACGTGGTGGGTAGAAGCAGACATTGCATCTAAGAATCCAGAATCTAGCTTTGTAGAGTGGGAAAGAGGATCTGGATCTGGGGTCATGAAACTTGAGTTCAAAACCCAACTCTTCTGCTTTGCTATTTGCCACCTGTGTAACCTTGGAAAGCCACCAAACCTCTCTGAGCCTCAGTTTACTCAGCTGTAAAATGAGGAGATTGAACTAGATGACCTCTGAGGTTTCTTCCAGCTCTAAATTTACACAGTCCTTAATCAATAGAGTACTAGTCACACTATCCATCAGAGACCATTCTGACCTTGTATACCTTCCCCTTCTAAGTAGCCTCTTCTGCTCAGGCTCCATTAATGAGTAAACCACTATAGACTTGGATTAGCCAGAGAGAAACTCTAATTCCAAACCTGTGCCTAACCAATTCATCTCTGGGCTTGGTGGTGTTGGGAGGCACAGTGGTGATTTTGAACATACCTTTTTCTATTATTGCTTTCTGCATTTTGTTTATCATTCTATAAAAACATACATTTCACTGTCACTGTCATACTACAGTCAAGCTCCCCTTCAGGTATATATTTTTTAAAATTCTCTAGAACTTACTTTTTACTAAAGTTACCTTTTTTTTTGGAAGGCCCTCCTGTGTATTACCATTATTTCTTCTTCTGAGTTTGTGTTGTTCCAAGTAGCGCCCAGCTTGTCTTTATTTTCATATCTCAGTCTGTTCCTTCAGGAACAACATTCTGCTACATCAGCCCTCTCTGAAGCTAAACAATCATCTGAAAATGTCAGCCACGCTACTGAGGCCAGCCCCTTTAGAGGGTATTTCTCAAAAGCCTGAATTTGGTACTGTATGTGTTGGGAATAGGAGTGGAGTCATCTTGGGGTCATTTATGATGTTTCTGGGGGTTATCTCAAGACTCTCAGGGGATAAAAGGAATTATTGACTTTGGAACCCTAAGTGACCTCCAAATGAAATTGGCTCCTCCAGAGAAAACACCGCAAATCCCTCCCTGATGAAGCTCAGCTGTGTCATGGTCAGTCCTGGAGACCAGCAGATAAGAGAGTTTCATATGTGTGCTGAAACAACATTTCTGTGCAGGAGCATACAGTAGAAAACTTGCTCTAGTAACATGCTGCAATGTAAACAATGTCCTGGCTTCCCCTAATGTGCTGCCCATGAGGTTATCTAAAGTCTTTTTAAACACCCAGATCTTTTAAGGCACTGGGGTCATATCAATACATAGAGACAAAGGCTGTTTCTATATACCAAGCATTCAGATGAAAAATGCAAAACTCTGTTAGTCGTCTAAATGTTGAATAGCTTAGTATTTGGTTGTTGTGTAGATGAATATCTGGATTGTTAACTGAATTTTTCTTTTCATCCAAATGGTATAGCGCTATATAGACAAAATAATAATAACAGAGTATAAAGTTTGAAATGAAACGCAAACTAAAATAACATGAAATTGTCCTTCCTCTTGACATGATTATGATATAGGCAGTATGGCCTAGTAGATAGATGAACATCAATTTGGCCAATTGTTTTTAAAAACTTAAACCTCACATTCACATGAACATTTAAGTTTGAATGTATAGAGTATTGAGACAATTAAGACACTCATTTTTCCAATTATCTTTAACTTTCCCAGCAGCCTTTGTTGAGGATTTTCCTTCAAGATTGAAAGTATCCATAGGATCCTAGATTTGTGCATTTCCAATCGCAATAAGCCTTGTTTTGAATGTTGCCATTGAAAAATATTTGTAGTTGGGGGTAATGTTTGAGGATAGCCACTTTGTTTAATTTTGGACTGGATTGAGAGTTAGGAAATCTGATTTCTAATCCTGGCTTTGCACTAATTAGTTGTGTGGTCATGGACAAGCTGCTTCAATTCTCTGGGCCTCAGAATTTTCATGTGTAAAATGTGAGTATTGGACTAGATCAGAGATTGGCAAAAAATAAATTTGAAAATATAAGGGAAAGCAAATTTGGCCTTTGGGTCATAATTTGCTAACTTCTGGATTAGATAATCACTAAGGTACAAGTAGGTAGCACAACGGATAGATTGCTGGGCCTGGAGTCAGGATGACCTGATGTCAAATCCAGTCTCAGATACTTACTAGCTGTGTGACCCTAGGCAAGTCATTTCACTCTGCCTCAGTTTCCTCATCTGTAAAATGAACTGGAGAAGGAAATGGCAAACCACTCCAGTATCTTTGCCAAAAAAAAAAAAAAGGACCCAAATGGGGTCCTGGAGAGTTGGGCATGACTGAAACAACTGAACAACAACGAAAAGTTCCTTCCACTCTCTGGTATGCTGTTTCATGCACAGATGGCTAAATCTTTTAAAAATTAATGCTCTCTGTTGGTGGGAGTTAATGCTCTCTTCACTGGAGCTTTAGAGATACAAGATATGTATAACCATTGAGATGGGAAGGAGGAAAGTCTTACTGCAATGGCCAGTTTATGCAATGATTCATTGTTTAAGGGTCATTTAAGGATTTGGGCTCTTTTTTTCTTCTCTCTCCCCTTTTTAGACTTTTCTATACCCCACAATCATGCAAGGATGACTGACAACTTAACATTCAATTTCAGTTTTTGTTTCATTTTAAGGTTTATATATTCGAAAGGCAGTATGGTGTAGTAGATCAAATTGAGGGCTCAGAGCTAAGCAGATATGAATTCAAATCCTACCTTCATCAATGACCAGTTGTGAGGCCCTGGTTACTTATACTTCTGTGCACCTCAAGTAATTCTATAGGATCATAGATTTAGAATTGGAAGGGAATTTAGAGATTATCAAATCTAATCTCTTCATTTTATGGATGAGGAAACTGAGGCCAAGAGATCTTGAGTGACGCATCTGAGGCAGGAGATGAACCCACGACTTCCTGACTCCAAGTCCAATATTCTATCCATTATACCAGGCTGTATTTCAATGTGTATCAGGGGAGAAAGTTTCCATAATGGAACTTCTCTGTCCTGATAAAATTACAGCTCCTTTGTGCTCATTCACTGAGACCATGAATATAATTAAAGTTTATAGAGTGCTTTCTTTGAAGCAAACTGAAGAAAAAGGAAGAATGAACACTATCATTCCCATTTTACAGATGATGAAACAGACCAAGAGAGTTTGTGTGACGTGTCCAGGGTCACATAACTAGCAACTGAGCTGGCCTCAGAATATCTGAGTTCACTACATACAGACAATGAGCTAAGCCTCAAATACCTATATTGCCATATATTTGTGTGTGTGTATTATATATGTATACACTTGTGTGCATGTATGCTTGTGGACCTGTGTAATAGTAATCAGTTTAGCAGATACTTAGCACTTAGTACCTTGGGGCTAAGTGTGGAAGGTGCAAACTCTGTCCCACTGTTGAGAAGGCATGAACTCCCCTGTTGATGTGGAAGAAGGGGATTGGCTGAGACAGGAGGCCAGTGTGTTTATATAAGCAAGAATTCCAGAGACAGAGAGACAGAATTGCAACACTGCCCCTGGTGAAGGAAGAATCCTGGAGATTGAGGCCAGCTGAGAGAGAGGAAGAGAGAGGGAAAGAGAGAGTTTTTCTCCCAGCATCTGGAAGCTGAGAACTGACTGAGAACTGAGATGGAGTTTTCCTGAGACCAGAATCTGGTGAAGGCTGCCTGGAAGGCTGAGAGGGCTTGCCTGGAAGGCCAATATTCCTTCTGGGTCCTAGGGCCAGCTGAAGTGTTGGAGGACTGAAGAATCATGACCAGGATAAGACTTTGTTTGTTTGTGGCCTGGCTGATCCTTGAGTTCCAGGCAAGAGAAATGGTGAAGAGTTCGAGATATGCTGGACCCTGTGAATGTCAGTGTGTACCAGGGACTGCCCTGAGGACTGGACAAGGACCTGGGGGCTGGCTGCTTCTGAATCCAGGTGACCGTTTGGTGGATTCAGGTAGGAGCTGGGACCATGGAAGGGGATCCAGGGAATCAGAGAGACTACCCAGAGTCAAGATGAAGAAAAGGCCTCCCCTTGGATGAAACTGAGGTTTTCTGGACACCAAGGGGTGGAGGGTTTATGTGTTGTTTTTTTTTTTTAATGACTGTATTTGTGATTAATGATATTTAGTAATTGTGAATCTAGATTAGTGACTGGTTAAGTATTGAGTTGCCCCATGAGTGGAAGTTTGATTATTCTACTGTAAATTGATTGAATGATTAAGTATTGAGTTGCCCCATGAGTGGAAGTTTGATTTTTCTATTGTGAATTGATTGAATGATTAAGTATTGAGTTGCCCCATGAGTGAAAGTTTGATTGTTCTATTGTTCCTTGTTCTAAATATTGTGGCCACTGTAGTGAAAATTGTGTGGCCATTTTCTGTGATAAGATGTAATGTTGTGACTATTATGTTATGATATATTGTGAATGTTTGCCTTGATTTGTAATGGAATAAACAGAGTGTTCACTATATTGTGTAATCCGAACTCTAAAAGCTGTTCACAGTAGCATTCTTTTGGGAATCTGCTGGTGCATGGCATTACAACCTGTGATCTTAGTGGTGTATAAAGCTCCTAGTGAAGCAACTCTCTCCATCAATGTAGATTGTGAGTTGTTCAACAGCTCAGAATCTTTAAGCACTAATTCCCTGGACTAGTCCAAGGTCATACAATGCCAATGTGTCAGGGATGGGATTTGTGCTTCCTTATTCTCAGGTTAACTCTCAACCCTCTTTTTCATACTGCCTTTCATATATAAAGATAGAGATGTGATATATTTGTATGTATGTGTACATATGCATATATGTATTCACTCCTTCTTTGCTCTCTGGGCTCCACTCCTGACTTCTTACTTCACCATTCCCCTTCATACATTCCCTTCCCACTCTCATCTGTTTCAGTTTCCTTTTAGGTGTGGTCTTCCCCTATTAGAATGTAAGCTCCTTGAGGGCAGGGACTATCTTTCTTTTTGCTTATGTTTGTGCTTAGTACTATGCCTGGTGCATTGTAATAGCTTAATAAATGCTTGCTGACTTCTAACGCATAGATATGTACATATACACACATATGCATACATGCATGTGTGTATAAACACATATGTACATATATACATATATGTGGGTTTTGAGCTTAGCTATTTATTCATTTGTAGCATCTATCTAAGATATGTGTATGGTAGTGAGCTGTATGGGTCACATATCCAACTGCATAGCATGCATTCTTCAATAAACATTCCTCATCTTCTTGGTCAATACCATCTGCAAACAAGGTCGTCTGTAAGAACTTGCCTCAGGAAGAGCAGTTCTTAACCCAAGGTCTTTAAACCCTTCCAAGGGGTGTGTAGAGGAATTTCAGGGCATCAGTTAATTTAGATGGGGGGGAGGAATACCATCTTTGTCTCAATATAACTGGTTTCCTTTGCATTTCTATGTATTTTATTTTATGCACTTAAAAACATTAGCCTGAGAAGGAGTTCATAGACTTCACCAGACTGCCAAAGGGGTCTATGGCACACAAAAAACCCCAAAAAACTAGAGATCCTTGTTCTAGAGGTTTTCTTTAACTTGGACCCTGCCACAGACAATCTCCATCATAATGGTAAAAACCTTTAGCAAGCATGTATCTTGTGGTTTTAAGTCTCACAAGCTATTAATAATCAGAGCATCATCAAAGGTATCTCTTATTGTATCTTTTAAGGAAAGTATTAGAATATTGAAATATATATGCTGATAAATATAGGAACATTTATATATATATATATATATATATATATATATATATATATGTACAGACAGACAGATATTAATAATTATTAGTAGGCAGGACTATAACTCAGTCCCCTAGTTCTTCCTATTGCACTGATAGGAATGCGGGATCTCTAGCTGCAGGTTTCCACATTTCAGGGCTGGGGCCCTTGGTTTCCTCAAGGATGGTGTCAGGTTTGTTTATAAAGACTAAATTGCTTATTGCTGTTCAGCTGTTTATGGTATCACCCTATGGTATGGGTATGAGGCAGGGTGGGGCTGTAGGAGAAATGATGGTGACAGTGATAGTTTCACAGCTGCCAGAAGCAAAACTGGGAGGGCCAGGGCGAGGAGAGGAAGGAAAATGCCAGCTCTGAGAAAAATAAATGATGCTTCTCCTCCCTGTCTCTTTCTTTAGTGTGGCCCAAAGAAAGCATTTGAAAAATCATGTTTTGTTAACCACAGCAAAGCTTAGCAGCAACAACAAAATCCACACAGAGGGTGAGTCTAAGGAAGTCTTTCTGTCACCTACAGTCCCTGCCAATCAAGATCATAGACTCGTTCTTTGTTTCTGATCGTTTTCTTTTTAAAAAAAAAAATTACCATCCTATTTGTTACATGTTCATTTTTTAATGTCATATTGTTGCCTTTTGGAAAACATTTCAGTCATTTCCTGGTATAACCCTTCCTATCATTGAACCCTCCCTTATAAAAAAGAAAAACATTTAAAGAAAACTGACTAAGTGAACGTATCAGGCAATACATGTGTGCAATATTCCACCCTTAAAGTCCCCAACCTCTCTAGTAAAATGAAGGCAGTGTATTTCATCATTTGTTCTCTAAAAGTAATCGCTACATGAGCCAATAAACATTTATTAGATGTGTTCTATGTGCCTGACACTACGCTAAACTCTAGGGGTTACAAGGATAAAAGTGAAGCAGTACCTGTTTGCTCATTGTAGTTAATGTGAGTTCAGCTGCCTTGGATCACTCTTGTTTACATTAAAATCATCATTGCAATACTGTTCTCCTGGTTCAGATTACTTTATCCAATATCATTTCATCTAAATCTTCAAGTATTTCTCTTAATCCTTCCTAGGCCTCATTTCTTCTGGCACGAAAATAATCCATCACTTTCATACATCGCTATTGGTTCAGTCATTCACCAATCAATGGATACCCATGTGGTTTCTAGAGTTTTGCTGTTACAAAAAGCCGTTTATGCTCATTTTCAAAGAAATGTGCTGAGCAGGGAATAGGCTCTTTCTTTGCCAAAGGTCATCAAATGCCAACCAGTTTCCAAGTGAATGGAATTTAATTGTAAAGGCCCACAGAGAGAAAAGAAGATCCAACTACTTTGTTTCATCTCAACATAAACTCCCAGGACAGAACTTTGTGTTTAAAATGTTGAGTTCAGCTTTGTAGTACCTAACCCACTATGGACACTAAGGAGACAGTGATAGATGGTGAAGGTGATGTCAAAGTACCTAGTGACTCTACCCTATGCTTTCATTCAGTACTAGTAGCAATTAAAGGGAAGGAGGGAGAAAGAGAAAAAGGTGTCAACTCATAGGAATCCAAATTCAAAGAATCAACAGCTATTCAACTCCACAGATTCCTCAAGGCCAGTATAGTCCAGGCCTTGGGTAAAATCCAAATGAAATTTCCCAGGAAGACTTGGCATTGTATTTGTGCCATCCTGAAGAGGATCAGACTTAGGGTAGCAGTGGGTGTAGCTATTTAACAAACCTGGATTGGACTGGATTTTGCTGCCCAGTGCAGCTCCACTGGGAGAGGAAGGGCAGGACAAGACAGTTCTTAAGGATGATGTTGGTCCAGTCTAGACTCTGTGAAGATGTAAATAAACCCTGAAGTGATGCCTGAGGCCTTGAATTGAGGGGTTTGCCTGGCACCAACCGAGGCTTAGAGTATACCGCGCCAAATGAGTTTAATTTGTTGCCCTCTCCACTCTGTGCCTGTCAGTCAGACTAGCTATTACCCAAGCTTTGAGGCCCACAGACATTTTTATTGGGCTGATTCTCATTCCTTTGTGCTTGTCTTCTATGACGGGAATCATAATATCAGGGAAATTGGAGTAAATGGGTTCACCAGGCCATGATCAAGCATGTTTTCTGACCATTTAATATTTTATATAATGGAACTAGCTAATGTGTGGGAAGCCCTGGAGAAAATGAAAGGGGCTGGAGAGGTGGCATGAAACAGGGGAAGGGAGAGTAGGCATGAGGCACATGGACTTCTTAAATGCCTGGAACCTTAAATCCCATTTTCTTAAGCATCAAGGATCATAAGATCTTGAAGATGTAGAGCTAGATGGGCCCTCAGGGGAAATCTACTCTAATGCCCTCATTATACATTTGAAGAAACTGAGACACACAAAGGTCAAGTGCCTTGACAAGGCCACATAAATAGTAAGAATAGGAACAGGATTTGAAGCCAAGTTGATGACTGTTTATGCTGCTCTTAAAAATCTAATGTACTACAGAGTGTGGGACAGGAGTATTCCCAAGACTAACTCAGAATGCACAAGACAGAGGCAAAGTTTGGTGTTTAAGTCAGCATTGTGAAGTTAAAGTCCTGTTACCCCAGCTTGTTCACTACTTTCCAGGGGGACAGTAGCTGCTGACAGGTGGCATGATGTAGTAGAAGTTAGAAGGAAACTGAGTTCACATCCTAATTTTGCAGTATTAGCTGTGCGACAGAACTGTAGTTATCTGTCTTCTCTATGTCCCATTTTCCTCACTGTAAAAAGGAAGTGAATGAATGAATGAATGACAAAGCATTTATTAAATGCTTATTATGTGCCAGGAACTATGGTAAGTACCAGATATACAAAGGGAGGCAGTTAGGTAGTTCAGAGCACTGGGCCTGGAATCAGGAGGACCTGAGTTCAAATCCAGCTTCAGACACTTACTAGCTGTGTGAGCCTGGGCAAATCACTTAACCTCTGTTTGCTTTAATCCACTGGAGAAGAAAATGGAGAACCACTCCAGTATCTTTACTAAGAAAACCCCATGGACAGTATTGCTATAATATGCTCCACGGGGTCACAAGAGTCAAACACGACTGAACAACAAAAAGGGATACAAATCCAAAAAAAGTAAAAGATAGTACCTCCCCTCAAGGAGTTTACATTCTAAAATGGGAAAACAACATATGTGTATGTATATACGTGTGTGTATATGTGTGTATCTATATATACATATGTGTATATCTATACATAGATAAGGAGATAGATACACACACACACACACACACACACACACACACATATGGAATGTTAGCCAAGGAAGGGAGCTTTTATCTGAGGAGTCATAGGGAATAGTGAATAGATCCATAAGAACACTTTCATTACCTACTTCACAAGGCTCTTTGGAGGAGAGGGTTTTACGAATCTGAAAGTTCTATTTAAAAAAGTGTGAGTTATTATTAGGCCCTGTCTTACATATCCTATGCTCCTTGGCACACAAGAGGGGTTGAAGGACAGCTTCATACAGAAATCAAAGCATTTGGGTTTTTATTCCCCCCACCTTTATTATTTAAGTGAAAAAGTATCCTACTTTCCTGAAAGATCAGTATGAACGAATTGATGTTTTACATGGTATTTGAGGCAAAATCCCTATGGAACAGGAATGTCCCCATATGAAATAACTACCTTCTGTTTCACAGATGGGAAAACTGAAGTCCTGAGAGTAAAAGCAATTAGGTCAAGGTTAAAGATCAAGTCAGAGACGGAGTGGAAGAAGAGCATGATTATTTAAAGAAATGGCCTAGCTTCCATTATTTCTCTTTTCCTTCTGACCACCAAACTTGTCGCTCCCTCTTACCCCATCCATAGAAATATTTCTCAACCTACTACCTGGCAGCCCTTGGTTGTTTTGTAAATGGGCACACCTCCTCTCTAAGCTGCTGAGGGTTGCTGAGGTTTCTTCCTCTCAGGACTCACTAGATTCCTTTCTGAGAACAAACTGGCTTATTGGAGGCAAGGTGGTGGGAGTTCCTCAGGCAAACAAAGGAGATCTTTGCAAGGAGTATTAGCAACATTTCTGAAGCCACAAAGGCTGCCCTACTCAGGGATAATAAATCTTTATCTCTTCATCTTGTTTTGTTAGGTTGGCAAGAATACACTGTGGCTCTAAAGGGAGTTGATGTAGGTGGTGAGAGCTTTTGCTGAATGTCAGCACAAAGACTCAATGGAGCCACAGAGGCCTTGCAAAATCAGAGATATAGGGAGGGACCCTGGGAGAGCCTGCCCCAATTGGACAGTCACATGGAGGGTATCTTTCCCAGCCCTAAAACTGATTCACCACCTGACCCTGAATTGACAAGGGCCTCTTCTTTTGAATCCCTGCTCAACGAGAATCTTATGAGAGAATGGAGTTCTGCAAAAATAAATGTTGTCTGCTGGTAAATCTGTTTCTGGGTTGTCTTCTCTTAACTGGACAAAAAGAGACGCTCTCCTCATTTCATATTCTCTAAACAGTAGACCAGAATCTACTAGTGGATTTCAAAGTCTTGCCTAAACCCATTCCCTTCCCAACACACACACACCTCATGCAATGAAATTTTTCTGTAAGCAACATGCCCCCACCCTTTCTGCCTTACACCAAGATCCTTCTCTAGACCTACTGGCCTTTCCCCTAGAAAACTCATTGATAATGAAAGCTTGAAGGAGAAAGGGTTTGGATAAGAGAGATGAGAAAGAAGTACAGTGGACAGAATTGGCACTTGATGGGCTGGTGAGGAAGAATGTAGAGTTAAGAATGACCTCAAGGTTGGGAACCTGGGAGACTAGAAGGATTTGAAGTGTCATTGACAGAAATGGGGAAGTCAGAAAGAGGGGTGGGTTAGGGGACAGATAATGAGTGTTTTTTGGGCCATGTTGAGTTTGAGGTATCTATATCCAGATGTATCTGTCCAACAGGAAGATGGAGATGTGGGACTGGAGCTCAGAAGAAAGGTGCTAGATTGATCTAGGGCTTATCAGCATAAAAGTAATAGGTGAACCTACTGGAGTTGATGAGGTCACCAGAAGAGAGTATAGAGTAGAGGGAGGAGAAAAGAGGCCCCAAAAGGGAGTTACCAGTAGTAGGCATACCCTATGTCACTAGAGCTCAACTTGGCCACAGTCAATCAAATCAATCAGCAAATATTTATTAAGCACCTACTATGTGTTAGAAACTATCTGGGAATACAAACAGAAAGAATGAAAAATAATCTGATGAATCCACATTCTAGTGTCAGAGACAAAAAGTACTTATAATAATGTACAGTATAAATATGTACATATAACGATATATTAACATATACAAAATATACACTAATATACAAAATTATAAATGCAAATGCATACAAAGCAGATAAATGCAAGGGAGTTTGGGACAGAGGACCCAGGTAGTTGGGAGAATTAGGAAAGGTTTCATGCAGAAAATAATGCTTGAGCTGTATCTTAAAGGAAGAGAAGGACTTTATAAGCAGGAGGGGAAAAGGGAGTGATTTCCAGGCATGGGGAATAGTTGCTATAAAGGTAAGGAGACAGGCCGTGGAGTGTTATGTATGAGAAACAAAAACAAGTCTAGTTTGGCTACATCATCGAGTGAGGGAGAAGGAGTAGTTTATTTCCAATGATGCTGGAAAGACAGGTCGGGGGCCAGCGGTGGGAGGGGAGTCACATGGTCAGGGTTGCATTTTTAAGGAAAATTATCTTGGCAGCAATGCATAAGATAAAGTGGAGAGGAGAGAGACTTGAGCCAGAGAGACCATAATTGGCCAGATGCTCAGATGGGAGATCTCCAAATTTTCCAACCAGATTATTTTGGATCAGTTTATATGTCATTTCTAATGCCACCTATTGTCACCATTCAAATTAAAAGCTACTTATTCTTACTTAACACAACTCTCCCCAATACATGGCCAGATGCCTTTTTAAGGTTCTTCTCCTGAAAGTCAAAGCTATGTGTCTCCCCTCAGTTAAGGTTTTAAAATGGTATCCTACTATGTTTAAAAATTTCATTGTCTACCAGAGGCTCTGAGACTTCATTGTCACCCATGTAATTTGATTTATTAAGAAACAAATGCAGATATCTCACATTAAGAATATGTGTACTTGTAAAAAAAACATATTTAAAAGTATTGATCCAGTGGGGGGACTGTAGGTGAGTAATGTTGCATACACTGTCAGACATGGTCACTGTGCCATCTGTGGTTTTGCCTGTTTTTCTTTGCTATAAGGGAGGGGTCCTTTTTTGAGGGTGGGCTTATATCTTGAAATGGCTGTGTGATAAAAACAAAAAGCATTTTAAAAATAAAACTTTTTTAAAGATTTCCATCTTTGTCCCTACTGTGTGTTCAAGTGAAGACTAGATGACCATTTGTTGGTTATGTTGTATAGGACATCCTTGTTCCAATACAGGTTGGACTAGATCAGTGGGGTCAAAACTCAGAAACAAGAGCTGCTAAACCACAAATGAGCCTAATAAGCTTCCTATTGACTTAGAAAACCATACACATTTATATATATACATATATATATATATACACACATATATGTATATATATACACATATATATGTACATATACAGATATACACATATAGTATATACATATATCATTTTTATTAATATAGTTACACATTAAAATGAGATAGGATTATATTTTAATTCAGTTGATGCCATATTTGAGGAAGTTAGGTGGTGAAGTGGATAGAGTGCAGGGTCTGGAGTCAGGAAAACTCACCCCAGTTCAAATCTGGCCTCAAATACTTAACTAGCTGTATGACCTTGGGCAAACCCCTTACCCCTGTTTGCCTCCATTCTCCACCTACAAAATGAGCTGGAGAAGGAAATGGCAAAGCATTCCAGTATCTTTGCCAAGAAAACCCTAAATGGAGTCAAACATGACAGACTTTGAAGTCTCTTCCAAATCTGAGATTCTGTGATTGTGCTGAGCTCTCGGTGGTTGCCTACCTTCTTCCCATCTCTGCCTCTGATGCTATACTACCCATAATCAGGATAATTGGGTTTCTCTACTTTCCACCACAAAGTTTAAAAAATACCATTCACTTTTGCATCAATAAACCTTCTACAAGGATTCTGCCCTAACTTATTCTCAGTCTTTATACCACTCACCACCCTCCTTAGTGATAGAACCTACAACATACGTGCAGACTCATACACATGCACATACATCTACACACACATAGCTAATCATTTGTCAACTCACTTTTTTCTATTCCCTATCTATCACCCAACCCCAGTGGCCTTCTACCTAGCCATCACTCACCTTCTAGCTGACCATCAGCCTAAGCTGTGTGACAGATGCTGCCACTGCCCCACCTGCTGGCTAATTGTGCCAGGGTGTTCTCCTGCCCAGAGTCTGACCTCTCCAGACCAAATAGGATAAGAGCACAAGGTAATATCACAGGCACCAAAATATATCCAATTCTAGAATGGCTGACCAAACAATGGTTCAGTGCTAACACCAACCAATATTAAAGAAAAGCCTTAATGAAAACTGTGTGCTATAAACTTAAAATACACATGTATCTCTGTGTGCATATGGAGATGCAGTGGGGCCTATTTATAAACTTATTTTGCTAAAGGACAAGCTTCATGCTTGTGTAGTAACCATGACTGTGTTATAACCACATATAGCAAAATCCAGATGCCTTGGCAGGGGGCTAATGTGATCCCTAAACAAATATGATATGGCCCCTGGTATATCCAAATCAAGGTAAAAATAAATTTTTGTTAACCAAATTTCTCTGTTTTAACTCTACTGCTTGGCATGTTATGTTTTATTGTTCAGGACTGTAACTTTAGAAGAAATTGGTTTGTTTGGGTAAATGGCTAAAGTATATCCAGATACAACTCAAGTATAACTTGTGGTTTTGTCTTAAAACAAAATGGGAAATAATTCAGGTTTTCTAATAGTCAACTCTGTTATTTGAAATAGATTCCAATAGTTTAGTAGCCCCATAGATCTAGAGCTGGAAGGAATCTTAGCAGTCATCTGGTCTGACACCCTCATTTTACAGATGAAAAAACCAGGACCCAGAAAAGTAAAATGATTTTCTCCAGGTCACACAAGTAGGAAGTGGCCAAGCCAGTATTTGAATTCAAGTCTGCCTCCAATATGCATGAATCATGTAAGAGTCCTTTTGTACCTTTTGACAGGAAATGGGCACACAGCCTGCAAAACATAAACATTTATAAATGTCTTTTTACATCTCCTTGTACCCAAAAACCAATAATCAGTCAATAAACATTTATTAAGGGCCAGACACTGTACAACCAGACACACATTTCAAATATGACATCTTCTTTCCTTATACACAAATACCATTAAGTGACTCTTCTGGTCAAAAATCTTCCCTTGCTCTCTGTTGCTTAGGGAGTAAAGTCCCAAGCTCCTTTCCTTCCCAGGCCTTCAGAAGCCTCCAAAATCTGGAGTCACACTGTTTCCGACTTCATCTTCATGGCCAACTCTGTTCCCTGAACAAGGTCTGCGCTTTTCTAGCCCTGTACTTCTACTCTTTCTGTGTCCTAGGCCTACAATGTCCTCCCATGAATGCCTTAAAGCCCAACTCAAATGCTATCTCCTCCATGAAACCTTCCCTGGTCCTCTTTATTAGCAGTGACCTCCCCTCTCACATGGCATTGTGCGTGGCACCTAAATAATGATACATGTTTTCTATATTATTTTGTATTAGAGTTATCTACCTATGAATATAGGTAGATAACTAGCTCTCCCTCCTCAGCTCTGCCTACCGACTTCTCTCTTAAGTCTCAACTAAAATCCTGTCTTATAAAGGAAGCCTTTCTCGACCCCTCTTGGTTTTAGTGCCTTGCTCTGTTAATTATTTCCTGTATATACTGTATTTAGCTTGCTCTGTATATATTTGCTTGCATGTCGTCTCTCCCATTAAATTATAAGCTCCTTGAGGGCAAAGACTGTCTTTTGCTTCTTTTTGTATCCCCAGCATTTAGCACAGTGCCTGGCATACAATAGATACTTAATAAATGTTGACTGATTGATTACTAAAATTTAAGCACCATAAGAAAAGTGATCCTGGTGTAGGTAGTCTTTGTATTTCCTCAGCACAAGCTCAATATAAAATAAGCACTTAATATATGCTTGTTGAATTGAAACAAATTAAAATATTTAAAGGTTTTTATGGGAAAGAGGCATCAGAGCTGTCTTGTGTTCTATGTTCCCCTAAAAGGCTGGACCAGAACCAAAGGCAGATTTCATCTTAACATAAGGAAGAGTATTCTAATAAATAGAGCTATCCAATAGTTGCCAGAGAGATGATGAATTTCTGCTCACTAGAGGTAATGAAGCAAAAGACTAATGACCATTCAGGAGGAATGTTGTAGGAGAGATTCCTACATTGGATAGGAGGTTAAACTAGATAACTTCTAAGTTCCCTTCCAACTCTAAGATTCCATAATTATAATTTGTAGCCTCCAAACACCATGTGCAATTTTCCTCCATATTCCAAGATCAATCAGTCAACAAACAAGTACTTGTTAAGTTTCTATCATGTGCCAGGCACTTTGCTGCGTGTCAGGATATAAGCACAACAATGAAATAATTGCTATTCACAGTGAGTTCACATTCTAAATGGTGAATAGCAATTACTATCTATGCAGGTGGATTTTTGCTACAAAACACCAACCTAACAAAAAGAATTTTTATTTATATATAAGACCTTGTTTGAACTTCACAATAATTCTGTAAAGCAGATAATACTAATGGTATCAACTCCATTTTGCTGATAAGGAAACTGACTTGCCTAAGTATGTCAGAGCCAAAACTCAAAATCAAGTCTTTTATCCCAAATCTTCCATTCTTTCTACAACAACATGCCATTGTCTTAAACTATGACTCATGATGATGATGATGATGGCGGCAGTGGTGATGATGGTGGTGGTGGTGGTGGTGGTGATGATGGTGGTGGTGGTGGTGATGATGGTGGTGGTGGTGGTGATGGTGGTGGTGATGATGATGGTGGTGGTGGTGGTGGTGGTGATGATGGTGGTGGTGCTAGT
>CM053582.1:183192818-183195177 GCA_028627135.1 Pseudochirops cupreus | reverse complement strand
ATATACATACATATACATATACATATATACATATACATACCTATATACATATACATACATATATACATATACATATACATACACATACACATACACACACATACACATACATATACATATACATATATATACATATACATACATATACATACATATATATACATATACATATACATATACATATACATATACATATACATATACATATACATATATATATATATACACACACACATATATATCCAAAGAAAATACAAAGTCATTTGGATGGTTGTAGAGGAGCATTAGGTGGGATGATGAATAGAGGACCCAGTCAGGAAGATATGAGTTCAAATCCAGCCTCAGATACTTACTGGCTATGTGACCCTGGGAAAGTCACTTAAGTCCTATTTGCCTTAGTTCCTCATCTATAAAATGGGTACACACTGGAAAAGGAAATGGCAAACCACTCCATTATCTTTGCCAAGAAAACCTAATGGACAAGTTCATGGGGTCACAAAGAGTGGGACATGACATAACAACAAAAGGAGCATTAATAAGGTAGGGGGATCAGATAAAGCCTCCTGTAGGAGGCTTCACCTAAGTGGAAGCTGGAAGAGAGCCAAGGATCCTGGGCAAAGGTATGGAAGCAGGAGAAAGAATGTTCTCTATAAGGAACAATAAGTAAGTTTGTCTGGAATGCAAAGTATATAATGAAGTACTTATGAAGTAGGTCCAGAAAGATGGGCTGAGTTTGACTATGAAGGAATAAAATAAGCAAAACAGACATGTGATAAATGAATGAAGAAATGAATGGTCATTTTACTAAATGCTAATTATGTTCTAGAACTGTGCTGAGTAATGGGAAGACTATACCTGCCCCCAAGGAGTTCACATTCCAAGGAGAAGACAGCACAGAGGAAAGGTGGCAAGGGACAGGAATTTTGGCCTGGGCAGGCAAAACTTGATGAATTGATGTATAGAGAAGTCAATTCAAACCCCCTTTCTGGAAGCAATGATACTATTAATTTGATTACTTCACCCAGAGTGAAGGTAATCAAGGTTTAGGGCCTGGGGTCAACTAGTAGATATAGTAGACTAAATAGGCTAGTTTCCACTCAGTCACCAAGAGGGTTAGGCCCTAAGAAGGGAGTTCCAGATATAAATGAGTCCCAAGGGAGAGGGCTAATGGATTGTAAAGGTCTAGGGTAAACTTTACAGAACAAATCCCCGTAATACAAGGATTTCTTCTATGATGCTTGGACTCGGTCAAAAGGCTACACCTGAGGACCTAGAAGGCCATATGTGGCCTCAAGGCCGCAGGTTCCCCGCCCCTGGTCTCGGCTTTTGGAGAGCCAGAGCCAGGTCACATTTGGAAGATGCTGATACACATGGAAAGAAGAGGGGCAGCAGTGGCCAGGGGATATTATAGAATGTGTCAATGGCTGGATGATCAATGAAACGTGGTAGAAAATAAATATTTTTCCTGCAGCTAGTTGGTGCAATGAATAGGAATGGTAGACCTGAAGTCAGGAAGGCCTGTTTGTGTTTAAATGCAGCTTCAGCAGTCACTATCTGTGTGACCCTGAGCAAGGCACCTAACATCTGTCTGTCTCAGTTTCTTCATCTGTAAAGCGGGAATAACAATGGCTCCTGTCTCCCAGGGCTGTTGTGAGGACAAAGGATTTGTAAAGCACTTTGCAAACCTGAAAGTATTAAATAAATACCAGCTATTATTTTCAGAAATTTTCTTTTTTAGTTGTGGGTTTCCACATTCTCCCCTCCCCAGATCTTATACATTTGTGATAAAGCAGCCTCAAAAATAGTACAGGTGTGTGTATGCACGCAATATGCACATGTATACATGTACAGTTATATATATATACATACTTACAGATAAATCTATAACTACATATATATGTATAAAAAGATATATATATGTATGTATCCATTAGAATTTATCAAAAATAACACCATTCCCTTTACCCTTTTCTACCCAAATACTTCACTGGTTGAGCTGTCAATCAGGTCAACCAACCTATTGTAAATTATTATTACAATCTTTGATGACTGACAACACAACCGGCCAATGAAACTGGACACAAGATTATTAAGCTTACTAAACAGGAAAAGAAAGTCCTTGGCAGTAATATATAGATGCCAATTGCTCTTTATTTCCTTGGAAAACTCCAGTTCAACAGGGAACATTACAGAAGCTCTTGGCTGCTTAGCATCTCCTTCAACCCAAAGGTTATTGGCTGAACAGGGAGGATCTCTCTCCACTTGGGTTCTGCATGTTGCCAAATGGTTACATAAAGGTTTTGTGGATGTTCATGAGAGGCTGCATGTACATACAAAAACCATGTCTCTTATGTAACCA
>CM053582.1:183177818-183187818 GCA_028627135.1 Pseudochirops cupreus | reverse complement strand
GGAAACTGAGGCTGGGAGGTTGTGTGCCCAGGATCATACAGCTAGTAAATGTTTGAAGATGTCAGATTCAGTGTCAGAAATGTCAGATTCATGGGGCAGTGAATAGAGCACTGGCTCTGGAATCATAAGGGACCTCAGTTCAAATCCGACCTCAGACACTTAACGCTTACTAGCCATGTGACCTTGGGCAAGTCACTTAACCCCAATTGCCCTGCCCTCCTCCCTCCAAAAAAAAAAAAAGAAATGTCAGATTCGAACCCAGGTCTTCCTGATGTCAAGTCTGTTTTCTCCTTTGTAAGAGACAAACTGCCTACACAACCTTCCTCCTGGAGGTTGTTTTGAGGAAAATAATTTGTAAAGGATTATAGAAATGTGAGCTATTATTGCTCCCCCATTTTACAGATGAATGAATTGAGGCTTGGAGATGTTAAATGATTGTCCAAATTTTGATAGATTTTCTGACTCCAAACTCAATATGTTTTATTTTTTAATTAAAAAAAAATTCTGAACCTAACAATCACAATTCCAGAAAATTGAGGATGTTAAATTTTTAGAATGAGCATTTACACCTTGTAGATATGTAAGTACTACAAATCAGGACTTGGTTATTATTTTGTTGATTGTCAACACTTAAAGGATAGAGAAAATGTTAGTCATGCAGATTAAACTTAAAAGTTTGTCTTTATACATTTTTGGGGGTGAGAGAAAATTGGGGTTAAGTGACTTGCCCAAGGTCACATAGCTAGTAAATGTCAAGTGTCTACTGCTGGATTTGAACTCAGGTCCTCCTGACTCCAGGGCTGGTGCTCTATTCACTGTGCCAACTAGCTGCCCCAATACATTTTTTTTTAATAGAGAGCTATATGTTAATTTAACAGCATACCCTGGTTAGAATTTGTCAGGTCTCCTTATCTGAAGTGATTGATTAATGCCAGACACTGTGCTAGTCATAGAAAGACAAAAACAAGGCAGTTCCTGCCGTCAAGAGTTTATATTCTACTGAGACAAGTACCCAGTCATGACGTCATAACTTTAATATCTCACTAGCTAACACTTTAGAATCTCTTGGACCCCAACCTTCTGTCACTCCCAGCCTGCTAATCACTGGCTTCTCCCCTACAATACAATTTCTTTAATACAGACTAAAGAGCTAGCACAGTGCCTGGCTCTGTAGACAGAGCCATTTTCTGGGTCATCCTTCTAATTATTCTTTATTGTTAGCTCCTCATACTCCTCACAATTTCTTAATGGCATTGTTCCTCAAGGGTCTGTCCATGGTCTTTTTCTCTTTTTGTATTCTCTATCTTTTCGATGTCATTTGCTCCCATTGTTTCAATTACAACCATTTTATAGAAGACTTTCCAATCTGTCATCTCATCAACTTCCTCCAGAATAGCAAATGTTTTGCTAGAATCTAGGTAAACTAGATGTACACCCTTCATCTTCTCTATCAGTCTAATAATTCTATCAAAAATGAAAGAGGCTAGTCTGGCAGGTTTTCAAATATGCCATACTGGCTCCTTGTGATCACCACTTTCTTCTCTGAATGCTCAGTAACCTTCCCTTTCACAATACCTAGAATTTTGCCAGGGGTCCTAGTGAAGATCAGTGGCTTACAGTCTGCAGACTGGGATTATGTTAATTTTTTTCTGGTCCTAGATCGCTGCTTCAATTTGTAGTGATCTTTCAAAGCTCACCCCCAGTCGTTCAGCCATAACACCCTGCTGTGCTTTGGTATTTTCAGGGTAGTTCATCTGGGGCTGATGACCCTACATATTTTGCATATTGGCTTGGCTATTTGACATTTTTGTTTTGTCTCTTCTGATCGGAAGAGCATTTTCTTCTCCTTGGCGGAGAAATCAAAAGTAAGAGTTGAATAGTCGTCTTCCTTCCTTCATCCATCATAAAGCAGCTGGGTGGTGCAGTGGATCACCAGTCCTAGAGTCAGGAAGACCTGAGTACAAATCTAGCCTCACACACTTATTGGCTCTGTGACCCTGTATAAGTCACTTAATTTCTATTTGCCTCATCTACAAAATGGAGATGATAATAGCACCTCTCTCCCAGGGTTGTTGTGAGAATCAAGTGAGATAGAAATTATAAAATGTTTAGCACAGTGCCTAGCACATAGTGTTATATAAATGTTAGTTTTATAATAATAATTATTGTCCTACCTTCCCCCACAGCAGTCATATCCCTTCTTTGATCACTCTTTTTCCCGAAATGGGTAAGAAAAACAGAAGCCTCTCTTTCTGTTGTTCTTAACATTCCTCAGAAACCTCAGTTTGCTCTGAGCTTTAGCATGCCTCACACTATCCAGAAAGGACAGTGCCATCTTTTGTATTCATCTCTTCTGTGAAGTCCCTTGAATTTATCCTGTAGGTGGTAGCAGAGGCTGAGGAGTGATACCACATAAACACAGGAGATACTTTTAGCTTATGATCTCATAGAGGACCAGAGGAAAGTGGCATGAGAGGAGAGGAGGATTGTGAGAGAAAGGTTGGAGTGTGTTCACCCTTTTCTATGCAAAACAGGGATTTAGAAATTCACCTAGTCTGAGCTCTAACCGTGCAGTTCCCTCATAGAAAAGAAAAAGAGCTCTTAAAATAAGGAGACCTGGCCATCCCTAAGCAGCCCCTGGACCACAGTCCAGCTTGAGGGAGAAAGGGGCCAGATTTATTCTGCTTGGCCACAAACAGCAGAACTAAGACCATTATGGGGAAGCTACAGGGATGCAGATTTTGGCTTGGTGTTAGAAAGAGCTTTTCAATGGGAACGCTAATAATATTGAATTTAATAAAAACTGACATTTATGTCTCTCAACCTTCCCTTCCTGCCTCCAACAGCCAGTCTGTCAATGTCACCTTTGCATCTCCCAAATACACCCCTTTTTCTCTACTGACACTGCTGCCTGTTCAGGGTAGGCCCTCATTAGCTCCCTCCTGGATCATTGCAATAACCCGCTGGTGGATCTGCCTGCATCAAGTCTTTCCCCACACCAATCCATCATCCATTTAGCCGCTGAAGAGATTTTCCTAAAGTGCAAGTCCAATCATGTCACTGCCCTACTCATAAACTCCAGAAGATCCCTATTGCCTCCAGGATCAAATACAAACTGTTCTGTTTGGTGTTCAAAGCCCTTCAGACCCCAGCCCCCTCCTACCCCTCCTAGTCTTCTTATACTTTATTCCCCATTGTATATGCTTATATCCAGTGACGCTGGCCTCCTAGATATTCCTTGAACAGGACACTCCATCTCTTGACTGGGGGCATTATCTCAAGCTGTCCCCTATGCCTAGAATGCTCTCCCATCTCCACTCCAAATACTGACTTCTCCAGCATCCTTTAAGTCCCAATTAAAATCCCACCTTCAACAGGAAGCCTTCCCCCACCTCTCGTCTTCTCTGTTAGTTATTTCCTATCTATCTTATATACTGCTTGCTTTGTATATTTGCTTTCACATTGTCTTCTCCATTGTCCTCTCCTTGAGGTTAGGGATTGTCTTTTGCCTCTTTTTGTATCCCCAGAGGTTAATATAGCAATTAACACATGGGTGCTTTATAAATGATTACTGGTTGATTTATTACATCAATCCATAAACATTTATTAAGTGCCGGTACAGGCATCATAATGTAGCAGCAAGCACCCTAGCATACTCAGGATGGCGGCTAGCACAGGTTTTTAGATTTGTTCTTCTAAAGGAAAGCAACTCAAAATGGGTGAACAATCTTACTTTAATCAATCAAACATATATCATTTACCTGGTTCAGGGGAAAAAGTCAACATCCTGAACTTCAGAGGATACAAACAGAAGTTACAACAGAAAATAACACAATTCAGCAGATGGCTTCCAGCTGTCTGACCATTACAACCATATCTGGTTAGTTACCAGAGAGGGAAGCACCAACATCTGGGTTTTTCAAAGCTGGGGGGCTCGACATCTGTCCAGAGTCTCGTGTGGCCAAATCACACAACTCTTCCCAAAGTGAGCCCCCAAAGCAAAACCTCACATCAGGATATGTATAGCTTTCTCCTGGGTCAGAGAATGTCACAACCCTCTTGATCCACTGCCCAATCATAAAGTAACAAGGTGTGGGCGTTTCTGAAAAACAAGCCTCCTGCCACATTCAGCCTATTAGGGGGCAGAGTATACTTTCAAATCAGGGAAGGTTCTCAGATTCACTTAAGCCTATCAAGGGGCAGGGAAGATCTTCAGATTCCCATTACACATGATAAGTGCTGGAACATAATCAATAAAAATGAGCCAGTCCCTGCCTTCTAGCAATGAATAGTCTAGTTGGGTAAGATAAGAAACCCACATAAAACTGTACACAAAATAGATTCAAGGTGACTTGGGGGGAGAGCGCTAGCAGATGGATGATCAGGAAGGAAAGGCCTCATGTAGATAGTGGTGTTGGAGTTACTCTCTAAAGGTTACTAGGAATTCCAAGAGATGGTGAGAAGGAAATTCATTCTAAGCTAGTGCAAAAGGGGAGGGAACAGGAAAACTCATGCAAAGACACTGGGGCAGAAAGTCTGCTAAACCCTTTACATATTTTCTCTCTTGCCTTCTTCATACCTGTCCCTAGAGGTAGGTATTACAGGTATTATTCTCCCCAATTTACAGATGAGATAACTGAGACTCAATAAGTTGAAGGGCCTTGTCCAAGTTCACATAGCTAATAAGTGCTGGACAGTAAATTTAAATCAAGGTTTTCCCGATTATTAGTCTAACATTTTATCCAGTCAAACACACAGCCCTCAAATGTCACCAGTTACCCAGAAAGGTAATGAATTTTCTCTACAGAGAGATCTTCAAATGGAAGAAGGCTAATTCCTTTAGTGGGGATTTTTGTAGGTGAGAATTGTGCATGGGTAGGAGATTGGACTAGAGGCCTTCCTAGCTCCTGTTTTACTCAGGTTCAGGCTGGAAGCCATCTGCTGAATTGAACTTATTTGTTCAATAAGCCCACTCCCTTACCACCTCAACACAAACCTTGTGGGACAGAGGAGGGACTGCCTTTCTACCTCTGTCTTCTCTTCCTGCCTGAGGAAGAAATGGCTCCCACATCAGGGTAGATTTACTTATATTATGGTCAACCTTCTGCAGTATTCATTTGAATCTATTAGATGAGAGATGTTGAATAAAGGGCCCCTGGCTGTATGGGGCCCATACCACATTAAAATGTAATTGGGAAATATTTAAGAAAATAGAGAAAAAATACAATAAAAGATAATAATGATATGTGATTTTCTTTTTTTAATTTTTTAATTTTTTAAATTTTTTAAATTTTAACTTTTATTTATTTTAGTTTACATCATTCATTTCCACAAGATTTTGAGTTACAAATTTTCTCCCCATCTTTCCCCTATCCACCACCCCAAAAGATATGTGATTTTCTAAGCCAATCTGTGGCCTGCAGGGATCCTCATAAAGGGTTTCAATTCAAATTTGAGGAACTAAAATAGACTCTTCTTCATTCTAATTCACTTACTCATGACAACAAACAGGTTGGAGGTGAAAACTCCTCCTAAAAGAGTAGCCACTCAGGCATAAAAGAACCCAATTCCCAAGCCTTTCTACCTCCTTTCTCTTTCTTCATCAATTTATTTCCTTGATTCAATTCAACCATATTTATCAAGTGTGTGCTGTCTGCAGGATACTGTGCTAGGTATTAGGAATGATACAAAATTTGGAAGAATCTTCCCTGGCCTCATGGAACTTAAGGTCTAGCAAGAAGATGTGACACAGAAAAGCATAATTCAAAATACAGGACAACTGCCTCAGAGAGATGTAGAACAAAGCACTATGGGAGGCCTGAGGGGAAGAGGTTGTTATCAAGAGATGAAGGGCCAAATGTTAGAAAAGCCTTCCTAGAAGAGATAGCATTTATAAATCATTTAGAATTTATAAAGGATTACTTATAATTTATATAATTATTTATATATTTTACATGATTATATAATTCATTTCTATAATTTCTATTAAGTATACAATAATTCGTATAATTATTTCCAATTTGTAAAGGATTAAAAGGGATGGATGAGAATTCAACAAGCCAAGGAGGCATTCTAGGAATAGAGAATGATATGAGAGCAGGACCTAGAAGAAAATACAGATTGTGTTTAGGGGACAGCAGCAAGTTCTAGCTTGATTGGTTCTTATTCAGGAAATAGTTAGAAAAAGTTTTATTTAATCCTGAGGCTTCCTCTGCAGTTCCTGCTATTTTTCTATTTCCTTCCACTACTAGGATTCCCCGCCACATACCTCTATTTTGACACTGCTCAGTCTCTCCTTAATGCCCTGCAATTGAGCTCCAGTTCCCACATTATGCAAAGTAGCGCATTTAAAAGGCCATTTGTGACCTCCTAGTCCCCAAAAGCAATAGTCTTTTTCTCAGAAATATTAAAGAGTGAGCTATTTAATGTTATTATTATTATTATGCCATAGGAGTACAATCTCCTGTTTCTCCTTTTGCTCTACAACACTTTATTCTTCTGGAATTGTTATTCTGCTCCTGGTTCTGACTTACAAGAAAGATCTGGTTGCTTAAATGGAAACAATGAAAGAAGGCAACTATTTTATTTTAGATTCCGATAAATAAGAAAAGAAACATGAGGAATACTCTTTATCTGGACCTGAGATTTTAAGGGAGTGTATTTTTTTAAATTAGAGATAGGTGTGGCTCCATGATCTGAGTCTCTAAAAGGAAGGTCAATTTAGAATAATGGGAGAGTTATAAGAAAGAAATTTTAATGATAGTATGGTGAATGGGCCTATTGATGATGAAAAAGATGTCTAAAGAAAATGATATGACTTCATGTTATACTCCTACAATGAGCTCCAATTTTAAAAGATCACTGAAAGAAAGACATACATCTGAGGTTGAATACAAAAAAAAGTGGCTAGGTTCTATAAGAATAGTGTCAAGATCAATGTTCATTAGGCATCTTGGTCTAAAATTTTATTTTTCCATATTGACTCTCCCTGGTTTATAAATCAAGACCACATCTGTGTCATAGAAGGAACAGGTGAACTACATTTTGTTGATAAGTACCCCAGACAATGAATTAATTCCAGTACTATACATACATACATACATACATATATATATCTATATATCTATATATATATATATATATATGTATGTATGTATGTATGTATGTATCACAGCTTGTAGAGTAAAAGGACATTTAGAATAAAAGTAAAATTAATTACAGGAAGAAATAGACTGTAAAACTATAATAGTGGAGGACCTCAATATACCCCTATTAACCCCTGATGAATCTAACCAAAAAATAAACCAGAAAGGAGTTAAGGATCTGAAAAAATGTTAGAAAAGTTGGATATGGTATACTTCTGATGATTATCAAATGAGCATTGAAAAGAATGTGCATATTTTTGTCAGTTGGGTATAGCACCTTTACAAAAACTTCTATTAGAGCATACAAATCTTTCAAATAAATGCAGTAAAGCAGAAATATTAACACATCCTTAACTAACCACAATACAAAAAAAAGATATTAAAGAGTCACTGAAAAAAAGTTATAAAATCAGAGACTAAATAGCTTAATGCTAAAGAAGTGGAAATGAGACAATATATAAAATTTTTGAGAAATAGTCAAAATAACCCTTAGGAGAAAATGTATATCTCTAAATATTTTTATTTATAGAAAGAGAGAAAGAATAGATAAATGAATTGAGTGTACAGATAAAACAATTTAGAAAACCAACAAACTAAAAACTCCAATTAAATGACAAAACAGAAAGCCCAAAAATCAAGGAAGAGACCAACAAAATTAAAAGCAAACAAACAAACAAACCGATATTAAATAAATCTAGGAGTTATTTTTGAAATAAAATAGATAAACCATTAGCTAACTTGATTAAAAAGAAAACATTTTAAAAACCAGTGTTGAAAATTAAAAAGAATTCACAGAAGCTAAAGAAGGAATTAAGGATATTAGAAACAATTTTGCCTCACTATGCACCAATGAAACCAATAACTTAGATAAAATAATAAATATTTTAAAATATTAAAAACTGAAAAAATATCAAATACTCAAATTAACAGAATGAAAAATAGAGAATTTGAACAGCCCAATCTCAAAAGAAGAAATTAAGCAAGCCTTAAATGAGTTCCTAATTAAAGCAACAATAACAAACAAACAAAGAAAGACCAGATGGATTTATAAGTGAATTCTGTCAAACATTTAAAAAACAATTCTAGTATGACATAAATATTTGCAAAATAGCAAAAGAAGGGATCCTACCAAATTCCTCTCATGTCAGAAATATGGTCGTGATACACAAAGGAGAAAGAACCAAAATGCGGAACGAAAGCTATAAATCAATATCCCTCACGAAAGTTGTTGCAAAAATTATAATTAAAATATTAGGCTGAAATAACATGTCACAAAGATTATATACTCCGACTAACCTGGATTTATACCAGCAATGAAGAATTGTTTTCATATTAGAGAAACTATAAATTTATTTATATTGATAACAAAACCAGCAAAATGACTCCAAAAATAATGATTATATCAATAGTACAGAAAAGGCTTTTGACAATGTATAAAACCTACATCTGTTTTAAAAAAACCACCTAGAAAACACAGAATTAATGGAACTTTCCTTAATATATCTAAAATCAAGAGCCAGCATTAAATATAACAGGGATAATAACCTAGAATCCTTTCTAATAAAATTGGGGATGCAACAAGGATGTCTATTGTCACCCTTTCAATTGGACAATAATACTGGAAATGTTGGCTTTAGTCTTAACCAAAAAAAGAAACTGAGGCAACATGGCTAGATAATGAAGGAATAAAATTATCTCTTTTTGCAGATGATATGATGGTGTACTTAAAGGACCCTAGAGAGTCAACTAAAAATTAATTGAAACAATAACTTCTGTAAGCTTTCAGGGTATGAAATAAATCCATATAAATCATCAGCATTTCTTTATATCAGTAAAATCTAGCAAGGGTGAGAGTGCCATAGAATAGCTTAGCAAAGGGCATAGGAGCAGCAAGGTACCGCAGCTCCCACACAGCCACCTCAGATACCCATAGAATATGACTCTAAACAAATTTTAGGTCTCTAAAACTCAAACAAATATACCTCTCGCTGAAGGCAGCTCAGCAGGAAGAGATCATCTCAGCTCTGGGAGCTGAAACCAGCCCAGCCTGAAACTGTGGCGTGGCCCCGGGAGTGGCCAGGATGAGCCTCAGCTGGAGCTTCAGGAGAGTGGATCAGCAGCAGCTGTGGCAGTTTCCAGAATTATCAAGCCATAAGAAACAAGGACTAAGTGAAAGGTCAGTGGAACTCGGCTAAAACTGGGGGAGAAAAGCAGTACCAGCCAAACTGCCTCCAGGGCAAGGAAGCGGCAGAAGCAGTGGCCCTGCAACCACTTCTAGTGGCTGCTTCAGAGATCCCAGCCTGCAGACTGCAGAGGGGCCAACCAATTGTTCAGAGGCCAAGTGCTCTTGCGTTGAGCAGCCTGGATCCAGATTGTGGTCTTGGATGGTGGTCCTGGGGAGCGTTTTCAGTGAGCCAAAGCTGGTGGGGCTACAAAAAAACAACAGCCCCCTAAAAACTCTTGCAGCTGGGAAAACCCCAGTGATTTGGGACAGAGCTTTCCCCTCTGGAAGCAGAGTTCCACAGAGCTAAAAAAATCATCATGAGCAGGCAAAGGAAGCAAAGCAAGAACAGCAACCAAACTCTAGATTCCTTCTTTGGGGACAAGAAGGATCAAAGCATGGAATGGGAGGAAGACAACACAGTCAGAACTTCCACACCAAAAGCTTCCAAGAAACATGAAGACTGCCTAAAAGCCATAGATCAGTTTAAGAAAGATTTTGAAAACCAAATGAGAGAAGTGGAGGAAAAATGGGGAAGAGAAATAAGAATGATGCAAGAAAATCATGAAAAGAGAGTCAACAACCTGACTGAAGAAAATAACACCTTAAAAAAATAGATGAACTCAAATGGCAA
>CM053582.1:183146837-183177318 GCA_028627135.1 Pseudochirops cupreus | reverse complement strand
GACATAGGAGAGAATAGACTGGGGGAGGGTGGAAACACTGGGATGGCTGTTTTGGGGTGGTGGGCGGGGGAAAGACAGGGAGAAAATATGTAACTCAAAAAAAATTTAATAAAATAAATTTTTAAAAAATGTAAAAAAGAGAGAGAAGTTTTTTTTTTTAATTAAAGTGAAATGGGATACTTCAAGGAGACAGTAAGTATCCCCATCATCCCCGATTAGAGTCTTTAAGCAGGGGCTAGGCAACCAATACATTGCAGTTGTGTTATAATGGAGATTTCTTTCTAGTAATAGGTTGGACTAGATGGTCCCTGAGGTCCCTTCTCAATCCAGAATTATTTTATTCTTTTCTTCATTAGAACAATTTTGTTCCCTGACAACCATGGCTACAATTCAAAAGAATGCTGCACTTGCAACAAATAAGGAATTGACTGATATTCTTTGGGATGTTCCTTAGGATTTTTTTGAGTTTCTATTTCATACTCTTGTCTTAAGTAAAGCAGATTTTGTGGCTGACTCCAGGCCAATTGTCATCAGGTGCTTTTTTTTAAGAGAAGAAAATCAAGTATTCCATAGCTAACATCTTCCATCTTATCAGATTGGGAAGGCAATAAGACAAAGTAACCACATGAGGGGAAAGAGAAACAACTTAGTCACTAGTCACCATCTATTCTGGAAAAATAAAACATAAAGTCTTAGAAAATTGAGAAAACAGTCTGAAGAAGACTGGTAGTCAAAAGAGGAAAGGGGTTGAGAAAGTAATAACCTGGGATTCTATTTGTAATTCAACCATATACTCATCCTCTGCAATCTGCAGAAGTCACTTGGGCTGCTTTGGAATTTGATTCAAAATCCCTGCCTTGAGTAATGAAATCCTAAGGTCTATCATGATTTTCTTTTAATGTTTGCAGTGGAAAATGTCCCAGAATTTATTTCTTGTGCAAGAGTACCACTAAATATTACTCATGACATACCATGATGGAGAGGAGAGATGAAGGGGACCATATAGCTATGTATTCCTAAGAGGTTCACCTCCTCCAAGAAGTCTTTGACTAATAATGGAAAGCTGAAATTTGTCACAATCCCCCTTCTTTCATCTTACCCTGAAATATACCTGCCGTCTTTACCTGCACAAAGCAATTACTAAGGGGGGTGGAGAAAAAGAGACAGAGAGACAGAGAGAGAGACAAAGAGAGAGAGAGAGAGAGAGAGAGAGAGAGAGAGAGGAAGGAAGGGAAAAAGAGAGCTCTGAGGTTTTCAAAGGGCAGTGAAAGAAAGCTGGCCTGGAAATATAGAAGAACTGGTTCTGAATCCTACTTCTAACACATTCAGGCTGTGTGACCCTGGACAAATCAGTTAACCTCTCAGGTCCAAACAACTCTCTAAGAGTAGAGTTTACAGAGAAGGTGCCAGGCTGCGTTGGTGGAGAGTGCTTCCTCTCCAGGAGTGATCTACACATATTTTCTCCTCTCTAGGTTTATATGATACTGATTGCCTCTGCTTCTTTTCCCATCTGTCCAACCACTCTTTCTCATTCTCCTTTGTGGGTTCTTCTTCCATCTCATACCCTCTGAGGTTGTTCCCCAAAGCTCTGTACTGGGTCTTCTCTTTTGATTCATATTATCTCACTTGGTGATCTCACAGATGACTCCCAGATCTCTATATCCTATATAATTATTCTCTCCTCTGAGTTATAGTCACACATCTCCTGTGGGACATCATGAACTTGATGTCCTGTAGATATCTGCAGGCCCAAAACAGGTCCATTCTTAAGATATACAGGCATTGTGGTAGGGAGATCCATTCTGCCCTACTGGAAAGTCAGAGGGGAGATGGGGGAGGACATAGGAGAGAATAGATTGGGGGAGGGGTTATATAAAGGGATGGCTGTTTTGGGGTGGTGGGTGGGGGAAAGATGGGGAGAAAATTTGTAACTCAAGATCTCATGGAAATGGATGATGTAAACTAAAATTAATAAAAACAAAAAAAAAACAGGTCCATTATTTTCCCCCCAGCCCTTCCTTTTCCCCCCATTAACACTGGTGGCACCAATATCCTCCCAGTTACCCATGCTTACAACATTAATTTCCAACTTTGTCTTCTCACCCTCTCCTCATATAGTCAATTCATTCTCAAATCTTGTCATTTCCATCTTTGCAACATATCTTATAAATGTCCCCTTTTCTCTAGTCACACATTCACAGCCCTAATTTAGATCCTCATCACAGAATACTGCAATAGCCTTCTAACTCCTCTCCCTGCCTCAAGTCTTTCCCCATTCCAATACATCCTCCTTTCATTTGCCGAGGTGATTTTTCCAAAGTGTAGATCATGTCACCTCCCTGCTCAGTGAGATCCAGTAGCTCCCCATTAGCTCCAGGATCAACTATAAAATCTTCTAGCATTTAAAACTCTTTATAATCTAGCCCCTTTCTACCTTTCCAGGGTTCTTATACTTTACTTTCCTCTACACGTTCCAAGATCCTGCTATTGTGGCCTGTGTGCAATTCCTCAAACACAACACGCCATCTCCCACCTAGCCACCTTTGTATCTGCTGCCCTCCATAACTGTGATATTCTTTCTCCTTCACCTCTACCTGTTGGCTTCCCTTGCTTTGTTCAAGACTTACTTTTAATCCCACCTTTTTCAGGATGCCTTCTCCAGTCCCTTAAGTTCTAGAGTCTCCCCTTGGTCTCTTCATATAATTTTTTTATATGTTGTTTTCCCCATTAGAATGTAAGTTCTTTGAAGGAAGGAATTTTCTTCTCTCTCCTTCTCCCTTTCTTTGTATCCTTAGCACTTAGCACAGTACCTGGCACGTAATGAGAGTTTAATAAATTCCTGTTGATTGATTGAACCATATCAGTGAAATCACAGATCTAATGAAAAAAGTTGTTTTTTATCTGTTCTGTTATTAGACTGTCTTTTGTGTGTCCATGGACCTATCTCTTTATTTTGATTTAGATAATCCTGTAACAGTACAGTGGTAAGAGCATGGAATCTGGAGCCAGAAAACCTGGGTTCAAATTCCATCCCTTGTGACAATTAAGTGTGTGACCTTAGGCTAGTCACATAATCTCCTTGGGTCTCAGTTGCTTCATCTGTAAAATGATAACCTAGAAGGATGTATAGTATAGTGGAAAGGGGGCTAGGTCAGCAAATGTGGGTTCAAACCCTGCCTCTGCTATTTACTCTCCATGTGACATTGGGCAAGTCACTTAGCTTGTCTGAGCCTTAATTTCCTCATTTGTAAAATGAAGGAATTGGACAAGAGGGTATTGAAGACCCTTTCCAGCTCTAGATATAGAATTATAAACAGCTAGGTAGCTGTTGTGCCTGCGTAGATGTATTTTTAGGCAGTGGCGAAGCAGTGGCTAGACAGCTGGACATAGCTTTTGTCTTTGGGTTTCAAATTCCATTTCTGATACTGGGTAATTATGTGACCTTGAAAAGTCATATAACTTCTGAACCTTAGTTTCCTTATCTGTAAAATGGGAACAAGTAATATCTACCTGATTTGAGTTGTTACAAGACTTGAATGATAATCGTAATAACTAATGCTTATATAATGCTCTGAGGTCTGTGAAGTGCATATATCACCTCACTTTATCCTTACAACAGCCCTCTGAGGTAGGCACTATTGTTACGCCCACTTTATAGATGGAGAAACCAAGGCTAGGAGGTTAAATGATTTGCCTAGAGTCATACAGGTAATAAATATCTGAGCCAAGATTCAAGCAGAGGCCTTCCTAGCTGTTCAAGTTTCCTAACCTCCTGACTGGCTCACAATGTGTGCCAAATGTTTTGTACACTTTAAAGTACAACATATCTTATAAATGTCCCCTATATAAATGACAACAATTATTATTTACTGTAAGATCACTGTATAGAGTTAAACATTTTTGGTTTAGATGGGTTTCTCTGTAATGGAATTTTGTCTCATGCCAAATGGGGTCGAGGATATACAGATGAATCAAAGGACACTGCTAATTATTAGCCTGGCTGTTGGTCAATAATCTACACCTCGTCCCTTATGACACTTTCAGGAAACATTAGCAAGAAGCAAAATTGATTTTGATTTAGAGTTTCAGTCATGTCTTCTCTTTTTTGTTCCCTGCCTTCTGACAAAAGCCTTGTTAGGCAGAAATAGCCAAAGGTCCTGATAATCCACAAACTCAGTCAGCAGAGGAATGATTGCCAGCAAAGCACAAACAATAGGAAGGTCACAGACTTTCCACCTTCCTCTTTGTCTTAAAAGGAGGGGTCGTATAGAAATCTGCTTGGAAAGTTTGAGGTATGCATAAGAGAACTGGGAGAAAAATGGAGCAGAAAAGATAAAGAATAAAGGAAAAGAGAGAAGAGAAAGGAGAGAGAGGAAAGAGAGAGAAGAGAGGAGAAAAGCAAGAGAGGAGACAGAGAGAGGAAAAAGACAGAGAGACAGAGCATGCAGAGGAAACACATCTGGAAAAAGCAAAAAGGACAGGGCTGCAGCTAAGATTTAAATTTTCTGTAGACCAGAGAAAAGCCTAAAACCTCCAATATGCTCACATGCAGACAGCTGCACATGAAGCTCCCAAGAAAAAAGGTCACACAACAGATGCACAAATGAAAATGAAGCTCATTCCATTCCTATCTTTTTTTCCAAAAGTCCCTGATGATTAAGCCAGTAAAGAGAGGCCAGTGGCTTAATTTGCTTGGGAGAAGAAAGGAGAAATACTAGACAGATTGGCAATAGCTGAAGTCCAAGATTGGCCTGGTCTCTGGTGCCCAAACCAGAGAGGTAATAATATTGATTAGGTGCTTAGCAATCAATTTAGTGAAGAGGTGTCTGGGTCTAGCAACAAGAAAAGTTGTAGTCTATATATAATTAGGAAGGACCAAGTTCAAATCCTCCCCTCAGACACATGCTGTGTGGCAAGCCACTTAACCTCTCTATGCCTCAGTTATCTCATCTGCAAAATGGGGGAGTTGGATTCAGTGATCTCTAAGGTCTCTTCCAGGTCTAAATCTATAATCCTATGATCCTATTCAACATTTCCCCACAGGGAAAATTGAGTAGAGATTAAAGGGGTGAAAGGAATAAGCATTTATTGTTATTATTGTCACTACATAGCACTTACTATGTGCCAGGTACTATTCTAAGCTCTTTTTTTTTTTTTTACAAATATCCTCTCTTTTGAGCCTCACAACCTCCTTGGGGAGGTAGGTACTGTTATTATCCCCATTTTACAGATAAGTAAACTAAGGCAAACCGAGGTTAAATGACTTGCCTGGGGTTACACAGCTTGTGAGCTTGTTCCAAGGCTGTGTTTGAACTCAAGTCTTTCTGACCCCAGGCCCAGCACTGTGTCCACTACTGTGTCACCGAGCTGCCCTTGACTGAGACAAAAGTTGACAGTTCAGACAACAGCGTAGGAGTACAGTTGTTGACCCTTATCAGTATCTCAGGAAATCAAAATAACTCGCCCTCTTTCCTTGTGAAGTATGGGTCGCCGTTGTGTGCCTAGATGTTCTGGATCCCATCTGAGTATAGGAGGAGAGCCTGCATGAGAACTGGAGGAAGTGAACAGGCTGGGTGCCAGACTGGTGCTCTTTCCTCCAATCTCCAGGACTAGAATTCTGTTTGTCTCTCTAAATATTGCTGGTAGAGGGGTATAATAGATTCAGACATCTTCACCTCAGAAATCAGCAAACTGTACAAGGCAGGGCTTGATTTATTGTTTTGTGAATTGTTCTAGAAAAAGTGAAGGGGAAAATTCTAATAATGCAGATTACACAGGTGTCACTGGTACATACTTTTGCCCAAGATAGTTGTGAAACCTTTACCAGCACACCACTGATTTTATGTAATCAAAATTATCCATTTCATATTTTACAATGGCCTTTTCTATTGTTGTTCAGTTGTTTTCAGCCATGTCTGACTCTTCATGACCCCAGTGGGGTTTTCTTGGCAAAGATTCTGGAGTCATTTTCCATTTCCTTCTCCAGCTCATTTTACAAATGAGGAAACTGAGGCAGAAGTGGTTAAGTGACTTGCCAGGGTTATACAGTTAGTAAGTCCCTGCATCCAGATTTGAACTCAGGAAGGTAAGTCTTCCTGATTCCAGGCTCAGCATGCTATACACTGTGCATCACTTAGCTGCCCTTGCCTCTTACCCTCTCTTGCTTTTTTCTTTTTTCCTTTTCTTTCAAGCACTCTTCTTCTATATCTATAGCTGTGGAAGGTATCTCCTTCCTTGATCTTCTTATTTGTTTACAATAAGACTTTTTATATCTAGGTTATATATTCATTTGGATTTTAGTGTGTGAAATAATGTGAAATGTTACTCTAAACTTAATTCCTGCCAGACTACTTCCTAACACTACCTGCAATATTTGACTATGTACTAAGAAGATAAAATAAAAATACAAAAGACATTTATGCTGGAGGTGATGCATCTTTGTCAAGCATTCAAGGACCAATTTTCAAACTATCTCAAAAATGGAAAGATTTCAAGAGAATCCACAAGATCACAGTCAATGGTTATATAAGACAGACAGACAGACAGAAAGAAAGAAAGAAAGAAAGAAAGGGAGGAAGAGAGGAAGGGAGGGAGGAAATGAGCAACTAAGAAAACATGAGAAACATGAGAAAACATGGTTGCTACCCACATACCTGTTTTCTTATCTATATGAAACCTTTATGTAAAGAGTCTATGAGCACACATGTAGGTTCTGCTCAATGGAAACACGAGAAGGGAACAGGAAGCTTTTGTAAATGATTTCCAATATTTTGCTGTTACACAATTTATTGAGAGACAGAGAATACTAAGTCCTATTGTGTTTATTATTCTGGATTTTTAAAAAGTGTTTCGCTCAGGGGAACAAAATATACTGCCAAAGGCCTTTAACGTGGAAGGAAAAGGCAGGATTTAAGTCTCTATCCAATCATTCCTGTCATAGCAGGGCTTGTATCCTCAAGTACTTAGTGGGAAATAAGGATAAATGCATCTTTCATATTAAAGTATCATTTTAACTTTGTGTCTCTCTAGGCCAATTCTGAGTACAACTTAGAGTTGTTCTGTTTCTTTTTGCTTGGAAATAAAATCAACAGACTCCTAATAAAACTGTTGGTTAGAGCTTAGCAACTAAATAGACACTGATTTTGAACGTGTTCAAAAAAACAATTGGAAAGGTCACTTTGTAATAGCTTCACTAAAATGAATAAATGGACCATGTGACTTTATTTAGTGTTGTTCTTGAAATGATTAACTCTTTTCTCCTTTCACAGTCATCTCCACGTAAATCTTTTCATTGAATGAACTGAACATTAAATGTAATTGTCCAATAGAACTGTATGCAGTGAAAGCCTTCCTCATTATCCCTATTGCTATAATATAAGACTTTGCCTTTGGTTTCCATTTTTTCCTTCAAAACACTTTACGATTTTATTTCATTCTTATAGGATTTTTATAACAGAAAAAATATATTTCTATAGCATACATATATACAATTACTTCCCTCACCCAACAAAAAAGCAATTCCACAAATATTCTACCACATCTCAGTCCCTCAGAAACACAATAAACTAAAATCTTTATTATTTTCCCTTTTCTTATTTATGTCTCTGTGGGTTTTTTTTTCAGAATGTGCTTTTCTATTCTAGCATGGTTTTTCTGTCTTTTTAAGAAAATTTGTTTCTAATATTAACAAGCAAAACAATATAAAATAGCATTCAAATCTATAATTACATTTTTAAAATTCAGAAACAGCTTTTCTTTTGTTCCTTCTATGCCTTCTTCTGCACTATCTATTCACTCCCCCTCTAAATATTTATGTTACTAGACATAGACAGAAATTGAGATGGAGAAAAAGATGTGGAGGTAGATATGATGATATAGATATAGATATGGTAAGATAAAGATATAGATGTGGATAAAATATAATTAGATATAGATTCAGATACAAATGCAAATATGGATATAGGTACAGATATAGATACAAATATAGACATAACTATATTAGCACATGGGATCCTGTGATACTTTCCAAGTTTAATGTGCCCTATTTGCCTAATGTATCTTTAAAACCACAGCTCTGAGCCCCCATTCAATGATTTTTTGCAGAACCAAGCCAGATGATACACAAAATCAGAGTGACATATATGTAAACATGGTAAAAGATAAATAACAAGCAATCATCTGCTTATATACAAAGGGGTACTGGTTTTGTTTGTTTGTTTGCTTTTCAATTTCCCACTGTGCAAAGGGCAACCCTCCTCCCAGACAGCTCCAAATACTAAGATGCTTTCTTGTTGTTCTCAGCTGAACTGTTGCTGCCCCCTGCTGCTGGGCTGCTTCTATACTGAGAATTCATTAAATATATTCGTCATAAATAATTAGAATTTATGTTTTATTATCAGATTTTCTCTTTTTTTGCCACAGAACAGCTGCCAACATGCCAGAGATTGGGATCATGCATTTAGAGCTGGAAGGAATTTTAGATGCTACTATATTTCAACCCTATCCCTTTTTTAGAGATGAAGAAACTGAAATTGAGAGCAGGGTTACACAGATTATAAGCATCTGAGGCATGATTTGAACTCAGGTCTTCCTGATTACAGGTCCAGAACACCATTCACTGAGAAGTGTCTTCTCCTCTGATGAGTTACTAAAGGGTTTTTTCTTCCTTAAAGAGAGTATTAGCACTCTTCTGAGCCTAAGGATATTTTAGTTATTTTGTTAGTCAAACCCATACTTATTGAGAACCAGAACAGAAGAGAGTACTTTAGATTAAGATCTGTCTTTTCCATCTTTGAGTTCCCTTTATTGGAAATTCCTCCAAGCAAATTTGATACCACAAGGGAGTGAATTGCCTTTAACTCTCTTCATTCCTTTGGCAACTAGCTCTAGGCCATGCAATTTATGCTGCCTAGCAACACTGGAGTGGCAAGGGAGGAGCTGGTGATCCGTGTTCCACTTGTAAGGATGATGTCTTTCTTACTGCAGAAGGTACCCTGTTTTCAGGTTGTTACTTCACATTGCATTGGAGCCACTCTTCCTGGATACACCTTTGTTCTTTACTTTTAGGAATGTACATAATAATTACTTAGGAAAACCATATTCATGCAGAGGGATTCAAGGAGATGAGGGAACTTGTAAAAGGTTATAGGAAACAAAGAACAAAGAAGGAACCTGGAGCTGTCTTGAGACAGAAAGATGGCAAAAACATTGCTAAATGAACTTTGCCATAGTCTGGGCACCATGATTGATCCACATCATTAGGTAACTGTGTCATACAGTTACCACCTTGTCAACACTGACCGTTTCCACTGTCAAATCCCTCCAGTGGTATATGTGATGCTCCCCACCACCATATCAGAAGATCGAAGGCCTATTCTCAGCCTATATGAGAGCCAGGGAACAATGTTGCTCCCAGATACACCCTTCAAATTAAGAAATAGGAAGAAGCTGCTCTCATCCCTCTTGTTGTTTTTAATGTCTCCACAGCTAAGTTTTATCACTTGCTTACTGGGTTCCTTTGATGCTACATGGAGTTTGCTCTAATGAGATCCTACTGGAAGTCTAGTAGGGCACCTTGAGGGGAGACTGTCTTAAAAGAGCTTCCTCACAGAGCCAAAAAGCTGATATCTAGTCCTGAAATTACATTTCATTTATTTGGGGAAGGAAAGAAGAAAACAATTATTTTTGTTGTCTTATATTTTCAACTAGAATACACTGATAGACATTTCTTGGTCTTCTTTCTTATCATATCCTCAGAGCCATAACTAGGAATTCTAATAAATTCAATTAATCAGGGTGGAGTGGGGAGAGTTATGAGAAGGAAAGGCAGGGAAGGATGGTGGCAATTCCACCAGCTCATGACCCCAGTCCCTTGCCCTATCCTGGGGATCATCTTCCCCTTGAACTCCCATGGGTGGTTTAGGTCAAGGAAGGATTTCAAAGCATGGAGACATCAGTCTGCAGAAAGAAGTATGTACTCTTTAGTGTTGGCACCAGGGACAGATTCAGTAGTAACAGCGTGAGTTGGCAGTTGGATGTTCATATAACACATGCACAGCAATATTGTGTGCAATATTGCACCAATACTAATTCCATCAATGAAGAAGAAACATTCCAGTAAAGCTCTTCATTGTCCTAAACTTGGTTAAAAGAAGGAAAAGGTAGAAAACATAGGGATACAGTCCATGATTCCTTCCCTGTTACATATTTCTGGACCTACATCTACACCTAGTATAATCCTATACCTCCTTTCCATTTCAGAGAGATGGGTTATGGTTCATAGACCTCATGACCTTGAAGCAGGCATTCTAGTCTCTCACTAAACTTCCACCCTTGGTAAGATGGAGGCCATACTTCCTGACTCCCATTTGACTGGATCTTATGCTATTTGGGAATATGAACATCCCTTTTAGGTGAGCCTAGGCCCTGACCTACCCTTAAGTGGTCTGTGTGATAATAAAAATTGCTCACATTTTTACATTGTTTGAAGGTTTGTGAAACACTTTATATACTTTATTTCATTTGATTCTCAAAATAATCCTGCGGTAGAGGTGCTATAATTATCACCCATTGGTGAAGAACAAACCCAGAACAGAAAAAAAGTTTTAGAAAGAAGTTTATTAAATGTTCCAGGAGAAGTAAGGGCTGACTTGAGGTCAGAGGTGGAGCTATTGTAAGTTCTATAGTATATAGAATTCAAACAAAGGAACAAGCAAACAACAGCTGATTGGCCAGCACAAAGGTGCTTTTCAGATAAAACATACATATAAGTTGCTTGGGATACATAAGCAGAAGAAAACTCTTCACATTCCTTGGAGCAATCCCTGATTCCCCTGGAAGGTTTCTGGGGTCAATATGACCTAGATGTCCTGAGTTAAGCACTAAGTAAATCTGGTCTCTAAGCAACAAGTCTGGTCTCTCCGTCATGTAGGCTAGATTCAAACAACACAATAAATTCCCCACACACACACCATGTACAGGTGTGGAAACTGAGTCTCAGAGAGACTAAGTAATGTCACTTAGATAATAAATGTCTCAGCTAAAATTTGAAGAGTCTTCCTCACTCTAAATCTAACACTTTCCAGTATAGCCATAGTACCATTACTTCCTCTCCTTTAGAAGCTACTGCAAACCCATTTCTAAGAAGGCTAGAATTTCCTCCAACCCCCTCCTTAACCAGGACAAATTTTATTCAAAGAAATGATGTTTCAACAAGTGTTAACTAATGGATGATGGTGATGGAGATAGGGAAAAAATTAATTTTGATCTATAGGAAGAAAAAATTTCCTAAACCAAGAGTAAGAACATGAATTCCTTTTTTTTTTCCAGAATACCCCATATAAATCATTAAATTGATTCCCTACTCTGTAACACATCTTATTTTTCCGTGTTGTTTCCCATATCTAAGTCTTGTTTCTGTAATAGGACATATGAGGTGGTCTGTGCTCTCTTCCAATACTCCTACAATGTAATTCCCTTTTGGAATGCTACAAATGGGAGCTAATCAAAAAGAGGGGTATGAACATTCTCTTGTTTTTTCTAAGAGTTTAGCTCATTCCTTCAATCTCCTTTCACATGAGCAGGTCTGTTTTAAGAGATAAAACACTACTATATAGTTATATTCAAAATTAGAGTCCTAGGGGAAACCCTCTTGAGGGGAAATATATTTCCCAAATTTATCACTCTAACTTTTGAACCTCAGTTCAATACACGGTCGCTCACAATAATGACAGTTTTAGATTTTAAATATAACCCCTTAACTGGTAATAAAACAAAAAGAATAATGGCATCAGATACTAATACATTAAAAACAAATACATAAGTAATAACATACATATATATATATATATATATATATATATATATACATATATGTATGTATCACATCATTTCACCAGAATGCTAAGTAGTTATGCTGAAGAGTAGTACAAATTTTTACGAACATGACAAAGAAACAAATGAGGAAGGAAAACTCATGTTAACTCAACTCTAGATTTCAGGCTTCAATGTTATTGATCAATTTAAGAACACCAATACCAAATTAAATTGGTTCTTTGTTCACTGCTTGACTTCGACTATTCTTTAGCTGGGAAAACGATTTTATTTACTTGAACATAGTATGTATAAAAATTAACTATTATATGGTTTTGTTAACCATATTGAATAAAAATTAATGTCTTAAAAAGGGCACTTAGAAAATGTTAACTCTTAATATAAATAACAGTTCTCAAGCTAGTAACCTGCTGAGCTCATTAAACTGGCTATCTCTGAGCAATACAGATGGTACCAGAAAATTACTCACTCACTTGAATTTTGCCCTGTTCAATCAGAATGGAACCCATAGCAACACAGTTTAAGTTAATTCTTGGGGGAATTGAGGTGATTAGAACACCAAGGGGCAGTGGGAATTGTGTGATCCACACTGATTCAATTCCTCCCACCCATGAGCAATTAGAATTTTTCCAATTGTTTAGATATGATTTTACTTGTGTGAAAAGTACTTTGTAATTGTGTTCATATAGTTCTTGAGTTTGTCTTGGCAAGTAGACTTCCAAGTATTTTGTATTGTCAATTTATTTTAAAAGGAATTTCTCTTTCTGCTGGTCTTTGTTGGTAATATATAGAAATGTTAATGATTTATATGGATCCATTTTATATCCTGTAACTTTGCTGGAGTTGTTAATTATTTCAACTAGTTGATTTTAGTTGATTCTCAAGATTTTCTAAGTATACCCTCATATCATCTGCAAAGAGTGATAGTTTTGTTTCCTCATTGCCTTTTCTAATTATTTTTCTTCTCTTAATGCTATAGATAGCATTTCTGGTACAATATTGAATAACAGAGTTGATAATGGGGATCCTTGCTTCACCCCTGATCTCATGGGAAGGCTTCTAGCTTATCTCTATTATAGATAAGCTTGCTAATGAACTTAGAGAGATACTACTTATCATTTTAAGGAAAGCTCTATTTATTCCTATGCTTTCTAGTGTTTTTAATTAGAATGAATGTTGTATTTTCTCAAAAGCTTTTAAGCATCTATTGAAATAATCATAAGATTTTTTTATTGCTATGGTCAATTATGCTGATAGTTTTTCTAATATTGAACCAGTCCTGGATTCCTGCTATAAATCCCAATTGATCATTGTGTATGATCTTTATGATATGTTTCTGCAATCTCCTTTGTAGTATTTTTATTTTAAATGTTTGTATCAATATTCATTAGGGAAATAGGTCTACAGTTTTCTTTCTCTGTTTTTGCTTTTTCTAGTTTAGATATTAGCACCATATTTGTGTTGCAAAAATAATTTAGTAAAATTCCTTCTTTGCCCACTTTTGCAAATAGTGTTTTTTAATATCAGAATTAATTGTTCTTTAAATGGTTGGTAGAATTTGTCTGTGAATCCATCTCATCCTGGTGATTTTTTTCTTAGGGAGATAACTGATGGCTTGTTCAATTTCTTCTTCTAATATAATTGTTTAAGTATCCTGTTTACTCTTCTGCTAATCTGAGCAATTTACATTTTTGTAAATATTCATCCATTTAACTTAGATTGATGGATTTATTGGCATATGATTGGGCAAAATCATTCCTAATAATTGCTTTAATTTCATTTCATTAGTGTCGAATTTGCCCTTTTCATTTTTGGTAATTTGGTTTTCTTTTTTTCATTTTTTTTTTTGTCATATTGACCAATGGTCTATCTATTTTGTTGTTGGTTTGTTGTTTGTTTTTTTAATTAAAACCAGATCCTGGTTTTATTTATTAGTTCAGTGATTTTCTTACTTTGAATATTGTTAATCTCTCCTTTTATTTTCAGGATTTCCAATTTGGTGTTTAATTTCAAATTTCAAATTTTTTCTTTTTCTAGTTTTTTTAGTTGCATATCCAATTCATTGATTTGTCTCTTCTCTTATTATTGATGTGTTTAGAGAAATAAATTTTCCCCTAAGTACTGCACCAGCTACATACCATAAATTTTGGCATATTGTTTCATTTGTTGTCATTCTCTATAATGACATTATTGACTATTTCTATAATTTGTTCTTTGACCCACTTATTCTTTAGGATTATATTATTTAGTTTCCAATTAATTTAATTTATGTTTCCATGGTCCTTTATCAAATGTATTTTTTTGTATTATGGTCTGAAAAAGATGCATTTGATATGGGAATTTGGTTTTTATTTCTTAATACATGGTCTATTTTTGTGTAGGTTCCATGTACCATTGAGAAAAAAAAAGTTACATTCCTTTCTATTCCCATTCAGTTTTCTCCAGAGGTCTATCATATTTAACTTTTAAAAAATTATATTTATCTACTTAACTTCTTTCTTTTTTTTATGGATTTATCTAGTTCTGAGAGAGGAAGGTTGAGGTTCCCCCCCCCCCCTCCACTAATATAGTTTTACTATCTATTTTCTCTTGTAACTCATTTACATTTTCCTCTAAGAATTTGGATGCTATACCATTTGGTGCATACATGTTTAGTACTGATATTATTTCATTGTCTAGCAGAATGTAGCAGAATATAGTTTCTCTGTTTATCTCTCTTAATTATATCTATTTTTCCTTTTTCTTTGTCTGAGATCATGATTGCTACCCCTGTTGTTTTTTTTCTTCAGCTGAAGCATAATAGATTCTGCTTCAGCTCTTTACCTTTGCTCTATGTCTTTCTCTTTGTTTCTTGTAAACAGCATATTGTAGGATTTTGGTTTTTATTCTACTCTGCTATCCATTTCTGTTTTATGGGTGAGTTCATCCCATTCATATTCACAGTTATAATTACTGTGTATTTCCATCAATCCTATTATTTTCCCTGTTTCTCTTTCTCTCTCTCTCTCTCTCTCTCTCTCTCTCTCTCTCTCTCTCTCTCTCTCTCTCTTTTTTCCCCTTTCTCCCTTCATTTTGGTCCCTTCTCAAAAGTGTTTTGTTTCTGACTACCACCTCCTACAGTCTACCCTCCCTTTTGTCAGACCCTCCATTTTTCTCTTATTTTCTTCCCTTCCTACTTCCCTTAGGTAAGATAGATTTCTATATCCAAAAGAGTTCGTATTTTGTTCCCTCCCTGAGCCAATTGCAATGAGAGTAAGGTTGAAGCATTGCCCACCACCTCTCCCTCATCTTTCTGTCCACTGTAATAGCTCTTCCTTACATCCCTCCTTTATCTGAGTTAATTTACCCTATTCTTCCTCTACCTTCCCCCTTCTCCCAGTGCATCCTTTTTTCTTACCCCTTAAATTTTTTTTTACATTATCCCATCATAGTCAACCACACTCATGACCTCTATCTGTATATTCTTTCTAGCTGCCCAATAATGAGAAAGTTCTTAGGAATTACAAATGTCATCTTCCCATGTAGGAAAGTAAATAGTTTTACCTTATTGAGTTCTTTATGATTTCTTTCTCATGTTTACCTTTTTATGCTTCTCTTGTGTCTTGTATTTGAAAATCAAATTTTCTATTTAGCTCTTGTCTTTTCATCAGAAATGCTTGAAAGTCCTTTATTTCATTCATGATACATTCCCTCCCCCCAAAGGATTATACACAGTTTTGTTGGGTAGATTATTCTTGATTATAATCATAGCTCCTTTGCCCTTCAGAATATCATAATATAAACCCTTTAATGCAGAAGCTGCTGAATCTTATGTTATCCTGTCTGTGACTCCATGATATTTGAATTGTTTCTTTCTAACTCTTTGCAATATTTCCTCCTTGACTGGGGAACTCTGGAATTGACTATAATTTTCTTTGGCATTTCATTTTGAAATGTCTTTCAGGAGGTGACTGATAGATTCTTTCAATTTCTGTTTTACCTTCTGGATCTTGGATATCAGTGCAGTTTTCTTGATAATTTCTTGAAACAGAATGTCTAGGTTCTTTTTTATTGTATCGTTCAGGTAGTCCAATAATTCTTAAATTATCTCTCTTTGAGCTATTTACTAGGTCAGTTATTTTTTCCAATGAGATATTTCACAATTTCCTCCATTTTTTTTATTCTTTTGATTTTGTTTTATTGTTTCTTGATGTCTCATGGAGTCATTAGCTTCTAATTCTAATTTTTAATGAATTATTTTCTTCAGTGAGCTTTGTACCTCCTCCTCCATTCTGCTAATTCTGCTTTTTAAGGAATTCTTTCCTTCAATGAATTTTTGTACCTCTTTATTTCATTTGCCCAATCCTACTTTTTAAGGTATTATTTTCTTCAGTACTTTTTGTGCCTCCTTTACCAAGCTGTTGATTTTTTCCATGATTTTCTTGCATCACTCTCATTTCTTTTCTCATTTTTCTCTACCTCTTTTATTTGATTTTTAATTTTTGAGCTCTGCTAGAAATTCATTTTGTGCCTATGAACAATTCACAATTTTCTTTGAAGCTTTGCATGCAGCTATTTTGACTTTGTTGTCTTCTAAGTTTGTGTCTTGATCTTCACATAGTAATTTTCTATAGTCAAGTTCCTTTCTTCTTGTTTGCTCATTTTTCTTGCCTATTTCTTGACTTTTAGCTTTATGTTAAAGTTGAGCTCTGCTCCTGGGGTGGAGGGAGCACTGTCCCAATTTCAAGGGGTTTTTTGCTGCTATTTTCAGAGACAGTTTTGGCATCTGTAAGTTTTCAGTTCTTTTAAAGCGGTTTGACCTAAGGTGAGGTGTTGTCACAGCCCTCCTGACCCATGCTTTGGTCTGTGAGCATCCACCACAAGCACTCTTTTCTACCCTGGAACTATGATCAGGGTCCTTGTTTCTCTGCAGCTATGAGAACTGGTGTGCCATTGTTTTTCCTCACCCTAGGACTACATCCTATATCCACTGCTCTCCTTTAATCTCCTTCTGAACACTCAACCAACCTACTTACCATCTGTAGGCCAAGAGCTCTGGAGACTACATGGACTGATATAACCATCCCTAAGGCTTGCTTCTGGCTTGCTGGTGCATGGCCTCTGTTGCCTTGCATTCCACTCTCACCCCAATGATATAAGCTGATGACCTTCTAAGTTGTCTTGGACTGGAAAGTTGTTTCACCCCCACCTTTTGTTGATTCTGCTGCTCCAAAATATTTTTTAGGCATTATTTTAAATAATGCTTAGAGGAGAATTTAGGAGAGCTCAGGTGAGTCCCTCCTTTTATGCTGTAATATTCACTCTACCTCCCAGCTGTCTTCTCTTGTCCTCCTCCTACTCTCTTTATGTATTATTTGTGGTTTCAATGGCTGAGTCTCCTGACTCTCAGTGACTCATCTTTCACTTAAAATGTCACAACTCCCCAGATTTCTCTATCATATCAATAGTTCAATAGTTTCCTGGGGCATGGAGAGGGTAAGGGACTTGTCCAGATAATAGTTGGCATGGGTCAGACATCAGACTTGAATCTATTTCTTCATGGCTCAGAGGCCAGTACTCTGTCCCTTATGTCATGTCACCTCTCGTACATCTAGTCCAATATCTAATTGACCTTCTCCTGGTTGTGAACATCTGGATAAGCATGCTACAGTCCTCTTCCTCCCTGCATACCTCCTGTTCTAAGATATCATTGTTTTCCAAAGGCATTTTAGGGCTGATGAGCCTATAGGCTCCCTACATCTCAGGTATACTGGACCAGCCTTTCTACCTCCCTCTTCATTTCTGATTCAAAGGGGGGTGGGTAGAAGAAACATGATGAATAGCTCAATGTTTGACTTCTTTAAACAGGGCTTTATCCAATGAGCATCAGTCAACTTCTACTAATAGTGAGAATTTCTTGATCCGAATGAAATAGTGTATTTACACCCAATTACATGGTCCATATTTTCTTAGATACCTGACAGCTTACCATTGCTACAAAGGCTTCCCTGCCCAACTCAGCTCACGGTCATCCCTCTTGTCTCTGAACTCTTAGACAAGGTTGCATGCTTATTGAACGCTGCATAAGTTATTTAGTACTATTGCCTTTTCTTACATGCCTGTCCTGCACCCCTTTCCCATTAAAGAGATCCTCTTTGAGGGCAAAGCACTTGTTTCATGTTGCTTTGTGTCCTCAGAGTCTAGCCCAGACCTCTACACAGAGCAGATTTCCATAAATGTCTGTTGAAAATGATGCTGACATTCCCCAAATAGTCAAACAGTGGTCTAAAAATGGTCAAAGGATATGAACAGGCAGTTTTCAGACAAAGAAATCAAAGTTATCTATAGTCATATGAAGGAAAGCTCTACCCTTTGACCCAGCAACACCAATACTAGGTCTGTATCCCAAAGTGGTCATAAAAAAGGGGAAAGGACCTACATATGCAAAAATATATATATAAGCCCTTTTGTGGTGGCAAAATATTGGAAATTAAGGGGATGCCTATCAGTTTGGGAATGGATGAACAAGTTGTGGTATATGAATATAATAGAATACTATTGTGTAATAAGAAATGATGAGCAGGTAGATTTCAGAAAAACCTGGAAAGATTTACCTGAACTGATGCTGAGTGAAGCGAGCATAACCAGGAGAACATTGTACACAGTAACCACCAACATTGTGTGATATCAAGTATAAATGACTTAACTAATGATCCAAAACAATTGCAAAGGACTCGTGATGGAAAATGTTATCTATATTCAGATAAAGAACTGATGAACTCTGAATGCAGATCAGAGCATACTTTTCTCACTTTATTTTTTTTTCCTCTTTTGGTCTGTTTCTTCTTTCATGACTGTGACTAATAAGGAAATATGTTTTACACGATTGTACATATATAACCTATATTAAATTGCTCACCATTTTAGGAAGAGGGAAGAGGAGGGGGGGAGAAAAATTTAGAACTCAAAATTTTGTAAAAATGAACGCTAAAAATTGTCTTTATATAAAATTGGGGGACAATACCATTAAAAATAAAAGAATTTTTAAATAAAATGATACTGACATATTTTCAGTTTTGAAATTGAATTACTATTTTGTGTTTGTCTTGAAAAATCTTCTCTTTGCTCCTTTGGCATATGCCTATATTAAGTATACTTGAAGATCATCTGAAAATGAGAGCAAATCTCACAAGACACGTTTTAGAAAAGCCTTTCCACTCCAAGAGACTGACTCAAAAGCATATATTTCAATACAAAATATTTTTTAAGCACCTACTTTGTCTCTACAATACTGAGCTGGGGTGCTAGAGACAAAAAAAAATAAAAACAGAATAGTGTCAGCTTTCCAGGAGCTCATATTTTTCTGGTTTTTTTTTAATATCCCCAAATTCTCTGCTTGCTTCTCTCCCCTCCCCTGCCCTGTTATTGGCCTTTTAATTCACAGTATATTCATTGTACCCATGTAGAACCCTCTTCCCCATCATGCTGGCTACTCCTAATCTGATGACACTCAAGGGCTGGGGGTAGGGGGAGAGCAACACTATTTTAGTCCCCAGCTCATGAACCCACATTTCCACTATTTCTAACCAAGCCAAAATAAAACTTGTAAGGCTATAGAAAGGTCAAGGTCCTTTATTTCAAACAGAAGGCAAGATAAGTAACCAGAAATGAAGTCAAGCAGCAAGTGCCTCAACACCTATTTCCAAAAACTACCATTGGCCAGTTCCCTGGAAACTGGAGACTACTCTCCCAGTGTCTTCATGGCATTGATGTTAAAGAGTCCCAGTGCTAACATGGCAGCCTTTGCCACTGCTTATATCTTGGAACAGTGAGCATGGTCTAGAAGTAGGGGTGGGGAACCTGCAACTTCAAGGTCACATGTGGTCCTCTAGGCCCTTGGGTGTGGCCTTTTGAGTGAGCCCACATTTTACAGAACAAATCCTTTTATTAAGGGGATTTGTTCTGTGAAGTTTGGATTCAGTCAAAGAGCCACACTTGAGGACCTAGAGAGCCATATGTGACCTTGAATCCTCAGGTTCCCCATCTCTGGAGAGGTACCTGGGAGAAAACCTCCTCCCATTTTTACTTCCTTTCTTTCTCTCTCTCTCTCTCTGGCTCTATTACCTCAGAGTTCACGTCTCAACTTTTCCACAAAGTCTTTCAGACTAAGCATGCTGCGATCTGCTGAGCTAATACCCAGGCTTCTTGGAAATATAGTTAAGAGAGACTCCCAGAATCTTTTACATATATCTTTGGTGCTTCTGCTCACTAAAATGTTCTTCTTATGATGCAGCACCATGTGAAGGTGACTTTGCATTCTCAAAGAAAATTCTATCAGGGCACAATCCTGGATAGAGCCTAATGAACTAAAAAAGTTTTCAGTGTGGGCCTAGTAATTCATGCCATATGGAATACATTCTCTCTAAGTTTGGAAAGGCTCATCAACAGGTTGACCAAAATGATGATAATTGTTTAGCCACAACCGTGCATAAGAAGCCCCTATTATAACATGAAGGGTTTTTCTCTTGGTTAGTAGAAGTAGTATGCTTGGTGATAGAATGGCAGATCCTTGATATTTTGAAACAGGTCAAATGTTTTATGTATGATAGTTCCACGGGTCACTGTACTAAAAAAGAAGTCCAATTTTTGGTGATAAGCCTCAGTAGAGTTAGTGATGTTAGCAGACACTCTGTCTCTGGGACCATATAGTTTCAGTTGAATAAATAAACATACATTTGGAAGAAGTTTTAAAAACACACATTCAGCCTGGGCATGAACTGAACAGTTAAATATCAACCTCATCCAAAGTTTTGTTTTCTCAAACACATTCCTATCCCTCAAGACTGTATTTTCCAACTCCAGGCCTTTTGGCTAATTCAAATACTCAATTAGCTGAAAATATCTAATGTCTCTCACTCCCTGCAGATCTGCCTAATTGCATTCTATTGGCTATGAAGGCCTAGCCACAGTGTGTAAAAGCAATCTACAATTCTCTTTTGTGGAAATTAGATTAAGGCATATTAAGACAAGGTTTATGAATAGTCCTTGAAAATTTATGCATTGGTGATTTTGCCAACTATTGAAATAAAGATGTGGAGGGAGGAATAAGATTTAGGAACCAGGAAAACTGTATTCTATTCCTTTCTCTGTCACTAACTACTTGTATAACTTTAAATTCTTAGGGCCCAGGTTTTCTCAGTTGTATAATAAGAAGGTTAGACTAAATCAGTGATTCCCAACTTTTTTCAACTTCCAGGTCCCTTAACTTTTGGTAAACTGGGTCATACCTCTTGTTCAGTGTGAAAGGAAATAAATTCTAGAGTTTATCTTACATTTGCATATAATAAATAAAACCAAAAGACTAATTAATTCAAATAGGATAATATAGATATTTACAATTATTTCCTATACCTCCTTGGCGAGCTTCTCATACCCTTGTGGACATGAGCACCCAAGATTGGAAACCTTTGGATTAGATAGCCCCTGACCATTTTCATATTTTGTAATAATGAACCTATCTGTCCTCTGAAATCCAACTTAAATTCCATCTCTGCTAGGAAGCCTGCCCTGATGTTTAAAACTGATAGGCATACTCCCTATCCTAAAGAATTGGGAACAAAGTAGGTGGCCATAATATAGGGAATGTCCAAACAAATTGTGGTACATGAACATAATAGAGTATTACTGAACCATAAGAAATGATGAATATGAAGAACTTAGACAAATAGAGAAATGAACTGTTGCCAAAATTAAGTAAGCAGAAACAGTAAAAAAGTATAGTCAATGACTACACATGAAAGAATGACAACAAAAATATTTTTAAGTGAAAATCAAATAAATGTTATGAAGAAGCTTGCCACTGAAGAAGAGATCTGAAAATGTACCTCCCTCTAGTCTTTCCAGAGGTGGGGGGGGGGGGGGGGTAAGGAAGAGGGAAGAGGTAGATATGAACCACAGAATTTACTGCGGACTTAGTTGATGTGTCATCAGTATGGCTCAACCAACTCTTTTACTTTCTTTCCTTTTTTTTGTTATAATGGATGGTTTTCTGTATAAGCAAGAGGGCCGAGATGTAGAAAATGAATTTGGTGAGAAAGCAGATATCAATGAAAAGGTGCGTTTTTTTTTAATTTAAAAGATTTTTAGGAATTTTATTGATAAGAGTTTTAGTTGAGTGATAAAGTCAGAAGCCAGATTGCAAAGGATTGAGGAGGGAAAGGAAGTTGAAACCAGTAGACAGCTTTTTCTAGGAGTTTGGTTATGAAAGGAAGAAAACCATAAGATGATAGCTTGAAGGGTTAGTAACAACAGATGGATCTTTTTAAGGTCTCTTGGGTGTGTTTGTAGGCACTGGAAAAGGAACAAGCAGATAGGGTTGAATTAAAGATTAAGTATGATTATAGAGTCAAAATCAAAGCATACTTTTTTTTTTACTTTATTTTGCTTGCAGTTTTATTTGGGTGGGGGGAGGGTCCATGTTTTCTTTTACAGCATAACTAACATGAAATATGTTTTGCATGACTTCACATGTATAACCTCTATCAAATTGCTTGCCTTCTCAATGAAGAGGAAGGAGAGAGAGGGAGTGAGAGAATTTGGAATCCAAAATATTTTCAGCAAATGTCAAAAATTGTTTTTACATGTAATTGGGGAAAAATTAAAAATTACATAAATACATATATTTTAAAATTATCATAGGATCAAACCGGCAGAGGAGATAGGACCCAAAGCCATTCCCTCATGGATAAAAGGGATGGACTCAGATTTGCATGTAGATCAGTGATTCTCAAACTTTTTGATCCCATGACACCTTTACAACTTTTAAAAATCATTGATGAGACAGAAGAACTTTCGTTTATGTGGACTATATCTATGAGGAATTACCATATTAAAAGTTAAATCATCTGTGTATTATTATGAAGGCAGTTTTGACCTCAAGGCCCCACTGAAAGGGTTTCTAAGACCCCCCAGACCATACTTTAAGAACTACTTATGTAGAAGGATTGGTCCTGTCAAGAAGGGTCTTGAGCAACAATAATGAAGAAGGAAGAAGAGTATGTCAATAATGTCATGGCCTTTTGATATGCAGGAAAGGGGGAAAGAGGGAACACAGGGCAAATGACTTTTTATTTTTCCAATAAAGTATGAGATGAGGAAGTCAGCTAAGAGTGTGAAGAGAGGGGATAGTGTGGGGAGCTTGAAAAGAGGTTTGGAACCGGTGCGGTGTGTTGCAAGACTGACAATTAATTAGGAAGGAGTCATGATATTGCCTGGGGCCATCGGGGTTCAGCTGCTATTAAATTGTACTCTCAGTTGAGATTAAACAACATAGATTCTCTGGGTTAGGTCCTTTGCAGGGGTTTCAAAAACTATTTCAACCCACTATGATAGATATCCTCTGGAGAGGCTAACACTAAGTGACCCCCTGCCAAGTGCAAAGCTTCTCTCTTTTTTTTTCACATTTTTTCTCCATGTTGGCCACTAGTACCGAAGCAAACAAAGCCCTTTGGGCTAAATGATATCAGAGCACATCTTCAGTGACAGCTGTTCCTATGTTAAAATTCAATGAAGCAAGTGGTTACTTTTTAAACAATCTGCCTGGACAGTAATTTATCTGGATTCATCTCAGGAAGCATCTATTTGATAACCTACTATCATTCTGTAATTGGGAAAACACCAGTTCAAATGCTGCCTTAAGACTTCATTAACTATGTGACTTTGGGCATTTCCTTACTTCCCCTTGACTCATTTTCCTAATTTGTAAAGTGGAGGTAATTATAACAATAATAATAATAACCAGGACTCTGGATTTAGAGTCAGAGTACCTGACTTCAATCAACCTGGGCTCTTCCACATTATTTTGTGACCTTAGACCCCATTTACCCCTTCTGGGCCTCAGAATCTCATCTGTTATATGAGAACATTTATCCAAATGACCTCTGAGGTCCTTTCAGCTCTTAATCTTTATCCCTTATCCTTTGACCTGCTTCATATTTATTATAAGCCTCAAATGAGATATTGTATGTAAAGTGCTGGGCAGGCTCTAAAGTACTATGAAGTGTCATAATTTAGCAAATAGAGATCAGCTAGATAGAGATTTAGCAGATAGAGATCTAATCTTCAGGTCAAGAAAACCAGGGTTTGAGAGCTACCTTTGACACATACTAGCATTTTTACCATGGGCAAGTCACTGAAGCTTTAAGTGCCCCAAATAAACTTGAGACTCTATGTTACAGATGAACTATCAATCTATATTGGTGAAAAGGGTTTCCACTCTGGAAGTTCCCTACACCAAAGAAATCACAAGTGTAAATTAAAATATATCTGATGTTGTTATTGCCACGTTTAACCCTATTTCAGGACTAATGAGTCTTATTCTTCCTCCTAAATTGCCAGTTCTCTGAAGACAGTAACAATATCTCACTTGCCTTCCCTGAAGTGCTACGGAGTAATGGTTAGGGCACTGGACTTGGCTTCAGGAAGGCCTGGGTTCAAATCCCATAGACATTTCCTAGGTGTATAACCATCAACGGGCTATTTAACTTTGCTGGGCCTTTGCCTCTTCATCGTTATAAAGAAGGAGTTAGACTCTTAAGTTCCTTCCAGCTCTAAACCTATCATCATATGCCCTACAGCAGTGGTTCTCAACCTTCCTAATGCCATGACTCTTTAATACTCATATGTGGGTGTATCTGCATGTGGGCAGACCCTCCTGGAGACAGATAGAAGAGCAGTGTCTCAGTTCCTAAGACCATCGGAAATATGTGTTTTCTGATGGTCTTAGGCGACCCCTGTGAAAGGGTCATTCGATCCCCAAAGGGGTGGCGACCCACAGGTTGAGAACTGCTGCTCTACAGTGTCTGTCAAAGTGCTGGCCAGACATTTATTATATTAAATTGAAGAAAAAAAGAAAAGAAAGGACAGGAAGAAGAAAGATAGATTCAAAGGTATCTGCCATCAGGATGGGTATTTTCCTCTCTCTGTCTCTCTCTCCTCTCTCTCTTTCTCTCTCTGTGTCTTTTCTCTCTCTCTCTCTCTCTCTCTCTGTCTCTCCCTCTGTCTCTCTCTCATCTCACCCACCTGGAGAAATCTGAGATCAGCAGTATGGTTTCCTAAATAAAGGTACACACTCAAGGCAAATTCAAGTCAATTATAAACCCAGGAAAGATTACATAATGGATGACTTCAGAAACTTGACTTTGCCTCAAAGGTTGGCATGTGAACAAAAAACAAAAAACAAAAAAAAGGAGCAGGCCTAGGTCCTATTTTTCCTATTGTGGGGTCAAAATGAGAACAGGATTTATGCCACTTAACTCTGGAAGGGACTGTTGGTGGCCATCAGTCCAGCTCTGTCATTTTACAGATGTGCTCAGCCAAAACTAGCACAGGGAGAAGGGGGCTTAATCTCATAGTACTGACATCTGGCAGGGAGAAGGGGAGAACTTCCTTCTTGAGAAGGAAGAAATAAGCACTTATTAAGAGCCTATGTACCAGATATTAAGTGCTTTATAAATATCACTTCATTTATCCTCACAAAAGCCCTGGGAGATAGGTGCTATTATCTGCATTTTACAGTTGAGGAAACTGAGGCAGAAACAGGTTAAGTGACTTGCCCAGGGCAGTTAAGTACCTAAAGCCTGTCTTTCACACTCCAGGCTCGAGCTCTATCTACTGCCCAACTAGCTAGGATTATACTTTGCAAGTGTTTTGTATTTACTTGTCTGAATATATGTTGCTTGACCCCAATAAAATATAAGTTCTCTGAGGACAAGGATTGTTTTACTTTTGCCTCTGTACCCTCAGTGCCTTGAACAGAGTAGGCACTTAATAAATGCTTGTTCAATTGAATTGCTAATCCAAGGCAATGGTCAGGGCTAGGCTTATATATAGGTAGCTGTCCCTCATATACGTCCTCCATTTGTCTGTCTCATAGCTTGCAGCTGAACCAGGAGTATGAGGTGTTCAGGAGGACTAACACCTTTTGTGTGAGGTCTTGCTGAGTTCTTTTCAGGGCTGCTCATTCATCTTTGGTGTCCACCTGATTCACTCAATTCTTACCTGTGGTTCCAAGAAGCTATAGTATGTGCAGTGGCCACACCTTGGTAAACCATCTCAGCACAGGGCTAAAACAGGATGAGGGGAACTGACAGGCCTGAAACCCATCAATGAATTAGGGGAGTGTCTACACTAAGCATGTGAATTCTTTCCCCAGTGGAATGAGCAAATGGGAATAATTTGTTCTAAACGGCCATGAAGCAGGTACCATGGAGTTCTTAGAGCTTGATCAGATGCAGAAGATGCCAAGGTCATCCATTGCATCCCAGACCATCGCCACTTGTCTTGACTTTTGTCACTGGACTTCAAAAACTTAGGAAGAGAGAGGTTGATGACTTTGAGCAACTGTGCCTCACTTAAACCCAATTCTCTTGTAAGTCAAGACATCACCCAGTGATGTCATTGGTCTTCTTGGAAAAGGAAGGACAAACAACAATGTGCAGTAGAACCTCGACATACTTCAAATGCAAATTCCTCTTAGAAAGGGTAATAATCTTAATCTATTATCACTGAACACACTAATGGGAATTTGTTGGCAACTCATGAAAACCAAGAAATTGCTGGGAATGGGATATAGGCTAGACATTTGGGATGGGATAAAATTAGGAGTGTTCAGAACAGGGAAAGAAGGACTTAGAGGGAGGGGGAAGACTCTAAAAAGCAAATCTGTCTATTCAAAATTTTGTCTAGGGTTAGTTGTAATGGTAATGAGAATTTGAAGATCTTCCCTGCCCCTTGTATTGGAAAGCTATCAGGTACTTAGCACTTAATTTCAGGTTCATAATTGTGTCAAGTATTAAGACCCAGAACTTGTGAATCCCACAGTGAGATGAACTTGCTGATGGAATAGGAAGGGGCAGGACAGGGAAGAGCTAATACCTTATACAAATATCTAGCCTAAGCTAGAGAGCCAGAACTGTTGGGAGCAAGTGTCTGGAGGCGGGACTGCTACTGCTGGAAAGAGAGAAGAGAACTGAGAACTGAACCGAGAACTAAGAAGAACTGAGAAGAAAAATGAGAACTGAGAACTGAACTGAGAATTGAGAAAAACTGAGAAATGAGAAGAGAACTGGGAGGAGGTATGGCTGTGGTGCCCATACTTTGTCTGTCTATTTTGATGTCACTTTGTCAGATTCATCTGCTGATAGAGAATGATGCTGTCGTTACAGAAGCCCTGGGACCTTGCTGCTGGTTCAAAAGCCCTGAAAGAGGATTTTCTTGTTGTACATTTACAGAAATCCTGGAGGAGGGTCTTGCTGATGTTTTCAGAGGTCCAGGGACTATACCAATGATTTATATTGATTCCTCAGACCTTGTTGTTGGGACTATGTTTATTTCACAGGCAGAAAGTGAATTGATGAGGATGCAAGCAATGTGAATGAATGTTATTAAGGCTTTTTTAAGCTTTGTCTTCCCAGGAACAGAAACTGAAGGACTTGAGGTGCACCAGACACTGTGAGCTTCAATATGGAACAGGAACTGCACAAGAAGCTGGACAAAGAACTGAGACAGAGAGAACAGAGAGCTGTCTGCCTTTGAACCCAGATTCAGGCAGGAGCTGGGACCATGGAAGCTGAGAGCCTGCCTCAAGTCAAGATGAAAGATGAAAAGATCTCTCTTTAGGTATTTAATGCAAACTGAGAAAATCATGACTTATTGTGGCCTAGAGGTGGAGAACTCTGACCTTTATATTTAGATGATTGAGTTAAGGACTTCTCCAATTAAGAAGAAAGAGGATTTTCTGATTGAAGAGATTAAGACAATGTAACCTAGGGGTGGAGAACTTTGACCTTTGTACTTTGTGTCAATTAAGGAGGCTTACAATTGAGGATTTATTAAATGATTGTGTTACTAAATGAATGTTATCTTTTGCTTAAAACTATGTGACCACTTTGGTGAAAACTATGTTGCCATTTTAGTGATAAGTTGTTATGCCATAACATTGTGAATGCAGTACTTTGATTTCTGTGAATGTTTTGTCTTAGTTTGTTACTGAATAAATAGAGTTCACTATACTGCTTAATCAGAACCTTGAAGGCCATTCACAGCAGCAGTCCTCTGAAAAGCTGCTCATGCTTGGCTTTACATTAGTCTAAACAGTGGATAATCCAGGAAAGATCCCCTTTTCTGGTCTTAGAATGCATAATGTGCTTTTACTTGCAGCAAATTTTCTATGTTTGAGTTATGCAAATACTTATTTTAATTTACTTTCCATCCCCTGAATGTACTGGTTTCAAAGGGAAGGCACCCAGAAAGGTATGTAGAAGTCTGAAAATCAGGCTGGGATAAAAAATTTGCGTCCCATAATCTCCCAAAGAGGAATTGTAGTAGATAAAGAAAGCACTAGAATCCAAAAGACTTGGGTTCCAATTCTACCTCAGTGACCCCAGTGGGTTGATCAAGTCCTTTAACTTCTCACTGCTTCAAGCAACTCTCTAAGATTGTCATTTACAAATGAATTGCTAATACCAGTGAAGGTAGTTTCCACAATGGGAGTTTCCTACACAGATAAAGAATCACAGGTCACATTTGTTCCAATGGCTCTCTCAGGCCTCCAAGAGCACATTCAAAATCCTCTGATGGTCAAAGCCTTTTGTGACCTATTGTCTTTCTCATCTCCCACTCATTTTCCAGTCTTCTTACACCTTCTTCCCTACCAAAATTCAGTGACACTTGCATCCTAGCTAGTTGTTTCACAAACAATACTCTTCATCTCTTGGCTCTGGGCATTTTCTCCAACTGTCGTTTCCATGCCTGGAATGTTCTCCCCAATCAGCTCTACCTACTGACTTCCCTGGCTTCCTTTACATTCTAACCAAAGTCCCATCTTCTACAGGAAGCTTTTCCCAACCCCTCTTAATTCTAGTTCTTTCCCTCTCAACATTTTCCTATTTATCCTACATTTAACATGTTTGTGCATATTTGTTTGCTTGTTTTTTCTTATTTAATATTTTCCCAATTCCATGTGAAAACAATTTTAACATTCTTTCTTTTTCAAATTTTGAGTTCCAAATTCTCTTCCTCTCTTCCCTCTTCACTCCATTGAGAAGGCAAGCAATTTGACATAGGTTATACATGTGTAGCCATGTAAAACACATTTCTGTGTAAGTCATTCTGTAAAAGAAAACACAGACAAAACAAAACCAAGAAAAATAAAGAAAATAAAGAAAAAGTATCTTTGATCTGCATTCAAGCTATACAAGTTCTTTCTCTGGGGAGGGATAGCATCTTTCATCATAAGCCCTATAGAATTTTCATGGATCAATGTATTACTGAGAATAGTTAAATTATTCATAGTATATTTGTTTGCTCGTTGTCTCTCCTATTAGACTGTAAACATCTTGAAGTCACAGATTGCCTTTAGCCTCTTTTTATGTCCCCAGCATTTAGCATGGTGCCTAGGCATCTTATTTATTCTTATTGACTGACATTTGTGTTCTGTTACTCTATCTATAATTTCTGTGATAGCATCTTTTGAAATAGGGGTTAAAAATAGGATATGGTTGTCTCCTTTTCATGGGTAGTGGAAAGAGTTCTAGGTTCAGACATAGAAAACCTAGATTTCACAGCTGACTCTGAGACTTACTCATTGGTCTTGCATAAGTCATTAAAAATATCTTTCTGAGCCTCAGTTTTCTCATATGTAACACAGATATAATAATATTTATACTCCTTATTTTATAGGGTTGCTTTGATGATCTTGTAAAGCCATGCATGAGCAGCTTTTCAGAAGAATGCTACTGTGAACAGCTTTTAAATTTTCTGATTACACAATATAGTGAACACTCTATTTGTTCCATAACAAATCTAAACAAAACATTCATAGTTAATCAAAGTACAGTATTCACAAATGTTACAGCTTATCACAGAAAATGGCCACATAGTTTTTGCCACAGTGGTCACAAAGTTTTCAACAAAGAACAATCATTTAGTAACTCAATCATTCGATCATCCTTAAGGAGGTTTGCCTCTTTGAGGAATACAAAGTACAATAGTCAAAGTTCTCCACTCATGAGGCACACTAAGTTAACTGAATCAGTCACTTAGTCATCAATCACTAAGTATAATCATTTAGTCAATCAATAATTCCATTAACTCAATGATTCAATCATCCTTCATCATTCACTATTTAATCATCAGAAAATACATAGACCCTCCCCCCTAGGTCACTAGTAAATTTTCAGTTTCTCAGTCAGTTCACAGCATCCAAGTAAAGTCTTCTTTCAGCTTGACTTGGGGTAGTTTCTCAGATTCCCTGGATCCCCTTTGTATCGGCAAGCACCCTAGCATACCTAGGGCAGCTACTAGCGCAGGTTCTTAGATCTGCTTTTCTAAAGGAAAGCAACTCAAAGTGGGTTAACAATCTTACTTTAATCAATCAAATATCATTTACCTAGTTCAGGGGAAAAAGTCAGCACCCTGAACTTCAGAGAATACAAACAGAAGTTACAAACAAACAGAAAAACAGATCAGCAGACGGCTTCCAGCGCCTGACCATTACATCAGTTACCTAGTCAGTTACCAGAGAGGGAAGCACCAACATCTGGGTTTTTCACAGCTGGGGGGCTCAACAGCTGCCCAGAGTCTCGTCTGGCCAAATCATACAACTCTTCTC
>CM053582.1:183121808-183146337 GCA_028627135.1 Pseudochirops cupreus | reverse complement strand
GGCTTGGAGAATGTCACAGCCCTCTAGACCCACTGCCCAATCACAAAGCTACAAGGCACGGGCATTCCCGAAAAACAAGCCTGGCGCCACAGGCTCCACGTGACCACATTCAGCCTGTTAGGGAACAGAGTATACTTTCAAATATCCAAGGGTCCTCAGAGTCACATAGCCACTTCAGCAAAGGGCCTAGGGGCAGGGAAGATCTTCAGATTCCCATAACACCCTTCCATGATCCCAGACCCTACCTGGATTCACCAAACTGTCACTTGGGTTCAAAGGCAGACAGCTCCCAGGTCCTTGTCCAGCTCTCTGTGTAGTTCCTGCTCCACAATGGAGCTCACAGCGTCCAGTCCATCTCAAATCCTTCACAGTCTCTGCTCCTGGGAAGACAAGGCTTAACAAAGCCACAAACAGGTTCATGCAAAGTACCAGCATCACAGTCATGCTTCCTCAGTCTTTGGCAGCTCCTGCTGGCCCTCAGAAATCCTCAGCAACTCTGGATGGTCCTCAGCTCTGACTGGCTCTTGGAAATCTTTAGCAGCTCTGGATGGCCCTCAGACTCAGTAGAAGTTTCAGCTGGTTCCCAGAATCAAAATCACTCCATCCAGGTTTTCAAAATGAAAATCATTCTCTCCAGCCCGAGGGAACTTTCCTCTTCAGCCTCCCCAGTGGCAGCAGCTTCTGCCTCCATGGAGTTTGCTCCAAGAAGATCTGTCTCAGTTACCAATTCTCATTTTTCTTCTCAATTCTCAGTCCAGCAGTAGCAGCCCAGCCTCCAGATGCTGCTGAGAGAAATTCTCTTTCTCCAGTGGCAGCAGCTTTTGTCTCCAGATGCTTGTCCCAAGAAATTCTGACTCTCCCTCTCTGGGTTTTTCCTTATAAACAGTATTGCCCCTCCCTGTTCAGCCCCTTCCTGTTACATCAGCAACAGGAGATGCAAGTTCATACCTTCTGTTTTTTAACGGAGGCTTAATCTGAACTAGGTGCTAAGTACCTTTTAGTTTAGCAATACTAAAGGAACTTCAAGTCTCATTACTGTTACAGATCTCAAAAGAGATCATTTTTGTAAGGCACTTTGTCAACATTAAAGTGTTATTCAAAGCTAGCATAATGATTTTTCTTTTAAACTACAGTAATTTGTCTCCCATTCTAAGTTCCTATTCTGATTCTTCCGTGGGACATGGCAATGGCCGTTGGGTTTGAGTAGAACCCAAGCTTTAGCTCATCCTACCCAGCCAGAAAGACTTCATGTGGGAGCCCAAGTTAGCTACCTGAACACCATCCTGGAAAATTCAGAAAGGCTCTTCTCCAGAAGTTTGGACATAGGGGTGTGTTTTTTTTTTCTCCAGGCACAGCAACTTGAAAAGAATTTCTACAAAGTTGGAGAAGCTGAGATCTGTACCCACAGAGAGTTTGCCCCTGCAATGGATAAAATTCCAGATACTTGAAATCTTCTAATGATTATTTTTGGATCACGTGTGTCTTGGTGCACTTAAAGGGCGTTATTTCAGTATGGAGTGATTAAATACTCTTCTGGGAAAAAAAAAGTAGAGAGGGAGTGTTTCTAGGAATACAGTTCTAATAAAGTCTAAAAAGCTAAACCAAGGCCATTTAGTTACTCATCACACCAAGAAACAATTCTGGATCACACTGGTTACCCTATGTTAACATGCTTCAAGCTAGTAACAATGGGTAACCTTGATCTCTCTTCACTTCTTAGTTTGGCACCAAGATGATGAAAGCTGGGATTTTCGAATGAGTCACCAGGAACAAATGATTTTCAAAGGACACACCTTGAAGTTTGAACCAGGTGAGACCAAGTAAGAAATAAAAACATTACAACATTTTTGACCTCTTAAACTTTTCAGTAATTCAGTTTAGTTCAATCAATAGCATGTTTGTAGCTTAAATCCATACAGCTCTCCCCAAGGGAATGAGCCCTCACTGTGAATAGTCAAGAGTGTGGTTAACCAATCAAGTGCCAAAATAGTACATTTTAACTTTTTGTTTTTGTGGACATTCTCCTAAAATATACTATATACTTCCTGCCATCTTAAACAGTATAATGAACCTATAAACAGTATAGTAAATCTTTTCTTGATGACTCTTATCATTTTAGTATTCACTTTCCTTATCTGTAAAATGAAGGGACTGGCCTAGACCAAATGACCTCTGTTGATCTTGTGATCCCATAATCATTGTAAATGACAGTTATTATCATGTTTTATATATGTATTGTGGGACATGGGACTAAGTAGATAGTAGCTCCAGCAGTTAGGTAAAGCTGGGCCTGGAGTCAAGAAAATCTTAGTTCAAACTTGGGTTCAGACACTTACTAATTATATGATCCTGGGAAAGTCACATAAACCCCTATTTGCCTCAGTTCTTCATCTGTAAAATGGGAATATACTGGAGAATGAAATGGCAAACCAGTCCAGTAACTTTGCCAAGAAAACCCTGTGGACATAGTCCATTGGATCAGGAAGAGTCTGACACGACTGAAAAACCAAACAGTACCCGGCAGTGACCATGGAACTTTTTTTCTTTGAAAACTACCTCATAGAAACATCTTTTTGTGGTCATTTGTCTTTTTTTCTCTTTCATAAAGATGGAATGAATCAATCACTTCATAAAACAAAATGTTTATGTTTGCATCCACTATGATCCTGCCACCGTGTTCTGAGTACTAAGATACAAAGACAAAATTGAAACTGTGGTTTCTGCCTTCAAGTAGCTTACAATTCTAATGAAGGAGATGCTTTCATATATAAGTATATATGGAATATAAACAAAATGAATACAAGGTAGAGAATAGGATACAAAGGAAAACCAAACCAAACCAAGGATTCTTGCCCTCAAGGGATTTGCATTGTACTTGGGGGAAATCAACCTATAAGATTAAGAACTACTGTCCAATAGACAAAGGGTTAAAGTGTATTAGTAGTTTTTGAAGAAGGAAAAGTAAATTGTCAAAAAATATCTGAAAATCTTTAAAATTACTGATAATCAGAGAAGTGCAAATTTAAAGAGAGTTCTTACTTCACCCACCAAAGTGGTGAAGATGGGAAGGTTCAATGTCGGAGGGATTATGGGATGGTAAAAGGATTCTAGACACAAGTAACATAAAAGTTATTTTAATGTTATAACCCATTTGAAGGTCCTGTTTAAACTACATGATGCATCATCTTTTCTCATTAAACGCCTTCTGTAAATGACATTTCACCTTCTGAAAAATGTCAGGGTCCAGAGCTTCAAGGGATCAATCAATTGTGGAACATTGGAGCACAGAAAGAAGCAGAGAAGGGCAGAGCAAAAAAATTTTAATATTTTCAATCATTAAACCTGCTTTTTTTGGCACAAGTTCTATAATTATCTGGCAATAAAAGCCTTCCATATTCCTGAGCTGGTAATAACCTTTTCCCTAAGACAATACTTCATTTTGTGCCTTCTGAATGCGTTTAAATCAGAGTTTGTCGTGCATTACAGTCATCTCTGTTGACATCTTATCTCTGTACTAGGTTTTGTGCTGCATGAAATCAGAGCCCCTGTCCTACATATACTTTATGTCTTCTCCAGAACCTAGCACACAGCTCTGCATACAGTAGGTATTTAATAAATACTTCTTGAATTGAGTTGCACGGGAATTGCTTCTTATGTCCCAATTTTTTTTCTCAAGAATTCTGTGCAAAGAAGCAGAATAAGCTTATATTTGGGGAGGAGAGGGGATATACTTACAGGGTGTTAAATACATATGCATGGATATGTATGTACATAGGTGGTACAGTGGACAGAGTGCCACACCTAGAGTCAGGAAGACATACCTTGCTGAGTTCAAATGTAGCTTCAGATATTAACTATATGACCTTGAGCACTAACCACTTAACCCTGTTTGCTTTAGTTTGCTTATTTGTAAAATGACCCGAAGGAAATAACAAACCATTCCAGTATCTTTGCCGAGAAACCCCCCAAATAAGGTCACAAAGAGTTGGGAACTGAAATGACTGAACAACAAATACATGTATACATATATATGTATATCATGTGTCTATATATACATGTTTATGTATATTTGAAGCATGGGGGGGGATAGGTTTGGAGGAGAGGATTTGAAACAGAGTAAGATGACATATACCTGACCTCAAACTTTACTGTAGAATGGCTAAAAGATTTCCTAGAATCGGATGAAATCTATAACTGTGAATTTGTTACAAATAAAAGGAAGAAGGCACAAAGGTGGCAGGGTTGATTCAAAGAATGAAGAGTGACCCAAAGATTTAAAGAGTTGGGAAATGTGGAGAAAGAGTTGGAAATGGTCATGTTAATGAAGTTGAATGTTTATGAGTTAATAAATCATAGGATTACCGAAATGTTTCTCTGGAGGAAATGTGTAACAAGGATACAGAATTGAAGAGTCTAGTTCAGGGATTTTTAACCATTTTTGTGTCACAGAGCCCTTTAGTAATCTGGTGAAGCCTATCGACCCCTCTGAGGAATGTTTCTAAATACATAAAATAAACAAGATTACAAAGGAAACCAATTATATAAAACACAGTTTAAAAAAATTCACACACCCCAACTTAAATCCTTTTAGACTGAATGTTGTTTCAATACAAGCCATCACATTGTGAGAGAGAGCAAAGGGTTAAGTTTCCACAGGCCCCCAGAATGTGGTAACACAACTTAAAGGAAACAACATTAGCCTTCTTCTCATTGGTTGCCCCCAAATCTGGTATGTAGATATGCATAAGTAAGCAATTGAAGGATGTTTCCTTCTGATTGGGTGGAAGGGTCAAATGAATAGTTATGATAATAAAGGACTGTCAATTGAAACTCTCATTAGCTGTCTCCAAAGTTGGTGCATGAGGGATTATAAAACACCATCTTCTGATAGGATACTACTTCATGAATAATTATGGTAATGAAGGATTGAGATTGCTTTGCACTGATTAGTTAGTTAGTTGAGAAGAGATTGGGAGCCCACCTCACCAACCAATGGTGAGACCTAATAGGGGAGTGGGCCTCGTTAGGATTAGCATAACAGAAGCCTGCAAGCTTCCTCAATTTGCACTCCCTGACTGACATCCTTTGAGCGTCAAGGCCTGTGCCCTTTCTCATGAGAAAGAATAAAGGACTCTTTCTGCTTTCCAACTCCAATTCTGATTTTAAAAATCTGGTAGTGGTCTCTATCCCACACAACACGAACAAGACTATCAAGAGAAACGAAGACTGCTAGCAAATCAATCTAGAGTGAAAGAGCAGTTTTTTAGTAAGGAACAAAGGTAGTTTCTTTAAGGATCCTTGACTACCACCTAGGCTCATCTGAATGGTGGTTGTGGAGCAAAACTAGTTCTCAATGTCTCTCCTCCTTTAATGTAATTTAATATATAGGCTAGTACCTTGATCTGGTGCAGTGGATAGATTGAATTTGGTGTCAGGAAGACCTGGGTTTGAATCTTGCCTCTGATACTTATTAGCTGTGTGATCCTGGGCAAGTCAATTAACTTCTCTGGATCTCAGCTTTCTCTTCTATAGAGCACAGGGTTTAGAGATCCTTCCAACTTTAAATGTGAGATACTAAGTGATCTAAAAGTCTGGTGTCGTGCTCCTATCTAAGCTGAGCAGTAGACATGTTTGCAAAAATTTTGAAAGCAACTATTTCTTCAGCTCATGAGGCTTCATTCCCACACATAGAGAACTCAGAGGGCTCAAGAGAGCAGTATCAAGAAAACAGTCATTCTCAGGCACTGAGATTTCAGCGTTCATCCACTGGGCAAGTCCTCACTCACAGGGCTGAGCCCAAAACTAGATCCATGAAACAAAGACTCTCACCAGCACTACTCTCTGGAAATCATAGCGTGGGGAAGCTGCACTTAGAATCAAAGGGTATGTGGTCTCAACTTTATTCCCCATTATTTACCTTGCACTCTATTTTAAGGAAGTGTGCTTTTTCACTGGTATGTTGCCTGTCAGGGCATTGGCACCCTCATAGTTCAAGTTTGATTTTAGAATGAAAGGAGGCAGTCTTAAGTCATTGAACAGTTAACAAAGGGAGGTTTACTTAACTCCAATATAGCAAGGATATGCAGTAGGATACAGTGGAATTCATCATCTATAAGGGCAGTCCTTCTTATCTCCCCTTGGAAACCATCTGGTCAACAGATCAGATTGTGAAGACCATGTAGCCTGCAGACAATCACCAAGTCAGAAGAGCTCTGATCCCTTGTGGGTGGGACTTAGGTAACCAGGAAGCTTAGTCAAAGGAGGCAGGGATCTGTTAGGTATCAAGGACAGTAATGCCTTTGAGGAAAAAAAACTTAAATTACTGGGAGTCTGGGGTGGGGGGAGTGAAGAAGGGGAAGCACTAAAGAAAGGGAGAAGAAAAAGAGGGAAAGGAATAAGTACAGCATACAGAATAAATACATCACCTATTCTGTACCAAGTACTGTACTAACAGCTTTTACAAATATTTCATTTGATCCTCACAACAAACTTGAGTCAGGTGTTATATTATTCTCATTTTACAGTTGAGGAAACTAAGGCAGATAGACTTGCTCTGGATCACATGGCTAGTAAGTGTTTGGGGCATCATTTGAACTCAGGGCTTCCAGACTTCCCATGATTCTAGAAGAATCCTACTAGATACTGGTCTTATCACAATGCCCCATGATTAATTGCTGATTGCTCTGGGGGAATTTGAAGAGAGGAAAAATGGGGATCTGGAGCTATGCTTTTGATTAGATGATGGACATAAAAAAAGTTATAATAACCTGAACCTTTGAGATGTTACATATAAAATATCTCAATGCCTATCCAATCACACAAAAAAAATCTGAACATATAAAATATAGTAGGTAGAGGACAGATAATACTAAGGCCCCTTTCAGCTCTAATGATCTCTGATTCTAAATGCAAAGGATCAGCTTTAAGAAAACCTGACATTGAGTGTAAAAATCCAGACAGATGAAATAGGCATAATTCTTCTACAAAAGGATTCGTAGTTTGACATCAGGATTCACATCAGGGTTTCTTCAAATAGTTCCCATAGTGGATTTAATATGATTTAATTTACCAAAATTCTATTTGTACATAGCTTTTCAAGATTCTATCAATTACATAAAATGAAATACACCCATTTCCCGCCTCCCCCCTACACACACACCAAAAATAGCATTCCTCAAAAATATTTTTCTAGCCTCACCACTCTTCCCTAGGGCATATATAGCAAGTCAAATAATAGCAGTCTTATTCCTTACAATGTCTCCATTCAAATTGCTATTCAGGTCACCTGTCTGAGTGGGTGTAGCTATTTGCCAGGCTGATGTATCTTATGATGTGCAGGGCAACCTTTAAATCACTGAGTTTATTAGGAGAAAGTGGTTTGCAGCACTTTAGCTTTTTCTCTCCATGCATATACATGGTAAAAAGCTATTTTCCTGCAGTGATCACCCATTTAGGAAATATTGGTTTCAGTGTGAAATTTCTATTTCCAAACTCAGTCTAAGAATGGTTTTTTTTTAATTGATTAAAAGCTATGTATTTATTCATGTTACTAAATGCAATGAATTATAACTTATACTTCATTGGCCCATGGGCATGTGCTGTGTGAGAAAGGAAATATAAGAGAAATATAATTTGATGATTATGCTGATAAAGATTTGAAAATATTAGGTTTACTGGGTATATTGGAGCACACTTACAGTCCTTGCTGCTGAGGAGGCTGAGGCTGGTGGATAGCCTTAGTATGGGAGTTCTGAGCTAGAATGGGGCTGAGAGAAATTATTATTAATAATCAAGGATTTGGGGAGATTGAGATTTCCTCCTTTTTCTTTTATCCTGATTGCAAGACCTCAGTCTCTGAATTTTGAGCTAACTTTCTCCTCTATCCACACCCACCCCAAGTGGAGCAGCCATTGTGTTCCACTCAGGTTTAGTGGGGATAAATTCTTTGAATAGATTGCGCAAGACTAGGGGTAACTTAAGAACTAAGTGACATAATCAAAGTTCAGCAGCAGCCCCTCATTGTAATATTCATTCTCTCATTAATTGTTAACCGATCAGAGTTGATTGCCATCCTCTTCTAAGGACAGATAAAACTATGACCCCAGTCCACCATGATTGTCTTTGGTCTAAGAGAGAGATGGTCAAATGACTATCCTTTCATTAAAGTGCTGGCATCATTAATAAAATGATTATATAACCCAGAAATGATGTCTCTCAAACCTTTTTAGATGCCACAGGGCTAAAGCCAATGTGGTGTCCATGCAAAGTTTGATACTGATTTGGTGAGCCTCCAGGCTAGCTAAGGAGGAGCAAACTAGTTCAGGTCAGAAAAATGAAACAGGTTAAAGTTTCCAAGCTGATCAGTATTGAGGTTGAGTCCATCAGTAGCTGCTGTACTTACAGCCTGGGAAAAATAGAGAGACTCAACTCTCAAAAAAAAAAATACGCATATGTGTGTGTGTATATATGTAAACCTAATCCTTGGGGAAGCAAAGGGGGAGGAAAGGAGGGAAAGGAATAAAGTATTTATGTAACAGCTGTTCTGTACCAAGTACTATGCTAAGAGCTTTTATAAATTATCTCATTTGAGATATATATACATATACACATACAGTACGTATAATGACAATACACATCACCATATAATGTGTGATTTCACGATCCAGGGCAAGTCCCCACTCCTCCACAAAGCTTATCCTAATGGCTACACCACACATTGATCTCTTATCTGAATTCTTAATATGTCTATTATCTGTATTGTACAATTTATCACTTTATTATTATTGTTTTATTCAATACTTGCTATAGGTGAGTTCGTCTTATCTCTCCAACCAGATTGTGAGCTCCTAGACGGTAAGGATTGCTTTTAACAGATATCATATTTCAAGAAATCATAAAAGAAAATTGTCCAGATCTCTTAGAACCAGAGGAAAAAGTAAAAATAGAAAGAATCCACCAGTCACCATCTGAATAAAACCTCAAAATGAAAACTTCCAAGAACATTGTAACCAAAAACCCGTAACTTTCAGGTAAAAGAAAAAAATAATAGAAGCAGGCTGAAAGAAAGCATGTGAATATCAAGGAGCTACAGTAAGGATAATATTCAATTTAGCAGCCGCCACCACAAAGAAGAAGAATGCTTAGAATACACTATTGCTGAAGGCAAAAAATGTAGTCTTATAAGCAAAAATTATGTACCCAACAAACCTGAGTACATTTCTACAGGGGAGAAAATCGATCTTTAAGGAAATAGAGGACTACTAAGCATTCTTGATGAAAAGACCAGAGCTGGGTAGAAACTTTGAAATGCAAACACAGAAATCACAGGGAAAATAAAAAACTAAATATTACTGAGCAACATAAGGGACTAAGCAATTATAATTCTAATATGGGGAAACAATACATGTGTTCCCTCAGAACGCTAATATTATCAGGGGATTATAGAGGGAGCCTGATAAAACAGAAAGTCTAGGAGTGATTGTGTTATGTTTTGGTGATCTTAGAAGAGGAATAGAAAGGGAAAAAAATAGGAATGGGGAAAGAAGAAGCATGGGGAAAAATTTCTCACATTATTTTAAGTTTTTGGCATTACTACTTCTGTAGATCCTGAGATTTCTGTACTAAACCCACTAGGAAGGTACAAAAATCTACCTTTTTTAAACTTAGAAATCCATGAAGAAAGTCTTCATGATCGTAATAATGCTTATCATCAAAATATCTCAAATAATTATTGAAATGCTTATTTGTATTCGTCTCTGAGCTAGGCATCATACAAACAAATACATTTCCCACCCCCTAGGAACTTATATTGTAAGAAAGCTGAGGTAAGAAGAAACAAGCAGAGGACAGGAAGAACTGAATACTAAATTATTAACTGATCACTAGACAAGATGAAGTTTGCTCTGTATATAAGTAAAGAGGAAGAGGAGTAATGCTGTTGTTCAATCATTTGTGTCTGACTCTTTATGACCCCATTTGGGGATTTCCTTGGCAAAGATACTAGAATGGTTTGTAATTTCCTTCTCCAGCTCATTTTACGGATGAGGAAACTGAGGCAAAGAGGGTTAAGTGACTTGTCCAGGGTCACATAGCTAGTAAGTGTCTGAGCTTAGATTTTGAACTCAGGAAGGTGAGTCTTCCTGACTTCAGGTCTGGCACTCTATCGACTGCACCACTTATGTACTTTGGTATATTTTGTTTTTGTCTAGATTTCCCTCTTTAACATTTTCTTCCCTCCCACCTTGGCCTACCCTTGAAATTTATAATTTAGAACAAGACAAATGAAAACAATGTATGGTATCATGTTGCAAAAATATATACATATATATATATATATATTTTTAAAAATTCTTGTAACATAAGTTTATTGTTCTGTTTTCTTATTAAGCTGTGTTAACATTGTAATGTGTATTTTAAATTGAAATATAAAAATCAGGCATAAATTCTGGTCCACACATAAGTCAATGAATTAATAAAGGGGAAAATGACTTCAGAAAATGCAAAAATGGATGTAAAGTGAATGAAATCATACTCGATATAGGATCAAAGAATATGAGAAAATTTGTAAGTCTGCAAATGATTGAAAATGAAGTAACAGAGAAATGACATGGGAGTTTTAGACTAGGCAATAGAAAAACTTGCTATTGTGATAACCTACGAAGGAGAGCAGTATATAAAGAAGTTCAGCATTTAGAAATCAGCTCTTTCCTTCCAAAGTCCAAGAGAAGAAGGCAACTGTCTTTCTCAGCCCTTTTAAAAGCAAAGCAAGAAATCTTTTTGAACAGAATTGAATGCTGCCAGTTGTGTGCTTATCTTGCATAGCTGTGACTGGAGTCATAACCAGTTATGAGGGACGAGCCAAGAAGCTGCTACAATTCATGGAAAACACATGGGGTAGCCAGAGTGCTTGGATGAGAATGAAGGGCCTGGAGTTAGACACTTCGCAGCTGTGTGACCCTAGGCAAGTCATCTAACTTCTGTTTATCTCATTTTCCTCATCTGTGGAATGGGGATAAAAATAGCACTCACTTCTCAGGATTGTTGTGAGAATCAGATGAGATGATAATTGTAAAGTGTATAACAGTGTCGGGCTCAGAATAATATCTATATAAATGTTGTTGTTGTTATTTTGTTATTATTATTATGTAATTAAATTAATTAAAGGGGCAGCAGTGGATAGAATGCCTGACCTGAAGTCAGGAAGATTTATCTTCCTAACTTCAAATTTGGTTTCAGACATTTACTAACTATATGACCCTGAGCAAATCACTTAACCCTGTTTGCCTTAGTTTCCTCATCTGTAAAATGATCTGGGGAAGGAAAGGCAAACTATTTAGTAGCTTTGCCCCCATTGAGACTTAGGGAACCTGTAGGACTTGTAGCTTTGCCAAGACAAACAATCCCAAATGGGCTCACAAAGAGTTGGACAAGATTAAAACCACTAAACGATGACAACATTCACTAAAGCTCACTGATTTCCTTGACCAACCCATCATAAAAGGGTATCTATGAAAAATGATGCCTAAGAGTGGGCAAAGATACAGCCAGAAGGTTTATTCTTCACACCAGCGCGCACTTATCAGCTGATGGAGCTGCAATACAGTAACCATGGTGGCATTAGATGGAAAGAAAAAACTATCATGCCCCAATATACATGCAAGGCAACTGTCAGATGTCAGCTTTCCAGTCTACCCAAAGCCAGAAGTTATACTATCACAGAGAAGTAGCCAAAATAATTCCTCCACAGTTTTAAAGGCCTAACATTGGCTATTTTCCTACCACATAGCTACCAAAACAAAAGCAGATATGTAGGCTTCATTTCCCATGCCTTTAGGTCTGGCACTCCATCTCTATCATAATCTTCTTTGCTTACATAAAACATAATTGTTTATTCTCTCTTCTGTGGCTAGAAGCCAGAAAGCCCTAGAGATCAGTGTCATACAACGGCACCAATGACAGAATGTACTAGAATGTAAAGATTAAAGTCAAAGGAACAAGACTAGCACTTATGGCATAGTTGAAGGAAACAGTACATCCCTCAGTCTACAAAAAAAACCAAACAAACAAACCCAAAAACTTAGAAAAGGACCAGGCTCCTTGGGACATCCAAGGAGAAAAAACAGTGAGGAATCTTTCCATCTCAGGTCATCATAGGGAAATGCAGAGATCTGAATGCAGTGGGGATGGTTATAGCCGGGAAGGTTAATGTTTCACAGGTAACACCGCCCATGCCAGGTGTTAGACAGGAGACATAGGAGGATTTCTAACAGGTGTTCTAGCACAGGTTCACTCTTGACCTGGGCAGACAAGAAGGCAGCTTCATAGGGGTTAAATAAGCTTACTTTATTCCAGTCTAGTCTTCTCAAGAGGGTTGCTGATAATAGGAGCACCAACTCCTACAGCTTCCCTAATTACTCTTCTCACAGGGGTGGGCAAGAATATAGTAGGAGCTGCAAGTCCTACAGGTCCCCTAAGCCTCAATGGGGGCTGGTTGAGGCAAACACAGATTCCCCCCAAGCCTTGATGGGGCTGATTAAGGCATGTCTAGCATTATACTGTCAATTTCCCCTGTGGGTTCCCCACTTACTGATCATTACCCATTTGATTTATAGGGCAACAGATAAAGAAGGCATCTTGCCAACATTAAGCTCACAGGTTAACTTTAACAGTATCGCCATTCAGTCCAAGTGTAATAAATATTACATTATGTCATCCCCATATCTCACTGTGCAGTTGTAGTAGGAATTGTTTATAGCCAGGATCCTGGAAAATTATATCTAGGATCCTTGAAACTACAATCTAAAAAGAATAATGAAATCCTCCTTATTTACAGTTAGGCATACAGAGCTTTGCCAGCATAGAGACTATGGTTGTGTACTAGGGAAAGAAGCATAGAGAGGTCTGATGCTGGGCAGGAAACAAGTACAAGAATCAAATGATATCTCTGTACCTTTAACCCCACAGCTAGCCCTGAGACCCAATGTCCACTGAGGAGAGGGAGAATTAGCTGTGGGAGAATCAGCTGTAGACTACAGCAAGGAGTGGTCACAGTCTGAGACTACATACCTGCAAAGCAGCAAGATCGGGAGTGATCAGCAGTTGTATGACTGACCCTGGAATATTATTTTAGATTCAGCTCAAATCTGAGCTAAGGCCTATAACAGATTAACCAGGGCAAGCAATCTCAGACTAAGGGGTAGCCTGCAGTTCTATCACTCTGAATTTTTAGACCTTTCTGGGTAGAGAACAAAGGCTGGGACTGGATTCAGGAAGTGCTGAGTAAACACTTCCTAGCTGTGTGATCCTGGGTAAGTCACTTAACTTCTGTCTGTCTCAGTTTTCTCAATAATAAAATGAGGAAAATAATAACACCTACCTTACAGGGTTGTTGTAAGGATCAAATAAAATACCATTTGTAATGCACTTAGTACAGTGTCTAACATACAGTAAGTAGACCCTTAACAAATGCTTATTCTCTTCCCACCCCCATTTTGTTCCTGGTGCTACAAACCTCAGTGTTCTTCTCACTACCTCTCAGGGGGGAAGAGTTCAATAGCCTCTTAATTAGTCTCTCCCTCTCATTTCCCCCTCTCCAAAAGATACATTGCTTCTTTCTAAAGACAAATCTGACTATGTTATTCCTCTATTCAAAAACCTCTTCAAAGGTTCCCTACTGCTTATAGGAAAAAAAGTTCTAACTCCTAAGTGAGACATTCAAGGCTCTCCACAAACCTGGCTAATTTTGTAATCTCCTACTGCTCGCTTTACCCATTCCCATTACTTGGCCACACCTGATTACTTGACCATGCTGAATCTACCCTATATCTTTATTTTGTTATACCTGTAGCATGATGCCCCACCCCATCCCCAAACCTATCTCGTCCCTTCAAAATTCTACACATCCTTCAAGGACTAGATCCTATTTCACCTCCCCCATGAAGCCTTAGGTTCTACTGTAGAACAAAGCAACGTCACCCTTTTCTTCTATCAACAAGAGTAAGATTTGACTGGTTTGTATGCTTTCTAATTGCTAGCACCTTCTTGTTCCTTACCAGATTTCCTAACCACCTATTTACCTGCAGGGAAGGATATAAGGCTCTTTCTTGTACTCCTGCTATTTGAAAACAAGTCCCTGACCATCCTTGGCATTTTAAAGGCATATTTTTTTTTAAAGTACAGCTCCTTGCACATAGAAATCACACAACAAATTTTTGTTCATTTGAATTACTAAAGAAGTGCAGGGAAACACATCAGATAAGATCATAAACTTAGAGCTAGAAAGAAGATTAGTAGCTCTTGATTCCAATCACTTCATTTTACAAATGGAAACTGAGGCACCAAGATGTGTCACGTCTAGTATCACATGGTCAATATCTGAGGATTTGAAAACAAGTCTAACTCTAATTCCACCATTCTATCCACTCTTCCATACTGTCATGGACAGAGGAGGAAAATAACAATTCATAGATGAAAAATGTGAAAGTCTTACAGTTATTCAAAAGTCAGTAACTCTACTCTATCCCTACAGACTTGATAATTAAAACTCCAAAGTAATTTGTATAGATCCTATGTAAAAAGTCAGAGATATGATAGGAATTAAAAGGAATTTTCTCACTCCACACCCCTCAAACCTGAACTAATTGTAGATAGTATAAAAGCAAAAGAATTCAAAGGACAGATCTGACCCATACGATTTTGGTTGCTGGCTAGATACGATTATGTGTACGACTCACAAAAGAATTGGAACAGCACTGATGCAATATCACACCCAAAGAGCAGTCAATACTTCCCTGTGTAGCATCGGACACACAGCTGCTGAAATTTAGTGAAGAACTATCAGGAGGTATAATAGTTCAGCAGTGAAACAGCAAATTCATCCTTTTCCTATCAGAAATGTGGAAATCTGTGGGACAGTATGCACCTGTGCATATAAGGACAGGGGACTTTCCTCACTGTTTATTTTGCTGTGTGGCTAATTAAATCATTTTTGCTTTGAATTTGTTTTCTCTGGTCTGTAAAAAAAACAAAAACAAAAACATCAATGGGGACTTGAGAGCTGTAGTTCTGAACAGATGCCTTATTCAAGCACACCTTAAAGCTGGTGAAATTTTTTCACCTATATTTGAGAGGGGGAATGGGTCTTAGGCTATGTTTGTATTGCAATTACATGCCTATATATCTTACATCTGCTACTAGACCATAAATTCCATGAAGGTAGGAACAATGTTTTTAGGGACAGGCCTAATACGGGCAGCCTGTTAGAGCAGGTTCAGATTTGGGGGTGAATTGAGGTACTCATAAGTCATTGAACCGTTAACAAAAGGAAGTTTACTAAAGTCTAATATAGCAAAGATGCCAGTGGCACATTCCCTCACCCCACCACCAAATGAATCTGTTCAGCAAGGAAAGATATTCTGACTCATGTCTTCAGGCAGCCAACAAGGGAAAGAGGTTCCACTTCATATAGGTGGGGCCTTTCATATCCTTAGGTGACCAGGAAATTGCATCAAGGGAAGCTGAGACCAATCAGATCCTTAGGATAGCTTTGTTGCCTTTTAGGGAAAAACTAATCCCTCTTGCAAGGAAACAGGGAAACTTTCTCCTATCACACATGTCTTATTTAATCTTTATATACCCCACACAGCTAGTGTAATCCTTGGTATATAGTAGGCATTCAGTAAATAGTTACTGAATTGAATTGTTGAATTCAGTACCTTGCCTGGGAAAATAGTGCCACCTACTGCACCTTCTCTACTTCTTTTCCAAATCATCTTAGACTTCAGGCAAAACGAAACCCTCCTATATACATCCATGTGATCAATTTCTGGACTAGGTCAAGTCTAATATGGACAAGTTTCAACGGGGAAAGCATGATATGGAAGTCTTGGACTGTTGTTGCCTTCTGGGGATCAGTGACACCAAAGGAGAGAAGGGCCAATGATGGAGAAGTAAGCATCAATGAAGATTGGGGAGGAAGGGAGGTTCTTTTCATCACTCAGATACTTGCTGCCCAGTATTCCTTTAGCAGGGACTTCACAAAGTTTGAAGACTGGACAGAGCAAGACACAGCTACAGCAGCTACTAGAATCCAACTCGATTTACCCTGAAAACTAAGTGGAAATGAGATCAATATTAAAGACAGGAGAGAAGAAGGGAAGAAGGTCAGGGTCAGAGACAAGGAAGGAAAGAGCCAGAGCCACAAAGGAGATCCATCTAGCAGAGCAAAGAGGAGAACAGACAATGGAAAAATGGAAACAATGGTAAGGCAAAATACATACCAATCTCTCTTAGCTTGCAGATCCAATCATATATGATTCTCAGAAACAGAAAAACTCCTCAGTTGCATACTCATATTCTCACTTTATTCCTTTTGGGAATAATAAGTACAATCATTGTTTTTCCCCAGTAAAAACATATCCATGACCACATGATCCAACCACACCAACTTCCCCTCCCATTACTGAATACATAGTGCTCTGCTCCTCTTTGTTCTAGTTAATTAAGTTTTAATAGTTGGGCTTTCCCCCATTCATTCAACTTTGTCAGCTTTTCTCAGGGACTTTGCACCATATCCAAAGCCCCAAAATACTCCCTATAATGTCTATGCTGATCCCTCTGCTACCAAAGCCTCGGGGAACTCTGGAGCACTGATATCTGGGATTCTGTGGAAACTCCTCCATGATTGCTGGGAGGTAGTGGGAGGTAGTCTAGGAGCTTAGCCTAATACAAGAAATAAAAAGAAATTAACCTTAGGCAAAAAGAAAGACAATAGATTTATAATAGCAATACCACCTCAGTCATTAAAATATTCAATGAATTCAACCTTGTAATATTTCTTTCTGTTCCTGACTCCTTCCTTTCCTTTCCTCTCTCCACCTTCTACTTTTTAACCCCATGAAGCATTTTCCACTGTCACCACCCTAGCTTGTGTCCTTAATTGATAATGGAATTTCTAGAATCACTCCTGAACATAGATGCCTGCCTTAAGTCTTCTTTCTATCCTTCACCCCTCATCCTTCCTGCAGTCAGCCATCCCTTGGAAAAATCTGTCATTACCCTGCTCAGAAACTCCCACAGGTCCTCAGGATCCACAAAATAAAGTTCAGTCTCCTTCTTTTATTTGAAGTCCTCCATAATCTGGTTCAAACCTACTTTGCCAGTGTTCTTGCCTTTTATACCCATTTCATGAGGCCTCCAAATAAACTGATCACAACACAACACAACCCCAAACATACATAAGCAGATATGTCAATAATAACATATTACAGAGCAAATTGATAGAGGACATAAAAAACACCTGGTGACTACATAAATAAACACCTTCTAATTTTCTGTTTCTTTACTGGTTGCTTCTCCCTGCCTAGAACCAAACATGACTGAAAAATGACTTAACAACAGCAACAGCAGACAGGATGTCACTGAGGAAAGATTAGGGATGTGGAGTTAGGGGCCTGAATTCAAGTCTCAGGTAGGCTACTTATTACTGATGTGATCTCAGGTAAGTCATTTTAACCCCTTATTGGCCTCAGCTGCTTCATTTTATAATGAGGGGGTTGGATTGGATGACTTCTAAGGTCCTTTCTAAGCAGCTGGGTAGTGTAGTGGATAGAGCACTGGGCCTGGAGTCAGGAAGACCTGAGTTCAAATCTGACTATGGATGCTTACCAGTTGTGTGACCCTGGGCAAGTTATTTAACCTCTGTCCTCCTCAGTTTCTATGGCTGTGAAATGGGGATAATATGAGTATCTACCTCTCAGGGTTGTTGTGGGTATCAAATGAGACAATATTCGTAAAGCACAATGCCTGGAACATAGTAGGGTCTGCATAAATTCTTGTTTTTCCTCTACCCATACTTGATTCCCAGTGCTACCAACCTAGGACACTTCCTCATTAACTCTCAGCTGAGCAAGTTCAATAGCTCTTACTTTAAATAACTTTAAATGGAATAATAACAGGAACTACCTTCTACAGTTATGAGGATTAGATGAGATAATGTCTGTAAAAAATGCAAAGAACGGGTCCTGGCATACAGCTGGCAGTATATAAATGATTGTTCCTTTCCCTAAATCTATGATCCTGTGATTCTCTTCTTATTTCAATTCTACTTGTCCTTCAAGGCCTAGTTCAAGTTCCTTTCTCCTCCATGAAGGCCTCCTAGAGTAACTCTTTATCATTGACTATACTGTTCACGTGGCTATTTAGCTCATACTGTTTTTCAGCTTTTTCCTGTGAAGCCTTTCCATTTCCAGTGTTGTCACCACCTGGTCCTAGTTCCCTGTCTCTTTTTCGCATGATGCAAATTTTCCTATAGCAGGAACATGTATTACCAACCATCTTCTAGGTACTTCTTCTAACACACTCCTTAAAAGGAAAGTATTTCTGCTTTCTTAGCCTAACATGTCATCAGAACCAAAAGCTTTGCCTTATACCCTAATGCTATACAAGGTCTAACAGGTGCCTTTAAAATGAATGAAATAACACTAAGTATTTTTCAACTGTTGATCCATCAACACCTTCTTACTTCAATGTCAAAGAACCTCAAAGCCTTGTTTTGAATGGTGATCCAACTCAAAGACCTACAGCACTGAGTATGCATCAGTATCTAACAAATCAAAAAAAAAATCTCCATCCTAGTCAACCCTATGAAAACAGATGGCAATCAGGATCATAGCACTGATTTCTCCTTTTATCATCCATTTTTAAGAATTTTAAAAATGAATGCTTTACATATGACTGGCTCTAAAGTGATTTTCCAAGGTTGTTGGAAGATTCAAATGAGATAATAAAGCACTTTTTAAGTCTTAAGCCACTATACAAATCTCAGTTACTAATTTCTCTTTCAGGGCCAATGGGGAATAGTAGATAGAGGGCTGAACTTGGAGTGAGAAAGATCTGGGTTCAAATCTCACCTAGGTCAGATATCCTTCTCTCCTTGCTTTTTGCTTTCTTCATTTTGATTGCTCTCTTTTCTTCTTCCTTCCTTCTCTTCCCTGATACTTGAGCCAATGTTGGGAAAAAGGAGAAAGGCTGGCATGCAGAGGGAGCCCTAGTGACTCAGAAATACATCAGGAGACAGCTTGACTGATGAATTTAATTGTGTGCTTACTGTAGGATGATAGCAAAGGTATAATTAGACAGGCACCATAACTCAGTATTTAGGCCTTGTTTTCCTCAACTATACTGTAAGCTCCTTAAGGATAGGGAATATGTATGTATATATATATATATATATATATATATATATATATATATATATATATATATCAGACTCATTAGGCACAGTAGCCATTTAAAGCTTTTTAACTGAGCCTCTGAATTCTCCCTTCCCCTGGAACTCAGTATAGTGTGTTCCACATGATAAACATTTAAACATTTGCTGATTTCATCTTGCCTTTTTGATAATCCATTTTGCTTAGTTTGACATGGGAATTTATGCCTATATGTGAGTTAAGTGTGTTTGTCTGCAGCACATCCTGTGTTCTAATAGCCTAGATGTTTAACAAGTAGGAGACAAGGGTGATTGTGGGCAGAAGTGGGAGGAGGTCTTGACAGCAGAAGGAGATAGCAGTTCATTTTTTTTCAGAAGCTTTTTAACCAGTCTGTAAGGCTGCCCTTAACCCTATCTTCTGACATTCAGTGAAGACCTGCCTTCACTTGAATCTCCTATCTCTGTCTAGAAATTGACTTTCCTCTTTGATGTGTTTCATATAAATACTAGGCTTCAAAACAAACAAACAAAATACATCGAGGAAAAGAAAAACATTGAAAAACAGCTACCATTAAAAGCTTTAGCATTAACAGGCTCGTGTAAGTGTAGGAAGGGAGAAGGAGAGCACAGAAGCAGCTGATATTACATATAATCGCTATTTCAGTGGGGAAAGGGGCTACAGAAGTTTCCATATTCTCTTAGTCATTGTCATACCATCTCTGAGAGTACCCATGCAGACATGCTGCCACCACTTAGCTTTCAACAACAGGGAGCTGTTATCAGCTGCCCCTTTTTGGGTCTTCTGAGGGTTTATTTCTGAGAGAAAATATCTAACAGTGGAATCTGTTGGGTGGGACTGGTGAGCAGGCGCCTCAGGGGCTACACATAATATACTGACAGATCATGCCTGTGAGCGACTACCCCAGTTTACGAGCAATATGCATTTTTTGCTAGCAACTAATACAACATTTTTGCTGTCATCTGACCAGAGCGGGCAGAGTAGAGTTAGACTATCAATTCCTTTGTTCTGGATATAGAACAATGGCATCATCCTTCAGATTTGGCCTAAAAGACATATATCTGATCCTCTGCAATTCATTTGCAGCAATTATATTTATATAGTCTACATCTAAACAGTGTTGTAATTAAATCTGTTATAAAATGCTGTGTTTCTCAGCACTTACTAGCTGTGTGACCTTAGGCAAGTCACTTAACCCCAATTGTCCAGCCTTTCCTCCTCCAAAAAAAAGAATTTAGAGAAATAAATTTTCCCCTAAGTACTGCTTTGGTTGCATAACCATAAATGTTGGTATAATGTCTCATTGTTGTCATTCTCTTTAATAAAATTATTGATTGTTAAAAAATAAAATAAAATTCTGTTTAAAATCACTATGTATGTGACCTTGGACAAGTCCCTTTAATGTCTCCAGGCCTCAGTTTCCTCCTCTATAAAATGAAATTAAACCAGAAGATCTCTAAGCTGGTAGCCCAGCTTCATGTTAAAGACCTTCCCACTCCAAACCTCTGATCCTAGGATCTTATGAGTTTGTTTAGCTTATTGGCAATTAGATAATAAGGCTCAAGAAAGAAGAAATCATTTATGTTGGTTGTGGAAGTTTAGGCCAGCACAAAGTGAAAATACAGAGTCAATTCTTCGTTATCAGGGAGTGGATTATCAATTTTGTGGTGATCAGGGGCCTCCTCTCCCCAAATTCAGGAGTCTAAAGACATACCAGGAAGTGATTGGAACCCAGCAAAACGTATGTAAATATGACCAAGTTTCTTTTGGACTAAATATATCTGATTGATAGGGCTTTAAATTATAATGGAGAGGAAGGGAGAAATCTGACAATATGTATTTGCCAAATCAGATACCACAGAGATTAGCAGGTTACAGAACAAGAAGGAAAATATTAAGTGAAAAGACCTAGGTAATTCACAGAAGACAACATCCAAAAAAAGGGGGCAGTAATTAAATTTGGTCTCTTAAATATCTATACACAAATGAACAAATTAGGGGTAGTAAATAAGATGAATAGGATGACTAACTGCAAGGAGATAAAACTCATCGATACAACTCATAGTGAATATGTATGGTTGTGGTCAATTTATTCAAAAAGAATAAAAGGACAGGATAGTTTCAGAATCAAGGAGATGTAGAAATGCATTCATTTTTGTGCGTATGTGTTTGTATGCATGTATCCATATATCACATATGCATATATGTGCGTATATATTCACACATATGTAGCTTCATGTGTACATATACATGCATGCATGTGTTTATAGTTATATTTATATTAATATTCATTATATATATAAACCAAAGTATTTAATTGGTAATATATATATTTATAGTATCATCAATAAAGGATAGATTTAATATTTCTGCTTTTCTGAATTATCTTGTGAAGTTTTATATACTAACACACGGCAAATTTTTGTGAAAATTCCATACATACTTGAGAAACATGTATACTTTTTCTATTCCATTCAATAATTGCCAGTTATCATATTTCCTATAATTCTATTTATGTCCTTGACTTTTTATTACTTATTTAAATTGCTCTAGGTATGAAAGGGATACATGAATATCCTCAACTATTATACTTTTACCATCTATTTCCTTTGCTAGTCATGGCGGGACATATGTCTAATCCCAGCTACCTGGGAGGCTAAAACTGGTGGATCTATTGAGATTGGGCATTCCGAGCCTCTGCAGATTAGATGTTAATCTAAGTTCACCTTCAATAACGAGACACCAGGAGCAGTGGGGTTGTTAAGTGGCCTAAGAAGAGGAGAACTTGCTCAGGTCAAAAACAAACCAGGTTAAATATGCTGCCAATCAGCACTGGTGTTGGCCCATGAATAGCCTACTAGCCTACGGGAGATGGTGCAATTCAGTCTTTTTTTTTTTTAATCTACATTCCCTTTGTAAATCATTTAACTTATTGTTTAAGTACTTAGATGCAAAACCATTTGATGCATATATTAAATATTTATACATAGTCATCCTGTTACCTTTAAGCACCATGAATATGACTTTCTTTTTTGTCTCTTTAAATCAAATCTATTTTTGCTGTTGTCTTACAAGATAACATGATTGCTATTTTGAGTTGATATGAAGCATAATAGAATTTGCTCTAGCCCCTTATTTTTATTCTCTGTATATTTTTATTTTTCAGGTGTATTTCTCATCAACAACATATTGTTTAATTCTGTTTTCTAACCTATTTTTTTGGCCTGTTCTGTTTTATGGTTGAGTTCAGCCCATGCAGTTCACAACTGTAATGATTATTGTATATTCCTTTCCATCTTAATATATTTTTTTCTCTTTTTGACCTCCACATCTCCTTCTTTACTAAAAAAATGAGAGAAGAATGCATTCAATATTACTAATCTTTAGTTGAAGCAAAAATACTTCCACTCCACTTACCCCTCCTTTCTTCCTTTCACTCAGGTCCTGATCACAGGCTCTTACTCCTTTTTGTCCTTCCTTTTAAACCCACTTCAGAAGTTAAAGTTTGTTTTGCTTATGACATCTATCCATAATTTACCCTCCTTCTTATTTTTTTCCCTCTCCTTGTTCCCTCCTGTTTTCCTGTTGAATTGAATATATTTCTATTTCCAACTTTGTGTGTATAAGTTGGTGTCTGTGTTCTGCCTCCTTTTTCTGGTTTGGATGAAAGCGAAGTTCAAGAGACATATGGTCCCTCCATCCTTTCTTCCATGTTTGTGTCTACTTCTTGCATATCTCAATTATGTGAGATAGTAAGTTCCACTCCTTTCTTCACTCTTTCTTCCATAATGTATTCCTTTTTCTCTCCCTGACAACAGAAAAAAAGGAAGAGCTGTTCAACTTTTAATTTGTTTCTGTTTTCTCTGCAAAGGAGAATTATATTTACACTGGAAAAAATAAAATAAAAATAACTAAAAGGGAGCTAATACCCAAGGAAGAAGTAAGAAGATAATAAGAGAGCATCCAGCAATCCTTTATGAATTTAAGTCACCTGGTTCAGATGACTCACATTATCAGGTACTGAAAGCAGATGTGCTGAGCTATTACAAGTTCTATATGAAGGTCATGGGAAAGAAGCCGTGTACCAACAACTAGAGATTAGCAGATGTCATTGCAATTTTCCAAAATGGGAAGAGAACAGAGTCTGAAAATGATAGGCCAGCTAGCTTGACTTTGATTACTGAGAAAATTCTAGAACAGATCATTGAACTGATGTGGGCAATCATCTAAAAAAAACCCATCATGACTTCATCAAGAACAGGTCATGTCAATTTCATACGCACAATAGGTATTCTATTTCTTGCATTCTCTATGGGTGGGGGAAAAGGTTAAGGAAGGGAGAAAATTTGAAACTAAAAGCAAAATGTTTTTAAATTAACAAAAATAAAACTATTGAGGAAACAGCAAACCAAGCAAGGTATGGCAGCTCCCACACAGCCACCTCAAAGTACCCATAAAATATGACTCTAAACAAAATTCTAGAGCTCTAAAACACACTCAAATATACTTCCCACTGAAGGCAGCTCAGCTAGGAGGGACATCTCAGTGCTGGGAGCCAAAACCAGCCCAGCCTGAAACCATGCCATGGCCCTGGGGATGGCCTGATGAGCTGAGCCAAGCCGCAACTGGAGCTTCAGGAGAGTGGATCAGTGGCAGCTGTGGCAGTTTCCAGAATTATCAAGCCATAAGAAACAAGGACAAAGTGAAAGGTCAGTGGAACTCAACTAAGAGTGGGAGAGAAAAGCAGGTCTGGCCAAGCCGCCTCCAGGGCAAGGAAGCAGCAGAAGTGGAGGCCCTGCAGCCGCCTCCACATTGCTGCTTCAGAGCTCCCAGACTGCAGGGGGGCCAAGCAATCGTTCAGAGGCCAAGTGTTCTTGTGTTGAGTAGCCTGGATCCGGATCGTGGTCTTGGGTGGTGGTCCTGGGGTGCATTTTCAGTGAGCCAAAGCTGGTGGAGGCTGCAGCAGCCTCCTAAAAGTGCCGGCAGCTGGGAAAACCCCAGCAATTTGGGACAGACCTTTCCCCTCTGGAAGAAGAGTTCCACAGAGCTAAAAAAATCATTGACTGACCAATCATGAGCAGGCAAAGGAAGCAAAGTAAGAATAGCAACCAAACTCTAGATTCCTTCTTTGGGGACAAGAAAGATCAAAGCAGGGAATGGGAGGAAGACAACACAGTCAGAACTCCCACACCAAAAGCTTCCAAAAAACATGAAGACTGCCTAAAAGCTAGAGATCAGCTTAAGAAGGATTTTGAAAACCAAATGAGAGAAATGGAGGAAAAATTGGGAAGAGAAATAAGAAT
>CM053582.1:183067964-183121308 GCA_028627135.1 Pseudochirops cupreus | reverse complement strand
GGACAGGGACTGGGTAGAGAATAGAATGGGGGGGGATAGGAAGGAGGGACATATAATCAGTCTCTCACAATATGCCCACTGTGGAGAGGTTCTGCGTAATTACACATGTACAGCCTGTATTTAATTTCTTGTCCTTCCAATAGGGGTGGGTGGCAAGGGAGGAAGAGAAAGAATCTAGAATTTAAAGTTCTATAATCAAATGTTAAAAATATATATGTATGTATATATATATATGTATACAATTATTATTATTATTATTATTATTAACTACATCCAACTGGGACTTAAGATACACAGGCATTGTGGTAGGGAAAGCCATCCCGCCCTACCAGAAAGTCAGAGGGGTGATGGGAGAGGACATAGGGGAGAATAGATTGGGGGAAGGAGGATACACTGGGATGGCTGTTTTGGGGTGGTGGGTAGAGGAAAGATGGGGAAAAAATTTGTAACTCAAAATCTTGTGGAAATGAAGGATATAAACTAAAATAAATAAAAGTTTTTTAAAAATTTTTAAAAAGGAAAAAAAATAAAACTATTTACAAGTTTCCCTTTTTAAAAATCCAGTTCATATCAAGCTAATCTTATTTCTTTTTTTGACAGGATTCCTAAATCAATAGATGAGGAGAATACTGTGAATTGAGCTTACTTAGATTTTAACAAAGCTTTTGAAAAAGTATGGCATATTATTCTTTTGGAGAAGATGGAAAGATGTAAAATAGATGATAATACAATCAGGTGGAAGCAGACCTGGTTGTATAATGGACTCAGAGTAGTTATTACTGTTTCCACGTCAACGTGGCAGGAAGGCTCCAGCAGAGCACCCAGGGACTGGTGCTTGGCCCTGTGCTGTTGAACATTTTTTATAACTGACTTGTATAAAGACATAGATGACACAAATGCTCATTAAATTTGCAGATGATAGAAGAAAGCTGGCAGGGATAGCTAACCCACTGGTTGACCAAGTGAAGATCCAAAAGATTACCTGGGGTACTTGAACTTTAAAAAAAACTTTGTTTCAATAATTATATTTTAATATGCTTGGCTTCTTTCGTAGTCCTATATATTTTATTATGTGCACTTTAAAACATTATTCTGAGATGACCAAAGGGGTCCATGACACACAAAAAGATTAAGGATTCTTTGTGCTAAAGCATTGGGCTATATCTAATCAAATGAAATTGAGTAAAGATTCATGTGAAGCTTTGTGCTTGTGTTAAAATAAATCAACTTCACAAATATAATACATAACAGGAATGATTAGATAGCAGTTCTGGAAAAGATCTGGTGTTTTTAGTGGATTGCAAGCCCAACACAAGTCAACAGTGTGATGTAGCAGCCAAAAAAAAAGGCTAATCCGGTTAAGAGAGGTATGGCACCAAGGAGTAGAGAAGCAAAGGTCCCACTGTATCCTGCTTTCATCAGACCTTATCTGAAGTATTGTGTTTAGTTCTGGGCACAACAGGTTTACTGAAGCATATTTTACTAGAGCAGGACCAAAGAAAAGGAGGGCAATGAGGTTATTGAAGGGCCTCAGATGCATGACATATAAGGATCATTGAAGGAACTGGAGATATGACTCATGGGATTCATGTTAGCTATGTCCAGGTTTTTTAAGAGATGTTATAAGGAGGAAAGTTTTGACTTGTTTTGTTTGTCACCAGAGGGAAGAATCACAGACAAATAAGTAAGAAGTAGCCAAGAGACTCAAAGCTGTGCAGAAGTGATAAGGGCTGCCTCTAGGGGTGGTAGATCCCCCCTCATTGGACATCTTCAAGCAGTTATTGGAGGACAACTTAGCAGGTTGAGTGGAGATTCCTTTTTTGTATGGGTTCAATAAGATGACCGTTAAGGTCCCTTACAACTCACCTGTTTTGGGATTCTGTGAAACGAAGTTGCAGTCATATTGTTCACGGTGCTACCAAACTAAATTCACCCCAAACACAGTATAATTCCTATTTCCAACCCTAGCAACCCATCTTACATCCACTGGTAATGGTGTTTGCTCTCTATTCTTAAAGACCACAGCTAAATGACTCTCTTTAGTGAATTGGTGGTGCAAGTACTCTCAAAGCACTTTTCCTGCTCCCCTCCCTTCTGTGCCTCACAAGGCTCCCCTAGTTATGGTACCCTGCTAACCCCATCCATCCCCACAAGGAATTTTGCTCATGAGAAGTAAGTTTTATACTGGGAAAGGGAAACAAAATGGCCACTGAGACACATTGAATTCTGAAATCCTAAAGAAGAAGAAATGTGGTCATTGAAATGTATAGTCAACGAAAGAGGGTGTGGACTTATTCCATTGCCCCAAGAGTTCATTCACATATTTCTTTGGCATCCTCTAGCTACTCACTTGCTTTTCCCATTTCCTCCTATTTTCATTCACACCAATTTACCCTGAAATGTTTGAAAAGAGTTTCCTGGACTGTGTATGTTTTTAAATTCTTCCCTTTTTTGGGTAATTTTTTGCAGAAAAGATATTTTGCTTTACATCCAAAGGAAATATTGGCCCAGCCCATTATAAGTGGTAGAGGGAAGAGCTTGCCTAAAAAAATTCATTTGACATGGAAATTTCCTCTAGGCTTGGTCTCCCGTTTTCTAATATCATTACACTAAAATACAGTAACTGAATTGAAAGTGTGTGTGTGTGTGTGTGTGTGTGTGTGTGTGTGTGTGTGTAGCTAAAGATAGCTATAGAGAGTAGGACTAGAATAGCTACTTTATCAGAATTCTATCCAGAGAATCTTGAGTTAGCTTCTTGACTTTGGACAGCTGAAGTGACTACATCTTTATTCTGAAGACATTGTCATTCCTACACACTCCCCACCACTCACAGAATACCTATACCCTCTAAAATTAAACAGAGCTTAAAACCAATGTGAAAGACATTACATTATATACTCCAATACTCCAAAGGATCTTGATCTTCTATGCAGAGGTATACCTTCCAATACATATTGCTACCAACTGATGCTTTTCTGTCCTATGCATCTCTTGTCCATGTGCCCCCATAAGTTTCACCTATGGTAATACAATGTGCTGGGTATCTTTCTTCTTTTCTCTTAGAAAATCATGAAGCTCCCAATGGAGTGCATGAGATGTCAATTAGTTAATTGCTCTCATCACATAACCAGCTCATCTTCTTTTTCATCTTTATGGTTTTGGGTGGTATCTTTTACATTGCTTTGCCTGTATGTTTCTGTGTTCATTGTATTACATCCTGCTAACACCTACCATGTATCTTTCCATTGTCCTTCATCAGTCAGTCAATAAACATTTATTAAGAGCCTACTATGTGCCAGATACTATGTTAAGCCCACTGGACCCTCTTCTCTTCTCCCTCTATACTGCTTCATTTGATGATCTCATTAACTCCCATGGATTTAATTACTGTCTCAATACTGATCATTCTCAAACCTACCTATCCTACACTAGCCTCTCTGCTGACCTCCAAGTTCACATCTCCACTGCTTCTCAAACAATTTAAACTGGATGCCCAGTAGACATCTTATATTCAATGTGTCCAAATCAGAACTCATTATCTTTCTCCCTAAACCCTCCTTTCCTCCTAACTTCTCTATTACTTTACAGGGCAACACCATCTCTCTAGTCACCCCATCTTTCAACCTGGATGTCATTCTCAACTCATCTACCAAAAGAGATAAAGATAACATAATCATGGACCCAGTGCACTCACCTTCTGTTCAGTTCTGGGCCCAATTCATTAAGTTTATAATTTTTCATAATTTCTTTTCTTGAAATCAGGACTGTTTCAGAAAATCTGGCAATTATAATTTTGCAACCTTTCTCATCAGTATTCTCATGCTATCCTCCAACTGATGAACGTCTGCCAATTGCATCAACTTATCTAGACCTACATCCACCCCAGCCAAAATGTAGCCTTCCTGTACTCCATGGCCATTGGATATTGCTAATTATCCTCATTAGTATGTAAAGAGATGTCAATGTCCTCTGTCACCATCAAGGTAGATGGGAGGTGCTACTGCTGCAAATGTCAAAAGCCAAGGCCTGGTCCCAGAACCTCAAATGATCTAGAAGAGGGGTTGTGGATTATTATCAATCACATTAATATTGTTTGAACCTAGCTTTACATGACTAGAAAATTGTCTAACCCAAAAAGCTTATTGTAGAAGTCAGGCTGACTTCAGAGACACTCCAGGAAAGCCAGATGGCTATAACCTCACAAAAGCTTGTAGAGAGAACTATCCATTCTTTTTGGCTCTATCAAACAACTAAATAAATTTTTCAAAACTATTTCAGATTTTGGGGTTTGTTCTTTCTAACAACAATATGGTGTCAGAAGTGGGATTTCCTGGTGATCACCCTGAGTTCATGGTCTGAGACCATGGAAACTGAGTCTCTATGATTTTGGATTGTGCATAGGCAGGACACAATCAATATGGGATCATGTTGAACACAGCAGACACAGTCTAGGTCCCAACTCTTGGTATCCAGAAAAAATGGCTGTATTTGACTTTAGCCCAGGGAAAGATTCAGACAGGATTAGAATTAGCCCAGACCACCCTAATCTGCCAACAAGTAATTTCCTTGATTTGGTCACTCATGGGCTTGGTAAGGAACAGCTAAAAAAATTTTTTTTGGTAAAACTGGTAGCTTTTAGTAGATTTTTTTTTTCCTTTTCTCTTTCTCTTTTTCTTCCTCTTCCTGTTCTTTTCCTCACCTCTCCCTAGACACCTGGTCTGTGATTGGCTTGTAGTTTCTTAGATATCCTGGTGAATACATATAGGCATTAACTCTACAGTCTATCTGGCTCTGAATTTGTCCTCCCTTCCCTTTGAATCTGCTCCTACTGGGCTCTATAGAACATCTATTTTAACAATAGACTTCCCATAATCCTAGCTCTCTCCTTCTCACTTATGGTCCATCTTGTGATGGTCACAGAAACCTGACTTTTTCTCAAAGATACCTTGTGCACTGCCACCCTCTCTGGAATTGGCTGCTTCTCTATGAACTCTAACGCAGTAGGCAAGAAGGTGACAAGGTGACATAAGTGTGCTTTGTGTTTCCTCTTACCACCTCCAGAGGGTTCCTTTGTCATCATCCCCCAGCAAACTTCTTTTAGATTCATTCCATCCTTCTATATCAGAAGTGTCAAACATATAGCACTGTGGCAGCATGTAAAGCCAAGCATAAGCAGCTTTCCAGAGGACTGCTGCTGTGAACAGCTTTCAAGATTCTGATTACATAGTATAGTGAACTCTCTGTTTAATAACAAATCAGAGCAAAACATTCACAGAAAATCAAAATACAGCATTCACCATGTCACGACTCAACAACTTATCACTAAAATGGCCACATAGTTTTCACCAAAGTGGTCACATAGTTTTTAACAAAGTATAATCATTTAGTCAATCACTTAGTAACTCAATCATTTAATCATAAAGTACAAAAGGTCAAAGTCCTCCACCCACGTAGCACACTAAGTTACAAATCAGTCATTATTCAGTCATCAGTCACTACTCAGTACCCTCTTAAGAATTAGTGGAAAATACACAGGCCATCCACCTCTCAATCACAAGTAAATCACAATTTCATCACTACTCAGTACCCACAGAAAGGTCTTTTCATCTTGACTCAGAGCAGGCTTTCAGCTTCCATGGCTCCTCTTCCATGGTCCCAGCTCCCACCTGAATCTAAGCAACTGCCACCTGAGTTCAAAAGCAGAATGCTCCCAGCTCCTTGTCTAGCTGTCCATGCAGTTCCTGCTCCACATTGGAGCTCAGAGTGTCCAGTCCGTCTGAAATCCTTCACAGTTGCTGTTCCTGGGAAGACAAGACTTAACAAAGCTACAACATTTGTACAAAATACTGGCACCACAGTCATGCTCCCTCAGTCTTCTGCAGCTCTGGCTGGCCCTCAGAAATCCTCAACAGCTCCAGCTGGCCCTCAGAAATCCTCAACAGCTCCAGCTGGCCCTCAGAAGTCTTCAGCAGCTCTGTTCTCAAAATCAAAATCACTTTCTCCATAGAAGTTCCAGTCCAGCAGCAGCAGCTCAGCTTTCAGATGCTCATCCCAAGAAGTTCTGACTTTCCCAGCTTGTGCTCTTCCTTATATACAGTATAATTCCTCCCTGTTCAACCCCTTCCTGTCACATCAGCAACAGGGGTTCTCTGTTCAGCCCCTTCCTGTTACATCAGCAATAGGGGTTCATACCTTCTGTTTCTTTACAGAGGCTTAATTTGAAACTAGGTGCTAAGTAACTGTCAGCTTTCTAATATGAAGGGATTTTCAAATTTCATTACCATTACACAGTAATAGTTCTGAATGCTGCTCAAACCAGATTAAAACACTGCCCAAAACAGAGTTTGGTTCATTACCCATCCACAGTCTTTCCCTCCAGCTCAATCCTTGCCCTCACCCTTGGGGTTTCAATATTGTTCCTTTAAATACCCTACCTTATAATTCTTCAGTCTTCTCAATTCCAATGACCTGCATCTCCACACTATCTCCATTACTACAGCAACGGTCATACTTTAGAACTCACCATCACCTAAAACTATACTACATCCATCTCCTTGAATTTTGAAATTTTCCTCTCTGATTATAATCTCCTATCCTTCCACCTCTGTCTCAACTATTCATCTTGACCGAGACCTCCAGTTCCTGCCTCCTTGTTCTTGCAATCCATCAGTCCATTTCAGCTTTACTTTCTTCTCATCTCAGACTTGATCTGAGAGCTAGCCAATTCAATTTTGTCTCCCATCTTTGATGCTGTTGCCCTTTTGTCCTACCATTGTCCACACCCTGCCAACCCTAAATCCTAGAGAACCCCTGCCATCTTTTTTCTCTGCTTCAGTTCCACAACTGCTAAAGGTTGTCCTTTGAGAAAGTCACACAATTGCTGAGTAGATTATGAACTCATGGGCATCTAAGTGGCAAAGTGTAAATGAACTTGGATTCAGGAAGACCTGAGCTCTCATCCTACCTCAGCCACTTACTGGTTGTGTGACCCTGAATAAGTCAATTAACCTCAATTTCATTACCTGTAAAATGAAGGGTTAGACTCAACAGTCTCCAAACCACCTTCTACCTATAAATCTATCATACTACAATCTGTTCTCAAATGGACCCTCATTGATTTCTTCCCTTGGTTAACTCTCTATTCTGTTCCCCATAGGTGCTGTTACAAACCTTTTTCCCCAGACTCTCTTAGCAGGAAACCTTGCCAAGAATATCGAGAACATTAATTGATTGGCAGAATGGCTAAACAAGTGAGGATTATGTGTGTGAAATAGGATGTTATTGCATCGTAGAAAATTATGAATATGAAAAATTCAGCAAAATATGAAAAGATTTTATAGGAACTGATACAAAATGATGTAATCAGAACCAGAAACAATAACACTCACCATGATCACAACTGCATAAATACAAAGAATAAAACAATTGCACACTTTGTAATTATAATGACCAAGTCTGGTCCCAAAGAAGAAATGAGAACATACACCCCTCCCTTCTCTGCCCGAGTGTGGAGGGGGCGTATGCACGTGGAATACTGAATTTACTGTCAAACTCAGGCGATATCCAGGTTAGTTTTGCTGCATTGATCATTTTTTCCCTTCATTTTTTATGCTTTGTTATTAGAGATGGCTGACTGGGCAAGGAAAAAGAAGAAATCTATTCAGTGATTAGGGAAATATAAAAATGAAAGAAATCAATGCAACTTTTAAAAATTTAAATAATTGAGGATATCCATCATAAGTTCTTTCGTGTACCCTCTCCACACCTTAAAACCTGCCACCCATTTTCTCTAGAGTTGAGGTTACTAATATTTTTGTGTCATTGACCCCTTTGGCAATCAAACAAAGCCTAACGTTTTCAGAATATTTTGAAAATACATCAAATGTAGGATAACAAAGGAAGTTAATTATTGAAATGTGGTTATCAAAATAAAACAAATTCCTGGACTCCAAGTTAAGTTTTGTTCTAACTGTAAAGGATAAAGCAATCTTTCTCTCTCTCTTCCAAGACTAAACTCCCTACTTGTGCCCTTGATCCCTGCCCTCCCACCTCTTCTGGAACTGGGATATTGTCCCATTAATCACTGTTTATCTTACATGTTCAATCTTTTGCTTTGTGTGGACTCCTTTGCCTGCAGCCCACAAACATGCTCAGGTTTCCCCCTTTCTTCGAAAGCCTTCACTTGACCCTAACATTCCCAAGCAATCATCTTCTATCTTTCCTTCCTTTCACTGCCAAATTCTTATAAATAGTCATCTAAGCTCACGGCCTCCACTTCCTCACCACCCACTCACTTCTCAGTCCCTTGGAATCTGGCTTCTGACCTCAACACTCTACTGAAAGTGTTCTTTGAAAAGTTACCAAACACTCCACCACTAACTCCAATGGCCTTCTCTCAGGATGAATCCTCCTTTCCTTTTCTGTTGACATTATAGAATATCCTCTCTTTCCTTGCTTCTCCTGTCTTGACATTTATGACCTTCTATGACACTCCTTCCTCCTGATTCTTTTTCTACTAGTCTCGGAATTAATTATCTTTGCTTTAAATCTTTTCTCTTAGCTCTGCCTCACTTAAATCCAAGTCACTTGCAAATCAAGACACCCTCCTGATGTCATTGTTCCTTTTTGAAAATGAGAAATGAACACCACCACCCTTTTCTTTAACTTTACCATTTCTATCATCTCTCTTGAAAGTGCTCCTCACCAGTGACCTAGACCTACAACTTCAGACTTGACTAACCCTCCATTCTCCCTCAACCTTCCCCCACACCCCTACATTCAATCATCTGTGGAGTCTTGTTGTATCTTCCCATTCTTTTCCCAAGTAGGCATACATAAGCCTCCTACACCAACCAAGTCATGCAAGAAAGAAGCTTTCATTGACCAAGTTGTGAATTCTAGCTTAGGGGTAGATATTAAATAGTGCTCAATGCTACTTTATTGTTGTTCAGTTGTATCTGACTTGTAGTGACTCCATTTGGGGTTTTCTTGGCAAACTGGAGTCATTTGCCATTTCTTTCTCCAGTTCATCTTACAGATGAGGAATGCAATATGCTGAAAACTACAAAAATTAGCTGAATCTCTATGATTCCAACCCCATCCTACATTTGTTAAATCTATCTCAGTCTCTATTCTCTGTGTGTATATTACGTAGGCAAAAAAGCTTTCTGTAGTCACACAATTTATTTAATCAATTAATCCAAAAGTATTTATTAAGTACTTTCTATGCACCAAACACTACAGGCACTGGAAATACAAATACAAAAATGAAATATTTCCTACCCTCAGGGAGTTTACATTTTATCAGAGGAGACATTTTAATTAAGTATATGCAAATAAATACAAAATAATGGGAGATCAAGAAATATCTCAGATAAAAGGTAGTAACTGAACTGAGTTTTGAAGAAAATGATAAACTCTAAGAAGAGGTGAAGAGGGAGTGAAACAAGGAATGGCTTGGGTAAAGGCATGGATACAGGAGATAGAGTGCTATGTGTGAGAAAAAGCAAGAAGGCCAGTCTGGAGGCGGGGCTGAGTGCATGACTGGAAGTAATACTCCTTGCATACAGCCTTCTATCTCCCAACATTGCATTTTCACCAGCTATCCCCCCATGCCTTGAACTCTTATATTTAGCTTTCTGCCCCCAATCTAGAGCCTTCTCAATGACAAGGACCAAACATGAACCATAAATGAAACAGCAAAATATTTACTTAAGACAGAATAGAAAAATAATTAACAAGGGAAAATCAAACAATGGAATCATTCTCAGCCTCCACAACCTCTCCTCCACTTCCCCCCAAACATTAATACACACAGCTTCTCACAGCCTCATACATCGGTGGAGAAAGGGAACAAATCTCAAGGAATTTTATACTCTGAGCATAGATTCATCATGGGAAGCCATTTTGCATTGTGGGTGGAACACACCTCCTCCCTGAATGCACTCTAGTTTCCCTTATGTCACACACACACACACACACACACACACACACACACACACACACACACACACACAGCTCCTTGGCATGGTCCAGGGACTCCACAACTCATTGCCTGGACCCTCCACCTGGTCCCTTCAAGGCTGAGGCCCCATCCTCTGCAGGTGTGCTCCATTGCCATAGCTGTATTCTGCTGGGCCTCTACCTTCTGCTATTATTCTCAGATCTTCTCCCTTTTTTTCCGCGAGAGTGTTACCACTCCTTAGTGTGATGTTTCCCATAAGGCACCGAAAAGGATCCCCTAGATGTATGTGAGACTTTCTTTCTTTGATCCCGTTTATGGAAGATTCCTAGACCTCAATCCTAACTGCATTATAGAATGATAAGCAATGACCTAGAAGGGAGCTTGGAGATCATCAAACCTAATCCTTTCATTTTGCAGAAGAGGAAACTGAGGGCCAGACAGGATACAATGTTATTTAATTTATTTAATGTTATTTAAATGGTAATTAGACAACACTGCCGTGGAAAACATTAGTAAGTATCAGAAGTGGGATTTGAATTCATTCTACTTCCAAGTCCAGTCATGCTCTCTTTCAAGGGAAAAATAAGTTCTTTTCATAGCTTCTCTGCCTCAAGATACAGGCAAATTTCAAACACCTCAATGGGTAGTACTACTCATGAGTCTGAGGCTGGGAATTATATGTACATACACACGTACACACACGTACATATACACATATATGTATATATGCACACACATAAAAGTGTGTACATAGATAGATAGATAGATAGAGGAATAGATAGATAAATCCCTTCCCCTTTTGTTTGTCTTTCAGTTCCTGTTAAGCTCCTGTTAACTAGTGTCCTACTATGCAAATGACCATGAAATATTAATAAACCTTCAGAAAAGTATTGAAACACAAAATGGGAAGGAGCAAGCTGGTGGCTTTCATCAGTATTACTGCCATGATAGCAAATGTGTCTGTCTCCCATACAACCACCAAGGAAAATAATCTTTTCACTGGAAAGGATAGCACAAAAAGTAGCTAATAGAAAACTGAAATCTCAGATAAGTAGAGAGATAATAAGGTAGTCTCCTAGTTGAACTTGGGAAGTTCAAGTCATTAAACTTGAATCAAGACATATATCCCAGGGTACTGAAAGAACTGGCAGATACAATTACTGGAATGATGTCAGTAATCTGAAAGACTGATGTGAAGAGGTGACATAGGACTGCAGAAGGGAAAATGTTGTCTCTATTTTCCAAAAAAAGGGATGAGAATAGCATTTTCAAGTCTGTAAGCTTGACTTAAATTATTGGCAAAGTTCTAAAATGTATTATTAAAGTGATTGGTAAGAATCTAGGGGGAAAAAAAAGAGTAGTCAAAAAGGGCCAAAATGGTTTCATCAAGAAGAAGTCATGCCAAACCCATTTAACTTCCTTTTTTGAAAGGGTAAATAGACTAGAGTCCAAAAAAGCCCCCCCCACAAAAAAATTTTTTATCCTAGTCAGCAAATACTTTAACTTACTTGCCAAGTGGAGGGATAGGGCATCCAAGGGCACCAGTGATTTGAAATATAAACTCATTTATAAAATTTTAAAGAGAATGATTGAAAATTGTGGGGCTATCATCCTATAAAACAGCAAGAAAAAGTAGAAGGAAAATTCAGTTTGATGAAAGCTTAAGGAGACACCAAACTGAGCCTCATCCTGAAGGAATTTAAGGACGAAATCAGAAGGAGACCAACAAACAGATGAAAGATGGAAAAGATCTGTAAAGATTTTTATAATGAACTCTTTCATTATTAAGAATTCCCTTTAGAATCACAGTTCCAGATATATAGCTGAGAGACTAGAATTGCACTGAAGACAGAACAGTGGGGAAAGCAGCTGGATAAACAGAAGCTTACACTAAGAAGACCTATGTTGGGTGCAAGAAACACAATTTTAAGGGATTATAAGATCATTTCTCAAAGTATCTTCAAGAGAGAAGGATACCATTCCTGTAGAAAACATCTCCAACCTTATTATTACCCAAAAAGTGACCAAAAGGATATCAATAACTAGCACATTATATTACTTACCTATCAATGTGACATTTTATGAAAATAACCCATATATATATCAAGGGTGTCTAGGAAGAGTATATTAGTAGAAAACAGACTTTCAAGATACATTCTACAGTAGACCACATTATAATATCACACAATTTATTGAAAGATGTAGAAAATATAAGATCCCACTTTGCTTGTTTGCTGACCATATTTTTTTCATGGAACAAAAAACTGACTTTAAGGAAGTCAACTTGTATCAGTTTAATTTCTGCGTGGCATTTTCACATAAATGTACTTTTATCTATTCATATTCAGAGAAACATGAAGAAATCTTTGTGATCTGATACAGAGTGGATTAAGGAAAACCCAAGAGGTTATATACATTGACTACAATAATGTAAACAAAAAGAACACTAAAATGAACACCAATGCTGAGTAACTATAATTGGCCAATCAACCCCAGGGAAAAAATAAAAAGAAATCTCCTTCTTTTATGTAGAGAACTCTGATTTCCGTCCAAATTTTATTCCTTTAAAAGTTTTCTTTTGAACTATTCTGGCAACTCTTGTTGTAGTTCCATGATCTTTGGGGAATATGCAAGGCTTTTCTTTTTTTGATACAATAATTGTAGTTAATTTTCCTTCATAGAACAGTATTTAAGTTCTCTGATGTTATTTTACAAGGTTTCAAAAATATTTTTTTATCATTTGAGGTTTCTGTCTTCTTAGCTTGTGGATTAGACTTTAGTTCCTCTATATTAGGCATATAATTTCTTTTTGGAGGGGGAGGGGAGGTTTTTGGTTTGCTGAAGTTTTCAGAAAGCAATTATATTGTCATTTTACTAGTCACACAACCAGCTTGATTCTTAGATAAGCAGATCGTGAACAAAGTCAATTAGTTCTCCTTGAGTTATTATTTGAGGATATAAAGATAGAAGAGTTAATTTAAATAGGAGATCACCATGTTGCCATTCTCCTTTGTCATGCTGAGCTTCATTTTTGCAATCTGAATCATGAGGTTCATCTTCATCAAAATGCCAACTTGCTTATTATTAGAATAAGTAATTCTTCACTGTATGAAAGAGGTCTTATAACTGACAGTAAACTGGCTATTACATAGTGTTTTTAGACTCGGAAGCAATTCTTAATATGTAGTTAAGTAAAAATAGAAATGTGTTGAATGGTCTTTTTGTTCTCTACAAATAATAGGAACCACAATGGTATGCAATGAGGTCCAGCCAGAGACTAGTCTGATGCAAGTGATTCAGCACTAGTAAATAGATGAGACCTTATCCTGATTGCCCACTAAAAAAAAAAAAAGAGTTCATATACTTTTTTCACTAAAAGAATACTACTCATTTCTGAATTTAAAAGTTATCCCAGCACATATATAACAAAAACTATTTGAATATTTGCAAGATACTAACATCTATCTAAAAAGTACAAAACACAGAGAATATAGAATAAAAATAATAATGGTGTTTTAACAAATGATGCCATTAACACATCTGACAGAAAAGTCTACCACATAATACAAGTTTCACTATATAACTGAACAGAGGTTTATCAGCTTACCCTGCTTCATAGCACTTATACTAGGTTTCACACAGCATACAAAAAGAAACCAATCAGGAGAAGGTATAGAACATGAGAAGTATTTCTACATGCTACTAACAAAACCAAGCAAGAAGAGACAGAGAAATTCTATTTAAAATAATTGCAGGCATTATAAAATACTTGGGAATCTACCTGTGAGACAAACCCAGGGACTACATGAACACAATTACAAAACATTTTTTACACAAAAAAGACAGATCTAAACAAATTGGAGAAATATAAATTGCTCATGAGTAGGCCAAGCCAGTATGACAAAATAACAATTCTATATAAATTTTTACATACTTGGTGCCCTACCAACCAAACTACCAAAGAATTATTATATAGAACTAGAAAAATGGTAATAAAATTCATTTAGAACAAAATACGAAAGAAGTCAGGCTAGCAGTATCAAATTTCAAACTATATACAAAATGGTAATTGTAAAACAATGTGGTAGAGGCTAAGAAATAGAGCCGTGGATCAGTGGAATAGATTAGGTATACAATACACAGTAGTAAACAACCATAATAATTTTGTGTTTAATAAACCCTTAGATTCAAGCTTTTGACAAAAGGTGCTGGGAAAACTAGAAAGCAATTTTGCAGAAACTAAGCACAGACCAAAATCTCACCCTATATACCAAAATAAGGTCAAAATGGGTAAATGGGTAAAATCATAACTAAATTAGAGGAGCATGGAAAATCTGACTTGTTAAATCTCTAGATTAGGGAAGAGTTTATGACCAAATAAAAGAGATCACAGGAAATAAAATGGATAATTTTAATTACATGAAATTAATAGTTTTTGTACAAATTAAACCAATGCAGCTAAAATTAGAAGGAAAGAAGGAAACTGGGGTGGGGTAGGGGAAGAAGAAAGGGAAAATTTCTAGCAAGTTTCTCTGATAAAGACCTCATTTCTCAAATATATGGGGAATTGAATCAAATTTGTAAAAATAAGAGCCATTTCCCAGTTGACACATGGTCAGAGGATATGAATAGACAGTTTGGGGAAGAAAAAAATACAAACTATCAATAGTGACATGAAAAAAATGCCCTAAATCACTATTGATTAAAGAAATGTAAATTAAAACAACTCTGAGGGACCACCTCACATCTATCCGGTTGACTAACATGATAGAAAAGGAAAATGAGAAATACTGGAGGGGATGTGGGAAAATAGGCACACTAATACAATGTTGGTGGAGTTGTAAACTGATGCCATCGTTTTGGGGAACAATTTGGAACTATGCCCAAAAAGCTATAAAAGGGTGCATACCTTTGACCTAGTGGACCACTACTAAGTCTGTATCCCAAAGAGATCTAAGAAAAGGGAAAAGGACTTATATATACAAAAATATTTTTGGCGGCTCTTTCTGTGGTGGCAAAAATTGGAATCTGAGAGCCCATCAATTGGTAAATAGCTGAAAAAGTTGTGATATAAGATTGTGATAAAATATTATTTTACTATGAGACATGATGAATAGGATGGTTTCAGAAAAACCTGGTAAGGCTTATATGAACTGATGCAAAGTAAAGTGAGCAGAACGAAGAAAACATTGTATACAGTAACATCAATATCGTAATGATGATTGACTGTGAAAGATTTAGCAACTCTGATCAATACAATGATCCAAGACAACTCCAAAGAACCTATGACAAAAAAAAAAAGTTACCCACTTTCAGCAAAAGAACTGATGAGCAATGAATGCAGATTAAAGCAAATTTTTTTCACTTTTTGATGTTTTCTTGCTTTTTATTGTTTGGGTTTTGGGGGGGGGGGTTGCAACATGGCTAATACAGAAATATGTTTTATATGACTTCACACATATAATTGATATCATATTGATGGCCTTCTCAATGGGTAGGAGAGGGGCTGGAGAAAGGGAGAGAATTTGGAACTCAAAATTTTAAAATAAATAAATATTAAAAAGAAAAAAAATATGAGAAACAATATAGAATAGTGGATAGAGAGCTGGTTTCAGTTAGGAAGACTGGTTCAAGTCTTGCCTCATGTGCTAGGCTAACCCAGGCCAGTTAATTAACCTCAGTGCTGCCAGACAATTTTCTAAGACAAGAAATTGCTGCTCTGTGCTAGTGGGAGGAGTTTCCTCACTGGGATTTCCTTATGCCAGTGAACTCACAGGTCTGTACTAAGAAAGAGAGAGGGGAAGGAGGAGAAGGAGGAAGAGGAGGAAGAGGAAAAGGAGGAGGAGAAGGAAGAGGAGGAAGAGAGAAGAGAGAGGAGGAGGAGGAGAAATGAGAAGAGGAGAAACTAAGACAACTATTAACTTTTTGCTACTCTCTCCCACATTCCCTCAATTAAACCATACTTAATTACCACCTCATATTGTATTACATATCAAAATTCATATCACTCAATAATAATGATGATAAAGTCATCTAAATTTTTTAATTCGGCATTGTATACGTGTGTGTGTGTGTATTAGTTGCTGTTGTTCAGTCATTTTAGTCTTGTCTGACTCTTCATGACCCCATTTGGCGTTTTCTTGGCAAAGATAGGTGAGTGGTTTGCCATTTTCTTCTCCAACTCATTTTATAGATGAGGAAACTGAGGCAAGTGTCTTTTAAGGGATTAAGTGACTTTTCCAAGGTCACACAGCTAGTTAGTGTCTAGGGCCAAATTTGAACTTGGGTCTTTCTGACCCAGGCTCAGTGCTCTATCTACATGCCACATAGGTACCATATATACATATACATACATACACATACACACACATATGACCATTCAGCATTATATATATATGAAATTTCCATGTCATATAATGTGTACTTTAAGGGTGTGATTATAATTATTCCAAAATTCAGTAATAGGCCTCTGTGAGTTAATAAAGTCTCCAAATAAAACATGATATAATAAATAATGCTTGAAAATTATCATTTGTCAAGTTCACTATTATTTAGTGATATAGCTCATCACACAGGACAACTATCCTGATCCTTCAAATGGTCAGTGAAATCCACAGCCAGCCTGGTCAGGAAGTCTTCATTCCAAAAACCTCCACTAAAGAATGGTATTCTAAGAGTGATAATCAATTTTTTAAAAAACACACAGAACTGATACCCTTGAGAAGTTAATTTTATATTAGATCTTATAGAAATCATCATGACAAAGTTCTCCAAACGGGAAAAACAGAGCGTTTGTGGGTGGGAAGAAGCACAAGGTGAGAGATCTATTAGGAGGGGTTTAAATGGATTTCTTAATTTCCTTCTGCAACATGTTCTGGTCAGAAACCAACCAAAAGTTCTATAAAACCACATTAATTTTTATGCTTTTAATATTGTTTCATGTAAGATTGGCATACCAACATTGTATTAAAGAAAACATAACATTCTGCAGAATAAAAACAGTAATTCACAATTATATAATGTTTTATCGTTTTCATCTCCTCTTAGCAAATTTTTGAGATAGATAGGGAATGTATTATTCTCATCTTATAGATAAGGAAACTGAGACCCCAAAAGATTAAATAACTTGCCCAAAGTCATATGACTGAGCTACGATTCAAACCCATGCTTTTTAACCCCAACTCCAGTGTTCTTTCCCCTAAACTGTTATTGCTTCACAGAGTTTTTGTGAAGATCAAATGAGATCATATACAAAGGCATTTTGTGAAACTTAAAGTGCTATATAAAACCCTAGCTATTCTTATTATAGCTGTTATTACTTAATCTCTCAATGTTTTAGCCAACTCTCTAAGACTATAAATTGCAGAGAAAGTGTCAACCAGCATTGGTAGGAATTTCATCATTTAGTAGTTTCCTATACCAGCAAAATCACAGATCCAAACCCTATTGCTATACACTTTATTGGATCTCTCTTTGTCCATTGCCTGCTTCGCTACTGCCTACAAATACCCCCAAGATAGACCAAGGTCACCCACTGCATCCTGGACAATCATTGGTCATCTTGACCTTTGTCTTGCCACTGGATTCCAATGACTCTGGAAGACAGAGCAAGTCTGATGACTTTGTGCAGCTCTGCCTCACTCAAATCCCATTCATGAGCAAGTCAAGACATCATCCTTGTGATGTCATTAGTCTGCTACAAGAATGAGATCTAAGGATGAACAACAACAACCCCTCTGCAGACCTACCTATGAGCTATACAATCCATGGGAAGGGAAGAAGACAAATCCACAGAAAGGAAATAAACCACAGACTAGATTCCAGTTGCAAAGTAACAGTAGGATCTTCTGTTCCTTCTTTTCCTTGGGGAGAAAAACATCTTTAAAATTCCTTTAGTATCAATTACAGAGAATTTTTCAGAATTTAGACACACTATGAGGGGGATAGGTTTTATTTCTCTTTTAAGTTTTAATGATTCATTTTGTTTTTATGTCATATTTATCGACTACTTGTACATTCTTCAGTTTATAAAAGTCCTAAAAAATGTTTATTTTATAACACTGATGTTATAAATTATTCTTCTGGTTCTGTTAACTTCACTCTGTAGCAGATCATAGAAGTCTTTCCATGTCTATTTGGAACCATTTATTTCCTTATTTCTTATGATACAATTGTACCCCACATTAATGCACCACAACTTATTTAATTATTCCTCAATAGAGGAAATACCCTTAGTTTTCAAGTTTTGCCAACACAAAAAAGAACTGTTATTAATATTTTTGTATATAAAGGACTTTTTTCCTTTCTTTTATCTCATTTGGGTATAGGCCTAACAGTGGTATAGCTGGGTCAAAGGGCACACATTATTTAGTAACTTTTTGTATATGATTCCAAATTGTTTTCCAGAATGTTTGTACCCATTCACAGATGCACCAAAAGTGTATCAATGTACTTTTTCCCCACAGCCTCTCCAACACTGATCATTTTCCATTTTTGTCATCTTTGTTGTCCAACGGGTGTTAGGTAGAATCCTAAAATTGCTTTAATTCGCATTCTTCTAATTAAGAGTCATTTGGAGTGTTTTTTCATATAGCTATAGATAGCCTGGGTTTTTTCTTCTCTTGGGAACTTAGACGATTTATTAGTCAGGGAATGGCTCTTTTCCTCATAAAGTTGAATCAGTTGAAAATGAAACCTTTATCAGATAAACATGCTGCAAAGATTTTTTCTCTCCCTTGATTGTTGTGAGAATCAACCCTGGAAGGTAGGTGCTACTATTATTCCTATTTTACACATAAGGAAACTGACAGACAGAGGTTAAGCGACTTGCTCAGAGTCACCTAGCAAACAACAAGTAAGTGTCTGAAGCTGGATTTGAACTGATTCTCTATGCACTGTGCCACCCAGCTGCTATTCATTGAACAAGGACGTCCCTGTACATCTGTCATCGAATGCTGGATGATTTTCTCCTAGGCAGAGAGGCCTTGTTTGAACAAAGTCTTTGAAGGTTCTATTTTGCTTTACTCATTCCAATTCTTTTTAAAACCACAATTAAGAGATAGCAAGATGTAATCTTCTCTATAGCTCTTTTATTTAGTTGTATGATTATAAAAATATGCTCTATTACAGAAAATTACCTGCAAAAAGCATCATGGCCCCTTCTATTTTCTTCAACAATAACCTTGAAGACCATCCTTAAAGAAATATTCTAGAAATCAGAAAGCAACCATATGTGTCAGTAGTTGCTGATTTTTTTCCTTTAAACATCTGATAGATAGGAACACCATCTGTGATCTTTTCCATCCTTTTAGAATCTTCCCCTCTTTTTGTTTTCTTGAAAATCAATGCCCGAGAGCTCTATACCTCAAAGGATCGGAGATCTAAGGCTGGAAGGCACCTAAAAAGCCATTGAGTCTAACCCCTTCAGAGGTGGAAAGTGGAGTCTAAGGAGATTAAGTGACTTGCTTGAGGTCAGATAAGCATTAAGTGTCAGAGGTAGAATTTGAACCCAACTCCACTGATTCTTCCCACTCTACCGTAAACAAGTTGGGATATGTAAGTGTAATGGAACAATAAATATGAAGAATCAGATAATCGTGGGAAGACATGAACTGATGCAAAGTAAAACTACCAATTAAGATGAAAGTGTATTCTGGCTATATCTAAAGTGAGTACCAGGTCAAATAATGATCAAGGAATCCAAAGAGAAACAAGAGTAAGCTTTTTCATCTAGCCTAGAACCGTACAAAAAAAGTAACCAGAAGCCATAGGTACTAAAAGAAAGAGGATCCCACCCAGAAGGCCAACATGAGCTCAGGGATCGTTGATGTTGTTTGTCCTTCGTTTTCAAAGAGGAGCAATGGCATCACAGGGTGATGTGTTAACTCATATGGGAAATGGATTTAAATGAGTCAAAGTTGTGCTAAGTTGTCAGCCTCACTCTTCCGGAGTCATCAAAGTCCTGAAACAAGACAAAAGTCAGGACGACTGGCAATGGCCCAGAGCGCAGTGGATGACCTTGGCATCTTTAATGTCTGACCAAGCTCTAAGCACTCCACAGCACCTGCTTCAGCCACCTTCATGACTGATGGAACAGATTGTTCTCATCCCCCATTCTACCAAGGGAAATCTTCACATACTTGGATCAAACATCCCTTAACTCCCCGAAAGATTTGTGGCCTGTCACCCTCAACCTGGTGCAGCCAACGCATGTTACAGCTTCTTGGAGCCACAGGTGAGAGTTGAGTGCCAGATGGACACCAAATATGATGGGAAGACCTGAAAAGGGTTCATCAAGCCCTCACACCAGAGATGCTAGACTTTCCGGAACACCCATACACCCCAACGCTAGCTCAGGTAGTGTTGGCCTCACAACAATGCTTCTATTAGAGACACTCTAGGGGATCCTAAAGACCTCCGAACCCTGACTAGTGACAGATCTGAGCACAGATCCACCCATTTGGGGGTCCATGAATCCTAAGTTAAGAACACCTGTTCTAATTTATTGAGGTATTTTTTTCAATCTTGATTCTGTCATTCAACATATTAGCTATCCTTCCTAATTTATCATCTGCAGATTTGTCCAATATATCTCAGAACTGGAAGGTTATCTCAGAGTCCATCTAGTTCAAATGATATCTGAACAAGAATTCTACCTACAATATATCTTACAGGAAGTTCTCCAGTTTTTGCTTAAAATCTTCCAGTAAGGGAGAAACCATGATTTCCTGAAGTAGCACATTCCACATTTGGACAGCTCTGATGATTAGGAAATTTTTTCCCCCTTGTATCAAGCCTAATCTTTGCAATTTCCACCCATTAGCCCTAGATTTTCCCTCCAGGGTATTTAAGAATATCAACTTGGAAGGTGTGTGGAGAATAGAATTGAGTGGAAAGGATTTGAGGCAGGTAAATCAATCAGAGCACCATTGCCATAGTCTAGTGACGATTGATGAAGGCTTGGATTAAGGTGGTGACTGTATAAATGGAGAGAAAGCAGGTGCAGCAAATTCTGCGGAAGTAGGATGAATAAGACTTGACAACTCCTTAGATATTGGGGTGGGGGGGGGGGTGACAGAAAGGGAAGAACCAAGGATGACTCCAAGGTTGCCAACCTGGGTAACTGGAAAGATAGTGGTGCCCTCAACAGAAATACAGGAATTAGAAAGTGTAAGAGGGTGGGAGAGTCTCAGTGTGAATAAGGTCTGGTTGGGTACACAGAGTGGGAGATACCTTTAGAATGTGACATTAAGTCACCCAACTTATATCTCCTTGTCCCTGATCTCTATGTACCCCCCTTTACTTCCCACTGATGGTCAGCGTTCTAACCTGAGACAGAGGTAATATAGCTCATATTTCTAAAGAATTTTGCATTCTACAAATCATATTCCCCCATATGTACTACTACCTATAAAGTGACTAGTATAAGTGATATTATTTCCACTTCACAGGATGAAGAAAATGAGACGCAACATGCCTTGTTCATTGTAACATGGTTTCAAGGTGGCAGATCTAGAACTCAAACCAAAGAACTTTTAACACCAGAATTGTCACTGTAAAACAAATGCTTGTTGCTGGATCATGCCACACTGCCTCCTTTACTATATGTGGTGTGTCTGCATATATGCATTTGATTATGCCACACTGCCATGAAAAACTGGGTCTATGATCGATAGAAAGGAACGTGGTATATAATAGTGCCACAGCTTAAATGGAACGCTTGATATCTTGACTGTTGGAAACATTTCTTGATAAATTCTGCCTGATTCTTCTGGGTAGCAAAAGTGCATTCCAATCATTGGGAATGAATAATGAGGGTCTTTGCAATACATTAGATGAGTTGACAACAGAAGGTAACACAGAACATAACACTCTTGGTTTAAGCCAGAAATTGGTTCGTTTGGCTGGAGGAAAGGCTTCCAAAGAGGGCATTTCTAGAAGAAGCAAATAGCCTGGGTTTGTGTTGGTGACCTTTCACCTGCAATCTCCCACTGCTTGTTTGTTGCCAATAAGAGGGAACAAATATCCTTAACACCACCACCACAAAAGCTAAGAAAAAAAAGATTTCCATTGCTTCTGCCTATTTTTAAATGCATTGTTTGACCAAAGGTCATCAGTTAGATATTGTGTGAATCCTCTGACCACTAAACAGCTCTAAACGTGCCCTGAATGTCTGAAGCGTTTAGGGCAGACAAGTCCCGTAACCGGGTCCAACATGCCCTCCCTCAGAGAAGTCATTGAAAAGAGCTTGTGTTTTTCTTTCTCCAATCCTATCATTGTTTTCTTTTCTGAAAAGCTGGTTAATTGTGCAGGGGATGTTTTAGAACTGCAGCCTAGTCTTAGCGCCCAGTGGACAAGTTTGCTTTCCTTATTATGAGAAAAAATAATTTGGGGGGTTCTGAGAGAATAGGATGGATAATTTGGTCTTGTTCTTTCTTCTTACCTGATAATGATGCAGCTCTATGTTTTTACATCCAGCTCCACAGGGTCAGGAGTATTGATTTGAAAGGAATGTGGGTCAAAAAGTATGGGCTTTCAGTCGACAAATAATTGATCCCAATTACTACTGAGTATCAGATCTGAATGGTTACACTTACTGATATGGTCAATAACAAAATAATAAGAGCTACCATATGAATACTTATATATATATATACATATATATATATACACACACATATATATATATACACACACACATATATATATATACAAACACATATATATACATATATATACACACATATATATATACATATATATATATATACACATATATATACACACACACACACACACATATATATATCTATATCTATATCTATATCTATATCTATATATATATACCAAGAGGTGTCACTAGCACTATAAGCAATGTGTAGAAGAGGGCATGCGTTGTCAATCAAGTTCTCAGACCTGTCTGTCACATACAGCCAGCAGAAGACACTCTGGAGATAATGGACACACTACACTTCCTTCTGACTCAGAGAAACTGGATGCCTCCTCCTTCTGTATGTGGTATTAATATTCCCATATGTCTAGGGTAGGGTGTTTCCCTAAATCAGATCCCGTTTTGGCCCCAAAGTTAAATATTTCTCAAATGTTTAACAATCTGCTCTCCAAGGGAAAAAATATACACAACACATATCTTTAAGTTTAATCTGAATTATTAACATTATCTCCATCAATTTTTAAAATCTAGACAATCAACAAAACAACAAATCAAGCACTGACTTGTAGCATTTGCTGCTCTCTGAAATGTAAAAAAAAAATACACACATTCTGAAAATTTAATAATCCAGTCTCACAGGCAAGCTAGAGCAGACTCCAATACACTACTGCTTGGCTCCCATCCTATTAGCTCTCCTCTTTGTCCTGTCGTGGTATAAATTTATTATTAACTAACCACCACTGTTCCTTACCTTACTTTTTTTCTGTAAGCTTCTTACAAAGATGTATTTGTATACAGTTTTTCATCAGAATATTAAAAATGAGTCAAAGTAGGTTAGTACCAATTCATCCAGTTGGTATATTCCATTATTTCCCAGCAACATATAGACTAAAAGTTTAGAAATTCGGTTACCAGCCTCAACTACCATTACTTTTACTGCCTGATTTGAAATCCCCAGGAGTGAGTCAGCAGAGGCATTTGTCCAGGGCTCTTTATTTACAACAGAAACTCTGTGGTTGATCAATGTCCAATCCACCGATGTGATCCGGAAACTTGGAGAACTCTATTTGACATCCCTGAAGAATAACACAAGCTGTGTAGACACAGCTGCATCAAAAATGCTCTTACATCTTGGTGGCTGTGGTGCTGTAGTACCACTGAGGGTCAAAAACTGAGGGGTCTGAGTAAGACGTTGAAGGTTAGCTCTGAGGAGTCCGAGCAGGCTAAAGACAGCCCAGGTTTTACTTGTGACTTGTTCCAGGCTGAAGGGACAGAGTCCCTTCAGAAAGTTGACTCGCCATCCTACTGAAGGGCTGCTTATCTCAGGATATTGGCTCCCCATCCCTCCATGCCTTCTGGCTGAGAACAGACCATGCTAACCAAGGTAACAATGGGTACACAAGGCAGCAAAGTACCAGGAAGAGGAAAGGAGGTGCTGAGAAGCAACATGACTATTAGTGAATAAGCAACATTGTCTGCAACATTTCGTTTCTCTACAACAGTTTCTCATGGGAAGGCTTTGTCCTCCTACTGCAAAAGTGTATAAATATCTTGGCCCTCAGATGAATAAAGAGACTTGTACTGACAAGCTTCCCGCCTGTCTTGTGTCATAATCGCACACTCCTCGTTTCGTGCAGCCCTTCACTGGCGTGGGCATCATAGTACCATCAGTTGCATGCATGTATTTTTCCCCTTGTTCCCCTTCATACCATGGACCGAGGTCCTAGGAAATTTCATCCACATGGGATACCACTTCCTTCTCTCTCACATCCTGACAAAGGAGCCAGAGAACAAAAGACACCAACTTCCATAAGCAGATTGTCATTTGCTCAGTCCTACTCCCCAGTTTCCTCATCTGTAAAATGAGCTAGAGAAGGAAATGGCAAACCACTGCAGTATCTTTGCGAAGAAAACCCTAAATGGGGTCGTGAACAATTGGACATGACTGAAAACAACTAAACAACAACTCCCTATATTCCAATTTGTTCCTTTAAATCCCTTCATCTTCAGTTTCCTCCAACAATCATATGACCATAGATAGCATCCCTTGGTTATACTTTCTGCCAAACTTTGTAGGTGAAGCATGGATGCTATACTCAAAAAGTGCTTTACAATCCATTAAATTCTTTCATAAATAGTGAAATTATTATTACTGTCCCTCTAAGTCAAGTCAACAAGTACCTTCCTATGTGGCAGCATGGTGCCTGCACTGTGCTAAACCCTGGGGATACAAAGAAAAGCAAGAAAGATTCCATGTCCTTCGAGAGTTTATAGTCTAAGGGGAGAGACAACAGGCAAACAACTATGTACAAACAGGATATACAGGATAGGTTAGAAATAATCTCAAGTGGAAAGGATTAGCATTTTTAATTAAAAATTTTTTCCAAAAGAATTCATTTTCTTTCCCTCTCACCTCTCTGACCTGGAGAAAAGGAAAACAGACTCTCCTTTGATCTACCCTTCATCTTTTTCCCTTCCAATTCCCAGTTTCGATCTTATTTCCCTATAGAGTGAGATATATTTCTGTATTCAAGTGTGGATGTGGATGTGTGCACATGTTTTTGCACAATTCAGATTAAACTTAAACTTCTTCCTTCCTTTGACCAGTTCAGATGAGTGCAAGGTTCAAGTATTGTATGATTCCTGCCCCCCCCAACCAAACCCCTCCTCCTTTCTTGTGCAGACTTTTACTTGTATAGTCAATTATCTGAATTTTCCTCACCCTTCCTTTCCCTTCTACCCTCCAGTATATTCCTCTTACCCATTTTTTCCATTCTTCTATTAAGATCATTAAAATATAACAGAACCACTCCCAGATCCCTCTACCTAACTGTTGTTTATTGTTGTGCAGTCATGTCCTACTCTTGGTAACCCCATTTGGGATTTTCTTGGCAAAGATACTAGACTGGTTTACCATTTCCTTCTCGAACTCATTTTATAAAAGGGGGAACTCAGGCAAACTGCAGTTAAGTGACTTGCCCAGAGTCACACAGCTGGTGTCTGTGGCTGGATTTGAACTCAGGTCTTCCTGACTCTAGGCCCAGCACTCTATTCACTGGGCCATCTAGTTGCCTATCTATTGCATTACCAGTCCATTTTTCCCCTGTAGAATTATATTCAATCTTTACTAGGTAAATTATTCTTGGTTGTAAGCCTACATCCTTTGCTTTCTGCCCCTTTGTAGTGGTGGCTGCTAAGTCATGTATAATTCTGACTGCAGTTCCTCAGTACTTGAATTCTTTCTGGTTGCTTGCCGTATTCTTATTTTTTATTTTTCTTTCTGGAAGCTCTGGCCTTTGGTTATAATGTTCCTCGGATTTTTTCTTTTGGAATTTCTTTCAGGAGATGATTAATAGATTCTGTTTCCATTTTGCAATCTGGTTCTAAGAGATTTGGGCAGTTTCCTATTATAATTTCTTGAAATATGACTTCTAGGCTCTTTTTTTGGTCATGGGTTTCAGGTAATCCAATGATTTTTAAATTAATTCTCTTCAATTTGTTTTCTAGGTCAGGGTGTTTTTATGTGAGATACCTTACATTTTCTTCTATTTTTTAAAAAAAGTTTTTTTCATTTTGCTTTTAATATTTTTTGTTGCCTTGTGGTGTCATTTTCATCTCTTTAGTCTATTCTGATTTTCAGCAAGATTTTTTATTAAGTAAGGTTTTATACCTCCTGTGCCAAGCTATTAATTCTCCTTCCATTTTTTCATCTATAAATTCCATTTCTTTTCCCAGTTTTAATCTAGATCTCTCGTTTGATTTTTAAAAACATTTTTAGCTCTTAAAAAATTCTTACTTCCTCTCATCCAGGAATTCTATTTGAACTTGTGCTAAAACTTATCTTTTTGTGAAGCTTTGCTTATAAATATTTTGGAGTTATTCTCTTCCTCTGAGTTTGTGTCTTAAACATCCCTGTCAACATAACAGCTCTTTATGGTGGAATTCTTTTTGTTGTTTATTTGCCACTTCTTTCAGACTACTTCCTAACTTCAGAGTTAATGTTGGGGCCAGGCCCTGCACACTTATAGAAGTAACAACTAGACTTGTGTCCCCTTGGGTCCTTTTGCTGCCTTCCTGGGGTTACTCAGTGTTGTTACTCCAGGATCTTGGGGACAGCTCATGTTGGGGATCTACAGGATTTCAATACTCACTAAAAGTTCTGATCCAAGGCAAAGTCTGATCAATGTTCTCTTGGTCTGAGCTCTGCAAGTTCTTGACCTTAGTTTGGGTCTAATACTTCAAGCCGCAAGAAAGTTGATCTACCTTAGTAGAGAGAACTTTTTCCCCTATGTCTAATCGGGAAGCTAGGCAGATAGAGTGCCAACCATAAAGTCAAGATGGCCTGAGTTCAAATTTGACCTCAGACACTTAATAACTGTAGATGGTGTATAGTACAGGAAGCTGGTGGAGGCTGGTATAGTGCCAGAAGCACGATGAAATGATTGGCCCAGTCAAAGGACACTCCCCTCCTTCCCAGGTAGGCAAGACAACTGTTACAGCATAGAAGGAAAATAACAATTTAAAGTCACATAACTAGGAAATGGGAGAACTGGCACTTGACTTCAAATGTTTCCAAAGTCAAATATTTTTGGTATACTTCTAAAGGAAAAACTAACAGACATTTCTATCCTCCTTCTTTCATATATGAACACTTAATCTGTTGTAGCCACAACATCTGATGTAGTTAAAACAAGCATTATAACTTGGAGTAACAACATCTGGATTTGAAATCTGGTTCCATTATGTGTGTGACTTTGGGCAAATTACTTTCCCTCTCTGAGTCTTTTCTAGAAAATGAGGGAGTTAAACTAACTTATCTGTAAAGTCCTCTCTTGTACTGACATTCTGTAATTTTAAAGAAATATAATGAATAGACTAATTCTTAGGATTGTAGGACATGAATTAGGTTTAAGGAAATATAGGCTAGTCCCTATTATGGCAGACTTGTAGGAATGGTTTGATTCTAGAATTTGGTTGAATTGAACACTTCTTGAAAGTCTGCCATCAGCTGGTGGCCAGCCATCCCTTGTCCACCTGGTAACAGTTCCTTTGTAACAGTATTTGTGATAATGAGATTTGACTGTATGAGATAGCGTCTTAATCTAGCTATTAAAAGGCTTTCAAGAGTACTCCTGCAAGGCAGGTGTTAGCAGTAATACCGAGTAATAGAGGTAATTCTATCTCTGTGAACAGCATTTCAATAAAACTAGAACTAATGAAGGCACCTGCCATGTTTGGTTTAATGAGAATCTAAAAACAAGGAATATGTCTCATCGTAGGGATAAACACAGCAAAGGACTTGTAGAAATGAACAATTTAAGACCTTCAGGAAATTCTTCAGGAACACATTCCCCTTGAGAGACTTCTATGTCAGGTCTCTCGAAGCCCTAAAACAACTATTCCATAGGTAGGAGTAATTTTAATGGTAAAAGCATAGCCTACTCTCGGGGAAATCCTGCCATTGTCATTGTCATCCATGAATTTTGAACAGCTTTGTACCCATTTCTGTCAACTACAAAATATACAGAAATATCAGAAAGACTGGGTTCTAGGGATATGATTTGGAGTCTTTGGCAAGAGTCCAGGTGAGGGTAATTGAAGGTCATGCCTATGAGTGGAGAAAAGGGAATAGTTGTGAGAGATGTCATAAAAATAATTATTGTGTAATTCATTAGCTGATGGGTGAAATTTTAAAAATATGGAAGGCCTATTATCAGCATGGCATAGTGAATAAAAGACTAGTCTTAGAGTTAAGAAAATCTGTATTCAGATCTTACCTTTGAAACATACAGGCTGGGTGAGCCTGACTAAGTCATTTGGCTGGTCAGTGCCCTAGAAAACTCCCTAATACTTTAAGCTGCAAGAAAGTTGATCTGCATTAGTAGAGAGAATTTTTTTCCCTTGGGCTTTCCTACACCAATGAAATTAACCAGAACAGTAATAATAATAATAAATTAAGAATAATTTTAATAGATGTGACCTTACCAAATATTAAGTCTCAAAACTACATGAAATAAAAACCTCTTAAGAAATACACAACTAGCAGAAAAACCAAAGCCACATAGAAACAGAATGAGACACAAATCCCCATCAATGAATCTACAGATGCTGAGCTCCTATCTCAATACTCTCAATCAATTGCAAAAAAAAAAAAATAGTCATTTTGTTTGCCTGCACAGAACATCAAAATGTAAAAGAATAAGAGCAATGTAAAGACTAATTCTAGGGGAGTTTCTCTCTAAACTACAAAAAAAAAAAAGGAGAATTAGAGAATCATAATGATGATACATTGATGTACATGGATAACATCAAGTGAGATGGCTCCACTAGAAATATATGAAGTAGCTTCTTTCATTTCACGGAAATTTTCTCAAATGTTATTTGGATTCAATTGTGTAAAGTTTTTAATGTTTGCCAAGAAAACATAGACTGAAAGTTTTGAGCTTGATGGAGAAGCAAAATTGAATGAATGGAAGAAGATAATACCTTAAAGTACCTTAATCTTCTCCTGGTAAGATACATAGAATCTGATGCTATCCAATGAAAAGGCTATAGCTGTGTTTGTCAAGGGACTTATTAGTATTCTCAAGTTTAAGTTCAATAAATGAACATATTTAAAGTAATCAACACCTTTTTTCAATACCATTTTTTAAAAGTACATCTTTGGAAGGGTAAGAGCTTTTGAAAATATTATCTGAGATTTAGAAACTCATTTTTAAATTTTATTTATTTATTTATTTAAAAATTTTATTTAAAAAAATTTAAACTTATATAATATTAAAATAAACCCAGAGCCCACCACTTCAAGGCAGCTACAGAAAGATTAACATCTTTCCCACCCTTCCACACCAGGTCCCCACCATCAAAAAAGAAAAAGATAGATAGTTAGTTATTCTCTAGTTAAAAAAAAAACAAAAAACAAAACTTAGAGAAGTACTTCCTTGAACAAAAAGATGCCACTTCACAGGCAAGAGTAAAGGTTTATAATAGACATATGCCATTAGATTTGTCAAATATAAGTGACACTGGTTTACCTCCAGATGGAGTCTATGAAATGGCCAAACATAATCAAAAGATCCTCCATGGGCAATGTCCCTATGAACTCAATAAACAAGACATTTTACAAAGAAATGGATGAGTCAAGTAGATACGTTTTCAGAAATAGAAGAGTTCATAATATTTTAAAATCAGGTCATTACTACCAGAAATTACAAAGAATTAATGATTAAGGAACCTGGACTTATTGGTCAATGCAGATTTTGCAAGGAAAGAGAAAAAACCATGCAACACATTGCTGCCGGTTGCAAGAATTTAGCCCCTCTCTAATACCCAGAAAAACAAGATCAAATGGCCAGAATTATACACTAGAAGTTCACCATGGTCCACGAACTAACAGACCACAAACCTCAGCACTACAAATACGAACCCCAAACTATCTTTGAGGATTCAGCAAATACGTATAGGAACTAGAGGATTATCATGGGCAAAACTGTTGTCCATAATCATTTGGATATGACAAAGACCCATAAAAATGTAAGACCGACCATTTTAATAGATGTTGCCGCTCTAAACACTGATAATATTCACACTAGGTTGAATGAAGTTTTCAAGTCATAGAGACATAGAAGGAGAAATCAAAACTGTGTTCTGACAGGAAGAACTATATAACATCCATGTCAACTTTTTTTTAGGTTACAGAAGGTGGCATCCAAACGTTTTTGTTTGAGTTTTTTTTTAAATAATTTTTAGTTCCTGTGCAATAGTTAACCAAAGATTAAACATGAAAGAACAATAGGCTACCCAATTAACCCAGAATCATTTCTATGTGAACATAATAATAATAGCATACCTTTGGATAATATCTTATTATTTAAAAGGAGTTTATAAAAATAACGGTTAGCATGAATATAGCGCAGGGTTGGGGAACTAGATCCTCAAGCACGACCCGTTGACTGAATGCAAACTTCACAGAACAAATCCCCTTAATAAAAGGATTTGTTCTGTAAAACCTGGACTCAGTCAAAAGGCTGCACCCAAGGTGCTAGAAGGTCACATGTGGCCTTGAGGTAGCAGGTTCCCACACATACACACACCCACATAGTGCTTCAAAGTTTCTGAATTGCTTTTACATATATTATCTGATTTGATCCTCACACCCTTTAAGCAAGATGAGGCATATACAAATAAATATCCAGGTATCTATACTCAATGGATCTGAGGTAACACTGATCTGGGAGCTCTCTCACAGCCCATCGGTGCCTACAGCATCCTATATAATGCTTGTCCATGTCCTTCCGGAAATTTGCCCTGGGGAGTCCACCCAACATGCCTGAGGCTTTCCTCATTTTTTCCTAATATTGCAAAGGTCCCACTGGAGCTCAGTAGCCATTCACTTGTCCACCTTCATTCTTGCCACGTGATCAGACCATCTTCCTCTATCACACAATTCCTAAATGATATCTTTTATTCCTATTCTTCAGGGGCCCTCATTGGCTTCACGTTGCAGCCTTTTCACCCCCATCATGTGCCTCTCCTTTGCCTTCTGAATTAGTTTTGATTCTTCAGAGGCTTTTGTATTATATGTCTTGCTTCCACACAATATGTCGAGATGTATATCTATAAGTAACGTGGGGGGGAGGGGCGGCAGGATGGACAACAAATGTAAATTTATTAACGAAAACAAGAGCTCTTTCTCCATCAATATAACCCTGAACAATAACGACACATTTCTTATTAAACTCCCTGCATCTGCCTGAGCATGGAAAACAAAATCATCTCTCACCCAGATCACACTATCACTATTTGCTAGAGACAGGCCTTGAGCCCAGATCTTCCTGAAGATGAAGTTGGCTCTGCATCCACCAGGTCATGCTTCTTCCCACCTAAATACCATCCTTTGATGCCAGCAAGAGCGGTGTAATTACAAGCTGCAGAATCTACTGATTCCCATCTCTTTTGCTTTCTATAGTAATTGCGAGATGAATCTTTTATTCTGAGTCTCTAGAAAATTTCTGGGGCAGACACATTGTTATCTTTAGTTGTCTTCCCCATTTATTCTTCAATGAGATAATTTGTGAATCTATCGTCAGAATTTCAGTTTTGAGAGACTCCTATTCATCTTGATCTGTCTTCTTTTTGAGAATCTCAGGGCATAAAATTATACCTATTTTTTCCAAGCTTTGTGAAATATGATTTTCTAAAGGTTATAGCAGTAGTTCTCAATTTTTTTTCAAATAGGAAGGCAGCTTTTTAACACCAAAAAAGTTTTGTATATACCAAATGATAATAGCTACGCTATTAGTTTCTATTTGTTGATTGAGAAAATACATAATAGCAAAATGTTCTTATGAATTCAAAACTTCTTTTAAAAGAAATTCATGGTTTATTATTAACAAAATTAGCACAGCATAGTTGAAAGAGAGGTGACTTTCCTAAGACCAGATTTCTTCTGAAAAATACCATCTGTATGACCATGCTAGCTTGTGCCAGGGCAAATCAAATTTGCAGAACATCTCTTGCTCTTCATTGGCATAAGCAGGGGTTAGCCTAAAAGGGTCAAGGTCTCCCATTGCATCATGGGTCATCTCCAGTCATCCTGAGGAATATCTGATCATTGGATCCAGATAGCTCCAGAGGAGAAAGTGAGGTTGGTGACCTGGCACAACACTCCCTCACTCAAATCAAAGTAAACTGTGAATCATGTCATCATATCCCTGACACCATGGTTCTCTTCCAAAACAGACAAACACAACAATAAGCAGGGGTGGGGAACCTGCAACCTTGGAGTCACGTGTGGCCCTCTAGGTCCTCAAGGGTGGCCCTTTGACAGAATCCAAACTTCATTTTTTTTTGTTCTGTGAAGTTTGGATTCAGTCAAAGGGTCACACTTGAGGGCCTAGAGAGCCACACGTGGCCCCGAGGCCACAGATTCCTCACCCTTAGAGTCCCCTCACTGAGAACTCTTTATACCAGTGAAGGCATTGGTCAAGTTTTAAAAAAAAAAAATCTACAAGTGTTTATGTCCGTATCTATCTGTCTAGATATAGACATATAAATACACATACACATATATGCACATATTTAGTAATACACATATGCAGGAGTTTATCTGGTACACAAGCTATTTCTTATACTGAGTATATTTGTGATGCTAATTATAAACCAAGCTTATTTTATTATGCTAAGTAATTCTGCATTATTTGTTGGGGTGAAAGATCACAACAACAATGTTTGTATCAAGACCCTTTATAATAACTCTGTAGTCCCTTAGGGGTCTGCAACTCATAGACTGACAACCTTTGGTCTAAGTTACATGTTATACTACATTTAGCATTCACCTTTTCTGATTATCATAAATTTCTGAATGATATTACAGTCAGGCAGCTAAGTGGTGCAGTGGATAGAGTTCTGGGTCTAGAGTCAGGAAGACTCATCTTCTTGAATTCAAATTTGTCCTCAGACACTTACTAGTTGTATGACCCTGGGCAGGTCACTTAACTGTTTGCCTCAGTTTCCTTGTCTGTAAAATGAGCTGGAGAAAGAAATGGCAAAGCACTCCAGAATCTTTGCCAAGAAAACCCTAAATGAGGTCATGAAGAATTGGACACCACCAAAAACAACTAAACAAGTACAATCAGGATCCAAAGAGACCTTGAGTTGGGGGACGGAGGTGGGAATGGAACAAAATATAATAAAGATAAATGAAAAGTATTACGCTTGAGCTCAAAAAAACCAACTTTTAATTTTAGGTCATGCTATACTACTTCTCCTTTTTCTGATATCTTTGAAATCTTTTCACCCAAGATGTAGAGTGTGTCAGTCTATGGCCAGTTTCCCATTTTGTGTCTATTATAAACTCTATTATAAATGGTCACTTTCTCCCAAGATTCCTATAATTTCTACTTGAGCATCCAGTTTCTTTTTATTTTCCAAAACCAGTTTTAGAACAGCATTTTCCCTATTTCCCTTCTGCACATTTTGAAGAATAAAATTATCATTAACTCAAGACAAAAATGTATTGCTTTATCTTCCTTTGGCAGAGAGAAAAAGTACTAGCAGATCTCTTAAAAATTGAACTCCGCTATCAGTATTTTAGCAGCATAATGTAATGTGTAGAGTGTGGGTCTCAGCATTAGGAAGACATAGGTTCAAATCTTACCTCTGACTCATCCTAGCAATGTGACCCTGGGCAAGTGACTTTAAATCTGTGACCCATCTTGACACCAAGGTGCAGAGCAGATGCTGACCTGAATTGGTAGAGGGATTTTCCTCACTGAGAGCTCTCTATGCCAATGAAATCACAATTCTGGTTCCCCAAAACCCACAACTCTCACTAATATGCTCAATAAGCAGTATAATCTGTTCCCAAAATCTTAATCTAATTTTTACCTCTTTCCAGGGACTTGAAATATCCCCATTATACCATTCTCTTTCTTATTCTATTTACCTTAGTTTTTTTTTTTTATTATTTTGAATTAACCCCAAAAAGACATTTCCTCATAAACAGCAGAACACAAAGAGAAAATTCTATAGAAAACCACAAATCTCTATTTCACATCACTTGCTTTTTTAAAACTAATATTATATAACAAATTGCTTGCCTTCTCAAGGAGGGGCAAGGGGCAGGGAGGGAGGAAGAGAATTTTGGATCTCATAATTTTTAAAAATGAATGTTAAAATTTTTTACATATAATTGGGAAATATTTAATGAAATAAATAAAAATACATTAAAAAGTATATCATATATAAATTCTATACATTACTTTCAAAAACTGTCCCACTTGTCTATGCATTTTTCTCCATTTGCTTCTGTTCTCTTCTGCAAATAACCTTAACTATTCTAGCCCCCACTGCCTAAAGGCCAAGCATGTTTTTGACCCCTTCCCCTGGATTCTCTGGTATCCTTGTAGAGGTTTGGGAGTGTCTAGTCTCTCTGCTATTGGCTCAAGCCAATACCAATGGTGTCCTCCCAATTTTAGGGGTCTTCTACACCTCAGTTCCACTTTACCATTTAATAGTCAGACAGGCTTTTACAAAAGATTATTTCAAATGGATAGAAAATATAAACATTCCACCCCAATCCTGGAAGGGCCATATTCTCAATTAGGTTCAAGGTTAACTCAGCTCACTTAAAGTTCCAAGTCCACAATACCCTGGGCTTGCAACCCACCTTACTATTTTCTTAGAGCTTCCCTACTGGTCTCATAGCAACAGCTGGCTTTGAATCTTGCCATCAAAGTCACTTTGGCTTGAGCTTCTAGATCTGGGGGTTCCATCATCCATGCCTAGAACTGAAAAGTTCAAGCAAAGCAGAACAAAACCCCCAACACAACGCTTGGGGCCAGAGGATCTATAAGAGAGAGGTGGAAGGTGGTTCTTTCCCCATGTTTAGCTAAGTATATGGTGCCTAAGCTTCCTGTGAAACTTCACCCTCTAGAAGCTGCCAGAAAGAAAGTGTGTCCAGTCTGATACTTAGAAAGACAAAGTCAGTTCCAGCTCCCCAATCAATAAAAAGCGACAACTCTAGACCTGCACAACTTGGCAGTAGGTAAAGGGCAAAATTAAAATAGACTAAACTTCTTCAGGCCATAGATAGGTTTTTAGTAGCTCACTTATAAAGGTATAATTACTTATAATTATCAAGGTATAATCACTTATAAAGGTATAATTAATTATTAAGCTGTTTTGCAAATAAACCGTATTTTTAAAAAGGGAAATTTCAGTTAATATCAATTAATTACATTTATTACTTAAGATATTTATTTATCATGGAATCACATTAATGCTAAAAAAAAATTTACTTTGCTAAGTAGTACAAATTTTAGTAAAATTTTCAGGCTTTCTTACTGTTTACATTTACTTAATGGGACGTATTACACTTCCTTGTCAGATCACATTTGAAATCAATTTCTTTAGAAATCTGAAAACTAACCTTAGAAGACATCTCATTTTCTGAGTTTACTTTCTTGAAAAACCATTGTTCCCCACTGAGATTTTTCAACAATTTGGACACTTTAATTTGTTTTTCATCAGTGTTCAATTTGCTTAATTCAGGATGTTTTGATTCGAAATGGTGACAAAGATCATATTCCTTCAGAATGGCTATTACTTTTCAGCAAACAAGGCACAATATTTTATCTCTCATTTAAGTAAACATGTACCTATTCGTCTGCTCCAGATTAAACACTCTATGTTCTGATTCGATCTTCTGTTTCTTTTTATCATTCATTTTACAAAGTCACCCCAAAAACTTTAATGCTAGAACTAAAAAAATCTCCACAGCAACTGTTCACATATAAAGAAATACTGAATCGAGGGTCCGACCTGGAGAGGGAGCCAGACACTCATGTAACTTGGAGGGTGGCTGTGCAGCAAGGGAGGGGACAAAGCCTTCCAGCTGTTGCTGCTTATCACATGGCAGGCATCAGCTGTGTTGGCGTGAGCACTCACTTTGTCTTAGTTCAACACCAGTGAGGACTGAACATGCCATGAACAAATACAACTCTTGCTCCTCTCAGACTAGAGACAGACTGACAGTGGTTAGTTGCCACAGGTCATGTGACAAATAGGAGCTATTGTGCAGTAGCAACCCACACACCAAGTTACATGAGTGATTTGTCTATTCCAAGTGCAGCCAGCTATTCTATCAGTGGATAGAATACAGAGCCTGGAATCAGAAAGGCTCATTTTCCTGAGTTCAAATCTGGCCTCAGACACTCACTTTCTGTGTGACCCTAGACATGTCTCTTAACCCTGTGTGCCTTAGTTTCCTTATCTGTAAAATGAGCTGAAGAAGGAAATGGCAAACCATTCCAGTATCTTCCAAGAAAACCCTAAAGGGGATCATAAGGAGTTGGAAACAACTGAAGAACAACTGATTATTCTCAACCTAACAATTCTCTGTAAATTCTGCTCATCATTAGTGATGGTCTATTTCAAATGCACGATAATTCCAATTTCTATTTTGCTCAGTTTTAAGTTGCCAATGTGGCTTTTTTATTTGGAGTTTGTGAAAACTTAGTATTTAGTTCATCCAATAAAGAACTGTACTGATATAAAAGAGTGTTCCCAAGGCCCTTCTGGCCTTTGGGCCAGTTATTTCTACTTATGAAAAGTCCAGGAAAGTAATTAGGTCTGTAGAAGAGATTATGACCAAGTTTAGCTTGTCTCTGTAACTTTTTTCTACTCCCACTCATCTGCACAAAAGTACAGAAGAGTCCCAGCATTTGAAAACTGAACAACACAGAATCCCGGAGGTTATGGTCTAACCTTCATAAATAGAAAATTAGGTGGCATATGAGAGGACCTCCATAAGCTAAAGTGCCACTCCTGATACTGGCACCCAAGACCCTGGAACAGGAATCAAAAGAAAAGATAAAGCTAAAAGACATTAACCAGTTGAGAGGACCCTGTTCTTTATTCTAAAGAATTTGGTGACCAACATCTTACACCATATACCAGGATAAAGTCAAAATGGGTACACAATTTAGATATAGAGGCTGATACTATAAGGAAACTAGGAGAGCAAGGAATAGTTTACCTGTCAGATTTATGGAGAATGGAAGAATGTATGACCAAACAAGTGGTGGAGAACATTATGAAATGCAAAATGGATAATTTTGATGACATTCAATTGAAAAGTTTTTGCACAACTGAAGCCAATGCAACCAAGATTAGAAGGGAAGTAGAAAGCTGAGAAACAATTTTTATGACCAGTATCTCTGATAAAGGCCTCATTTCTAAAAATATATAGATAATTGAGTCAAAGTTATAAGAATACAAGTCAATCCCCAATTGACATATGGTTAAGGGATATGAACACACAGTTTTCAGACGAAGAAATTAAAGATTTCTATAGTCATATGAAAAAATGTTCTAAATCAATATAGATTAGGGAAATGCAAATTTAAACAACTCTGAGGTACCACATCACATCTATCAGATTGGATAACATGACAAAACAGAAAAATTATAAAGGTTGGAGAAGATGTGGGAAAATTGGGACATTAATGCATTGTTGGTGGAGTTGTGAACTGATCCAACCATTCTGGAGAGCAATTTGGAACTATGCCCATAGGGCTACAAAACTGTTCATACCCTTTGACTTAGCAATACCACTTCTAGGTCAGTTTCTCAAAGAGATCATAAATATGAGAAAAGGAACCACATATACAAAAATATTTATAGCAGTTCTTTTTTGGGGTAACCAAGAACTAGAAATTGAGGGCATGCACATAAATTGGAGAATGGCTGAACAAGCTGTGGTATATAAATGTAATAGAGTACTATTGTTCCATAAGAAATGATGAGCAGGCAGACTTCAGAAAAACCTTTAAAGACTTACATGAACTGATGCTGAGTGAAGGGAGTAGAACCAGGAGAACCTTGTACACAGTAATAACAACATTGTACAATGACTAATTTTAATAGACTTCACTCTTCTCAGCAATGCAAGGATCTAAGACAACTCCAAAAGACTCATGATGGAAAATGCTATCTGCATCCAGAAAAAAGAAATATGGAGTCTGAATGCAGATCAAAGCATACTATTTGCTCTCTCCTTTTTTTTTGTTTCTTCTTTCTTATGGTTCCTACCACTGCTTCTAATTCTTCTTTATAACATGACTAATGTGAAAATATGTTTAATTTGAATGTATATGTAGAACCTATTTCGGACTGCACACTGTCTTGGGTAGGGGGAGGGGAAAGAGGGGGAGAAAATTTGGAATTCACAATCTTATGGAAGTGAATGTTGAAAACTAAAAATAATTATTTTTTTTTAAATTAAGAATTTAGTACCTGGGGCTGAAAATCTCCTCCTGGGGAGATGCAGACTCAGAAGCACAGAAGCCAGGACTCCAAGGTCATGAATGGTAAAAGGGAAGATGTTTGTGGATCCTAAAGAAAAGGTTCTCTGCCTTTTCTAAAAGAGCTGGGGAGAAAAACCTGTGGGCTTTAAGCTAAGAAACCATGTCAGCACCTGTTCTTTGAGGAAGGAATAGCCAACGATTTCAGCCGAGCCAGAACCTAGCGGCAACAGAGACTACAGCCAATCAGCAAGCAGAAGTTAATATGGTGGAGTTACATCTATTAGAGTGGTGTCCAGTGGACCAGCATTTAGCAGAGACTGTATTGCAGAACTTCAGCTGATGAGGACTAAACATCAAACTGAATAGCATCCAGCAGAGACCAGGAGCAAGCTAATCTTGCTGGAGCAGCACGACATTGCTAGAGAAGAACCTGTTCTGCATCAGTGGAAACCTAAGTTGTCCGTCCCTGTGAGCTCCCTGGCCTCACATGTTTCCTATGTATGTGCCCCACCATGTTTATGTCCTGGCTACATGTGTTACCTAAATGTATATTTCTCCATGTTCCTTAAATGTGTCCAAGTCTTCTCACTGACCTTGTTTGCATTTTTATTTCAAATGTGTTCCCTAAGTTTATAAAGGAAATGTTTTTTCTTAATTTTCTTTCTATGCTATTTCACTGTGTTTTTGCTTTGAACTAATTGTGCTCTGAGTACTAGTGGGGCTCATGAGCTAATGTTCTTAGCAAATAAAAACCCACAGAGTAACTTGAGGTGCTACATCAAATTATGGAATAAAATCTTCCTGGCCAAACTTGAAAGATTCATATACTTGACTATCATAATTTAAATAATGAGATACTGTGAGGTTTCTCTCTTAGAGTGCCCTAACTTACCAGCAGAGGCAACCAGTTTCACACACAACTCACTGACGCTAGCGTACCTTTCAGGAACAGAAGAGTCACGGCTCTGAGGTCCAAACAGAAAAGTTTATTAAGGTCTCTCCATGGGGAAGCCTTTAAGCCATATACTAAGGCAGGCTTCTAAAGATGCCTTCCAGCCCTAGGTCTTAAATAGAGGCCAGATCCACCTACCACATGTGATAGAGCCCAGCTGAACAGAATTGTGAGAGAGGGAGTGCAATTACAAGGGTATGAAGGCCCCAAGGTGTGGAGACGCCAATCAGGAACAGAGGGTAACCCCACGCAAGAGAGTCCTGAGCAATGCAGTATCCCCTGGCCGGGGACAGTGCGATATGCCCTGACCTCCACATGACCGCACTAATTCCCAGGCCTCAAACACTTCCCTGTGGCATGACACAACCGCCTGCAATGTGAACCTCACAAGATACTATTGCCCATTACAAAAAGCATGGGGTTGAGAGTCAAAATACCAGGTTTGTTTTCTGTTAGTCACTGAATATAGCTTTCTAGCTCAGTTTTCTAGTCTGTCAAATGGGGATAATGATACCTGCCCCACCTTGTTGGATTACTAGGAAGACCAAACAATATAATGAATGCAGAGCATCATGAAAGGGTATAATTATTAAACAAAAGACTGTTGATTATTCTTTTTATGGAAGCTCTATGGGGAACATTTTCTTATGTTAACACTTTCTACCACCCTTAAGGTCAGTTCAGTGAGAGCACTGGAAGAAAACAATGGATTCAAGTCAAAAGCAGACTTTAAGTCAAAATTTAGCAGAAGTTCTTTTTATGATTAATGTCTATTGAAAATAAAAATATGTTGTTGTAAATTTGCTGGGCATGAGGAGGGAGATTTAGCTCAATAAATCACCTCCATACTTACCTTTCTTAAACTTTGTTCAGCATTTGATACAGTTAACTACCTACTTTTTTTGGATACATCAACACCAAAGACACATATCTATGAATAATATACCTTAAGACTAAAACTCCAAAATTGTCCAATGTTAACATTAGCTGATTAATCTTGCAATCAACCAGACAGAAAAGTGCTGAAATTAAAGAGGAAGAGGAAGTAAATGGCTATGTTACTAATATTAAATCTTGACGATCTTAACAAATAGATGTTCTTGCTTCCAAATCCTGACTCCTGGAATACAATAAGCATTCTCTGAGGGCAAGATTAGCTGGCTAATATCAACATCAGACATAGTTTAAACTTTTCACTTAACATATGCTTATATGACTTACAGATATCATCTATTCATACACAAATAGCATCTTTTCTAAGGTTTCAAATCCTTCTATTTTTCTCTTCCAATTACCTTTTAACTTCTCAAGGAAGTAAATCGAAGAGAGTTCCTGCTATCACTGCCTAACCTTCTGCCCTGGCTATGTGAAATATAGAAAATAGCCTGATCTGCTGCTTTCTCCAAAGAGTTCATTTCAGGACCATTCCAGAGTGCTGTATAGGAAACTAATGAGTAATTTCCTTTTTTCCTACTTTTCTCCGATATTTATTCAGGTGTTTGTCTGTAAGACCTAGGCTACAGTTGCTTATGTAACCCTGGTACAGAAAAATATCATTTCTCCAGCTAGCTTGAGATATACCATGATCTGAACATATAAAGAAGATTTACATTAATTAACTAAGAAATAAACAAATTGAGAAAATTAAAGTTATTCTGTATCATTTAATAATTGATTGTATTCTGTAGTTGACCCTATTGTGTATTCCCTCCTCATTTCATCAAACCATGTTTCTTCAATCTTGAATTAAGCTCAGGAATGCAGTTTTCCTTCCAAGTGAGTTTAAAGATATGGTTGAAAGAAAAGTGTTATCATTCATGCAACTAGCCCCTGGGACACTGCCTGTTAAGCCCCAACCAGCTTAAGCTGGTGCCATCCCCCCCAAAATATGTCTTGCTTGTCCTTATACACTTAGGGGAGATTCGATCTCCCCGATTGCAAGGTTACAAGAGACAGATTAGCCACATCTGAATGCCAGCCCACTTTTCCTAGGGTAACCAATTGTAATGTTCCTAGACCTCCTGCTTTCCTGAGTGTCAATAAAGAGGGCACCTCCACTTTCTCATTGGGGTAACAACACAAGATGGGTATTCTTATTGTTAATACTAAGAAGGCAGAATGGCTTAATGGAAAGAGTAATAATTGTAGAGCTGGACAACCCTGGGCTCTAGTCCCATAAAAATATATTTGTTTAGAATCACATGAGTCTGGCATAGAGGATATGAATGTGTACATGTGTGACTAGGTTGTCTTTGGAGTGAATGTGTCTGATCAAGAGGGCTTTAAGAGAAAAAAGAAAGGGGAAAAAACCAACTGTTCACATATATTTGTCAAGCCAAATACTACAGAGAAAAGCAGGGACCATAAAGAATTATGCCAGCAGAAAGGACCAATAATGTGCAGGAGACCATAACCATGTCAGCAATACAGCTATTATTCAAAGAAACAGAATAGATTGATAAAAGAGGTGGTAAAAAAAGAAAAAAGCCCATGAAAACTGAAGACATGCACTCTTGTGAGGAAATACAGGAATTTTGAGGAGAAAGCATAGGAGATAACTCATAAGGGAAGATGACTAGAGATGAAAAGAGTAGGAATATGATCATGAGAGCATTCAGATAACTCCCACTGGGACTGAAGGAGGAAATACATGATGAATTTGGGAAACAATTCCAAACTTGTCACTAAGAAATGATGAGTAGTTATGGCGAACTTCAAATATCCTGCCATCTACTAGAGTTCCATCTTTTTTTTTTTTCTAAAAGTGGGGGCAGGACAGGTAATAAATTCTTGACTTGCCTTAAAGAGAATTTTATTCTTAAAAAAGTTGAAACAAACATCAAAGGTAACTCCTATTTGGGATTTGATTTTGGCCAAAAAGGAGGGAATAATTACTGAAGGAGAAATGATGAGAACCTTGGGAAGAAGTTACTGCTTCATATTCAAACTTCAGATTTTAGAAGAATAGATTTCAAAGACTTCAGAGAAAGGATCCCATGGTGTAAAATTCCATTAGGGATATCAACCCAAGAGGATTGGAAAGTACTCCAAGAGAAAATTCTGAACACAAAAAAGGAAACAATTCCAATAGGGGGAAAAAAAAGGCTTGTCTGAAGAGACTGATCTGTATGAACAGAGAATGCGTTATATTTTTAAAACATATGATAGAAGATAGGAGCAAATTTAGGTTATGGAAGAGAAACACAAAAGAATCCTGTAAGAATAATGTCAGGAACATTAACATGCTGAATGAGTTGAGGCTTGCTATAAATTCTAAGGATAAAAACAAGTCCTTTTTTTTTGTATTTGGAGACAATCAGGAGGCCAAAGAAAGCAAAGTACTGTTGGTCCTTGAGAGTTAATGAGATAATGTTACTGGACATAGGAAAAAAAGACAAGCCACTGAATTCCTATTTTGCTTTCTCAACCAATGAAAATGTCATAGTGAACAAGAATGATATCACAATATCCTGAGAGAATATGGTATAGTGGAAAGAGAGTAGGATTTGGAATCAGAGAACCCAGGTCAAAATTCAGAATCTACCACTTATGACGGAATGGACTCTAGGAAAATTATTTAATGTCTCTGTTTCTCTCTCAATTTCCTTATCTAGTAAATGAGAGAGCTAGACCAGACAACATCTCAGGCCCCTTCTGAGTCTAAATTTGTAATCTTAGAATCCTATGATTCTCTGCTCAAAACATGGTGCTATTTGCTGAAAACACAAAAACAAAATTAACAACAGGTCCTGCTTTCAGGGAGTTTGCATTTAAAGGAAACAAAATGTACCCAGAAAAATAAATAGAAAATATATTAAAAATAAACAGTACATAATTTGAGAGTCGATGGAGTACTATAACTGGGAAAATCAGGAAAGCTTTCTTGTACAAATTGGCATGTGAATTAAACTTTGAAGATAACAACGAGTTTCAAGAGGTAGAGATGAGAAGGAAGACCATTACGGACTTGCTCTGTATAAAGACACAAGAATAGTTCTATGGGAAAAAATTGCTCTAAATCAATGCAAATTAAAACAACTCTGAGATACCACATATCAGATTGGCTAATGTGACAGAAAAGGAAAATGATAATTATTGGAGGGCATGTGGGACACTAAGGCTCTGTTGTTGAAGTTGTGAACTGAGCCAACCATTCTGAAGAGCAGTTTGGAACTATGCCCAAAAAGCAACCAAACTGTGCATACCCTTTGATCCAGCAATATCATTACTAGGTCTGTATACCAAAGAGATTTTTTTTAAATGGGGTGGGAGTGGGGGAGAGAGGGAATGACTTATTTGTACAAAAATATACCCGCTTTTTGTAGTGGCAAAGATTTGGAAATTGAGGGGTTGCCCATCAATTGGGGAAAGGCTGAACAAGTTGTGTTATATAATTGTAATGGAATACTATTGTGCTATAAGAAACGATGACCAGGTTGATTTCAGAAAAACCTGGAAAGACTTACATGAACTGATGTAAAGTGAAATGAGCAGAACTAGGAGAACATTGTACACAATAGCAGCAACGCTGTACAATGATCAACTGTGAATGACTTTGCTTTTCCAGCAATAATGCAAGCAATTATACAAGACAGTTCCAAGGGACTCATGATAAAATACGCTATCTGCCTCAAGAGAAGGAATTGATAAGAGTCTGAATATAGATCAAAGTATATTATTTTCACTTCCTTTTTTTCATGGTTTCTTTTCCTTTTGGTCTGTCTTTTTTTTTCACAATATGACTAACAAGGGAATATGTTTTGCATGATTGCACATGTATAACTTATATCAAATCACTTGCCATCTCAGGTAGGAGAAACAGGAGAAGAGGAAGGAAAAAATTTGGAACTCAATTTCTTTTGAATGAATGTTAAAAATTGTCTTTACATACAATTGTGAAAAAAGAAAATGTTATAAAAAAAGAAAGAAAGGCACAGGAAATGTAATGTCATGTAAGGAGAACAACAATTAGACTTGGCTGGAAAACTGTGTGAAGAAAAATAACGTGTTAATGTACATAAAAAACAGTGTGCCAGACTGTTATTAGCTTTAAATGCCATACAAAATTTTATCTTAAGGCAATAGGGAGACTGTGAAACATTTTAGGGGAAAAAGAAGAATGATATAGTCAGACCTGTGAAGAAGGTAACTTGGAGAAGGGAAAGGCCAAATGCAGTAAGACCTGAATTAGTTTATCTATCTTTTAGCAAAGCATTTGGCCCAGAAATCCTAGTTTAAGAAGATTAAATTGGGTTCGCTATTTTAGGAAGCATTTGACAAGTTGGACAATGTGGAGTGCAGGACAAACAGGAAGGTGATGCGGCTGGAAACCTTGCCATAGGAGAATCAGTTGAAGGAGCCAGGATGTATGGTGAGGGGAAGACTTAGAGGGGAAAAAAAAAACCATAGCTATCTTCAAGTATTTAAAGCACTGACAGGAGTATAGAATTGTTCTTCTTGGTCCCAAAAGAAAGAACCAGGAACAAGGGTAAAAGTTTGAAAGAGGCAAATTTGGTGTTGAAGCATGGAACAGGCTGCTTTAACATACAACAGGTTCATCCTCTCTTGAAAGGCAAGAAGAGCTGGCTGAGCTCTGGTATGTTCTCTTCAGATCCAAGGAGGACTTCTGAGGTAGAGTGTTGTGAGGCTCAAATGAGATAATGGATGTAAAGCACTTCGTAAACTATAATGGGCTATACGTGACTATTACTGTTGTTGTTGTTGTTGTCATTATTAGTTTCCAGGCACCAGGCCTCCAGTTTCGCAACAACTTTATTCCTTGTGTGCCTCCTGAGCTCAAGCAATATTTCTAAAGGATTATATACAGGGGTGTGCTGGTAAATATTTAATAAAGGAGGGGAGGGCAGGAATGTATGCACATACATTTTTAAAAAATAATATTTTCTAATTATATGTAAAAACAATTTTTAACATTTAAAAAAAATTTGAATTTCAAATTCTCTCTCTTCCTCTTTACCACCTCGCCTCCCTGAGACAGTAAGCAATTTGAAATAGGTTATACATGTGCAACCATGCAAAACGTATTTCCATATTAGTCATGTGGTAAAAGAAAACACAAACCAAAAAAACAAAAGCATAAAAAAGAAAGTGAAAAGTACTATTCTTCAATCTGCATTCAGATTCCATCAGTTCTTTCTTTGGAGATGGATAGCATTTTTCATCATGAGTCCTTTGGAACTGTCTTGGATCACTGTGTTGCTGAGGATAGCTAAGTCATTCACAGTTGATTATCCTATGATACTGCTGTTACTATGTACAGTGTTCTCCTGCTTCTGCTTACTTCACTTTGCATCAGTTCATGTAAGATTTTTTAGGCTTTTCCAAAGACATCCTGCTTGTTATTTCTTAAAGCACAATAATATTCTACTGCAATCATATACTCAACTTGTTCAGCCTTTCCCCTACTGATGGGCATTCCCTCAATTTCCAATTCTTTGCCACCACAGAAAAAGATGCTATAAATATTTTTGTACAAATAGGTGCTTTTTCTTTTTTAAAAAATATGTTTGGGATACAGACCTAGAAATGGCATTGCTGGGTCAAAAGGTATGCACAGATTTAGAATCTTTTGGATATAGCTCCAAACTGCTATCCAGAATGGTTGGATCAGTTCATAACTCCAACAATGACACATTAGTTTCCCAATTTTCCTACATCCCCTCCAACATTTATCACTTTTTTCCTGTCATATTATCCAATCTAATAGGTATGAGGTGGTACCTAATTGTCATTTTAATTTGCATTTCTCTAACCAATAATGAGAGTATTTTTTTCATATGGATACAGATAGTTTTGATTTCTTCATCTGAAAACTTCCTGTTCACATCCTTTGACCATTTGTCAATTGGGGAATGACTTGTATTCTTATAAATTTGACCCAATTCTCTGTTTATCATCCTTCACTCTTGAAGAGGACCAGTGACATCAAAGGGTAATGTCTTGATTCATGTATGAATTGAATTCAAGTGAAGCAGAATTGTACAAAATCACCAGCCCCGTTCTCTCTTCCAGAGACACCAAAGTCCAGTCTCAAGACAAAAATCAAGATGATTGGCAATGATGGCCGAGGATTCAGCAGATAACCTTAGCATCTTTGATGTCTGGCCAAGCTCTAAGCACTCCACAGCACCTGTTTCAGCCACCTTCTTGGCTACAGGAACAAATCTTTCTCATCTGCTCATTCTGTAGGAGGAAGTGCTCACACACGTAGGGTAGATATCCCCCTACCTCACTGATGGGTTGGGAGCTCATCAGTTAACCTTAACCTGGTTTAACCCATCTGCTTTTACCAGGGTGTGGCCTCTGTGCATGCTACAGCTTCTTGGAGACACAACTGAGAGCTGGATGCCAGGTGAACATCAAAGGTGAATGAACAGCCTTGAGAAGGGCTCAACAACCCCTCACACCAGAGAGAGGCGCTACTGCTCCTTGAAAATAGTTCTTTATATATTTGAGAAATGAGTCCTTTATCAGAGACACTTGCTATCAAAAAATTTTCCCCCAGCTTTCTGCTTTCCTCCTAATCTTGACTGAATTGGTTTTGTCTGTAATCAAAATTTAATATAATCAAAATTATCCATTTTACATCTTGCAATGCTCTCTATTTCTTGTTTGGTCATAAATTCTTCCTGATCTAGATCCGACAGGTAAACTCTTCCGTGCTCCCCTAATTTTCTTATATTATCACCTTTTACATCTAAGTCATGTGTCTATCTTTACATTATCTTGGTATATGGTATGAGATGTTGGTTCAGCGGTTGGGAACCTGTGGCCTCAAGGCCACATGTGGTCCTCTAAGTCTTCAAGTGTGAGCCTTTGACTAAATCTAAACTTTGAACAACATATTCCCTTAATAAAAGGAAATGTTCTATAAAACTTGGACTCAGTCGAAAGGCCACACATAAGAACCTAGAAGGCCACATGTGGCCTTGAGGCCTCAGGTTCGCCACCCCTGGCTCTATTCCTAATTTCTGCAAATTAACTTCAGTTTTCCCAACAGGTTTTGTCAAATAGTGAGTTCTTGTCCAAAAAGTTTGGATCTTTGTGTTTATCAAACAGTAGCTTGCTATGGTCATTTACTACTGTGTTTTGTATACCTGATCTATTCCACGGATCCATCCATCACTCTATTTCTTAGCCAGTACCAGATTGTTTTGATGATTACTGCTTCATAATATAGTTTAAGATCTGGCAGGGCTTGGCTACCTGCCTTCACACTCTTTTTTCATTAATTCTCTTGATATTCTTGACCTTTTGTTGTGCCAGATGGATTTTGTTATTTTTTCTAACCCCATAAAATATTTCTTTTGTTACTTGGTATTGTCTTAAATAAGTAAATTAATTTAGGTTAAATTGTTATTTTTTATTATATTAGCTCAGCCTACATATGAGCCATTAATACTTCTCCAATTGCTCAAATCTTACTTTATTTGTGTGAAAAGTATTTTCTAATTGTCTTCATGGAGTTTCCTAGGTTTTGTCTCAGTAGGTAGACTCACAAGTATTTTATATTTTCTACAGTTATTTTAGACGGAATATTTCTTTTCTAGCTCTTGTTGCTGGGCTTTGTTAGTAATATATAGAAATGCTGATCATTTATATGGGTTTATTTTATATCATTCAACTTTGCTGAAGTTGTTAATTATTTCAACTTATTTTTAGTTGATTTTCTAGGATTCTCTAAGTATACCATTTTATCACCGCAAAGAGTGATAGTTTTGTTTCCTTATTGCCTATTCTAATTCCTTCAATTTCTTTTTCTTCTTTCATTGATATAGGCACATACACCTTTAAGTTTAATCTGCATGACTAACATTTTCTTAAGTCTGACCAATCAACAAAATAATAAATCAAGCTCTGATTTGTAGCCATAGCAGAAATGTAAATGTCCTAACAAAAAAAATGTAACTTTAAGTCCTGTCCCAAACTGAGTGGTATGGGACTCCCTCCCTTACCGGTGAAGATGAATGCCCTGCTCTGTTGAGGGACAAGTTGGAGTTGACAAGAGTGGGAGACTGTCAGTGTTCATAGTCCCCTTTGGGACTCTTTCAAGTTGCTTCAGGCAGTTCTGAGTTCCAGCTTCAAGAAAGAAGATTGAATAGGCCAACTCTACTTCAGACTGAGGAAGAAAAAGATAGTAAGAAGATATGAGAGGAGCTGGCAGTCTCCATCATGTCCCTATCCCCAGCTTGTTGCACTCCAGATTTTGAGGAATTTCCCCTTTGGTAAGATCCAGGATACTCTCTCTTGGTTGAGCTGAGTTTTCTTGCTCCCAGTGAGAGAGCTCCTTCACCCTGTATTGTCTGGTATATATTCTTCTGCACATACCTTCTCTAATTTCTGTTTTGCTGTGATTTGGGTAAACAGCATTTACTATTTGCTACGTGTTCATAATCTAACCTATATTTGGTAGGAGAGAAGTGAAGCCTTGAATATAGAGCTTAGAGTCCTACTCCCTCCCCCAAAATGGCACAGCCATCAGAAATTAGATTAAATTCAGTCATATCACATGGAATAACAAAATTTAAGGGAGCCAATAGATATAATTCTATCCTGGTAACTCTTCTCTTTGAGGAAAGCAAATTCCTGCTTTCCTTCCTGGCAGAAATTAAAATCCCCTTTAGAGTGGGAAGAAACCCTCCCTTCTAGAGATGTCTTTTCTGCCTCCCTTCAAGCCACATAATGACACCCCCATGCTACAGGCAGGAGGGATAGCCGTTGCTGCACATGGAGCCTTGCCACACATGAGGGTTCTTTATGTAACTACCAATTCTGAAAGCTAGCTAAAAATGGCTCCATCATTTCCTTGCTCTGAGGTTCCAGTCTGAGTATCTGATTGTGTGACTTACAACTCATGTTACTGTGGGTAAGTTGTAACTTCTCTGAGTTTCTGTTTCCTCATTTAGAAAATATGCATAATTATATTTGCATTGTCTACTCCACAGGGATGCTACAGAGAAGGTACTTTGTAAACCATAAAACAATACATAAATAGGAACTATTATTCTTTATACTTTCTACTCAGTGGGAATTATGTATATCATTACTGAATAGTGATACATTCTAAATCTTGGGAATCAGAATTAATCCGGTTTTAATGGCTCAAAAATTGGAATGTATTTTTTGGCTTTGATTCATTCCCCAAAGGATAATCTCTCATCCAAAAATACATAAAATTCAGCTTTCTTTAGCCCCTTGTAAAATATATTGAGTTTTCCTATATAAAAGGAAAAGACCTGTCACTCCTTCTGTAGAAGGAAATTTTTCTGCCTTGTGCAATCCTCTTAAGCTCTAGGATGATCCCAAATCCAGTTGTGATAGATAACGGTGCTAAAGAGAAGACAAGAGTTTTCAAACATTTATAGTGGGTGAGGAAATGACACATTTTGAACATAAACCATACCCAGTGAGCCTGTTAGTTACATCGCACTAAGAGAAGTCAGTGTGGCATAGTGGGAAAAGCTTTGAACTATCAATAGATCAGTCAACAAGCAATTATTAAGCATCTACTACATTACAGACACTATACAGGACACTAATGCTTCAAAAGACAAAGGAAAATCGCTCTCGCTTTCAAGAAGCTTACAGTCTGGGGAGTTAAGTTGCATATACATACATGTATACACACACATATGTGAACATATATTATACAAAATAAGTATAGCACAGAGCATAAAGTAGACACTTAATAAATGTCAATTGATTGATTAATAAATAGGCTTGTCATGGTGGTCAGCAACTCCAGAATAATATGCTGTCCTTGGAAAAGATGGCATTGCAGGCCCACCATCACTACAGCAAACTCCATGAGTTGTGTCATCAGCAATGGAGCTTTTTTGCACTCACCCTTCTGTACTGTCATCTAGTCTCCCTTCTTACCATCAACATATATTTGCTGACAAGAGTTAGAAATATAGTCGATAGCCAGGGAGCAAAGTCAAGACAATGCACTCAACTCATTAATAAGTTTAGACCCACTTAATTTCTATGGCTCCACTTTAGTCTCTGCTGTTTAAATGGGTTTGAAGAATACCTCCAAACATTGGTCCTCTACAACATACCCAAATGATTATCAGATTTTGCTTGAAGATTTCTAAGGAGGAGGAACCACCACTACCTAATGAGTGCAACTCATTATATTTTGGGAAAGGGATAACTGATAGGAAAATTGTTTGGTTGGCTTTTTTTCCTGACATAAAATATAAATCTGTCTCTTGGCTACTTTCATCCATTGCTCCCAGTTTTGTACTTAGGGGCCAAGAAGAATGACTCTAATCCCTCTTCCATGTAGCAACCCTTCATACACATGAGAGTGTTCTCATGTTAGCTCCTTAGACTTCTCCAAGGACCTAATTGAGACAGAGTTGTCCTTAGTAAATGAAAAGTTCTTGGTCTTTCCCTCACTAACTCCATTCCTGCCCAGTGTAGGTGTTAGAGCAGTGACTTGAGTCAATAGGTGCTCAATTTCCCTCTCAAATCCTCTAACCACATCTTTCAGGCTTACATTTTGCCATTCTTTTTCCTTTCAAGGGTTCCTGTGATAGATATTTGAATCTGCTTTGTATAAAAATGTTTTGGGGTAGACCATACAGCAGGATATGTCCCAGATCTCAAATCTCCTAAGCAGTTATTCCATTACCAAAGAATTCAATCTTTTGATAGATAAAACATAGGTCTCATTTGCATAAATTATGTCTTTTTAGTAATCTGGCTTGAAGACATTCCATATTTTGATGGATCCATGAAATCATTCATGTGGGTTCTCCTTTAACCAAAGGAAATTATAACCCAGGACTGTGCCTTCAGATTCTATGCAATCATTGTACATGTATTTACTTAATGTGCTGGAGAGCTTCCTTTGGTTCTTTATCGGTACCTGCCAATACTCAAGAAGTCTACTTGCCATCTATTATCCTTGATATATGAACTTCCCAACATTCATGTTCCTATTTTTATTCAAGTGTCTTTTAGGACACTTCCTATCCACAAACTATCCCTGGTGATGTAACCCAGACTATTTGTGCCCGTTACAAGTTGCTTCATTGCTCTTTGAGCCACTCACAATTCTGGTCCTTCAGAGACAGTCATAATCTATGATTTGCTGAGAAATAGCATTGCTAGAAAGACAGGGAGAAGGATTTCAGGAGTGGATTACATACTTGTCTAGTTTTATTCATTCATAAAAGAGAATCTAGTAATCATAAGGATCCTCTCTAATTATGCATTTTATCTCAGCTCCCTCTAAACTTTTTCTCTTAGATTGCTGAGATTATTCCAATGCTTTTGCTAGCTGGCTTGAAACTAAGTTGCTCAGTGAAATGAGGGGGAAGTGAGGGAAAAAATATGAATGAAGCCCTTTGATGAACACAGGGTCATTCTTTCAGAAAACTTAAGAAGGTATCTACCTAGGTAGAGTAATTTGAAGGATACAGTCCTGAAAATCCTCACTTTATTCCATTCTTTTGGTTAGACTTTCTATTAAAATATAGAGCCTGTTTGGTAAGGAGGTCTGTACTAACCTGTTAACATTTTGGATCAAAAGTGAATGTTGCAAAATTACAAAGAACTAGAGTGACACCAAAGAACAGATATGACTGCAACATACCCTTTAGCTGACGTGAGAGATCCATGTACATTGTACATGTTGCAGATTTTTTTCAATATATTTATCAGTTTTGTGATTTTTTTTTGTCTTTAAAATTATTATTTTTCATTTGGATGGTTCTTTATGAGGGGAAGGGGGAAGGACATGGGAAATTTTTGGTAATATAAAGAAATAATTATACTGAAAAAAGATAGCAAGAATTTTGATTATGGGGGGTGGAGCCAAGATGGCGGCATAGAAGCAACAAGTTTCTGCAGCTCCCACATAGTCACCTGAACTACCCACAAAATATGATTCTAAACAAATTTCAGGGCTCCAAAACTCACAAAAAAACACCTCCTGTTGAAGACAGCTCAGCATGAAGGGCTCATCACAGCGTGCTGGGAGTCGAAACCAGCCCAGCCTGAAACAGCGGCTTGGCTCTGCAGCAGCCAGGACAAGCTGCAGCTGGAGCCTTCAGGAGAGTAGATCAATGGCAGCTTTGGCAGTTTCCAGAATTATCAAGAAATAATAAACAAGGACAAAGTGAAAGGTCAGTGGAACTCAGCTAAACTTGGGGGAGAAGAGCTGTCTGGCCGAACTGCCTCCAGGGCAAGGAAGTGGCAGAAGCAGCAGCCCTACAGCCGCCTCCATGTGTCTACTTCAGAGCTCCCAGCCAGCAGACTGCAGGGGGGCTAAGGGATCATTCAGAGGCTAAGTGTTCTTGCACTGAGTGGCCTGGATCCAGATTGTGGCCTTGGGTGGTGGTCCTGAGGTGCGTTTTCAGTGAGCCAAAGCTGCTAAAACACCAGCAACTTGGGACAGAGCTTTTCCCTCTGGAAGCAGAGTTCCACAGAGCTAAAAAGTCAAGTAATTGACTGGCAACGACATGAGCAGGCAAAGGAAGAACAGTAAGAACAGCAACCAAACTCTAGATTCCTTCTTGGGGGACAAAAAGGATCAAAACATGGAATGGGAGGAAGACAACACAGTCAGAACTCCCACATAAAAAGCTTCCAAGAAACATGAAGACTTCCTACAAGCCACAGAACAGCTTAAGAAGGATTTTGAAAACCAAATAAGAGAAGTGGAGGAAAAATTGGGAAGAGAAATGAGAATGATGCAAGAAAATCATGAAAAGAGAGTCAACAACCTGACTGAAGAAAACAACACCTTAAAAAATAGATTAACTCAAATGGCAAAAGAGGCCCAAAAAGCCAATGAGGAGAAGAATGCCTTAAAAAGTCAACTTTGCCAGATGGAAAAAGAATCTCAAAAGCTTTCTGAAGAGAATAATTCCTTCAGAATTAGAGTGGACCAAATGAAGCAAATGACTTTACGAGAA
>CM053582.1:182979837-183067464 GCA_028627135.1 Pseudochirops cupreus | reverse complement strand
AATAGACTGGGGGAGGGAGGACGCACCGGGATGGCTGTTTTGGGGCGGTGGGTGGGGGAAAGGGGGAAGAAAATATGTAACTCAAAATCTTGTGGAAATGAATGATGCAAACTATAATAAAATTTTTTTAAAAATTTTTTTAAAAAAGAGTGAACTTAGAAGGTCACGCAAATGTTTGTTGTTGTTACAAGGGTCTATCCCACAAAGCTGATGTAAAGCAGCAAAGTGAGATCCAGATTTCTGCTGTTGTTAGGGTGAGAACTCTAGAACCCAGAGATAAAGTGCTGATGAACACTGAGATAGAGAAACGGTCAGCATTAAGAGGAACAACACTGAGAATAGGCCATGCCAAAGCAACCTCATTTCCTACTTCCAACAATGTCCAATGAATATTGCACACACAGTTTACCTAGATTTCAAAAAAGCATTAACAAAGACTCTCATGTTATTCTTGTGGAATAGAAGGAGAGTTCTAGGTTAGGTCACAGAATCTCAGATGTGAAAGGCCCTCAGAGACCAACTAGTCCAGAGGTAATGGCTGAATCAGAATACCAAGGTGTAGAGTCTACACCATGAACAAAGGGTCTTTCAACCTTCATTCTAACACCTATACTGAGGGAGAACTCATTGCATCCTGAGGCAGCTCATTCCACTAGGGATACTCCTAACTGTGTGGAAGTTTTTCCTTTCGTGAAACCTCTCTATAGCTGCCATCCATTTCTCCTAGTCTTCCTTCTGGGACCAAGCGAAAGCATCAACTTAGCTGAAACTGGAACAAGTACAGCTTTCCAACACATCCCTGAGGAGGAACCATCTGGGATGGTGAGGAGAAAGAGAAGGAGAAGGAGAATGAGGAGGAGGAGGAGGAGGAGGAGGAGGAGGAGGAGGAGGAGGAGGAGAGATAACTGGTTTTTCTTCCTTTTTACTGGAAGAAAAGCTGATAGCCTGAAAGGGTCCAGAGGATATTCAACTTTCTACTTCCCATCAGTGTTTTAAACTGCACTCTCAGGTCATCTGGAAGCAATGTCTGCCCTAAGAGCCAAGAACAGATTAAATTACCCTACAAGGAACTAGCAAAAAGCCTATGGAAACCTCTTGATCACCACCCTCCCCTCAATGGATAAAAAGATGCCTAGCAACCAAGAACTGTCAGCAACCCCTTTGCCAAAGATACTCTCTTAGACTGAGCCCACTTTTCTCTGGATTCTGTACAGTTAGTTCCAATATAGCATATACGTACCCACAAAGCACTTTTCTATGCAGAATCATGAAAAAAACAAAACAAACCACAGAGCTTATAAGAGAAATAGGACTTATGAGCACAACACTCAAAAATGTCATCAGTGAAACAATAAAAAACATAGACACCTAATAAAAATTCGTAGTTCAATTTTATAATCTTAAATCATTAATAAATATATAAATTCTGCAATAAATAGCAGTAGAGTCTTTGGCTAATGCAAAAGGGGGTGGGTGGTGGAGTTCCAGTTCCTTTCTTCTCATAACTTATACAGCACCAAAATATATGCAATAAATACGGCATTTTCCTTGATAAAGATCTGAAGTTTGCTTCTGAGAGTGGGCGTTGGAAGGTTGGCAGCTTGTGAGTAATTGTGAAGTGGTGCAGTTTTCTGCATTCTCAGCTTTTCTTGGAGAAGAAATTTCACAGAAGCAAACTCAAAATTTGAGTTATACTCCAAGAGTTCTCTTTTATATCAATCACATTAGAACAAATTTGTATTTTCAAAATATGCATTACAGCAGAACTATTTCCTTGTGGCAGTTTGTGTCAGATTCTGGGGGCGGGGTGTGTGGGGGGGAGTTTGTACCAACTCTTCTTACTGTATCAGTTTTTTAAAACCCCTTCCAAATGCTTCTTAAGGCTGACTGACTAAATTGATTCTCACCTGATAACCACAGAGAGACATAACCAGTGGGGGCTCCAGCCAAAGGCCTTAGACACTCATCCCTGACTCCTCAAAGGTTGGCTTTCACTCCATAGAACAACATGCCCTCTTCTCCAGAATAAGCTGATCACCTGAAATCTCATCACTATATGGATTGGCTCAGGTTTGACTACAGTACACCAAGGGGTGGGGAAACCCATGGCCCTCTAGGTCCTCAAGTGCGGCCCTTTGACTGAATTCAAACTTCACAGAACAAATCCTCTTAATAAAATTATTTGTTCTGTAACACTTGAACTCAATCAAAAGGCTGCACCTGAGGACTTAGAAGGCCTCATGTGGCCTCGATGCTGCAGGTTACCCACCCCTGCTCTACACCTTTTCAACTCTCTCTCAGTTGGCTCTCCCTTCTGACTGGAGGGCTAGAGGATGGAGCTAAACTTCCACAGCCTTCCTGTGTAGAGAGCCCACAACCTTTCTAGTAACTCCATTCTCCATCAGCAGTTCAGCTTCGCTTCCTCTCCACAGAACAACATACTTCTGGGCAAGGTATTTTCTAATGTGTCACATGGCCCCAGTTTTAGCTTCCTTATTAGATTGTAAGCTCTTTGATGGCAGGCACTATCTCTTTTTTTTTCTTTGTATGCCCAGTACTTAGCACAATATCAGGCACATAGTAGAGCCTTAATAAATGTTATTGAAACTGAAATATCTCTAGGTACTCGAGACTCATAATTTGTAAGTAGGAATTGGAATACGGATCCCCAGAGCTTATGAGGGCTACATGTATCCATTTATTCTGCACATAATTATATGTACACATCACCCCCAACAGAATATTGACACCTTGAAATCAGAGACTTTCATTTTTTTAGCTCTGCATCCCCATTTCCTGGAACATAGGAACGCAGTAAATGCTTATTGATAGATTGATTATGCATGCAAAATCCTTTGGCAAGATATTATGAACACAGGTTCTTTTTTAGTGCTAATACTCCTTCTCAACTAGGGGACATAGATTGTAGGGTATCTAAGGATCCCACATATCTACAGCATGTGTCAATATGGAACATCTGTGGCACCATAGACCCCCCAAAAGACAGGGCCAAATGGGACAAGCAAACAACATGTTTGACAATTTTTCCTTTGAGGAAACATCTGCCTTATTCTCAGGATACCAGTCATCAGAAACGTTGTCCAATATTAGCATATTTCTAGCCATCTGGGGTGCTTGCCTCCCACTTACACAAGCTTAGTCACTACCTACAAATACACATCTTCGCCTGAACTTTGGGGACATGCTGTCTGTCAAGAAAGTACTCTTCTGGGAGATGGTCTACTCTTTTGCTTTGGGCAGCCCTTGTCCACAGACTAACCATTTTTGCACATCCACCACTGAGGGGGCCTAGAACTGTTGTAATTCCTTTCCTGTTTATTTGAAGCAAGGGACAAAGCATCAAAAAAAAATATTTGAGGTTTGTTGTTTTAAAAACAGCAGGAGGGTGGAAGGAACTCTGAGCTGCCATTTGCTACAACCTGGAGGCAGTTTCAGTCCTAAATTAGGCTGCTAAGTAGATAAACTTTCATTTCTAAAGGACTCAGAGAAATTCTATGAGTCCCTACCTAAAGCAGTTCTGGTACTAATGACAGCCAAAAAAAGGACACTAGACCTGCCCAGATCTAGAAAGGACCTCAGAGATAACCTAAGTCAGAGGTGTCAAACATGGACCACAGGCAACCACAACACTCCCAAGTGCAGCTGAACCAGATCAAAATATAATTGGGAAATATTTAGAATAACAAATAAAAATACAATAAAGATAATATCACATTGTAAAACGGTCAATATGTGGCTGTGGAGTTTGACACCTCTGATCTAAATCAACCCCCTAATATCACAAACTACAAAACTGAGACTAAGAGAGATGAAATCATTTATTCCAGGTCTTACTGGTGGTAAATGGCACAGGCAGGATTCAAACTCAAGTTTTATTGCTCTAAGTAGCAGCTTTCTTTCCACTGTACCACACTGTCTTAACAGTCTACTGCTTAAGGACATACAAGAGCTTTCTTTCCACTGTACCACACTGTCTTAACAGTCTACTGCTTAAGGACATACAAGGGCTTTCTTTCCACTGTACCACACTGTCTTAACAGTCTACTGCTTAAGGACATACAAGAGGTCAAAGAATAACAGAACATTAGAGTTGGAAGAGAAATTATCACTTCCAATCCCATCAAATCACAGATGAAGAAACTGAGGCCCAGAGAAGTCTAATGACTTATCCAAGGTGACATATCAATGCCAGAGCTGGGACTAGAAGCCAAGCATCTCAATGCTCTGCCTATACCATGCTGCCTCCTTACAATATTTGGTAATATCTAACCCCAATGTGTCGGATCAGTTCCAGGCCTATGCAGGGCGAGACACAAATCGGACTTGAGTCTGGGATGGTTTTGTTTAATTGTTTTCCTTTGTGACAAGGAAGGATCCAATCTAGAAATGGGGGGAAGAAGAGTAACTGTGACATAAAGACAAAAGGTTCATAAAACTTATTAAAACAAAACAGCACAAAAGGTAAACTTTGAATCAGTCTCCTGAAACCCATGGAGGAAACCTCCACATTCACCCTTTTCTATCTTCCCTTCATTACTCTTGCAGAACTCCAAATTTGCCCAGAGAATATAGTACTGTTGTCTGACTTTGAAAGGGCAAAAGGTTGTTGGGTGGACTCATCTGGTAAGCATTTATTAATCACCTATTATGTTCCAGACATAATTCAAAGAATTGAGGTCTTTACATTCTACTGAGTAATCACAGCCACTAATCCGAGGGGATTAGGACCTCTCTCGACAGACCCAGGTTCCTTCAAGTCTAAAAGTTACTATCCCAGGAATAATACTAACCTAGGAAGATTCAAACCATCTCAGCTAAAAAAGCCATTGCTGCCAACTCAAGATCAAGCACCTATCTTATCTGTTTTTCCAGCAAGGAACTCTAATCTCCCAAACCTCTGTCTTGATCCATATCTATGACCATCCCATAGCCTGCTACTCTAACCTATTCCAATCTGAGCCTCTGTCTTTCATCAAGTACTTAGCTCCAGCTCTGTAATGAATGTATCTGGTTTATTCTCAGCTTGACCAACCATGTTTCTTTCTTCCAACCAAGCCATGCAGGCATCAAACTCTATCTGAACATCAGCATCCCAGACTATATATTATTCTTAATCCCACCATGGAGGGAGGGAGGGAGAGAGAGAGAAAGAGAAAGACAGAGAGAGAGAGAATATATAGAAATAAGAGAAATGAGCAATGCCTATAGATAAATAGATAGATTGACAGACAAATAGATGGGCAAATAGATGGATGGATGGATAGATAGATGGAAGAATAGACAGATAAACAGATGGACAGATGGGCAGATAGACAGATGATAGATAGATAGACAGATAGATAGATAGGTGATAGATATTGTGGCTAAAACAGCCTAACTGACCAAATAGATGTTCCTCTTCATTCTTCCTATTTCCCTTAATTGTAACCAGATGGAATTACACTTCGAATCAGGGAAGAGGTCATGAAAATATACTTCAGAAAACCCTGAGAGAATTGCATTTTGAGGAACAATGATAAGCTCTGGGACTGATGGGAGGAAAGGAAATAGCCCAGATTTCTCTTGGGCTTTTTCTTGTACACACAGCAGCAATGAACAGATAACCTGATAATCTGGCATTCTCTTTTTATTTGGGAATATCCCACATTGTCATTCCCATATCTGAACTGCTTTCCTTCTTTGGTTTTATTGTTTTTGATCAGTGTAAAAGTCATGTCTCTTCTTTGCTAAAAAATATTTAGCAGGGCAGGCACAGAGCTGCCTTGTCTGCTTCTGGCCCACCATGTGTATACTTGGCTGTTTGGGGGATGATGAAGCCCCTGGATGCTTTTGGCTGGCCATGACTAAGCACTAAAGGACTCAAGCACTTTGGGGATGATGAATCGGCTCCTTGACCACTGAACAGAAAGAGCTAATGACTCAGTAGATCTTTAAAGGGAAGTAACACACCCTTTGTCATTTTTTCTCTTCTTTGACTTTGAGTTTGTCAAGACTACTTAAGTCTGTCTCTGGAGAAATGAAGGGAGTGGACTCAAGCCTTTCCCTAACCCATGGAAGAAATAGTGAACTACTAGCATTTGGAAATTTAAAGCAAGGCTTCAACTAATCTGAGTCTGAATCATGGGCCTCTGGCATCCTTCTTCTGCTTTGTGTTCTTTTTCCTAAATATGGGTGCCTGAAAAGTGATCCCAAGATGGACATATCCAGCCTTAGAGGCAACCTTGTGAATTTGAGAAGTTGGAGATCCTAGATCCCTTGATTAGAGCCAATTAAGCATCAAGAAAAATATTAATGCCTTTAAAGAAAAGGAATTAGTCAATTCCATGTGGTGGAGATGCTAACAGATATTCCTACTACCACAGTTTAAGTTTTCTGTCAGCATATGCTTATGGGTTTTATGTGAGTTAAGCATTTCTTTTGTGTAGAGTTAATAAATAGTTATCCCATATCTGATACATATTGCACACTGAGTACCTTTTTATTCCTCATTTTGGGAACACCCTAGATATGAGACAAATGTAAACTTTTAAGTAATTTTTTCTTTGAGTGCTGAGGTGAGCCAAAGAGCGATTGGAAAGGAGCATGACCACTCCTGATGATCTCCCACAGGACTAAACTCAGTCTGGACCATATGTGTTTTTCCAGAGCAGATGAACCCATTATCCAAAAGAGAGAGGGCAACATGCCTTAATCCCCTTGGACCCAGAAGTGGCAAAAGAAAGAATATATTCTTAAATATAAAGATGCAGACCTGAAGTTTTAATTGTCCTGATATGGCAAGTTACACCACAGTAGTATAACCAGGGACTTATAGCCACTATGGTACCTCCATTGAAGATTAAAGACCTTCATCCCAAATGCTCACCACAAAGATGGATCCTGTCAAGCTGACTTTGGGGGAGTTATGCATGGTGCCCATCACAAGGCATTTCATGAGATCTTAGGATTTATAGTTAGATGGTGCTTTGAGAATTATCTCATCTAATTCCTTAATTTTACAGATTAGGAAAGTAAGGCAGACAGAGTTTGAGTGACCTGGCCAAGGTCACACAGGCACATGTATTACCTGTATTGCCCACATGGATAAGTAATATGGTATAATAAAGACAGTGCAGGATTTGTCCCTAGAGAAACTGAGTTGAATATTGTCTCTGCCAATTATTACCTGTGAAACCCTGGGCAAGTAACTTAATTTCCCTGCACCTCAGTTTTCTTATCTGTAAAATGAAGGGACTAGTTCGTCAATTTCCATTTAGACGATTCCTCCTTTCCTTCCTTATCAGACTTTTTGTGTTTGTTTTGCCAGAAGTTAATTCCAGAGAAATGTAAGCTTTTGGAAAATAGGGACCATCTTCTTTTTATCTGTCTAGTACCCAGCACAGAGCCTTGTACATGGAAGGTACTTAATAAGTAATGGTCGAATTAAATATCTTATCCCTCTTGATCAGGCCCCTCTGTCAAATTTTCGACTTTTTTATCCTACTTATTCTTTCTTTGAACACTATACAATCTCTCTTTTCAAATACAGAGTGGCATATGTGGAGTATGAGTATGATGAAGGGTGACAGGAACAAAGCAGACTCAGCCTTCAGTCTTCCACTACTTCCACTACCCTACCCTTCAGTCTTCCACTAACTCATTACCTTACTAATTCTCTCATTGGGTTCAAAGGCAATCTAATAGATATGAAGGAGAATTACCTCAAAAAGTACTAAAATACAAAATCTGTCATTAATTTATTAGTTCTAAATGCCCTCTCTCTTTATAAAAGACAGAGAAACTTCTTTTCTCATAAACTTTCTCTCCTCTCACTCTCAAACCCTGAATCCATAGGCCTAAACAAACATCAATGTGACCCCTTATACCACATTAACTAACAAATAATATAAAGTCATATATAAATATTTAGAATGTTTTTAGTTATGAGAAGGCCACAGCTAGTGTAACCTCTATCTTATGGAAAAGAAAGGGAAAGAATACATCAAGTAGGATTTTTTCATCAATATTATAACTGCTGAATTTCCCAAAACCCTGGAACCACAGTCCTACAGTTCATTTCTCTTCAGAACATTAGTTAACTTTCTCATCTCTCCAGAATGTTAGTTAAATTCACTTTAGGATAGCAGTAAAAGTCTTTCAGTTCCCCTAGGAAATTCTCCTTAGTCTGTCTTCTCCACAGAATAAAACCAACTTAATTCAGTCCTCATCAGAAGTGAAAGATACATAAACTTGATCAGTTCTGTCACTGTCCCTCAAAGACTCAGATTCACTCAAATGTGACCATTAATTCTCCAAATACCTCACAGACTTATTCTAGAATCCTCAATAGACTCTCTGCTATGACAACTGTTAAAACTCTTTAGTAATGAAGTTGCATTATATGTCTCATAGTGTATCACATAAATTCCTTCATTTCAGCTTCAACAACCAATTCCTCCTTACTTATCATTATTAGGTCCAAAATAGTAGTCTCCTTCATTGCTCCTCCATGATTTGGAGAATGGAATTATCACTAAAGCCAAACAAGCAATTGTCAGTCAAGGATTTTAAAAGCTCTGCTTTCAGTAAAGACAGATCGCCAATAAATGACAGAACAGTTAAAATTCCTCATTTTTTTTATCATGCCTCCTTGCCAGCTTCTTGATATACTTCCCAAACTCATCATCTATTTCTTCCTTTTGTCTTGGTGGTCTGTAGCACACTATCTTTATAATTTTGCCTTTTTTCCCTGCTCCACTAATCACCATCTGAATCATACATTATGCTTCCTGTTTTCTGATTCATGAACTTCCTTTACATTAATATACAATGCTACTCTATCGCCCCCTTTTACTTTATTTGATCTTTTTAAATAAATCATATTCATTCATAGCCATTCTTAGGAGTTTGGACTCAAAAGAAACAAAAGAAGGCCTATGAAACAGAGGCCTATTTAACAGCACCACTTTAGTGTTGGGTATTTTAGAGGTCTAAAAATTGCTCTGGGAAGAGTGAACAAAGGAACATGGAAAGAAAGTTTCTAGTTGTGTAAAAGACTGAGGATGAAGGAGCAGTGGTGCAACTGGGTGGTAAGTGAATGCATGCTAAGAGTCTTTAGGGGTCCCACGAGATAGAATAGGAGAGTGAGTTGATGTATGCCAGAACACAGGTGGAACAGGGGAGTCTAAAGTGCTCCTTGAGTTCTGGTGTGAAACTGTAATTAAGAGTAAGATGGTGGCCCATATCCTACTAACCCCTTTCTCAACAACACGCCAATGCAGAGAATTGAAGGATCAGATTATGCCTTGTACAGAATACTGAAATGTGAGTTAGTTTCTGACTCCTCATAAACCCACATAGTTTCTGTTTGGAAAAAAGATTTCCTAGGGGTTAGTAGCAAGGGGGCAAGGACATAGGCAGGTAAAGGATGTGACAGTCACAGGGCGGCCATAATCACCTCTCATCAAATCTCTGTTATACTTATGCAGTGAGCTTTAAATGCTACCTTCATTTATCTATGCCCTACTTAGTTCACCATACATCGCTCCCAAAGTCTCATTTTTCCCCGCTGGGTCTCAACCATCTGTATTTACATACTTAAAACCTCATAATGATGTAAAGACCATTTAATTAAAATCAAAATCCAAGGTAGTTTATGAGAAAGTTACAATAATCAGCAGATATTCTAGCCATCTACTTCCCAAAACCTTCTTTCTCTCCTTTAAGAATACTAAGTTACAAGTCTAGCTTGTCCCCACCCTATGCTAAATCAGCATGACCATAAAGATGGGGAGCACCAAAAGGCAACAGCAATTTATTCATTAAATGAACACTGAAGGTTTTGTATCTTACTCTAGTGAATCCTCCAGATTCTATGGAATGAGAAGAGTAAAACCTCAAAGAACAGCCATATCAAAGCTCAGCAACCTGACAGGCACATCAGAGGGAAAGATGCTCCAATATCTGTCAGACCCAATAGGAGGAAATACAGGCCAAGGCAGTCCCCAGATCCATGGCCATATCTTCTCCTTTCCCACTTCCCTTCCCAACTCTCTCATCCATTTCCATTTTTTTACATCCTCATTGGGTGAAATCATTACTGGTTGAATTCATACAGACTTTCAGAGGATGTAGTCCCAAAGAGAATATGGCATTGTCCTAGGCCAGAGACATCTATGAGATTTAATTTTTACATTAAGTTTTTTGTTCTAACTTATTTATTACCCATACTCTGGCCATTTGACTGTAAGCCTATAAGATCATAGGCTTTGTTACTTCCTCTTTTCTTGGATATTGACTACTCTAAATCATTGGTCCTTTCCACTGACATGTTTCTTCTTTCCTTGTTCCTATGCTATGGCTTTCTGTAGTATCTGACCTGGCAGGGATATGTGAACCATTTTCTCTCTCCTCCTTCCATGTTCAATTTAAAGCCTTACATTGATACGTTGAGAAAAAAAGTCAGTTATAAGTATATACATGAACATTCTCTTCACCAGGCTCCAATGCCTTTTGATCTTGACCTAAGTTAGAGTTCTGGATTTGAATCTGGGTATGTAAAGGAAGCTCAGGTAACACACTCACACACACACACACACACACACACACACACACACACACACACACACAAAATCTACTCACTGATTACAAGGAGTTGACTTGACTAGTCATATTAGCATAGACTTTAAAGACCAACATAAAAGATTTCTCTCATCATGTTTCAACGTATCTGACAATGCTCCCGATAAGTTTTGGTATCATTTTATCACACAATTAATTACGGGTAGCAAAAAAAATTAAGGTTTTGTTTTTTTTAGCAGTGGATCATGTAAAAAACAATTGCTGCAAAAAGTTTGTAGTAAATCAGTTATTTGGTTCTTAAACTGAATCTGTGGGACAAATCACCAGTGTTTTTATACATGCCATGGGTTCAGAAGCAGACACTTATGGTAACACTAAGACCCATGCAAATTTATGACTGTGTTTCCCAGAAGATCAGCAGCCATGAAGGATCGCATAAAACAAACATGGAAGGAAGTAGGGAAGAACACCAGGCCAATTCAAACTTCCTAGCCATTCATTTCCACATTCTCCAACAAATGGCACTATGAATTTCATAAGAGATATCAGTTTGTGTTTTTTTCAAATATTATGTTTTCTTTCCATTCTAAACTTAACATCAAATAAGTTGAGCATTTCCATATAAAAAATAAAACAGAAAAAAGAATCACATGAATCTCCATTGTATATGCATGCTTTTTAAATATATAACAAATTCACATGTCAAGGCTATTTCCTTCTGGTTTTCCTTTTGTTTTCATCTGTGCTTCTTTTTTTTTAATACCTCAATGACCTACTTTTCTTAACTTTTCATTTTTTGTCTTTTTATTTTTGACAACCTTATCACTAGTCTCACTCATCTTACCTTTGTCCCCTCCCCAAAAAGGAAAAACAAAACCTTTGTCACATATGTTTCTAGTAAAGCAAAAATACTTCCCAAATTTACTGTACTCCGCAAAATGAATGTCTTATTCTATACCTTGAGCCTATCACCCCTCTACCAATGATCATCTGGAATCCTAGTAGGTCATTACATTGATCAGAATTCTTAAGTTTTTCAAAGTTTTTGTCTTGTTTTGCTTTATTTTACAGCATGGTGAAAGAGAAGAGTATGAGAGCTGTCTTCAAGCTTAAAATTTTAAAAACTAAGGATCATGGCAACTGATCCCATCACTTCCTGGCAAATAGAGGAAAAAGAAAGGGAAGCAGTGTCAGATTTTACATTCTGGGGTTCAAAGATCACTGTAGACAGCAACTGCAGCCATACAATTAAAAGACACTTGTACTTCGGAAGGAAAACTATGGCAAATCTGGGCAATATACTAAAAAGCAGAGACATTGTCTTGCTCACAAAGGTCTATATAGTTAAAGCTATGATTTTTCCAGTAATAATTTACAGCTACAAGAGTTGGACTATAAGTAAAGCTGAGCACCTCAGAGTTGACACTTGTGAATTTTGGTGCTGCAGAAAACTGTTGAGAATCCCTTGGACAATAAAGAGATTAAATCAGTCAATATTTAAGGAATTTAATTCAGACTATTCATTGGAAGGACAAATACTGAAGCTGAAGTTTAAATACTTGGGCCACATAATGAGAAGAGAAGATTCATTGGAATAGACCCTGATGTTCGGAAAGATTGAAGGCAAAAGGGGAAGGGGATGGCAGAGGATGAAATGGATAGATAGTGGTAGCAATGAACAGGAGCTTGGACAGTCTTTGGGAGATGGTGGAGGGTAGAAGGACCTGTTGTGCTATGATCCATGGGATCACAAAGAGTCAGACACAACTGAATGACTAAACAACAAACAACACTGTTATCATTAAATAATTTGTTCTCCCATTTCTGCTCACTTCATTCTGCTTCAGTTTATTTATGTCTTTCCAGGTTTATCTGAACCCATCCTTTTATCATTTCTTATGACGGAATAATATCCCATTGTATTTATACACCATCATTGGTTCAGATATTCTTCAGTTGTTGGGCAACCCCTTAGTTTCCAGTTCTTTACTATAAAGAAATTATATAAATATTTGTGTTCACATAGATCCTTTCCCTCTTCTTTTCCTCTCTTCTGTGAGAATAGGAAGGGTTATAGTCCTAGTAGTAGTATCACTGGGTCAAAGGATTCAGGTTAAGTTACACTTCAGTGACTTGGGAGGCATGGTTCCAAACAGCTTTCCAGAACAATTGGACCAATTCACAGCTCAACCAAAGGTGTATCAGTGTGCTTGTTACCCACGGTTCTTCCAACATTATCCATTTTCCTTTTTCTGTCATTTTTGTCAATCTAACGTGTAAAAGGTAGAGCCTCAAAGTTTCTTTCATCTTCATTTCTCTAATTATTAGTGATTTTGGAATTTAGTGATTTTTTCTTATGGTTGCTGATAGCTCAGTTTTCTTCTTGTGAAAACTGCCTATTAGATAAGGCAGTTTGGCAACTATATGCTAGCACTTACCTCAGCATGAACCTAGTTTAAATGTCTCCAAAACCTATCTCTGGTTTGCACAACCATCTGTGTTCCTCGGCTCCCACGCCTGTTGCCAACAGTGAGCTCCTTAACGCCCATTCTATCAGTAAGCTAGTTACCATAGTAACCATACAATCATTACTGAAGCAATTATGCCATGATCCTAGTTACTACCATGCACTGGAAGCTCATGCAAGGTTTGGGAGCCTAGAAGCTGAAGAGGACTCCTAAGACCAACCTGTAAACTTGCTGGTTAATATTTAACAACTGGCTCTCTGACTCACTTTTAAGGTTAATCTGCATTATTAGCATTTTCTCCAACACTTACTTACATCTAAATCAACAGAATAACAAAACCAAACCCTGATTTGTAATATCTGTTGATTTTCTAGCTATAAATGCTCACACTGAAAATTTAACAATTGAGACGGTTTGAGCTTTCGAGCTGGCTCCAGCACAACTTTGTTTGTAAGCCACAGTCTGGAGTCTTCTGTGATAGTTCAAATTCTTTCCCAGATAATTCAAAGTCTAACTAATTTAATAATTGGCATTTACAGAATCTAAGAAGTTTCTCAGACTCCCAGAACTAAATTTAAATAAAATATCCACTTGAGCTATTCCCTCTAAGTTTACTATTCATACTCTGGTCTTCATGAGAAAAGTAGGAAAATCAAACCAATAAACATTTTTTGAATACAACATATTTTTCTGTAGAAACAGCGCAAGGGAAGTATGAATGATGTGATCCTCCCCCAAAAAACTTGCAATCTAGGTCAGGAAAAATTAAGATACATAACTTAAAATATGGTTTTTTGCTTGCCAAATGAACAAGATAGATAATAAAGGCAATGAGTTCAGAGAAAGGAGGGATCACTGTGGGTTGGAATGAACTGGAGAAACTTTGTGGAAAAAATAGACCTAGAGATGGACCTTGGTGGTGGCATTCTGAATGATATAGCTGAAAAACAGTGAATAAAACACTGGACAGAGCATTTGTGTAGAATAGAGGAGGAGGAACATATTAGACATAATGTTAAATAGGTAGATTGACTCTATATGATAGAGGGTCTGGAATGTCAGGTTAAGGAGCATAGTGATTCTCATGCAGTGTGTTAATAGTTGTGCACATAAAAAAAGGCATAAAAGGACCAGCATAGCTCTAAGGAATGACAGCAAAAGTGGGATGGACCAGGCACACCAGAGACATTAATTATGTCTAAATATGACGGAAATACTGAACTAAAATCCTCTGCCCCTGAGGCCAAACAATGTCCAGGAAAAAAACGAACATCGAGAAGCCCAACTTCTCACTCGCTTCTAAACTTCAGCCTATTAACAACATTTCTTTTCTCACCTCTGACACCACAGGAAACCTCCAATATCCTATCAAAAAGCATCCTGTAGAAACATCTTGTTCTTCATTCATAAATTACTCTAAGCAAGCATTTTATTCTTTGTGCTGCTTTGACCCCTTGTATAACCTTAACTTTTTGACTTTTAATTTCAATTGCTGATTAAAAGAATCTAAAATGTCTATTATGCTTTTGTTTTCCAGATTCCTTTGTCCAAGTTTCTTTTTCATTACCTTCAATTGAGCAATATGGCATTCAAGTTTTCGGCTGTGCTTTTTTAATTCTAAAGTCATCTTCTAATGCCTTTCTGCAGCTCTTCTCAGATCCCTCCTGATATGGTAGAGTTTGGCACCTGTCCTTAGGAGTTTCACTTGTTAGTTCCACTTTTATTTATATGTGTTTTCATTTATATATGTTTATTTATATATGTTTTATACTTTATCTAATACAACGGGGGGACACATTCTTTTGTGATGGTTAAAGCAAATACCAGGTTTTTAAAATTATTGTTTTGATATACTTGGTCTGGTAGTTGGATTCATGCCATCAAATTCAAAAAGAGTTTTTTGAAATTCTCATCTAACTATGCCTATATCCTCTTCAAAAATCATTTGGGGCACTAGTATTATATTTGCTGATTCATTCTTTGGAAGGATTTATTAATTTTACATTTAGTGAAACTCATCAATTCCAACTTTCCTCTTGGAGGATTCTAGTAACTCTTCAATTTCATCTCTTATTTCAACTAATCTAGAATTAGGAATCTTGGGATTTTTATGATTACCCTGCACTGATCAACAATAATGTTGTGTGACATGAAAGTAGCATTGACAAAAGAGCACGTGAAATCTTTGCCTATAACTGGTAAGATCAGTTTCTAATTAAAGCACTCAAGTATACTCAACGGTTAATACTATCTATACTCAAGCATTATTTATATTTCTGATTTATTCTGTCATATCTTGCCTTCTTTTGGTATTAGCCAATTACTCAGTCAATAAACATTTATTGAGTGCTATGTTCCAAGCACTATGCTAAGCACTGGGGATACAAAGGCAGTCCCTGACCTTAAAGAATTCATAATCTGATGGGAGAAGACAGTAGATAAAAAGAAACTATAAGGGGGAAGGGGAGAGTACCTAGTAAATGAGGAGAGACATACTAAAGTCCTGAAGCCAGGCGGGAAATGATGAGGATCAGGAGGAGCTTTCCAATGTACACCTTCCACCCTCTCCTATTAGAGGGACGGGAGGCTCAAAGGGTAGGGGCTGCTGAGGAGTGAGTTTCAGAATTTATTTGATATTTCAGGAAGATGAGTTACTGGAGACAACAGAAAAATTCAGTGGAGCAATCAGGTGGGACGTGAAGAACAAAGAATCAAAAGGAGCTTTATAGTTGTTCAATCCAGTCAGACTCCTTGTGACCTCATTTGGGAATTTATTGGCAAAGATGCTAAAGAGATTTGCCATTTCCTTCTCTGGTTCATTTTATAGATAAGGAAAGAGAGGCAAACAGGGATTGATTCAGTGACTTGCTTGAGGTCACACAGTGAGTCAGTGTCTGAGGCTGAATTTGGACTCAGCAAGATGAGTCTTTCTGACTCCAGGCCTGACACTCTATTTACTGAGCCACCTAGCTGCTCCAAGCATCTATTAAGAACTTACTATGAGCCTGGCATTGTAATACATGCTGGAGATACAAAGAAGAGCAAAAGACACCATCCCTGTTCTCATGGAGCTCAAATTTGAATGGGGAAAGCAACATGCAGACAACTGTGTACAAGCAAGAAATATGCAGCATGTGTCGAAGGTAATTTCATAGAGAGCAGGGAGGAATGAAGGAGAATCTGGGCAAGAACGTCTAGCAGAAGGTAGGAATAGAGCTGAACACTGGAGGAGGGGAGCTAGGAGGCCAAGGTAAGGAGGGAGATAATTGTAGGCACGGGGCACAGCCAGTGCAAAGGCACAGACTCTGAGAGGTGGAACAGCACCCAGCGCTAACCTTCTCGGGCATCATGCCATGGAGGTGACTCATGGTTCTCAAAACCCATGCCAACAAAGCATAAGCTCCAGCAGGTCCTACCAAGCTGGAAAGAATTCAAGTGTAGATGCAGTGATAAAGTGAATGTCTCTTGTGGGAAGACCTGCCTAAGTTTAGAAGAACTCATCATGCTTAGTGGCAGAGAAACAGCATTTTTCAGCTATAGCCACTCTCAGGGGCTGTGAATTGTGTCAGTGAGGGAAGTCCTCTTGCCAATGAAATTACCACTTCTCAAATAATATCTTTTTTGTATATCTATTCCTGGTTTGCTGGGGAAGCAGCCAGAGCAATGTAGACTTCTCAGGCACGTTGTTTCTGCAGACCTTGAGTCTCAGCCTAGGTGGTAGTAACTCTCCTCTATCCAAGGACAGATATTTCTACTTGGTCCCCAGTTCCCCCATAACTAAACCTCCAGGTGTAATAATAGTTCATTATGCAAATTTTTAAAGTCCCCAAGTTCATCATAATTATGCCTTTGAAAATGTAGTTTTAAAACACATAAATGGTTCATGAGGCCCCCATTTAAAGGGCAATGGGACCCCAGCTCTGCTCTGGGGGAGATCAGTCTCTCCTGCATATCTCCCAAAGCTGTCCTACATCCTCATATCATGTGCCATGCGATACAAGGAAATGCAAGCACAGGGTCAACCACAGGTTTTTGTGAGAAATAACTTTAGATCAGTCAGATACAGTTTTTACCAGAATAAAAGGACACAATTAGGCACAGGTACCCATCTGAAGTAAGGCAAGGGGTTGGGGTAAGAACCAATTTCTTCTGTGTTTCTTCCTTTTTTGTTTCCATTTCAATTCTTCTCAGTATTCCAACCACCTGAGTGAGTACCTACAATTTAAAAACACACACACTTTCTACTTGTCTCTTTAAATTGTACCTATCATGAATTCTCTTGTAGGTTTTAGTTTGAGGCAAGGAACTGCATATGTTGTTGCCAACAACCTCTGAGGATGTACTGAAAGACCCACTGCCACTTCTCTCCTTTCCTCTCCTGCATCTTTTTTCTCTCTCCCTCTGGAACAGTGGTTCTCAACCTTCCTAATGCCATGGCCCTTTAGTACTTGTATGTGAACATATCTGCACGTGGGCAGACCCGCCTGGAGACGGAGAGAGGAGCGGTATCTTGGTTCCTAAGACCATAGGAAATACGTGTTTTCTGATGGTCCTAGGTGATCCCTGTGACCCCTGTGAAAGGGTCGTTCAACCCCCAAAGGGGTCGCCACCCATAGGTTAAGAACCACTGCTCTGGAAAGATACTCCAAAAATTCCTACTATATGGGGAAAACCCTACCTGAAAGGTCTGATCTCAAGGTAGCATCTTTTCTTCCTACACTGGTGAGAAATACAATACCCGAGGTCTTTGAGACTAGATCAAGCCTTACCAAAGCCTTACATTCTTTCCAGGTTAGAATTTTGTAGTCCCTGGAGAAAGTAGCTGTGACCCATCTAGTACCTGTACTTACACAAAATAGCACCAAATACTCAATGTGTACCAGAGAAAAGGTTATTAATCAACATTGCAAGAAGTCACCTGAGAGCAACATGCACAGCAAATAGACAGCAACGTGTACAACACACATAGCAAAAAGCACGATGTCGCTTGGCAATTTGCTTCAGTAACTATGGTCTCAGCAGCAGGTAGTTGTCCTTGAAGACTGTTGGTCTCATTCATCTTTATAAGTTTTCTGTTATTCTCTATGACACTTCAAGAGAAGCCCAAGGAGAAATGTGTGTATGTGCATGCATGTGTATGTGCATGCATATGTGTGTGTGTGTGTGTGTGTGTGCCAGGATATTTTATATTTTATCCTGGGGGAGTTTATCTAATGGAGTGTCTGTGTGACATAGTCAGACCTATGCTTTAGGTAGATTGTTTTGGTCATTACTGATGTATAATCCTGTTGACTATTCTGAATTATGATAGTGCTGTTTCTCTTTATCCACTGTTTGTCCAAGGCCAAGCACAGTACTTCATTAACTGAATGCTCAAAGCTGTGCTTCCAGGAGGCTTTTTCAGCATAAAATTGAACTTTAGCAAGCCAAAGAGAGCTGGAAATAAGGGCAAAAGCAAATGGCTAATAGTGTATACATAGTGATTTCCATTCACTTTCATGAAATCAGGTCAAGATGTGTCCTATAAACTTAGTTTGATCTCAGTAGTCAAACTGATCTGACTAGAATGGACAAACACACACACACACACACACACACACACACACACACACACACACACACACACACACACCAGTTTGCTTGAATGGGAATCTGTCAAATGTTTGTCAGAACAGATCATTCCAATGCCTAGAGTGCCCTCATCTTAATCTCTGCCTTTATTTACCTATTCTGAGACTTTAATAAGAAAATTGTGAATTTTTCTGGGCAAGTGCCAAATCTAAGCCTGGGCTGAGAATTTAAAATATGAAAAGTTAAGGAGCAGCCAGCAACTGGGAACCCTGGCTATCTCTATTCCCATCTCTACCTCTCAGCAGAGCTTGATGAAGACCATAAAAAGCTGGGTTCCTGTGATGAGTTGAAGTATTTTCTAGACCTTCTGGATACTTCGTCTTCTGTGCTGAAGTAGCAAAGTGGGTTTCCTCAACTCCAAATGTGTTCAACCCCTTCCATCTCTGCCTGGGAATTTGGGTGGAATGAAGTTATTGGGTTAGAGGATTAAAGCTTGTGATGTTGTGAAAGGATGGGTGAAAAGAAAGTTGATACTTCCTTTATTGTTTTATTTTTAATTTCACCATGCCTTTATTACTTCAGCTAAACATTCACTCTAACTATTCATGGAGACTTGAATAACTGGGAAATATAACAGGGGTTTGGACCAGCCAAAGAATTTTCCTGGAATGGGGGAAAAGGAGATCTGACTGAATAATCCATACATAAACCTCTCAACAAAGGAAAAGAAAAGCAGTACTATCTACAAAAGGTTAGTGGTAAAGGAAGAGGACAGTCAGCTTTCTGCAAGCCAAAAAACTATCTACATTTTGAGATAGAAGCTTATTATTCCCAGTGAATCTCTAGTTGACATTCCAGAGAAGGATCAGCAGGATGATGGGCACCAAATTTTCCTTCCCCTTGGTCCTCATATGCTGAAAAAAGGTGCTTTCTCCTATCTGGTCTCTGACAGTTTTTTTTCCCATCAACCCCAGCAATATTCCCTGAAAGCATGGACTTCTTGCCTCTGACAAAAGTCATTTTTTCCTGAAATCTGTGCTCTTAGTTCACTAAAGTCCTTCTTTGATGCCTCATTATAATCTAAAGGAGATCATACTGGTAGAACATAAGCTCTCCAAGCTGGAAAGGCGTCAAGTATGGGCCCTGTGGCAGACTATGTTTCTATCTGTACTCCTGAAGACACAACCTCACTAAGTTTGAAGAAGCTCCGCCCCAAAGTGGACAGCAAGGCCATCAATATTTTAGCCACAGTCACATCTATAGGTTGCAAGGGACATCTGTGGAAGGAAGACCCACAGTGGAAAATCAAGGATTCTTGATCTATCCTCTCAGTGATTCTCATCATAACATTTTATTGTTCTGTCAGTCAAGCTACTGGGTTCTAGAAGAGGGGAATTGAAAAGTTGGTGGTGTTCCCCTAAAGAAAGTGAGAAGAGTCAGTGACCTGAAAGGACTATGAGCAGCCTTTATGTATCTCTGAATTCTGCCCTTTATTTCACTTTCCGTTTGCCAGTTAGGAAGAGGGGGAAGGACTAAGAGTGAATTCTAGTGTAATGGTGTAGTAGGAACAATTAGACCCAAAGTCAGGAAACCTGGATCTTAATCTAACTGTATAACCTTGGGCAAGTCATTTGATCTCTTCAAATTTTATTTTCCTCATCTCTGAGATGGAATTAATGATACAGTACTCTATCTCATAGGTTTGTTGGGAGGCAAGTGCCTTTTAAACTTTAATGTGCTCTAAAAATGGCAGTACTCTTATTAATCAGGGACATCGTGTAACTGAAGGGACTTTAAGTACCTATTTCTTTGACAAGTTTCTGCCAGCCTGCACTCCCCACTCCAAAAAAAAGAAGAAAGCAGTACAATGGAACCATAGAGATGGATAACACAGACCTGTCCCATTCCAATGATTTATGAAGTAATAAATATGCAATTGAATTTGGGGATGTTCACATAATTCCTTATTACAGACATACTCAAGTCGATGCCATAATCAAAAATGGATTGTCTTGGCTCTACACCAAGGCTAGGGTTTCATGGACCATTTCTTCAATCACTGTTTGCCTGACATTCACTAAGCCAAGAAAGCATTTGTTTTATTCAGTAAGATTGGTTTTGAAAGCTTCTCTCTTTTTAGAGCAATCTTTTTCTATTTCTACTCAACCAGTCATTCAAGAAGGTCAGGGATGACTCCAAGAAAATGGTGAAACAGATAAAAATGTATACAATATAACCAATATTTTCAACATTTCCTCATCCCCATCCCAAGCATTTATTTATCCATTTAGGATTATAAATCATAGGGTCATAGATTTAGTTGGAATGGACCTCAGAGGTGATCTAGCCTATCCTCCTCATTTTACACAGAGGAAAAAAAAGTATTCCCTGTCCTCAAGGAAACAAATGCAACACCACCCTGTCTGAGTGGTCATGGGGGTGATTCCCTAAAGGACAACCCTGTGTTTCAATTTTCTGGGACAAGGAGGGACATATGACTCCTGATTGGTTGTTAGAATGCTGAGAGTGAGGTCCCCTGTCTGCCAAAAATCTTGGAAGAAATATGTGGAGAAAGGAATGTTTCAAATATGTGGATAAAGGAAAAAGGGAGCGAAGCTCATCAAACCATGGGCATATAGGGGAGCCAGCCCCATCATATTCCTGAACTGCAAGGCCTATCATTCTGAGAGTGATGAGAGAGGATTTTCTCTGTGTGAGATGTTCTCTCTCTCCTGATTTGGGCTGAGATATAATGTTGCTCCCAGTAGAAGAGCTAGTTTACTCTTGTATTCTTTGGTATTCTAAAACCAAAATGGTAGATCAATCTGTAGAGGACATTCTCCAGATTCTGTTTACAGTTTTGTTTGAATAAATAGGCTTACTCAACATTGTAATTTATGACAGCCTTTTGTATAACTATTGTTTGCTGGGAAAGGTCCTAAGTTGGTGATGGTGAGCTATGCTGCCCCATGTGAGTGATCAGTGAAGTAGTTTTCCTTACGAATCTGCTCATTCTTAGACCAGAGATAATTGGGGGTGGCAGATAGATATAATTCTAACCTAACAGCCCTCTTAGAGACTGAGAGATTGCCAATTCTTGACTTTTCAGGGCCTTTCCTTCCCTTCCCCCTAGCTATCATGCTGGTAGTATAGCTACAGGCTTTCTCCTACTGTCTACAAAGGTGTAGTAGCCCTCAGATCACATCTGCTCTGAAGCCCTTCAGTTAGTCTACATATTTAGACAACTTATACTAATATATCTTATGTAAGTAAATCCTGTATATGTGTGTACATACATGTATAAAGTAAATAAAAAATAATGTGGTGTGGGTAGATAGGGGCAAAAAAACTGGAGAAATTGGAAGATGGCACTTCACACAAGCTGTGAAGGAAGTTTGGCATTTTAAGGGGCTAGAAGTGAGGAGGGAGTGAAATACAGGGATGAGGAGGGCACAAAGTTTCACCACGGAAGTCCAGAGCCCCCAGTTCTTTGGCTTTGCCTGCCCCCAGCAGGAAGCCAGGCTCCTCAATTCTTTTTTTTTTTTTGATAGATGCTGGTAACTCATACTTAATATTTATTATTTGCATAACGCTTTTCTTACAATCCCCCTATGAAATATCATTTTCCCCATCTCATAAAGACCCACTAAGGCTTGAAAAATGTAAATGGCTTCTCTACAGTTACCAGTGATTAAATGTCAGAACCAGGACTCAAAAAAGTTTAAGTCAAATCCTACGCCAAGCTGCCTCATCATTAGAGTTGGGAGGAATTTTAGAGATCACAGTGAAGAAGCCCTCCATTATAAAGATGAGGAAACAGAAGCTCAGAGGGAGGAAGTGATATCAAAATATATTAGTTCATGCTATTCCTTCAGGACTTTTTCTGAAGAGAGCTAATAACTAATCTGATAAATGATATCATGTCAATGGGAGAGACGTAGCCCCTAAGAGGCACCCTTTTCTTCCAGGTAACTTATGCGTATTTTAACAGGTACCCTGGGGACACAATGTCGTTACCACTGCTGTCTAGAACAACAGAATGAATCTAATCAAGCCAAGTGGATATGAGTGCCCCACTGACAGCTCTCCAGGGCATCCTGGATCTTGTGACATGTAATCTGAAAATCAATTAAATTAAAGAAAGAAGAGAAAAGTGTGGCCCATGTATAACTCTTTTCTTTTCATCTTTTGAAGCAGCAACAGAAGTAAATGGCCAAGATGGTTCCTAATTAAATGAGGCAGGAGGTGGCATAGTGAACAGAGTACTGGCATGGGAGTCATTGAGACTGAGTGACATTCCTGACTGACACTAATGGTGTGACCTTGGGCATTTAACCTCTCTTAGATTCAGTTTCCTCACCTGTAAAATGGGGATAACAATAGCACCTACCCCAGAGGGTTGTTGTCAGAATCAAATAAGACAATATATGGAAAGTAATGGCAAACGTTAAGGCAATATATAAACAGTAACAATTATTAAACACGTTAGTCATTCCCTAGCAACCCAAGAAATGGCACACATAAATTTGGCATGTGACACTATTGTGACAAAATTTGTTTTGCTCAAATTCATTGAACTTTGAACAAAACTGGGGACAATCATAGTTAGAATGGGAAGGGTCCTTAGAGACCATCTGCTCTAATCCCCTTCGTCTTATAGGTGAACTAAGTGAGGCCCAGAAAGGCTGACTGAATTGCCCAAGGTCACACAAGTAGTAAACCAGAATTCAAACTAAGGTCATTGGATTCCCATTCCTATACCCTTTTCGCTGCCTCCTCACTTTAGGAACAGAGCACAGAAGACCACTAATTGATGTTTGGCTGTTTTAGTTGTGTCTGACTCTTTGTGACCTTGTCTGGAGTTTTCTTGGCAAAGATATTAGAATGGTTTGCCATTTCCTAATCCAGTGGATTAAGGCAAACAGAAGTTAAGTGACTTGCCCAGGGTGAGATAGCTAACTAGTAAGTGTCTAAAGCTGGATTTGCACTCAGTTCTTCCTGATTTCAAGCCCAGCACTCTATCCACTGAGCCATTTAGATGCCTCCCTCACCCATCCATTATAGTAAAAGATGAAAGAGAAAGAGGAAGAAAATAGTTCAGACAATTGTTGGAAGGGCTATGGAAATCCAGACACATTGATTTATTTTTGGTGGAACTGTGAACTTGTCCAACTATTCTGAAAAGCAATTTGAAAATACGCATCAAAAGTCACTATACTACATATCCTTTGACCCAGCAATACCACTAATGGGTATATATCCCAAAGAAGTGAAAGCCAGAGGGAAAGGGGGCATATTTACCAAAGTGTTTATAGTAAAACTTTTTGTTTTAATAAAGAAGAGGCATTTTCCTACAGCTAGACAAGGAGAGAAGAAATTCCTCAATCAACCTGATGGTACTGTAAGTTGTAGGCAATTGAATGAGGACAACTGATACCTCTAGGATTCTTCAAATGGATAGCTGCCTGAAGGAACACATTTGTGGCCCATAAAAAGTGACAGCCAACTTTGTGGGCTGTGAACAAAGCAGAAAAGAGTCAGCTATAGGGGAGGAGCTCATCAGCTAAGGTTGCTACACACCTTTCCCCTTGTGAGTCTTACATAGTATAACAAGGTGGAGAAGGAGATTGTCTCCTTGCCCCCACCATCTCTCAACAATCACTTCCATCAGCAATGGTGTCTTGCAACAGAAGCAAAACAGAGTCTGACTGTGAGGATAAGTTGAGCCAGTCAGTGAGAAGAGTTGGGAGCCCAGTGCTCAGAGCTTAGATTCTCCTTAGGAGATGGCAGGCCCTCATTTCTCAAATATATAGACAACTGAGTCAAATTTATAAGAATATAGGTCATTCTCCAATTGATAAATGGTCAAAGAATATGAACAGGAAGTTTTCAGATGAAAATTTCTATAGTCATATGAAAAATGCTCTAAATCACTATTGACTAGAAAAACACAAATTAAAATAACTGTGAGGTGCCATTTCATCAGACTGGCTAATATGACAAAAAAGGAAAATTATAAATGTTGGAGAGGATGTAAGAAAATTGGGACACTAATACAATGTTGGTGGAATTGTGAATTGATCCGACCATTCTGAAGAGCAATTTGGAACTATACCCAAAGGGCAACCAAATTGCATACCCTTTGATCCAGCAATATCAATACTAGGTGTATATCTCAAAGAAAGCATAAAAATGTGAAAAAGACCTATGTGGGCATATATCCCAAAAATATTTATAGCAGCTCTTTTTGTGGTGGCAAAGAATTGGAAAGTGATGGCCATCAATTGGGGAATGGCTGAACAAGTTGTGGTATATGAATTGCGCTATAAGAAATGATGAAGAGGTGGATTTCAGAAAAACATGGGAAGACTTACATGAACTGATGCACAGAACCAAGAGAACATTGTACACAGTAACAGCAACATTGTGTGATGATCAATTGTGAATGACAATACAATGATCCAAGACAGTTCCAAAGGACTCATGATGGAAAATGCAATCCACATCCAAAAAAAGAACTGATAGAGTCTTAATGCAGATCAAACCATAGTATTCTCGCTTTATTTTTTCTTTTATTCTATTTCTTCTTTTACAACATGACTAATACGAAAATATGCTTTACATGATCGTACATATATATCCTATATCTAATTGCTTACTGTCTTAGAGAGGGAAGATGTGAGGAAGGGAGGGAAAAGATTTGGAACTCAAAATTTTTTTCAAAATGAATGTTAAAAATTGTCTCTACATGTAATTGGAAAAATTAAAATTCTATTTAAAAAGAAATTTTTTTAAGTTCTTTCCATTTATACTATTATAGTTATTGTTAACCTCCTTCTATTTATGTCACTCTGCATCAGTTCATAGAGGTCTTCCTAGGCCTTTCTAAATTAATAATACAACAAATGTTATTTTTGTTAACACAGTTTAACAGGGAACAAGGAACATGTGCAACCCTTTACCCATCCTGATATTTTCAAATGAAACTATCCTCTGAGACAGGACAGCTAGGTGGCACAGTGGACAGCGTAGGGCCTGAAGTCAGGAAGACTCATTTTCCTGAGTTCATATCTGGCCTCAGACACTTACTAACTGTGTGACCTTGGGTAAGTTTGCTTCAGTTTCCTCATTGTAAAATGAGCTGGAGAAGGAAATGGCAAACCACTCCAGTATCTTTGCCAAGAAACCCCCAAAATGGGACTCAAAACAACTGAACAACAACGTCTTAGATTTTCTCAGATTGGTAGTGGAAATGAATCACAAAAGAGTTGTAACCTCCCCAGAGGCTAAAATAACTGGCTGATGCAGCCCCTGCAGGAAATGCCAACATAACAGCTTTCATTAAGTGGATAACCGGCAGAGAAGTACCAAACTAACAGAACAACTCAACCTTGGGATCAGCAGACAGCTTCAGAGCCAAAGAGAGAAGACGCCAACAGTGTGCAGCAGGGGAGAAAGCAGCTCACAGCCTAATGGTATCACCGGATGAGAAGGGAAGACGAGACGTATTCTAGTGAAGAGGCAAAGGGATGTGCCAGCAGGGATGCCAAACAAGGACTATCAGTGGCTGGGTTATGTGAATTCCTAGCCATATATGTTCCCTGCTTCCATATTATTTCCTATGTACATATTTTCTCCAAGTGTGTTCCATATATGTGCCCTTTTTATGCAAGTTCCTTGGCCATGTGTGTTATCCTAGTCAGAGAAGTTCCCTATGCATTTTCCCTTCACCGTAACCTGTAAAAGAGTATACCCTCTGTGTGGAAAGGAGGAATTTTCCTAGTCACTCATTTTGCTGTTCTATTTAAGTAAAGTCTTTTGCCTTGAACTAGTGTTTTTTCTGGTTGGACAAGTAAAAGAAACAATAGTGGGGGGCTCATGAGCTGTGATATGATTAGGTGCTTCCCCAAAGCATGCATTCAACCTGGGGTAGTTTCTCATTGTGGCCCAGGCTATGCAAGGGATCAGGTGATGTATTTTACGAAGACTTCAATTAAAAAAAAAAAAAGACCAGTATTAAAATGTTTAAACTTCAGCAATTAAGAAAATCAACAGTAGGATTCATTCATTCCTGAGCAATTCTGGATAATTAAGCTTTAATGTGCTTTCATGTTGTTTGTTTATTGTTTCCTTTTTTGTTTGTTTTCAAGTCAGAAGTGTTCAAACCATTCCATTACCTTAGTTTTACATGACCCTATCTATGACTAGCAGACCATTCAACAATATCAAACAGCAAGAATATTATACTTTGAGTCAAAAGATCTAAGTTTCCACTCTAAAATTTGGGCCACTTATTTGGTTTTTCTAAACAAATGAGTACCCTCATTTGCAATAATGAGGATAACAGCATTTGAAATATTCACCTCATAGAATTATTGTGAGGGAAACAGTTTATAAGGCAGTAAATCGGAGGGCCAGGACTTAAACCTTAATCTTCTGATTTAGCATGTTTTCCATTATTAGCACTGCCAAATGCCAAATACCTTCTCTCACTGAAGTGGTAGCAACTTAAGTGAAACTCTTAGCTGGGATCTGGTTTTTTTTACTTTTTCTTTGTATCTCTGGCACCTAGAATAATTGCACATAGGAAGCAATAAGAAGTGCTTAATAAGTTGATTGATCAGCTGGAAAATAAACTATAACTAAAAGATAAAAACAGGCATAGATCAGTTATACAGAAACTCTGCTGAATTCAAAAGGCATTGACCAAGCATCATTATAGGGGATCGAGAGAGTTTATTGGTCAACTTGGTGAGTTTACAGGGTAGTAAACCTTTGAAATTGATTGTATCTTCCTACAGATGGCAGGGGCATGTCTACTGACACCTACTAGAGAATGGTTTTCACAGATAGAGGTTGCCTCTAAGGCTTAGACAGCTGTGGACTGAGCATTCAGTGAGGAACCACCCAATCCAATCCAAACACTTATTAAGCACCTACAGGGCTCCAGCCACAGTCGTAAGTACTAAGTACAATTAATAAAAAGAAAGACAGTCCCTGCCCTTAAGAAGCTTATAATTTACTGAGAAAGGGGGAAATACACAAAAGGAAGGAGCAAAGCATGAAGGAGGAAAAGACCAGAAGTTTTCTGCCCTCTGTAAAGGAAGGCATTGGCAGAAGTTTGGTATTCCATCATCTTTGATTTGGTTTATAAAAGGAAGCGAAAAGGCTATTTCTCTTCCTCTGGTACTTCAGCAGAGCTAGGATTGGACCAAGGTCTTGAGGTTAGGTCGCCTAGCAGGAGCTATTAATGGCTACCCTTAGGGTAAGGCACAAGATAGGCGCATGCTTTCAATCACATAGAAGCCATGGAAAGGAGCATTATATGGCCTACTAGTTCAGAGATGACAGTCTCTTAGACCAAAGTACATTAATACCCAGGGCAGTGATGGAATGAGTGTCTGGACTTAGCCCTAGAGAGTAAGTAGTAGAGGGACATTTGCTCTCAACCATGTAACAACCATAAAGAGGGGAAGACATGATCTGAGAGTTCCCTCTGTCTCAGACAAAGAGGTGGTCCTGCTCCATGCCAAGACCAATTTTTCTCTACATGTGCTTGATCGCATCCACTCCTATGTTCTCCCTAACTACTGGCTCCATCCCTACTGTCTTCAAACATGTTTAGTTCTTTCCCAATCTCAAAAAACCTTCACTAGACCCTTTCTCAGACAAATTCCTTGAAAAAACATTTATCCTAATGGCCTCAACTTCTCTCACTCACTTCTCACTCCCTTTCAATCTGACTTACCGTTCAATTGAAATTGCTCTTTCCAAAGTTATTCCTAATCTCTTAGTTGCCAGATGTGGAGGCCTTTCCTCAGTCTGATTTGGAATTTTATGGTTCTCCTACCTGTCTGACTATTCTTCAGCTTCCTTTGCTCATTCATCATCCTTCTCATATCCTGTAACTGTGGTTGTTTCTCAAGGTTTTGTCCTTAGTCTTCCTCTCTTCTCCCTCTACAATCTCTCTTAGTAACCTCATCATTCCCATGAGTTTAACTATCATCTCCATGCATGGGTTTAACTATCATTTCCATGCAGATGACTTCCAGACTGATTTACTCTGTTCGACTCTCTCCTCTTAGCTTCAGTTCCACATTATCAGTTGCCTAAGAGATACTTCCAAATGGATCTTCTTGAGGCCTTTCAGTCTCAACATGTCCCAAAATGAACTCTTATCCTTATTCCAAAGGAAGATCCATTTTCTAAATGTCCTTATTTTTGCTAAAGTATCCACCATCTTTCCAGTTTTTCAGGTTCAAAATCTTGGCATTCTTATTGAGTCTTCATTCTCTTTTCCCCCACATAGCAAATAACTTGTCATACTGTACTATTTCTACTTCCATAACATCTCTCACATTTGATCCCTTCTCTCTATTCACATAGCTATCACCTTAGTTCAAACCCTCATCAACCTTCACCTAGATTACTACAACAGCTTCCTAATTGGTTTCCCTGTCTCATCTCTCAACATTCCAATTCATCTTATACACTTCTATCAAAGTAGTATTCTTTAAGCATATATCTGGCCAAGTGACTCCCCTACTCTACCAACTCCAGTGATTCCCTATTGCCTCTAGGATAAAATATGAAAATAAAATATATTATAATATATAAATGCATAAAAATTTTAATTCTTCTAATTAGCTTTTAAAGCTCTTCACAACCTGGCCCCTCTGGGATCTTATCAACTTCACCAGATATTACTCCCCCTCCTACAAGTCTGATTTAGCCCAACTGGCCTTCTCTCCATTCTCATACACAACAGTCTACTTCTGATCTCCATGCCTTTGTAATAGTTGTTCCATATGCCTGGAAAGAAGACCCTCTCTTGTCTTCACTGTTACTTCAAGTCCCAGTTCCTGTAAAATGCTGCTTAATTTAAACACCATCTTCTGCCTGAAGCCTTTCCTAATTCCTGTAACAGCTAATGTCCTCTTTCCCAAGTACATTGTATTGAACTATTTTGCATATATTTACATTTATCATATATACGTTGGAATTGTTTCATTCTTTGTACTTGTATCCCCAGTGCCTAGCACAATGCCTGGACATAGTATGTACTTAATAAATGCTTATTGGTTGACTGATTAATTAATTGTTCTTTTGTAGGTAACAGACCAGGAATACATGAGTATATTTTGATAATCTGATTAAAATGAAGAGGTTTTTAAATTTTCATTTTAAAAAATGATGCTTACATTCTAAAAACAGCAAAGTAAACACTTCTACATCCCAAGCCCCTAGATATTTGTAGGTTAGGTTACAGATGGCCTAATGCCATCCACTATCAGGAGTTATGATAAATAACATCACAGTAACCACAGGAGCAAGCAGAGCAGTCTGGGACATCAGACTTCTGAAGTCTGGCTTTTCCTATTTGCTCAGTGCTGCCATTTGAAGGAAACCACAAGAAAACATTTATTTTTAAAATGTCAAAAGTTCTTCTTTTCCTCCTTTTAGTTGTTTTCCTCTTTTTGGTTTGTTAGAGAAAACCCAAGAGGCCTGGAGTCTTTAAAAAACAAAACAAAACAAAACGACTATTTCTGTTTTTCCTTTTTATAGAAAAGAAAGCAATTAGAACAATTATGAAAGCAAATAAAAACACGTATCCCTTATTTACATGAAGTACCTCCTCTAGACTACTCTTCCAACTTGTACTTGAACTCGAGAATTAAGAGTATCACTCACTCTCAAGGTTAAAGGGGTGGTATGGAGGACCCAATGGAACCATCCTTCTAAATCTTCAACTGGGCTTTTAAGTTACAAAATATCCACTCCATAAGCGTGGAGCACATTCTTCCACTACTACTAGTAGTGACCACACATATGGGAATACTTGTGGGCAAGTCATTCCACCATTCTAAAACTGCCATAAGACATCCTTTCTCTCTTAGAAGAATCTCTGTGAATGGGTCTCTTCATTCTGCAGCGGGCAGCAGTAATCTCTGCCACCTCCTTTCCCAAGAGCATCTGCTAGCACAGCTCTTCAGAAAAAAAAAAGATTTGAGCCTAGTACTGGCAGTGGTAGTGGTAGTGTCTCCACTCAGGTTTTGTGTTCTGAGGCTTGTCATTTCACCAGGAGAAAGTGGGAGACCATCCTTCCATTGGCCTGCCTCCTTTTGACAATTTTTCTTGTTTTAGGTTTGGGTTCCCTTGGTGAAAGACTTCTCCCTAGTTTACAGTGACCAGCCAGCACATTTCTCAATTCTTTATCTCTGCAGTCTGCTACGTTACCAGGCAATAGACATTTGACCAATAGCTTTAGGATTCAGAGTTGGCTTTTTTTTTTTTAACTCTAAGGTTCTCCTTTTCATCTATGCAAATTTATGGGTTAATAAAAAGGTACAGAAGCCTAGAGACAAATCTCTGCCCTAGGGACAAATTAATTGTCCCTGTTGTTCTTTTCACATGCAAATAAGATACTCAAAATGTCTTATCCTTTACTAGGAATAGAATAATCTGCTTGCAAAATAAAGGGGCTCACTAGTTACACAGTACAAATTCAGTCAGTAGAATCTACTCTTACATTTCATTATCTCTGCAAATTTTCTGAAATCTAAAAGGATCATCCTTTTAATATTTGTAAAGGCTTAGCACTGTCTGGCACATAGCAAAAGCTTACTGAATGTTCCCCCTCTCTATCTCTTACACACAGATGAGGACGGTTCCCAAAAGACTTTCTCTGGTCTTATTTAATTCAAGTCATGTCAAAGAACCAAAAGTACAAATTACACAATGACCATACTGTCAAGAATACCAATCAATTAAAGTGTGTACTATGTGCCAGGCACTGTGCTGAGCTCTGGGAATAAGAATAAGAAAAGGCAGTCCCCACCTTCTAGGAGTTACTGCATGGGAGTGAGGAGAGAGAGGAGATTCACAAAAGAAAGCCAATAAGCTTCTTAAAGTCAAGACCAAGCAAAGTAGTTGATGCAAAATTTAGTTGGGTAGAAAGTTCTGAGCTCTCTATAAACAAAGACCTTGAGAGGAACATATTATTCTACCCTTTATTGTTGTTCAATCGAGTCTGACTCTTTGTGACCCCATTTGGGGTTTTCTTGGCAAATATGCTGGAGTGGTTTGTCACTTCCTTCCCCAGCTCATTTTACAGATGAGGAAACTGAGGCAAAAGGGTTAAGTGACTTGCCCAAGGTCACACAGCTAATAACTGTCTGAGGCTGGATTTGAACTCCAGTCCTCCAGACTCCAGCGCAGGCACTTACCCACTGCACCACCTAACTACCCCTCTTTGATTTACTCTGGATATATTTTGTATGAACCCAGATGTCAGAATATTACTTCCCCCTTTATACTACAAGCTCCTTAAGGGGAGGAACTATTTTCCTTTTTCCTTGGTCCTTAACATTAACACAGTGTCTGGCACAGAGTAAGCACTTAATAAGTGCTCATCGATTTGTTGATTTGAATCTTTTGAAAGGATCACTGGATTTGTTGTCTTGACTATTTTGAAAGGATCTCTCCTTAGTGATGGGCCACAGATAACACAACAATTCAGATATAATTAAGCATTAGCCTCTACTATCACCACCTCTGTCCATGCCCACCTCTCACAGTCTAATCTGCTAGTAAAATGAACTCCTTCCTCCTGCCCCCAATATAAGAGAGACCAACAGTCTGGGTCAGTCTTGAGCGTATCAGAGGGCCACTTTGCTGATTCCTGATGGTAAGTTGAATGTCCGGCATAATTTTTATGATGTTTTAAAAAGATTTCTTCCAGGCTAATAAAAGGATTTGTCAAGGAATGACGGGATGGGGACAGCTATGAGGGGGAAATCAGAGAAGCCCAGGGGACTGCTGAAAGGAAAGTGTATGGGATGAGTGAAAACTTCTCAATTTGGGGTGGTTAACTTTTCAAATTGCTTCTGTCAATCACTTTTATCTTCCTTTGTCTGTTTTCCCGCCTTGGTGGGACCCTCCCCTTATCTTTCCTTGCTGTCCCAGTTGGGGAAGTATTTGGTGAAGTATGCCTCTCCACCAATGAGAGGGGAAACAGTCGGGGAGGGGTCTTGACTAAATTAGGTTATAAATTCCAGTACTATCTTTTGTAACTTGCCTCTTCTCCATGATGAGTCATGGGGAAGACCATCCTCTTCTCCCAGGGAAGAGAATAAAGTCCTGTTCTTATCCTAAGAGATCTCTGTGTTTATTTCTTTTCACTAAATTAAGGATGAAGGATATTTTTCATCCCAAACAAAAGTAAGGAGGGACACAGTAGAGTTCAGATAGGAATGGATGATAAATGACAAAAGCCAGTGAGAATGCTTTATTAATTTTTTTTTAAACTGACTATGGTCACTTCCTAATAACCACTCCAATAGGACTGTCCCTTAAAACAAAAAGGTACAGTCAAGTAAAACAAACCAACACATTGGCCACGTGTCTAATAGCTTTTGTCTCTTTTCATGCCTTTTTAGAGTAGAAGAAGGAAGTTTTGTTCCCCATCAGAATTCTGAATGTCTTTCAGCATTTTCTGTTCCCCCAGGAGGATAATGCCTCCCCCAAGAAAAACTTGTCACCAGAAATATCATCACAAAGATTGATTCAGCTTCGATAGTCAAAACCTCCTCAGCATCCTCAGCTGCCTCTCCTCTCTGATTGGAGGGCAGAGCAATAGCTCACAGCACAATGGATACCATGCTGTGCCTGGAGCCACAAGACTTGAGTTCAAATTCAGTCGCTGACACTTACTAGCTCTGTGGCCCTGGGGAAGTCATTGAACCTATTCCTGTCTGATATTCCCCATCTGTAGAATGGGGGCAATAATAGGAACTCCCTCCTAGGGTTGATATGTGGAACAAAGGAGACAATATTTGTAAAGAGCTTTGCAAGTACCAAATCACGATGGAAAAGCTAGCTATTGTTATTATTTCATGGGCCGTAAGTCCCATAGTAGAGTTAATAAGCTAAATTATGTAGATAGTTTAGTCACTTTTCATTCCAATTGATATTCAGTACAGTGTAGAAGAAGGCACTGATTCTATCAGAGAGGACACTGGTTTTTGAATAGGGAAGATGGGGTCAAATTCTGCCTTAAATGCTCCCTCTACCTCTGTATCTCTAAGAAAGAAACAATGACTAAAAAACAAATTTGAGAAATTCAACAGATTAGGTACGTATTATACAAAAGAAAATGAGTACAGTTACCATGGGTTTAATAAATCCAAAGACCCCAACCGCGGGACCAGGATGATGGCAGCTGAGTGGCACAGTTGGAGAGAGTGCTGCCCTTGGAGTCAGGAAGATCTGAGTTCAAATATGGCCTCACAAATGTATTGGCTGTGTGACCCTCAGCAAGTATTTAACCCTGTTTACCTCAGTTTCCTCATCTGTCAAATAAGCAGGAGAAGGAAATGGAAAACCACTCTAGTAAACTGCATTAAGATGGGGGGAAAGCTAATGAGTTCAGTTTGGGATACATTCAGTTTAAGATGCCTACAGGAAATGCAGTTCAATATAGTTAGTTGTTGATGGGAGACTGGAACTCAGGAGAAAGGTTAGGGCAGATACATATATTTGGGAAACATTTGCACAAATATGATAATTGAATTTAATGGAGTTGATGAGATCACTAAGCAAGATAGTACGGAGGGAGAAAAGAGCTCAAGACAGAGCCTTGGGGAATACCCATAGTCAGTAGGTGTGCCCTGGATGAAGATCCATCAAAGAAGAATGAAAAGTGGTTAGACAGGTTAGAAAAGAACTAGAAGAAAACAAGTGTCCTAAAAACCTATTATAAGAGAACCTCCAGAAAATCAAAAGCATCAGCAGCAATGAAAAGGCAGAGAAACTAAGAAAAAAGACGATTTTGGGGGGCAAAAATTGCAATTAAAAGACAGGGGACAAGGAAGGGAAGAAGCATTTATACAGTGCCTACCATGATGATTTAATCCTCATAACAAGCCTACGAAGTAGGTGCTGCTCCTCAATAACTTTGGGAGACAGATCACAGAGTATTAGATAGAAGAGAGGGAAAGGGAAGAATGTGGAGATGCCTGGTGTAGATTGACGGCTTTCTCAAAAAGCTTCACCACAAAGGGTGGAGAAATAAAAGATGATGGATTTGGTTTGGTGAAGGTTTTTAAGGCTATGGAGACACGGGTACATTTGTAGGTAGCAGATAAGGACCAGCAGAAAGAGAGAATGAAGATAAGAGAGAAAGTGGTGATAGAGGGGACAATCTGCTGGAAGTCAGAGGGGTCAGGATCAAAGGTGCATGTAGAACAGCTGACTTCAGCAAGGACGAGGACCTCCTCTCTATCAGAGAGCAGAGTGAAGGGGATAGTTGCTGAAGACGTCTGAAGGATGTGATTGGAGGAAGACGGGAGAAGGCAGAACTTAAAGTAAAGGGCCTCAATTCTTTTTGAGTGTGAGGCAATGTCTTCAACTGAGAAGAGAGGAGGAGGTTTCCAAGAGCCATTGTGGGGGAGTGACATGTTATTGTTGAGTCAGGCATGATCTCATTTGCACTTTTCTTGGCAAAGATACTTGGAAGTAGTTTGCCATTTCCTTCATTTTACAGATGAGGGATTCAGGCAAACAGAGTTAAATGATATGCCCAGGATCACACAAATAGCATCTAAGGCTGGATATGAACTCACAAAGATGAGTCTTCCTGATTTCTAGGCCAGTATTCTATCCTCTATGCCACCTAGCTGCCCTGGGGAATAGGATAGGGAGCTGATTAGGGAGGAATGGAATGCTCACCTTGCAGCAGAGAGGTCCCAGTCAAGATTACAAAACATATACCTGAAGAGCTAGCCTAGAAACCACAAAGTCCTAAGTTCAAGTCTTGCAGCAGACATATACTGTTTGTGTAACCCCAGGCACCTCACTTAACTTTTTAGTGCCCTAGGCAGCTCTCCTGGACTATAACTGCTAATCTGCATTGGTAGATGGAGCTTCCTCTCCTAGGAGATCCCAAAGCCAATAAAATCAATCACAAGTTTAGTCCCTAACATTCTTCATTCAGCTTTTAAGTGGGTTTTTTTTTTTTAGGGGGGAAGGCAAGCGAATTGGGGTTAAGTGACTTGCCCAAGGTCAGACAGCTAGTTAAGTGTCAAGTGTCTAAGTCTGAATTTGAACTCAGGTCCCGACTTCAGGGCCAGTGCCCCCCACCTTTTTTTAAGCTTTTGGTTTGCTAGTTTGCTAAATTGCTAGTTTGAGAACCCAGGTCTTTCAGACTCCAAATCCAGTCCTCTAGCAACTATGTCAACACAAGTCACCTTCCAGGGTAGGTGGAAAGAACTAACCCAGGCTCTCACAGATATCTTGTCTAAGTGGAAAGGAAAGATTACTTTGAGGCAGACAGTAAAATACCATTTTTATGGACGTTTTAAAAAGATAAAAATTGATTCTTTAAAAAATACACCCTCTTTAAATTAACAGATGGTATGTTAAAAAATTGTTTTCACTGAGTTTAAAAACAATACCATCTCAGTGACAATTGTGTAATGTGCTGCTTAATTGGTAAGTTGGCAAACGAGATGAATTTCAACATATATATCGCAAAGCACTTTCCAGCAGAGAAGGGCCTAGAGGATTGTTTTATTTCAGCATTTTGGTAACTTTGCAGCATTAATGAATCTCACTCGTATTTTGTAGTGTAACACTCCCTCTAGTGGAACAATTGGTAATTCTACAAAAAGGTTTTTTTCTTCTCTTAATTCAAATGATAATAGGATTTAGAAAAGACCTTAGATATCATCTAGTTCTCTTTCCTCACTTTGCAAATGAAAAAAACGGAGCCTTGTGGGGGGGGGGTCAAAGAATTTGTCCTCATCATCTCTCACCTGGACTTTTGCATTAGCTTTTCTAATTACTGTCCCATTTGGCGAAATGGGACTTCACATCTCTCCACTCTCCAGTCCATTTTCCACATAGCTCCCAAAGGGATCTTCCAAAAGCACGGTCTGATCATGTTGCTCCCCTGGTATAGGATTCCCTGTTACTTCTAGAATCAAAAACAAACTTCTCAGTTTTGCCTTGAAAGTCCTTCACAGGGGCAGCTAGGTGGCGCAGTGAGTAGAGCACTGGCCCTGGAGTCAGGAGGACCCGAGTTCAAATGCGGCCTCAGACACTTGACACACTTACTAGCCATGTGACTTTGGGCAAGTCACTTAACCCCAATTGCCCTCCAAAAAACAAAAAAAAAAAACCAAAATAATAATTAATTAATTAATTTTTTAAAAAAAGTCCTTCACAAACTGGATCCAGACTACATTAAGACTCTTATACTTTATTTCTCTTCATGTATTCCATGGTTAAGCTAACCTGGATTTCTTGCTGTTCCTCATATGTGACATCACATCTCTCATCTCCATGCCTTGGTACAGATTGTCCCCCAAGTTTAGCAATCACTCCTTCCTCACCTCTACCTTTTAGAATCCTTTAGCTATCTTCAACATTCAGTTTAAAAGTCACTTTCTATATGAAGCCTCTCCTGATTTCCTTAGCTGCTAGTGCCTCCCCACATATTACCCTGTATTTACATTTCAGATATTTTGAATTTTATATGTGTGTGTGTATATATATATGTGTGTGTGTGTGTGTGTGTGTGTGTGTGTGTGTGTGTGTGTATGTGTGTGTGTGTGTGTATGTATGTATGTATATATATATGTGTGTGTGTGTGTGTGTGTGTATGTGTATATATATATGTGTGTGTGTGTGTGTGTGTGTGTATGTATGTGTATATATATATATATATATATATATATATATATATATGTACATATAAGTAATACATGCTACATACATCTACATATGGTCTTCCCCCAGATAGAATGCAAGCTTCTGGAGGACATCATTATTTATTTTTGTCCTTGTTTTCCCAATGTCTAGCCCACAGTGGGTGCTTGATAAATTTTTTTTTCACTCTCAGGGTTACAAGTGTAGCAAATATCAGGGCTAGGAATTCAAACCTAAACAAAGATGGGGAGATGGGGAAAAGGTAAGGAAAACCCTGAACCACAATAATGTGGCAAAAGAGGAGCCCAAACTGTTGTCCTTTGGAAGTATCATTTTGTTTTAAGAGTTATTGAGAGAACAAAGGGAACATTTATGGTCAGAGGAAAAGCTGCCAAAAAAGTACATTTTAGAAGAGGAAAGATGTGGGGAAGAGTTCTGTGAAAATTAACCAACAGATCAAAAATGTCTGACGTCCTCTGCCATATTCCATACCCATGTACCTCTACTTTGGCTAAAGGTTTGGGGGAGGTGTTCTCTTACCTTTCATCTTTGGATCTTGGTCACTATAATTTCCCAGAAATCAATTTTAATTGTATTGTTTTTCCTTTTAATTGCACTGTTATAGTTATTGTGATGGTTTTTCTGGATCTGTCTTACTTTATTTTGCTTTAGTTCACATAAGTCTTTCCAGCCTTCTTCAATATTTGTCTTTATCATATTGATCATTTCTTATAGCACAGTAATACTCCATTACAATAATTTACCATAATTTGTTTAGCTGTTATCCAATTGAAAAGAATTTACTTTGTTTCCAATTCTTTTAGGCCACAAAAAGTGCTGCTATAAATGTTTTGGTGAATATAGGGCTTTTCATTTTGTCATTGACCTCCCTAAGGTATATGCCTAATGGTGAAATCTAGGGGTCAAAGAAATTTTAAGTCACTTTCCTTGTAAATCCAAATTACTTTTCATAATGATGCGTAATGATGATAATGAATATAATGAACCCAGACATAAAATAACAGAGTGATAAAGACAGAAAATAAATTATAAAACAGAACTCAACTGTGATAGGGCCACTATCTACAAGGGTTCCTTTCCTCCTTCCCCCTGCAATATGAATTAGGCAAAAGGCAATAAAGTGCCCCTAGGACTTACTTACTTGACCCAAAAGACTAAGACTCAAACTGCACCTCCCTTGACCCAGCTTCCTGGTAGCCTCTGGCTCTGTTGACATGGCTTCCTGGTTACATAAGGGTAAAAAAGGCCCACCCAGAGGGAGTCAGGGCCCTCAGACACAATAGATGTTCCAAGACCATTCAAATTGCCACGTTTTACCTGACTGATCAGACACAATTCTACATGGAGGGGTAGGGGTGAGGTGGGGAGTGAGATACAGTTTCTACCTAAGCAAAGTAGTGTCATTATTGAATATTCTTTCTATGCCATAGCTAAGTAAACCTCTTTTTGTTAACTATTGAATATTTACTTGTCTAATATTACTGAACCTAAACTAAACAGGTTGCCCATAACACCGATAATTTTCTCCAAACAAGAAACACATTTAAAACGAACAAAAAAAAAGTAAAGAGTTTAAATGTGTGTAATGGAAAAAAATTTTATGCTTTTGGTGAATTAAAAAGTAGAAGGATCAATCATAATTTTGAATAAGACAATAATAAAAATAAATATCACCAAGAGAAAAAAGTATTATGCTTAAAGACAACATAGATAATGAATATTCATATTCAATATCAATATTAAATTTATTGCACCAAATAGCATAGTAACTAATTGCATAAAAATAAACCTAAATGAAATGAAAAAACAAAAGACCATGATAGTAACAGGAGCCCACCCCCACCCCCACCCCCACCCCCACCCCCACCCCCACCCCCACCCCCACCCCACCTTGGACCATGCAAGCTCAGAGGCCATTCATGATGACCATGTGGAAGCTTAGGGTGAGCCAGCTTCCAGCTATGTGTAACTCATCCCTGAGAACCCCCTAACTGGCTGCTGACCGAGAGGGGTACATTACTCTGGGGGCCTGTTAAATGAAGAGATAGTTTCTAGCTGGAACCTCTTGTCTGTGGTTTTCCAGGTAATAAGATGCAATTTCATTAAGAAATGAAAGACAGTCCTCTACCCTGACAACATAGTAACTTCATATGGAGCATGGGCTTAACCAGGAGGATTTGTCACAGGGACCCTTGGCAGCATTTGCCCTTTTGTATTTGTTTTCTCTTGATTATAAATGAATGAATTTTCTGAGGGTCTTATGAATTTGGAACATCCAGAGGCCTCATCAGAACTCCCTGAATGGCAGCAACACTGGTATCCAAAGTGGCAATGACTAACAGCAAACATAGCATCTACATAAGAGTTGGCTGCCAGAAAACACAAAAACAAAAACTTCACTATTTGGTCGAACAGTACACAGTGACAGGCTGAAACGTGAAATAGCTACCTCTAGGTCACAGTTAATGCGAGTTCGATTGGGGCAATAATTGTAGGTGACCTTGACATTGTCCTCTAAGAAGAATAAATATTGAAAGATAAAAAGAAAACAGAATATTAGGAAAATTAATTTTATATACCTATGGTAATTATTGAATGGAAAATTGGACTACAGTTTAAAGAATCAATCATTTATTAAGCACCTACTGTGTGTTAGGTGCTAAAGATACAAAAAGAGATACAAAAAAAGGGATACAAAAGGAATCAATGAGAACATTGGTGAAAACTGAGTATGCACCAAGGCTTAAAGAACTCATAAATAAACAAATTGGAAAATACTAAACACATGATAATCAATAAAAGACATATAAGGAAAAGATAGAATCATGTAATCTGACCTCCACATTTTGCAGAAGAAAAACCTGACGCCCAGAGAGGTTAAGCTATTTGTCCAAAGGCACACAGAAGCAGTAAGTGGTAGAACCAGGATTCTAACTTGGCTCTTATAAATCCATGCTGGACATTCTTTAGGGGAACAGAACCTGAAAGTATTATAAAACAACAAACAAAAAGAACTATACGTTAAAGATTTTCAATGCAATATTATATGTAACTGCAAAAAAATCCCTGAAGTAACCTAAACATTCACTAATAGGGGCATAGTTAAACAAATTGTAGTATAATAATTCTGATGAAATTAAGACCAAAAGTTTGAGGAATACAAAAAAAATCTGATTAAACACTTTAAAACATAATACAAAATGAAAAAAAAAAGCAGAACCAGAAGGATAGAATACACAGTAACTTTGCTCATATAAGAGAAAAAGTAAATGACAACGATTAGACAAAAAAATCCTCTGGATGATTTAAGGACAACTGAAAAATTGTTTTGATACTTTAAGCATTGAAATTTATTTCCATATAATAGTTACTAATAATGTAATATTTACTCAGTAAGTCTCATTGTTTGTAGTGTTGTTCAACGGTACGTTTTTACGGAAAATAATTTACTTTTAAAAATAAACTGAACGCGAAAAATTTCTGTAGAAAGTTCAGATTTAGATTCAGAATTTAAATTCTTTAAACTTAAATTCAGAATCATCGAAAATGCATGAAGAGCATATAATAATTCACCACACTAGAGTCCTTTTGGATTTATAAAATCCCTTCCTCACAATAACCCTTCAAGATAGAGATTGAAAATATAAACATCTTAATTTTAAAGATGAGGAAATTGAAGCACAGAAAAACTCACTTGGGGTCACAAAGCTAGTGAGTACTGGAGCCTAAATTTTAACTCAAGTTATCTGTGTGTTTTCTTTACCAGATAAGCAGATGCCACATTTGATTCAAATCAAAATACATTTAATTAACCACCATAGCAAAATAAGTGACAAGGGAGATTGCTCCCTTACACAGACAAGTGCAGTATTAACACAGGTTATTACTGTATTTACAATGGGAAAAGGGACAAAACCTGGGAATGCACACAGGCAGGACATCTCATGCTGCCAAGGCAGTAGAGCTGACTTTTTTCTGCCTCCGGTGATGATACTTGCTTCTGGTAGAGCTGTCAATGTCCTTTTCCTGTTTTCTTCAAAAACCTTCCTAGGGTCCTTTGCTGTTCCATCCTTTCTATGCCAGTATCTCCACTGAGCTGCTCTCTGCTGCCATCTGTTGGCATTTTAACTGAATTCAGCACAGTTTCAGCGCAGTCATAGTTCCAATTTTAGCTCATCAGGCCAGGTAGGGATATTCTAATTCTTTTGCGAGGCCAGACTATGGTCAGGTGCACCCAAAAAACTAGTTAGAAAAGGAGAACTCCAGTGCTACAGTGTGGGATCTCTCAATTTAAAAATCTTATCTGAGTTATAGTCAATAAAGGTTCTTTTTAATTCCTATAATATCCCTGGTTGCTTTCCTAGCTTTTTGCAAATCATGCTATGAATGAGCAAAACTACCCACAAAATAGGTGGAGTCATGGTATTTATCAAATGTCTATTGCCAAGTATAATGCTAGGTAGATGGGGACAAAAGATGAACTATCCAAAGAGTCAAGTGGACAATTGTTGATTTGAGACAAGAGCTCAGGAGAGAGATGAGAAATGAATGTGCAGAATTGGGAGTAATCTTCAAGGGAATGGTAATGAAACCCATGACAGCTGATGAGAGTAGAGAAAGAAGAGTAAAGGACCCAGGAAGATCCTGTAGAGCAGTGGTTCTCAACCTTCCTAGTGCTGCGACCCTTTAATACAGTTCCTCATGTTGTGGTGACCCCCAACCACAAAATTATTTTCATTGCTACTTCATAACTGTAATTTTGCTACTGTTATGAATCATAATGTAAATATCTGATATGCAGGATGTATTTTCATTGTTACAAATTGAGAACTGTTGCAAGAGGATCCACCCATAGGGACCAAGATATGGAAGACGATCCACCAAAGGAGACAGAGTTGAGGTAGAATAAAGATGCAGGTCATGGAATAAGAAAGTTAATGAACTGAGAAGCCAGGGTCTTTGAAAAGACATCAATACATATTTCAGAGTCTCCTATATGAGTGCCCACATTATCTTACTATGATCATCAGTCTCATCATGGTAAGGAAATAAGAATTCAAAGAATTATTACAGCAGAGTATAAATTCTGGCAGGTTCTACCATACTAGAAAAGCTTCAAGTATAGTCCTACCAACAGATTTAGGCTGCTTCCCAATGTTAAATTTAGCTAAATATGGAAAGGTTCATTAACAGAAGGCTGGCCACTTGGTGATGAATTCTTTAGCCATGAAATTAAAAAGTTTTTTTTTTAATTGGTTATCAATCCCTTGTAGTCCCACTGTAGTTCTACAGTGAGGACGCTAAGAACCACATAAATTTTAGACTATGTACAAACTTGAACTTGGCTATTGAGAATCTAAATATGGCTAATGACCTGAATAAATAAACATACTACTGAAGAGAGAAACTGATTAATATCAATCTTCATGAACATCCTCAATATTAATGAAACTAGAAGAAGGATGTTGTAACCATATGAAAGGATGGAGTTGGTAGAATTGTTTTCATCATATGCCTGAAGGCATCAAGAAACATTATTTCATGGAGCATTCTGGTCATTTCATATTGCAGTACTCATAATTATTTACAAAAAGACCACCATGAAAATAATTGCTGCTTGAGGTACCAATATTGGTTGTAGAAGATGAAGAGAAAGAAAAATTCTATAAAGAATTTTAAAAGATACCTCAAATTAAATCTACATAGATTTTCACATTTAGTAATTGCAATGCAAAGGTGAGAATAAGTACAGATAGTGAGAAATATACTGAAAACATAATTCAAGAAAAAGGAAAGTGAAGAGAGCAAAGACTTTGCAGGCTTCACCAAAGCTTCACACCTTTACATCATGAATAATTCCTTTCAGAAAAGAACTGGTAGATGCTAGACATGGTGAACACCAAATATCATTTTTAAAATGCAAATGATTATATTTTAACATATAGGAAAAGACATTATTGATATGGTAGTTATCCCTGAATCAGTTATCTTTATAGTTACAACACCAATTTGTTATAAGATCAGAAACAGTAAAAGAAAGAAAAGAATAATAATGAGAAGAATATATGTCCCACAACTGAAACAAGCTTAATTCCAGATAATTTTGATATATAACTGATCATTCAAATGGGTTACTGGCAGCTTAAAAACTGACTCTCTGGAGAAAAAATGTATATACAACACATTTTTAAGGTTAATCTTCATTATTAACATTTTATCCATCACTTCTTAAGTCTAAATAATCAGCAAAACAATAAATTAAGCCCTGATTTGTATCATTTGCCAATTTCAGAGGTGTAAATGTTGAAGTTGAAAATTTAACAATCAGCTCTTGCAAGGCAGTTTGAGTTGGCTCCAGCACACCCAATAGCAGAAATGACAATCAGTACTGATAAATTTTTTTAATACAGAAGTTAACCAATGTTAATCAATTGCTAAACAAGACCAAAATAGTTTAAAGGATCCCTTAGTTACCAAGTACTTTATTTACTTGCAAAGCAGAGAATAGCGGTAGCCAAAGAAAGCATCAATTTAGAAAATAAACTCATTTGTAAAATCTTATATGTACAGATGATTATAAACAGCATGATCTCATAAAGCAGAGAATCAGTGGAGGGTAAACCAGTTTTAAAAGGCCTTGGTAAGAGATCCAACCAACCAGTCACCCAAAGGGAATTTAAAGAATGATAATGGAAGAAGCAGCCAACAGAGAGAAAATAGAAATGATCCAAAAACTATTTTCACTATCAAGAACAATAGAGCCACTGCATTGACAACTCAAACTTTAAAATCCCAAGTGTGCTCATAGAAGACAGAAATTGTACTCAAGAGAACTAAGATAGGAAAAGTAGACAGAAGAGACCAAGTATACATAGAGAAGAAAAATGCTGGAGAAGACACAGTTATGAGTGCAAGAGACCAGTTTATAAGGTGGGGAAAGAGGGAAGATAATAAAGTTGTGGAAAGCTGACTTTATTAATACTGGGGGGCGGAGGGGAGGATTTTTGATGACCTATGTGTCTACATTCCCATTTATACAAAATCTTTTCTAGACTCATCTATACTTTCGTTCTATCTCTCTCTTTCTCTCCCGGTATCCTCAAAGAGGACATTAATATAAAACAAGCAAATTTTTTCAAGTGATATTCTATAACATACTACATCTTTACCATCACATATTGACTGAGAGACAAGACCCCATTGTACTTATTTTTACTTGATTATGGAAAAGCATTTGATTCATTATAGCAAAATATCACCTTAAAGGCTCTCTGTCAAGAAGGTATGTCCCATTCCATGTGTCAAAATCACTGAAGATTCTTTGAAAGTCATAACAAGAGAAATAACCTTGTTCAACTATCCCCTGATCATAAACAGGTACTTCACTGAACAGAAAAATGTATGCTTGTCAAAGACAATTGCCATTGTGGTGATGGAGAGCCAGTGCAGAATTCAACTTGAAGAGGGATTCCCTGTGGACAGTGAGGTCCTCCTGAGACTCCTGCTTGTGAATGACATTGTGCTGGTTGCATAAAGTCTTAGAACATAAAAGAGCCTACATTCTATTGGATGGACAAACCATTGAGCTTATCCATTAATCTCTCCTCTCTCTCTCCCCCCCCCACCCCCACTCCTCCTTTTCTCTCTGTCTCTGTTTAACAGACAATGAGTTGGACCCAGAATTAAACAGAAGGAAGAGAGGAGGTTAAAGTGCCTTCAGAAAATGACAGTTTCTTTATTAACTCCAAACTTCTTGAAAAAAGTCCTATCATTTTAATATTTAATATTCCACCAATGTTGTATGGCTAAGAGTCATGGAACACTACAATTCTGGAACAATTAAAAATGGGTAGCACTCAAGAAGGCAATGAAAAGGCACATGGCTAGTATGAGTAGGCTCTAACAAAATAACGGAATTTTGAAATAGAGTAAGAGATATCATCAAAAAATATATGACCAAAAACTTTGCTAGTCACATGGTAAGAATAAGGGGTAATCAATTCATGCACTTCAGTTAGCATGTAAGTTCCTTGAAAATAGGCATAGTTTCATTCTTTGTATTCATTCATATCCCCAGTGTCTAGTACATGGGAGAGATATGGGACAATAGCCAGTGGGATTAATGAATTGAGTGAGGGTCTTAAGGATAAGGGAGAGGTGGGCATATTCATAGGCAGTAGGGAAACAGCTAGTAGACATAAAGATGAGGTAGGAAGAAGAATGCAGCTAATGTAGGGGTGATGGTCTGGGAAAGAACTAAGGGACTAGAGATCACAGTGAAGATGAATAGAGTTGGGGGTAAGGAGGCAGAGAGAGGAGGAATGACAATAGATTATGATCAGACAATGGATTTTCGGGGTTTATTGACTGAAAGAGGTACATCTGACAGCGACACCAAGATCAAGGGCATGACAATACCTGAATGTAGCCGAGGTGGGGTGGAAGAATAGGTAATGAGAAAATAAGTTGAGGAATTGGGAGTTTAGTAGGGTGCTTGAGGGAGTATCAATATATATGGTTAAGCAATGTTTTCATGAGGAGATAACCTCACTGAGGAAAGAAGGGCAACATTCTGGAGGTCAACAGAAAACCATCATCAGAATTTTGTTTGGGTGATAAAATGAACCTCAAAGGATTCCAGGTCTCAGTTGAGAGTTGTTACGATGGAACAAGAAAAGTAAAAGACTTAAGACTAAAGCAAATCTGTTACTTATGGATCAGACATTCCAGAAAACACAGTGGAAAGGGTGGACAGCTCTAGAGTGCAAGGTGTTCAGATAGGAAAAAGGGAGATAGCAGTGAAGGATGGAAAACTGAGTTTGAATGACAGCTGTGAGCTCCCAATCATAGTGATGGGGAAGGTGTGATAAAGTGGGCCTTTATTAAATTTATCATCATGCCCAGGAGTTTGGCCTCAGGGTGGAAATCTTTCAGAATTAGGCAGTTCAGATAAAGGGGATTAAAGTAGGGGGCAGGGTGGGTCACCACTGATGGAATTAAGTTTTTCTCCAAAGCCAGGCAGGAACAGACCACACCAGGATAAGCATGGAGGGAGGCAGGATGGAATGCACTTTCTCTGTCACCCACCAAAGACCACATGAAAAGAATGGGGAGGAACTTACCCACTCTAAAATCTTGCATTCTGGCTGACCCTACCACTCTTGTGAAGTTGCTTTAACAGTTCTCAATGATTCCCTTTACCACTAAAACAACCAGCCTTTCTCCCGAGGCCTTACTGATACTTACAACTCTAGAATAATCGGCACTGTTGCCCATTGGACTTTGTTTCTTGAAACCCTTCTCCCTTGGCTTCCATAATGCCCTCTACCTCAGATATCCTATTTGTCTGGTTCCTAATCCTCTTCCTGCCTTTTAAACACTGGTGGTGGCTTCCCACATTTTTTGGCCTCTCCCTTACTTCCTTCCTTAAGTGATCTTATTCACTTCCATGGTTTCCATCATCACATTCAAATGATTCCATAATCTCTAGTCCATTTTCAAGAGTCTGAGTATTTCCACCTGATTGTCTTGCCAGCACCTCAACTAAAACAGTTCCAAACTGATCTCATTCTCATTCTCATCCCACTACTTCAAAACCTACTGGCTATATTATGATGATTACATCATTTTCTTATCAACCAAATTCACTTGGCTATGTTTAACCCTTCCCTCTCTACCCTCATCCAATCTAGAGTTTAGTCCTATTGATTCTACCTCAACATTTCATACTCAACTCCTTCCTATTCCCATTGGAAGTCTTAGTTCAACTCATCATCTCTTTTCAATGCTGCCTCATCTACAAAATGAGGGGACTGGAATACATGTGGACTCTGAGATCCCTCTAAGTTCTGGACCAAAAGCTCTTAATCTTTCTTCGTATCATGGACTTCTGTGGCACTTTAGTAAAGCCTATAGATTACTTCTCAGAATATTACTTAAATAGATAATTATATATGGAAGCCAATTATATTTAAATATTTTTTCCTCCTTTAAGTTCATGAACTCCCTCCCTAAAATCCCAACTTTTTTAAGATCGACAGATAAAAAGGGAAGCTGTCAACATTGGGGTGAATCTCTGCATCAAATGTCTTATATGAGTTTGACATCTTAGATACATAGGGAATTGACATAAATAGAGAAAACCAAAAGCCACTTATTCCAGAATGGATAAGTGGTGAAAGAGTATTAACACATATTTCTCAAATGAGCTGCAAGCAATTTTTTAAAAGGCAGCAAAGGAGTCACAGGAGAAATGCAAATCAAAACAACTTGGAGGCTTCTTCACATTGGGCACACACTGGCCAAGATGACAGGTGCAAAGCTGGATGAGCTTTGGAGACAAATGAACTGTTGGAGCTGCAAACTGGATAAGCAAAGGAACCATGGTTAAAAAAAATTACTAAAATATCCATGCCCTTTGAGCCATAGATGGCACTAGTAAGCAAATACCCACAGGAGGGAAAATCTTGCTATACACCAAGATGCTCATAGATTAGAAAATGGATAAAAATTATGGCACACAAATGTAAATGAATCTTACTCTATGAAACACCCGAATGTGAAAAAGACAGAATAACAGGAACACATAAAGTGAATAGAGAAAAACAATGTAAACAAATGTAAACAGAAAAAAACAAAATACGAATCAAAACTGAACAATTACAGTGACCCAGAATGTTCCGTTCTTCACACAGAGGGGAGGCGGCCCATGTACCACCAGACAATGTGTTGGTTAGTTCTGCTGACCTGCCTTATTTTTCTTTTCCCATAAGGGATGCCTCATTATGTATCACTGAGTTGAGGAGGCAGCAAGGATATATTTAGAAAAGTTAATACAAAAACAAAAGATGTTAATACAAATTTTTAAAAACATTTTTAAAAACAAATTTTAAAAACATACCAAGGATATATTAATCTATTGGTCAATATTATGATGAATGATTTTAGAGTTAGAACTACATTCTTAGTCTTCAATTTATTATCTGGGGAAAAAGGAAAATAAAAAGATAAAGAACAATGCTTTTGAAAAATTTTTATTGTGAAATATTGGATTTAGAAAAAAGTACAAAATGTCAACAGTCAGATGTGTGCAAGTACAATATTTCAACAGTCTATACATGTGAACAGCTCAACAGCTTCACTGCAAAATGCATATTTAGACCAACACTATCTAAAAAGGACTGCGATATTAACAAGCTTAAAGTACATAAATAACTTGAGCCAAAGCGGCTGCCACTTGTCAATGCTAATGAACAGCTGAAAACGAGCTAAAAAGCACAATACAGCACACAATAATGTCTCCTCACAGATCCACAGTTAAAGAACATCAGGCCATTGTGTCAGTATGCTACAGATTCAGGACATGATGGTCTAAAACTCAATGTATTTGTTTACAACCTTAAAAATTTAAGTTTTAAAACTCATGAGGTCATGGAATAAAAAGAAAAAGAATATATTTATATTAGGACTAAAGACTGTGAAGCCCCTAAAAGGTTTTAGCATTAGGATTTACAAAGCTGACATATTTCAAGTGAATTTCAAGGTGTTCCTTTAAAACAAAAACAAAAATAAAAATTTCAAATTTCAGCAACTTCTACGAGTTTGAATATGAGTTACTAAAATGAATATGGTTTGCTTAAAAACCGTAATGATCACTGGAGAATAAGAAACATCTATGAAATTGGAAAAATACCAGTTATGAAAGATTTTAAATGAAAATACATCTCTTCAGCATAAAAATGCACTACAATATAGTACAACCTGGGCAGAAAATGCTAGATTAAAAGCACTGTATGTTAACTGAACCTATGAAAACTATTAAATTTAGTGTAACTATATATCTATATAGATATACCAAGATATATCTATATAGATATAAACAAAACTTGATGGAAATAAATTGATGTGCCTTTTTCCAAGTTGGAAATATTCAGCCTATGCTTTACTTGAAAACTACCCTTTGTACTTCTAAATAGGGCATCAAAGAACAAGAGTGTGATTCTTTACTAAACAGTTGTAGGAATAAGCTACTAAAATACAAGACATTTCAAAAAGAGTAGCACCACCCACAACTGTATTTGAGAAAACCATCCTTTCCAAGGGCAATAAAACTCAAATGTTGGTTTAGATCATACCTGAAAACATGAAAAACTTTTACAATGATATATCCAGTAATAAAATGGGGGGGGGGGGGGCAGAAGTAGTCTGCCCAGAGAATAGTTGAGCTGGTTTAACCTATAAGATGTTGGGGCAAGAATTATTGATTTCATTCTATATAGTGAACCCAATATAGTACTTGATCATTTTTATACTTATGAAGTAAAAGGCTAAAATGATATTTTTAGAGCAGACCAATTCCATTCAAGACTCAAAATCACTTTTTTTTTAAAAAGGCCCTATATATATTTTACGCTAACATACATCATTCTATATTATCCTTTTGAGAATAATGATTTAAGACGCTGGGACAATTTGCTTTGTAAACACCACTGGAATCTACCTGTAGTTCCATTTATTCAAAGAAAAATAAATGATAGCTACAAAGGAAATTTAAAGAAATTTAGAAAACTTCAGAATTTATCCAATTATGCAGCAGTGACCATTAATATTAACTCTATTAATCAGATAAAAGTAGGGAAGGCAGTAATAAAGATGTTTTGAAAATATTAATATTCAACCAAGAGGAAATATGTAGAACTATGTACATAACTATACATGCACATTTCTGCACACAAATAGTAAGATTTATGGCAAAATTAAAATATAATATTGTCAAGAGATTTAAAATGAAATCTCTTGGGTAATGATTGACAAAATACTAAGACCAATACCATCACCCATACTACAGACACAAATCACAAAGACCTAAAAACTTAAATGCGACTGTTAGTCACCTGCTAGTTTTTAATGCAGCCTCAAGCATTTCACTAGCAGTTTACATTTCCTTTTTAATGTCTCCTGTACATATGCATTTATATACAAACATTTATTAAACATGATCTTAAAAACAAAACCTTATGTACAAAAAACCAGCATTCCTATAAATAAAAACATTAGGTGGCAAAAAGGCACTTGTAAGTAAAAATCTACAGTAGTCTTTACAAAACAAAAACACGTATTTTACCTTGGATGCTGTACAATAAATGAATCCTATCACAATAATGAAAATACTAGGCTATTCATACTACTAATAATGCAACTATTAAAACATATTTACATATATTTCTGAATTTCATTTAATAAAAGCACCATGATTTCCCTCCTAAGTTTACCATGTTTTAATAGAAAGTAAAAGAACACAGTTGATAAAAACTTAAGTGTTCATTATATTTCTTATTCCAAAAGTTATATACTCCTAAACTTGAAAATGGATCATCTGAAGTTAGCAGTGTCAAACAAAGAAATCATTGCTTTTAGATCTTTAAAATGACATCTATTCTATTATTGCATGTTGCGTTTTTAAAAAGAGCATTATTTTCTGTCCTTTTACAACTGTTTTAATACTACTGCTGGCAAAAAAAAGTACTTGGATATCAAAAAATTAAAAAGATTCTTCAAACCAGTTGAAGTATTTTATTTGAATATGTTGACAACTAAAAAAAATGCTGCATTAGTTACAAAAGTGAATAGGAAACACACCAATTCATTTGGTGTGCAAAAATATGTTTTCTACTACACAGAATTTTAAGGGCTTCACAGAATTATTCAAATTTACATTTTAAGCAGAACACTAAATACAAATAATTATTTCCTCAAGGAGATGTTAATATACTTCCACTTTTATCAAACTTTTTACCCTTCGACAACGCTGCAACCTGTTTGAGTAGTTCTCTATTTTTGGCCTGTAGTAGACAAAAAACACTCGTGATTAAAAATAAACCTTTTGTAATTAAAAAAAATTTTTAACAGGATAATTCCATTAATACTACATAAACAATAGCATTATTACAATTTACTTAATGAAAGATTCCATTAAGAGTATAAGCTAACAAATTTAGATGAATAAATGATAAAAGCTCAAAAATAATGTAGAAACTCATGGTTCACTAACCTTAAAAATGGACTAGGGAAATGTAGACTGTTTTACCACTCTCTCTGCAAATGCTGTTCTTAATAATAAATACCATCTGACTCCTTTTTATGATTTACCAAGGCCATTCATATACATCATTTCACTGGATGCTCACAAGAATTCTGTGTGGTAGCCAAGGTAAGCACTATTTTATCCCAATTTTAAAAATGAGGAAACAGATTCTAAGAATTGCCCAAGGGATTTTCCAACTCAGTGTGGTACTCTTCTAATATACCATGTTTTCAAAATACAAATGAAAAATTCCCGGCTATGAAGACTAGATCCAAACAAAAGGTACTACTTGATATAATTTTTTTCATGCTGGAAACTTTAAGCCAAAAATCATATCCTAATCAATACAATCTCTTCCTGTTTATTGGTTTCAACCCCCATCCTTAGATGATGTTACCCCATTTAAATGGCCTCAATCTTGTTCTCACAAAGTAACATTTTATTCTTTTTTTCTTCAAGTATATTCATCCTTCTATCATTTTAAAGCTATCTCTCAAAATACTTACTATACCTCAACAACCCAGTTTATCTTTTGGGAAATTATATTTATCTCCTATAAAAAACCTTCTATGACTAATAAGGAACCATTTACTGCCTTCAAAACCTTATCACTTCTGATACTCTCCTTTCAATACTCCAAATTCTTTCTTTGAATATTCTAACATTCTTTTTCTTACTTCTCCTCAATGGTGATAAGCAATGAGGGTTGAGATCTTGTCAATTTTAAATTTGGTAAAATTTAAAAATCTCAAACGATTCTATGTATCTTCTGTTGTGTATGGGGGGTGGATGGGAAACAGGGGAAAGAGGGAAACCAACAATTTTAAAATTGAAAAACAATCAGAAAGTCATCAAACTGAAATTTCTTACTATTTAACTAAATTCCTTACTAGCTTATTTTGAGACACTAAGTTATTTAAAACTTTCTTTTAAACTTCATTAGAAAGTCCATACACAAAACACTGGAAGGTAGGAAATACTTATCTCATTGATAGTGACAGTTTAACCTTAAAGAGGCTGTTAGAAAGGCTAGCAAAGAATTTTGGCTATAAAGATGCAACACTTGGAACTTAGCAACTGAGAAAAAAGGACAATGACTATCAGAACTTTCAGGGTTCTCCAGGAGAAAGAGTTGCACAATCTATTCAGACTCTAACTTAAAAGAAAACAAGTAAAATAGCCTCTTGCATGTTCTACAAGAGACTGAGCAAGAAGTAGCTTGATTCAAGTGAGGTTACCAGGAGCTACATGCTACCTTAGTCTGGATTTCACTCATTTTTATTTCTATCAGGTTTAATTATGGACTACCCTGCAAAACATTTAGAACTCGGATAAGAACTCAACATACAAACCTAAATGATAAAAAAAAATACAATTATTAAGGTTTTCATTAAAAAAAAATTACTTTGTTGACTAGCACCAATACACTTCTCTCTTCAAATGTATTTACTAAAAAAAAAAAAGATAAAAAAAGACATCATAAACATCTGGATGGGGGAGCTTCTTTAGGACAGAAGGTATGTAGTTTTAGGTCAAGAGTTGCCCAGATGGTAAAGACAGCTAGAGGAGGAAGACCTGGAATAAGGACCTGTTAACAAATTATCACTTGTTTTCTTCTACGTTTAAATTTTACTTAGATCATTCTGGCATGAACTCTGGGGTTTACAGGTTTCTCTTTAGGTAACCCAGTTTATAAACCAACATATCATGGAAGGGATCCTGGAGTTGGAACCCCCTTCTCCTCTGCCCTCCACGCTCTTTACCTACAACAAACACTGCTCACTCTTATGGCTGTGTAGTAGGGGAAAATAATGGATAAAGAAAGAAAAGAGAGACAGAGATCGGGGCAGAAGCACACATGTGTGCCTAGAGCAAATACTTAATAAAGATATACTTAATGAATATGACAATTTGTACTTTTTGCTCTCTGCAATTCATAGTTTAAGTGAACCATAAACTAAAAACAGTATTTACCTGTAGTTGTTCCACAGTTTCCTTGTGAGCTTTCTCCATACTGTTCATTTTTGTTCTCAAATTAGATTCCTGGTACTGGAAGTCTGCCTTCAATTCAGTTAACTAAAAAATACATCAATATATATGAATTGCATTTACAATTCCTCTACAGCACAATTGTATGCTCAAAGTGGCACACATTAACAGCAATTTCATGAGTTCCATGATCTAAGTTATACTTTCTCCAAGTACCATTTTGTCAGATCACAAATACATAGGTCTTACTAATCAATTTTAGTGTTATTAAATAGTACATTAGTTTGGATTTTAGTTTCAAGGCAGCAACTGAATACGTATCAGGTTTAGAAATAAAACACCTGGTTTTCAGGTGTCTTATATGAAGATATAAATCTGACAGCACCTACTTTGGCTTTTTTTTTTACAAGCAAGACAGCTTATACAGTATACTTCAGTTGTGTCATACACACTGGGAAATAATTCCAAGATTTAAAAAAAAAACAAAAAAATATTTTATATAGCCAGTGGCTTATATAAGAGATTTTACTTTAGAATAACAACTATAAACCTAAATAAACAGACTTTGGGTTAAAAGCATAAGCTGGGAAAAAGATCTATCAAGCTAAAGGCAATCTTTTCAAAGATACTAAAATAATGACCTAAGATTTTCTTTGCTCATTTTAAAATACAAAGGAATTACACAATTATACAAAGGAATTACCCTCCCCCCACCTCCAACAAAGTTTTACATCAGGCACGAAAAGGAATGTTATAATCAAAGTCTGTCTTCCCAATAATCTAAAAAACTCCATTGTAAAATATGCTCATTACTGTTTGATATTCCTGCTTGAACTAGAGGTCAGAGATAGAGTACAAAAAAAAACAGACACATTAAGAACGGGAAGCAGCAAATTTCAAAACTTTTTTTCAACAGTCACCTGGATAATATCCATACTTATAAGTCATACATTTGGTTTCCCCTAAGAGCTACACACTTCCAGAATAATCAAACTGAAAAAAAAACACCCCATAAATATCTACGTGTAAATATTCTCACATTCACACACACACATAAAAAGAGGGATCTGGGATAACATTAAACATCTACACGCATGAAGAAGGCTGGCTGCGAGTAATGTTTCAACTACAACACTATCATTAGAACAATGGAACTTTCACCCACTGAAAATTAAGCACACTTTAACACGCAAGTCCTATCTTTAAAATCCAATCCTCTAGGCTACAAAATGCAGCATAATCATTTAATTACTCCAAACTGATGAACTAATGATGAAAATTAATAGACAAAATGACAGTCAAAAAGAATTACAGCGTCCTACATTCTACCTAGTTAAAATTCTTGCTTCTGTTGTGGATTCAAACAATACATAAATTCTGTCTTCATCTATATTTTTAAAAAGGAAAGACTTCTGATATACTGGTCAAACCACCTCACCAAGACTGTTAATCTATTCACAGTAATGAATAGCTAACCACTGAATTGGATAGTCCAACATGTTTTTGGTGAGTCATATATAATATATAGGCTTCTTCTGAAAACATGTTTTTAATACTGATAGCATGTAAAATGCCAGTCACCTTGATAAATAATGGGAAAAAACCATTACAAACCAAATCAACTAAATTATCTGCTCTGATGTGATGTTATAATGGTGTAACAAGGGGCAGGTAGGTGGCGCAGTAAATAGAACACCTGCCCTGGAGTCAGGAGAACCGGAGTTCAAATCTGGCCTTAGATACTTAATACTTATTAGCCATGTGACCTTGTGCTAGTCACTTAACCCCAATTGCCCTGCCTTCTCCCCTACCAAAAAAAAAAAAACAACAAATAATGGTGTAACAATGCAAAACAGAATTAAAAATCCACTTCCATTTTTCTTTGGAATTATATATTTCTTCAAATAGATACCTCAATTCATGTTCTAATTAGACTTATAACAAGTGGTGCCCTGTTTTCAATCAAAAAGATATAAGGGATTTCCTAATTTAAAAATATACAGTTAATCTCTATGAAATTTAAAGTTGTTTAAAACTGGCTATCAAATAACCAATAACCTTTACTCTTCATTTTTTCTTATATACAAATTATTGTAAGGGCAGCTAGGGTGCTCAGTGAAATTGGGGGCCTGCAGTCACTTCAAATCTGGCCTCAATACACTTACGACTTGTGCAACCCTGGGTAAGTCACTAAACACTGGCTGCCTCAGTTTCCTCATCTGTAAAATGAGGTACAGAAGGAAATGGCGAACCACTTTAGTTATCTTTGCCAAGAAAACCCCAAACAGGGTCATAAAAAGTTAGACATAACTAAACAATGAAAAGTAGTTTAAAATTGGTAAATAACCAATAATATCCTATATTTATTTTTGCTTACATATGAATTTTTACATACTAAGTTTGCAAGGTACCCATATTAAAATGAGCTTTCCCTTTTATGCAACATCTAATAATGAAGACTCTTTATGATTACAAAAAAATATAATAGTAGGCTTAAGAACTGTTCTAGATAAACTCAAGGAGAATAATTCACAAAACCAAAATTATATGCTAAACAAAATATATACTTTTTGAAACAACGCTAGAAAACAAAAATAGGTTCAAATTCAATGCAAATTTTAAAGAATGTTCATTCATCTAATATGATTAAAGCACACAACACACAAAGACAATGAGGCTGCCTTAAGATACTGTTCTGATTCACTTCTAAATAACATTCATGTGTAATTACTTATGGCAGAATAACCTGAATCTACAACCCATAATTTACTATATTTTGGCTCTTATACAGAAAAATCTCATGAGGACGATTTTTACTATTGACCCTCACTGGCCAGATTAAGAAAGGTGAATAATTGAAAACTAAAAGCTCTAAATTACTTGTCTAAATCACTAACATTCACATAATGCTCCTTTTCCACTCACAGAAGGAGATTAATTCATTAAACCAAAATTTAAAATATATAGCGTGTGCATGTGTGTGCCTGCGTGTGTGCATGTGTGTGTGTGCTGAAAGCAAACATTCAGAAATCATTAAAATTCTAACCAGTTAATTCCTTAGAAGAACTTCAAGCTTCTCTACTGGTACAGAACCATGTACAATGACCAGCAAACGATAGTATCAAACACTGTCAAAAAATGTTTAGTCTTAGATTTGCGACTGTCAAGTAAGAGTTAAGATACAACAGTTCACCAGATGATGGTCTATGTTCTCACCTTTTTATCTTTTTCTAAAATGGTTTGGTCTCTTTGCTGTAAGAGACGTTTAAGTGACATCACTTCTTCTTTGAGCTGGCTTATAAGGACAAAATTGTCAGTTCCTCCACTATCTGCTGACTGATTTATAGAACTACTAAAAATAAGAAGTAAAATATAATTAACAGAAGTCCAAGAAAAACAGCATGTGTTCAAAATGCATAAATTAGACAATTCCACAAACATCCTTAAGGCTAATGCAAAAAAATATGTACCTGACAGAAATGGATGCAACTGGCAAATTACCTTACTAATGGCACACATTACAAATACCTGCAGAAATATAATTCAGTATTAGCTTTTAGGGGGTCAATATTTCTAGTGTAAAGCAATAGGCAGCCAATTTGTACAGTAATATCAGTAAATGTTTGCCTAATGTACTATATAATAATTCTATTCTAATAAAACTTAAAAGTTCAAAAAATACATATTGAGTCCAAACTTGCATTTCTCTGAAGGGTACCAAAGTCAGAAAATGTTCTCTGAAAGTATGTGGCCTTTTCCAAATTATTTATACTCAAAAAAAGACTTTCTGTCTAAACAAAGCAGTAGGAACACTGCCATTTTCATACTGTTAGATTTTCATTAAAAATCATCCAATTGATTATGGTCACTGTCCTAGGTGATACAAAGAAATTAACAGGAGAATATCAACTTATTTTCCTTGATCAAATAGTTGCAACTATCAACCATCAATTATTCTCTTGGGCTGAAATTTCATAGGACTAAAAAAATTCAATTTTACCTATCTCCATTGGATGGCTTGGATTCCAGTTTGGGTTTTTTCTTTGGAGTTTCATTCTGAATTGTTGCAGAGGTTTTATGGCTGAAATCAAGTAAGAAATGTAAACATAAAGTAATAGCTACAGAAGTACTAACAGTCAATTTTGCAAATAATTTATAATCAATCAACAATCATTTTTAAAGTGTTTACTATGGGCTAGGCACTGTGCAAAATGCTGGGTTTACATGGCAAAAATACAGTTCCTGGTCCCTGTACTCAGGAACTCATTCAAATGGGAAGACAATTGAAAAAACAAATTACTCTGAGAGCAGAGAGGGAAAGAATTCTGGGAAAGGTCTCCTGCAGAAAGTATAGCATCTGTGCTGACCCTTGAAGGAAGTCATTTTTTAATATAAAAAAGTCTAACTCCTTCAGAAGAGGCAGATGGGGCAGGGGATAGGGAGAGACAAAAAACAAAGACCTGGAAATCAGGAGTTGAAAGGATTTTAAATTCTATTTTGTCTCTAACTAGCTATCTGATTTCTAGATACCCGAGTTTCCTTTCATTTTTGAAAATGAAGAGGTACAACTAGATAGTTTAGTTAAGTATTCCATTTAATAACACATTCAAAAATACTGCATTCAAATAGTTCTGGTAAACATTTACCTCTGTTTCCACAGTCCTTGCTCTTGTTCTGGACTCAGACTGCTGATTCTGAAATACACACAATTAACATATAATAGTATCTATTAAAAACATCTAATAATATGTTACCAATGGAAAATAAATTTAAACTTTTATAAGCATGTTTTTGTCAGTAAAGGAGATTCATTTAAGTTATAAGAATGAAAACTGCAATAAAGCCAACTGTGATCCTGTTTATTTGTCTATACCATTTTCAGACTAAGAGCTTGTGAACTTATGAAAGAAACCATGAAAAATAATTTAGTAAACAACTCCACCAGGCATCTTTATGGGTTGCTGGAAAAAAAAGCACAACAATGGAGAGCAATGGAGAGGTCTTTATAATCTGTATTTGTTCCATCATCTCCAAACCAAGCTAATACTTGGGGCCTTTTAAAAATACGAAAATCACCAGATAGGTATTATACTTCAAAGTTTGAAAGTCACCAATTTAAGACTATAGTTAAGATGGTTACAACTTAACCATCTCAGTCAGTTGAGATTTTTATTCTATTTTAAAAATTAAGCCATGTCTCAGTAAAATTCCTGAACCTGATGAAATTCTTCCTTACTAAACTGCTTTTGCTGTATTTTAAATTACTATCCTTTTTTTCTAAGGAGTTTGGAAAGCATCAATCATCCTCGAAGGGAAAATACTTTTACCAGACAGACTATTTTAATTTTTCTAATTGTTCTAACTTTTCTTTACTTTCCTAAACCATTCTCCCAATTCTCTATACATCTTCTGTTAGTAAGGTAAACTAGATACAATCATCTAGTAAAGCTTAAGACCATAACTGGGATAGTGAAAGAGTTCACAATTCTAATTTATATTATTGTTTATATATCATAGTATTCTTACTTCTTAAACCACTATGATACACTGCTAACTCACAGTTAGCATGTTATTCATTAAGACCTTTGGACTTTTTTTCTGCTGTACTTACACATATCTAGTCCTTCACAATCTTGCATTCATATACTTTAGTTTTTCTTCAAGTACACTATTCTGCATGTGTCCTTACTGAACTGCTGGGAAAAGAGAGTGGCATACAGACCAACCTGGAAGGCAGCAATCAAAAATTAGGTGGGTCTTTTTGAGCAATGTGAAGAGCAAGCCATAGGTTTAAAGATACAGTTGTGTATAGTTCTGCAAACTCGTTATAACATCAAACCAAAAGAATCTTCGCTTGATTCAGCATAGCAATAATTGTTTTGGTTTTTTTTCTGGCCACACTCAAGATACAGACAAGTAACACCAGTCACATTATCTTTAAAAGCAAGGAAAAAAGTTTTTCTTCTTATAGTCTGTGAATTATGATCTCACTAGATTATGTTAAATCTGGGATTCAACTTGGTCTTCGCTTTGAACTTACTTAGCATGCACCTTCTGGTGACCTACTGTTTTAATTACGCTGTAGATAGGACCCTATAGTCAGTTGTGTACTCACCTAATAGTTGGGAGGTCTAGACCATATTTTTTCCAGTTTAATGATGAGAATTTCTTGGGGGACAAAATCAAAAACCTCAATGAAATTAAATTTTATTAACATCAACTTCCTTGTGTTAATCTACAAGACCTATCATTCTGTCACAGAAAAAAACTGATAAGTCTCATAGAATTTGAACTTTATAAACTAGTTGGTTCCCCTGTATCTTATCTTCTGAAAACATCTATTAATATGGGTTAGGGAGAAAATTATTCTGGTACTAAGCTATTAGTATTCAAGCACTTTAATGATCATGGTTGTGATTTATGTTCTTCCACCACCCAGAAAAAAAGGAAAACTGCAAGACTTTCATCCTTTGCCAATGTAAAAATCTAGGGAAAGGATTTCCAAAAAACAATCATATTTGAGATCACTGGTAAAGTTAGGGCCCCATGCCTCACACTGGGAAACTTAAGGCAAGTGGGAAAGTCGTGATTTTGGTCTCAGTCTTTCAATCATCTCACACTGACTGAGGATGCTCTACTATTACACAAATGCCTTCTTTCTAATCTCTAAATCACGACTTTTAACTAAATAGAAAAATAAGATAACAAATGAACACAAATTTGACTGTTACAAAATATCTACTTCAAGTCCCAATTCTTTTTTATACCCATTGGGCCAAATATAGACATACTTTTACCATTATGTGTTCTCCTAATATGTATCTTAGGTAAATTAAACTATATCTTCAATGCCCTAGGAAACTTGCAGTAAATTTTGAAATGCAAAGAATCTTTAGGATATAAATTTTCATTCCCCAATCCTTCAACATTTAGATTTTTCACATGCTGTTTTTTATACAATGTGCAAAGATCAGATAATTTTACTTTGTCAAAAAAGCCTAGAAGTAGAAACATAACTGGCATCTTTTCTCAATTTTAAAAAATGCTCATTAAAGATGAAAATATTTCCCTTATTTGGGTATAAAGTTTATACAAATGTATTTTTAAAATAGCAAAATGCTACTATTAGGTCAGAATGTGATTTTTTTCTGGTTTAATATCCTCCAAAGTTCATTCATAAACACTCCCATTGCATTCACAAATATTTCAGTTATAAATGCTTCTCAGTTGACTGTACACTTACCAGTCAACGCCTGCAAAAATGAGAAAATAAGAATTAACCAGAACACAAAAACTTTAAAAAATGTTCATGGTTGTTATTTATGGAAGGATCTTGTTTTAATCTCTTTAAAATGAAACTTTTCACACACCCCTACCCACACCAGTGTTTTGACATTCAGTTTTTATATGCTGTATTTTTATGAGAATGATCCTAGTACTAACGGTCCAGAGCAATATATATTAAACAATAAAATACTGAAGCTTCTGATAGCCCAAGTCTATGAACTGATCATGTTAACATACTTTTCTTACAATATTACTCTGCATTTACTGCACTATCTTCAATCTGTGATTTGAGAATTAGTTAAAAACAAATTATTCTCAGCCATATCATTAACCTCACAAGAGTTGGTTAAAAAAAATCTGAATACAAAAATATTAAGTTATAAGGTGGTAGTGATGGTGGGTGGGGACGACGGGGACAAGGACACTGCCTGTACCCTTTAAAGAGTTTACAACCTAGAAATGAAGGATACAGGGCAAATACCCAAACGGACAAGAAACAATGAGATTAAATTACATCACTGCCAAGGTATTTCCTTATAAATGCTGAGGGAATTCTTGAATTATATAACTAGATACTGAAATTCTAAGTACTTACTTGTGATGACTACTGCTGTGACGATGGTGGTGATGGTGGTGGTGGTGATGGTGCTTTGAATGGTGCTGGTCTTTCTCAGTAAGTGATGAGGAAGATGAATTAGAATGTGAAGAACCCAGGCTCTTTCTCTGTTCCTTTGTCTTCTGTAAAACTCTCTTATACGACAGGGTGCAAAGCCAGCATAGTAATTTTCCATCAACCTTTTAGAAGAATATTCATATTAGATCAAATGGGTCCTCAAACTATTATAAATGAAATCTCTTAAGAAATTACCTACAATTCAGGAAAGCCTTTCAAAGAGGTTAAGTAAAATTATTCTCAAACTTGGAAAACAGAATCTTACATGGGATTTTTTAAATAGGTAGTCTAATGCAACTTCAGATAGACTTCAGCATTGCATTTTAGTTTGGTTTTTGATGAGATTTTTGTGCCATAATCAGCACCTAATGTTTGTGGAATTAATTTGAAATAAGAACTCCTAACTATATAATCCATTAAGGGCAAATCAGTCTTCCTCTGTTCCATTACTTGAAATGTCAACAGAAGGTACCTGCCAAGCCAATTTCAGTGCGCAATGTACACTGGCTAATAAATTAATATGTATTTTTCACAACAGCAAAACTCTGAACTTTGACTGAAGGAATGGAAAGAGATCCATTTACAAATCTATCTAAAATCTAAAACATATTTAAGATAAAATGTTGCTGCAAATAAGTAAAAACATGGGATCTACGAAGTACTGCAACTACACAAGTTACTAAATACTTGACTCCTCAGTTCAATGCTATCTTGACAATGCCTCATGGGACTGTAAATGGAACCAGCCACCCAGAAATATACAAATATTATCAATTCCACCTTTAGTTCAAATATGATTGTATTTCTGGATGTCATAGTACTATGAACAACAATTATTACCTTTCTTCTTCCTTCCTCTTTCCGATCAAAAGCACACTGTTGTTTGCACTGTTCACAGGTTTGAGGTGGTCCATATTTCTTTTCAGAATTTGTGCAACGCTGACACTTTGTGCCAATAAATGCTGCAATAATATTACAGTACTGACAAGGCTTGGGCTGAAATCGACAGAAAAATAACTTTCTTTAATTTAGGCACTATAATGCTGGAAATTCTTGTAATACTGCAATATAAAAAAAATCAAATACTTTTTTACATTTGGGAAGAGTGTTCAAAAGTGATCTGCTCCAATTTGACCACAACTGATGGATATTATTTTGTTTTCTTTTAGGACTTATGATCTATCACACTCTGGGAAAACTGAAATAATATGAACCTAGTCGTAACAGTTTGTGTTTTTTAAATACACTAAGTAGTATGTAAGAATAAAACAAAATAAATGCTATAAATACATACTCCCAATTTCTTAGTCACACTAAATGAGAAGTCATGTTAATTTGAGACTTAGTATATGCCCCAATCAGTTTTGAAAAAATCTGTATAGTGCACACAAACCACATTTAACATTTCATCCTTTTTTGATGAGAAAACATTTCAGAATTTTGTAGCACCTAAGATCCACATAATTAATGAACATTAATACACTATACTGTATTGTACTACTACTGTGGATCTTAAGCATGTGAGATTAGAATTTGTACTGATATACCATAAAGTGGTTTTTGGAAAAGTCCTTCATACTTCTCTCATGAAATGCTATAATTTGAGAGGAAGGAAAGACAAGTAGAATTCAACTCTCTGAACATCTAGGTTCTGTATAAATAAGAGTACTATATTTGTTCAAATGTTTTCCCCCAGGAAGTGTGGCTTTACAAACTCTAGATTTAAAAGGGGCAAAGAAATTGTTAGTTTCACAGTAAAGGGTTTCATTTTCTTAATCCATTTCTTCTATATTTAATTAAATTTATGAAGTAATGATTTCAAGCATGTGTGCTAAAACTATTTATGTACCCGAAATTAACACATACTTTCTATACAAATGCTTTGTCTTTATTAAGAAACATCATTTGACAGGTAATTCTTCAGTGACAAAGTGAAAATGTAAGTAAGGCGCAGACTTACTGTCCCAAACTGCTTCACATTTTGCGCACACTTCTTGCAAATTGTGTTAGTCTTGCTGAAAAGAAAAATTCATGCCATAATTAACTTTAAATACAACTTTTAAGTCACTGACACACCATACTGACTAACGTACAGCTGATTATAATAGGTAAGGAATAGCTCAGACATGGGACAGCTAGGTGGCCCAGTGAATAGAACACCGGCCCTGGAGTCAGGAGGACCTGAATTCAAACCTGGCCTCAGATACATAACACCAAAAAATTAAGCCATGTGATAGGTTTGACCTTGGACAAGTCACTTAACCCCAATTGCTCTACCTTCTCCCCTCCACAAAAGCAACAAAACAAAACACAAGAATAGCTCAGACTACCTACTTCTTCAAAGATTTTTTAATAGTAATTTTTTTTAACATTAACTCTTGGTTCAATCAACAAATATTACAAATTAATTTGAGAAGATCGATATTTTATATGAAATAATCACAAAATTGGGATTACTGCTAGTAAAAGTGCATCTTGGAGAAAAGTTTATGATCTTAAAGATTTTAATTATTCATATACAAACCTCTCCTGTTGAAATTCTGATCTGCAATAAGTACATTTTACAATAGGATGTGCAATCCGACATTCCTGCAAGAAATTAATACAGCAATCAGTGTTCAGCATACAATCCCAAGTCTCTTCTCCAAAGGGGGAAGGAGAGCAAACCTCCACAATTTCAAAACAAGAGTATAATGTCTCTTCAAGTAGAGTTGGATTATGTCCTAACACGTAACTACTCAATTAAAATATATCGTAATTCCTTATGGAAAAGGTGGGTCTCTTTGTGTTTATTAAATTTTGCTGTTATTGTAAGGGTTAAATAGGACGGTAACCTGGTAGAGTCAATTTCAAGGTTTGGAGCCATCCGAAAATGCTTTTACTATTTTGCGACGATGCTTAAAAATGATCACATTTGCTTTTAATGGGATCTGAGAAGATCCGAATGAGACCAATACTCTGTTCTATTTCCAACAAGTCGTTGATTTTCTGTGCAGGAGAGGTCACCATTCAGTGCCCTCGTGAGAGGTTTAAAAGTGATCCCTAAATCCGGGAAGGGGAGAGCTGAAAGGTCAGGGAACAGGACAAAAATACCTCCTGCGGGAGACAGGTGGCTGGCAGCCTCAGGGGTCGGCCCCACCCCGAGAGCCCCCTCAGAGATCTCGGCCCGGATCCCAGGCCACTAGGAGAGGGGGTGGGGGGGCTCCCCTCACGCCCCGCCCCGCGCAGATATAAAGGTCCTAGACGCAGTATTCCGAGCCCAAGACTCCAACCCCCGAGGCGCCGGCGACGGAGGTAAGGAGGCGGAGCGCGGGACACCCAGCCCCCTCCCCGGGCCACGTCCGACCAGACCCCGCCCGGCGCACACGGACCTTGCAGAGCTGCTGCCCCTGGGAGAGCTCCTCGAAGGGATAGCGTTGAGTACACTTTGTGCAGGCGTACAAGGCTGAGGCCGCCATCCTCCTCCTTCTCTTCCTCTGCCGCCTGCTGCAACGCGGGGCCCTGTGGGGCACTCCGGGGCAGCCTGGGCACCCGGGCCCGGCCGCGCGCTCCTCCCGATGCTTCCCCCCTCAACCCCCACCCCGTACCCACAACGACTCCGTGCTAGGACCCAACTACGGGGCCGCCACCGCCGCGGACTAAATACCAACGCCACAGCCGTCTCCCTCCGCCTTGCTTCGCCACCAGCCCTCCCGGCCCCGCAACGGTTCCCGGCCGCTCCCTCTTAGGCCCCGACGGCGGCGGCGGAGGGAGACGAAACGGAGAATCGAGGTGTAGATTAGCTGCGAGGCGACAGATCCGCTTCCTTCTCCTTCTCTCTGCTCTCATTCGGATTGGCTGTCGCCGCCTTCACGTCACTCACGCGCCACTCCCCGATCCTCCCCCCGGATACGCAGAGAGCCCCCACAAAGGAAGAAGGTCACCAACCAATAGCGGCTTACTGCTATCAGCGCGGGAAACTCACTTAAAACCCTTTCCCCTATCCAGAGGCCAGTGTCGTTGTGCTCGCTAGTGGCCAATCCCGTGTTCGGAGGATGACTCTGCGATTCAATTGGGTAAATGCCCACCAAAGATTTTTCCCTCTTGCTCTTGGGACTCGGTGTTTTTTGACTCCAATTGGATCGAGTAATTTGAGCGCCTTCTACACTGCCTCGTCATTGGTCGTACTTTGGTAAGCACATCCCTCTAAAACCTACCCCCAAGCCATTGTCAGATTCATCTCTCAACTTGAGCAAAGATGCAATCGGAATATTTTGTACTCCCGAGACCTTTTACGTCAGTTCGGTTTATCAGTTTTGAACGGCCATTTGAAGACATCAATCCAAAATAATACCCGGAAAAGTTTCCTTTGCCCCCATTCTCCTCCTCAAACCAGCCCTGCCCCTTCCTTGCGTCTCCTTTGCAATTATTCTGTTTTGTTATTGGCCCTCTCCGCTCTCAATCCGACGCCTTGTGGCGTCATCTTGGGGGGAAGGGCGGGTTCTTCCCCCCACCACCACTCCCGGACGATGTCCTCTTCTTTGATTGGTTATTTGTGACGCCCATCCAGGTTTGTTGTCCTTTCGATGTGCGTAGGGTACGCGCGCGCGCGGGGGGTGGGGTAAATCTCTGGCTTCCTAACTTGTCGCGGTGCGCCGCTGCCCCTTCTGCCTTCACCCCGCCGCTGGCTCGGTGGTGGCCCGGGCTCCGTTAGCTGAGGGGTGGGTCTACCCTTGTGGGCGGAGCACGAACTTGGGGCGGGGCTGGTGAACTCCGACGGTCTTTACTGTAGGAGGAGCCTGCTGGCAGGCGGGAAGATGGCGGCGTCCTCAGGTTATTCTCGATACGCGGTAAGGCACTGTTAGCGTTCGAACGGAGCCAGGGACGGCCCTGGGCCCGTTGCGGCCCTGACGCCCCCTGCTTGGGTCGCGTCCGATTCTTGGGGAGTCACATCCGCTCCCCGAGTTCCCCTACTTTTTTCTTCCTCTCTCCTCGCCCTTCCATAGCGTGTTTTCGCTTCTATGTTCCCTGGGTTGAACCCGGCCCCTGAAGGTGAAGGTGCTCTCTGGCCGCTGGCCCGCCTGGGGTCTTTCCCTCGCTCTCCTCCCAACCCCGGGCCCAGTGGGGACCTGTAAGGAACCTCATCCCTGTAGCCGCCCGGAGGTTTGCTGCGTGGTACAGCGCAAGGAGACCTGGGTTCGCCTGGCTTCCCCATCGTGGACTGGCGGGAATGTTGGTCAGGATGGCAGAATTTAGTGTGATGCTTAGTAGGGATGAGTATAGAATCTTGCGCTAGGATTAAAAAAAAATTTGTTTCACAAATGTAAAATGGGGGAGACATGTGTGGCCACCAGTTTGACTGAGAAAAGATTTGAGCCTTTTAGTGGACTCCAAACTCAAGTTGAGTGAAATGTATCGTGGTAAGCAAGAAAATTGAAGAAGCCAATAGTCTCATTAATAGCATCCATAATGAGGGAGGTGATTTTAAATGGTCAGATCATGTGGGCATTCAGTTTTGTATACTACTTAGGAAGACAATAGTTGGATGGAAAAGAGAAGAATTAGGTTGGATAGTGGGGTGCAGTGGAAAGATTTGGATTTGGAGTTAGAGGAGCTGAGGCTCTGCCTTTTATTCACAACTTGTGTGACACTGAGTAAATCAATCACTAAGTCTCTGGACCTGTTTCTTCATCTGTCAAATAAAGGTCTTGGCCTCTGAAGTCCCTGTTCTATGATATTATGAGATATATAAATAGTGGTCACATGGAAGGGTCATTCAGTTTTGCTAAAAGCAGTGGCATAAGTTGTAAATAGACCAAATTAGGTTTAATATAAGAAAAAAACTTCTACCATTAACCTATGCAAAAATGGAATGGGCTCCATGGGTATTATCACTAGAGATCCTCTAACAAAGGCTGGAAAACCATTGTCAGTTTCATCTTTCCAAATTCTCTCAAATATCCTGGCTTCTTTCCTCTGACACTGCCCTTACTCTGGTACAGGCCCTCACCTTCTCGTTCCTGGATTATTGTAATAGGCTTGCTGGTGGGTCTGCCTGCCTCAAGTCTCTCCCCAATCCAGTCTATCCTTGAATTGCACCACTAAAGTGATTTTCCTAAAATGCTGATCTGATCTCACCCATCTCTCCATTAAACTCCTGTGGCTTCCCATTTTTGCTCATCCTCTTTCTCTTTTCTCCACCAAAATCCTAATTATCCTCCAAAGCCCAGTTGAAATCACCACTTTATACAGCCTTTCCTGATTAGCCTCCATCCTTCTATACCTATATGACATGTGTTACCTCCCCTACTAAATTGCAAACTTATGGAAACAAAGGGGCCCTGCCTTACATGCTTTTCATCTCCCATCATGCAGTAAGTAAAAGATTTACTTTGCATCTGTATGTTCCAGGCATTATGCTAAGTGTTGGAGATAATAATAACAACACTTAACCATATGCCAGGTACTATGACAAAGCATTTTACAATTATCTCATTTGCTCAGGTGCATTATCATTCCCATTTTACAGATGAACTGAGGCAGTTAGGTTAAGTGACGTGCCAGGAGTTCACACAGATAGTAAGTGTCAGAGGCCAGATTTGATTCAGAGTTTCCTCACTCCAGGCTCAGTGCTCTATCTACTGTGCCGCTGCCACTGAAGGCAAAAAACATTTTGAGCTCTCAAGGAGCTTATAGTCTAATGGAAGAGACAGCATGCAAATATACAGCATAAATTGGAGATAAATCAAAGAGAGAAGGCACCAGAATTATGGCAGATTGGGAAAGACTTCCTCTAGAAGATGATATTTGAACTTGAGAGAATTCTGGACCTTTGGGACACCAAGTGAAAATGCCTGGAATCAGAAGATTTTGATGTCTTATTTGAGGAATAGCAAGGAGGCGAGTGTCACTGAAACACAGACTTAGGGGGCGGGAGGGTGTTGAGGTCAATTTATTAAGGGCTTTGAATGCCAAAGAGGATTTTACATTTGATCCCAGAAGTGATAATGAACCACTGGAATTTATTGAGTAGGGAAGGTGACATGGTCAGAGCTGGGCTTTTAGAAGATCCCTTTGGCAAATAAGTACACAATGAACTCAGTTCATCTCACATTGTCTACTTGTTTTTAAGGGGAAAGACTAGTCAGCAGGCTAGACAACAATATAGGTCTTAGTGATGAGGGCCTTCACCAGAGTGGTGCCATTAGCAGAGAAGAGAAAGAGACATAAATGAGAGGTAAAATTAACAGGCCTTGGCAACAGATTGGCTAAGGGGGATGAGAGAGAGTAAGAAGTCAAGGATGATACCTTTTAGGGAGAAGAGAAGGTTTGAAGGGAAAAATGAGTTCAGATTTAGACCTGTTTTGTTTGCGTGTTTATGAGAATCTAGTTCTGAGATGTCCAGTAGGAAGTTGGAGGTGTGAGGCTGGAAACCAACCAGTAGAGAAGTTAGGACAGAAGTAGATATAAGAATGATTACCATAGAGGTGATAATTAAATTTGTGGGAGCTGAAGAGATCACTGGTAAAATAGCATAGAGAGAGAAGATAAGAGGACCCAGGACAGAAATCTGTGATCAAATGTTTGTTGAAGAAGTGAATGAATAATTGAATTCCTACTGTGTACCAAATACTACAGGGCTTTGTAGGGAGTAATATAGTGGGTCTTTGAACTCACTAATATTTATATTCCCTTCAGAGGTGCAGATTGTGACCTCTCAGGTTTTCTCATTTTGTATCATTCTTGTCCTCCAGTGAAGCCTCCACAGAGGGGATCCATCCACCCACATGCTGAGGGCTTTCTTTGAATTTTTTTGACACTGTACAGACTTCAAGGAACACTTATCACCAGCTCTGTTTCCTTTTCTGATTGTATCATCTCTGATTGTCTAACGACTCTTCTTCAACAATAATAAAACTTGTTGCATATATATGTCATGTGTCTCCATGGCCCTTTCGTTGACCTCCAGTGTTACATTGTATAGTGTTTCCTGATTCACAGCCATATAGCATCATCAGAAGAATATTGATTTTTTTTTTTGCTTTTCTTTTGGAGGGTAGTTGCGGTTAAGTGACTTGCCCAAAGTCACATAGCTAGTAAGTGTGTCAAGTGTCTGAGGCCGGATTTGAATTCAGATCCTCCTAACTCCAGGGCCGGTGCTCTATTCACTGTGCCAGCTAGCCGCCACAAGAATATTGATTTTTTTTTTTAGAAGACAGGCCCTTTGTTTCAGGGAGACGTTTTAAGGACATTAAGAGCTTTGTCCAATTTTCCAAATGCAATCTGGTATTCTCTCTTCAACTAAACTTGGACCCAATTTAGTATCCATCTATAGCATCTACCCAAAATGTTTGTACTAATGGACTAGCTTTATTGGATATATATCCAATAGCATATCATAGGATAATAGGTATCCTTCATCCACTTGTTTTTTTCTGTGTATATAGTTCAGCCATACAATATTTTGAGTGATTAGAGATAATGTTGTTCCATGCAAACTAGAAGTTTGCCATCTAGTTATGAAAACAAAATTTATGTATGTGAAAAAAATTGAGACCAATTTAAGAAGGTTTGTATATGAGTGCTAAATTGGATAACTAGGGCTATTCATTTAATAGGTCTTTTGTCTTTAACTGAATAAAATAAACTTGTACTCCAATGGGAATTAATTCAGCTGACATGAGATTCATTAAGGCAAAGTACCAAAATGGTACTAGTTTTTCTCTCAGGACAAATTAAGAGAAGACTTGGTATTTGAATAACTCCATACTGTGAGTCTGTGTTAAGTGCTAGGGATACAAAGACGAAAGAAAGGGACTGTGTGTTTAAAAATCAGGTCATACCAGACTAACTTCATTGTCTTTTTCTGTTTTGCAGACTTATTAAACTAATAGATAAATGGAATTCCGTAGAGTTTTATCTATATTTTAGCAAAGCATTTGACCACAACTAATGCAATTTGTGTGGAGAAGATGGAGACACATGAGCTAGATCAGTTTCTGTACCTGCAAAATGAAGGAGTTTTACTACGTTGCCCCAGAGGACCCTTCTAGCTCAAATTCTGTAATCGTAGTAGCACAGTTAGGTGAATTTAGGATTGACTGACTGACTGGACCTGAAGGGAAATCATTGATGCTTCACTGTCAGCTTGGGAATTTGCAGTGGAATGTCCCTGGGATTTCTGTTTGGCCATGTAATATTTAACACTTATCAGTGCTTTGGAACATGGTATTGATGTTAATGGCATGTTCAGATGATAAATAAAGCTAAGAATAATAGCTAAGTAATTGGATGAGACAGGAGCCCAAGTTGTAGAACATTGGCCCAAAGCTGATACAGTTAAGTGCAATACATATATTTAAAAATAAAAACCTTATTACATAGGTTCAAAAACAAATTTCACAAATACACAAGTAGATTTGAGGGTTTTAGTGGACCACAAACTCAGATAATTCAATAATATGATACAACAGTCAAAAGAAAAAGCTCTAATAGGTTTTAATAATGGCTAAGTATTTTGTGTTTTGTGTGTGGTTCTGTGTACCTTATTTTAGGAAGGACATGGACTAATTTCAGAGCATCCAGAAGAGAACAGCTAGAATGGTTAAAAGCTTCAAAATCATGTTGTAGGTCAATCATTTGAAGGAACTAGGGAAGTTTACCTTGGAGAATAGAAGATTTAGGTGACATGATAGCTGTCTTCAAAGTATTTAAAGTGGCTAGGTGGTACAGTGGATAGTGTTGGACCTGAATCTGAAGTTAAATCCAGTCCTTAGACACTTACCAGCTATTTGATCCTGAGCAAATCAGCGAATCATTCTATGCCTTAGTTTCCTCATCTGCCAAATGGGGATAATAATAGTGCCTACCTTTCAGGGTTGTGTGAGGATAAAATGAGATAATATTCATAAAACATTTTGCAAAAATTAAAGCACTATTGAAGAGGTATAGGGAGGGGGGATTTCTAAATGAAATCTTTTCTAGGTTCGTCGTCTGAAAAGAATTACTGGACTCAGCTGTCTTTTGGCAAGGTTATAAAAGTTTAATGTTGCACTGAGGCGGGGGTGGGGGGGTGGTAAGGGGACCTGCAAGCTGACAGGGATTTAAGGCAGAGTTACAAAGTTACGCTTTTCAGTGGGCAGGGGGATCAAAGAGAAAACCTGCAAAGGGCAGGGTCTAGAGATGCAGTTTTTAAAGACGTAAAACACTCAGTCATAGGTTCATTATGCTAACTAGATGGACAAGGGTGGAGTTTGGGAGTGGTTAAGTGCTTAAAGGGCTATGCATTTTTAAAATCAACTGCGCAGGTATATTGCCCATAATTCACTGAGAGAAATCAGAGGGGTTGGGGAGCAAGAGGTGTGGTTTTTGCCTTGACATGTCACTAGGTAACTTTTGGTCAAGGATGAATAACATAAGTCCAACATGGCAGTTGGGAGGATAGGCTTGATTGTTTCAGGAGGTGCCAAGTTTGGAAGCTAGACTGATTAGAGACCATCTTAGGAAGGAGTTACCTCCTTGGTAATGTTGTTCAAGGTTTCTAAAGCCAGCTGACCACTAAAAATAAAGGGATTATGTGTTTCTCTAAGAATACTTGGGTGATTGATTCATGGGAAACTATCTAGCAGACTTACTGCTAGCTTGGGAAAAGACTTTGAGGCTGGGGGCAGGGGAGAGGCAGAGTTAATGCCTTTATAGCTGAAGGAAAGTGTGACTTTTACAGCTTAATGGCACAGGCTTGTTACAAACTGATGTGACATACATAGGTGCCCAAACACAAGTAAGGTTTTACAAACTGAGATTACAGACAACGGACCTCATCACTATAAATGCTAGTTATTTGAAGGACTATTATGGGGAAAGGAAATTAGATTCGTTTTGCTTGGCCCCAGAGGATAGAAGTAGGAACAAGGGTTGAAGTTGCTGGTAGTAATGAAAAACTTTTTAATCAGTAGAACTGCCAGAAATGAAAATATACCATGCCAGAAAGTAGTGCATTCTCTCTCACTAGAGGTCTTCAAGCAAATGTAAACCCTTTTGGGGTTTATTGTAGAGGGATTTTTATTAAGATACGGGTTGGATAGAATGACCTTTGAAATTTTCATCATCAAACTCCATGATTCTGTAATAAAAAGCAGTAGAAGATGTTTGAGCAAAGTATAAAGTACAGTTTCAGGGGCCTTAATTTCCTTATATGGAAAGGAAGTTGAATAGATTGCCTTTAAGGTCTCTTGAAGCTCCAAATATATAATTCTAAAATTAATCTAGTGATTAATATAAAATAGATTGGGAAGAAATGGGGAAAGAGACGGAACACCTGCTGTCTTAATTTATCAAATGTCATAACTCCCAGAAGGATGATTTTACCTTTAATTGCTATGTTCATGACCCTGAACCCTGAAATTCCCAATATGATCTTTTATCCTTTTTTTTCTCCCTCATTTCTCTTAAACATATTTTTTGGTTCTCTCTGGGAGGTTCAGTCCTTCCACTGTTCTTCTGTTCTCCCCATCTGTTCCCCAAGCAAAATAAGAATCTCACCGAAAAAAAGTTATTGTGGCCACGAGGATGCTCAAGACCCGAATCTAGAAGAGAGTAACTCCAAAACATCTACAAACAAAGCCTCAAAGAAAAATATGGTTTGTGCTCAAACTCAACTAAAATTCCTTGAAAAGATAAAGCAGTAGTTTCAAAAAAAAGTGTTAAAATGTTTTTATCAATTAAATGAGAGTACTAGAAGAGAAAAAAATAGAAAAATAAGTAAGAACTATGGAAGAAAATATTGAACAGATAATTAACAGTTTGGCATAAGAGATACAAAACCTTGTCCAAGCCACAAGCTCCCAGAGTATTAGAATAGACCAAATAGAAGCCAATAACTTAAAACAAAATCAAAACATTGGAAACACAAAAGAAAATGTAGCTATCTCATATAAAAAACTGCTAACCTGGAAAACAGATTGAAGAAAAAAAATTAAGACTCAAACTATCTGAATGCAAAGACCATAAAAAGAGACTAGACATCATATTTCAAGAAATTTTTTTGAAGCTGACCAAAACTCTTAAAACCAGAGGGCTAAGTGGATAGAAAGGATCCACTGATCACCTTATGAAAGAGACTTCCACATGAAAACTCTCAGGAACATCATATCAAAATCCAGGGCTTGCAGGTCAAAGAAAAAATACTATAAGCAGCCAGAAAGAAAGAATGCAGTCACATATTATTTACCAACCAGCAATATTACCAGCGTGGTAAATGGTGCATTAGAGAACTTGGAATACAATATTACAGAAAGCAAAGGATGTGAGCTTACAACCAAAAATAACTTACCCAGCAAAACTGAGCATAATCTTATGGGAGGGAGAGTGGCGAACGGAATTTTAATGAAATAGAAGACTTCAAGCATTCCAGATTAAAAAATCAGAACTATGTAGAAACTTTGAAGTTCAAACATAGAAGTTAAAAGAAGCATAAAAAGGTACATAGAAATGAACAATCATAATTGATTAAACAAAGATAAATTTCTAACATTCTATAATATGAGAAGATGATACATGTGACCCCTTTGAGCCCTATCATCATCACAGGGCTTTGGAATGTTCTGTTATGTCTTGATGATCTTGAGAATGAAAAGAGAAGGAAAGATAAATACATTCTGAAGAATGGAGAAGGGAAAGGAAGGCTAGAGGATATCACATAATTGGAGTATACAAGTAGACATCTGTACAAACAAGGAGAATGGGTTGAGGAAAAACTGCTGACGCTTGACCCTCACTCATCTGAACTGGTCAGAAAAGGGAAGAATACATGCACACACAAACATACATACATTGGATACAGAAATATATTTTACTCAATGGAGAAATAAGAGAGACTGTGGGAAAAAGAGGTAGAGAAAATTAGAGGAAGGATAGATTAAGGGAGGGATTAGTCCTAAGTAAAACAGTCTTTAAAGATGTACAAAAGTATTTGTAGCTCTTTTTGAAGTAACAAAGAATGGGAATCTGAAGGAATACCCATAAATTGGGGAATGATTGAGAAAGTTACGGTATATGAAGGGGATGGTTTCAGACAAACCTGGGGGAGACGTGTATAAACTGATGCAGAGTGAAGAAAAGAGAAGAAGGAGCACAATTAATGCAATAATAATATTGTAAAGACAAAACTTTGAAAGAATTAGGAACTCTGATCAGCAAAGACACAATCCTGGAGCGCTAATAATGGAACATAGCTACCTCTTGATAGAGTGTGAAAGATTCAGAGTGTAGAATGAGACATTTATTCATTTATTTAGCCATTTGCCTATTTATTTTGGTATTGACTAACATGGGCATGTTTTGTTTGCCTATACAAAGATAAAATTGGTAGGTCTTGTCAAAAGATTAGATACAAGAGGTGAGAGTGGGGAGTTGAAGATGACACCTAAATTGCAAGTCTAGTACCCTCAACAGTAATAGGGAAATTAGGAAGAAGGATGTGTTTGGGGGAGAAGATAATGAGTTAATTTTAGGTGGCATGTTGAGTTGGAAGTATACATGTAAGACTGGAAAACAGGAGAGAGAGGGCTAGAAAATAGTTCTGAGAATCTTTTACATGGTGATTGTATTTAAATCTAATAAAGCTGATGAGAACACCAAACAATATAGAGGGCTCCTGACAGATCCTTGGGGAACTTCCATGGTTAGGGTACAATGCAAATGATGATCTAGCAAAGGAGATTTGAGAAAGAGTGACTAGACGAACAGGAGGAGAACCAGATCAGGAAAACCTAGAAAAAATAAATTATCAAAGAGAAGAGAGTAATCAACGTCAAATACTATGGAAAAGTCAAGGAAGAGGATTGAGAAAAGGCCATTTGATTTGGGGGGCCAGGGAATGGGAGAAGGAGAGAGGTTTCATTTGTATGATGCAGTTGGAAGCCAGACTATGTAGAGTTAAGACCTTAAGAGAGAGAATAGGAATTGGAGGTACATATTGTAAATGACCTTCTCAAGGAATTTAACTACAAAAAGGGAAGAGAGCGCAATAGCTAGTGGGGATGGACAAATCAATTGAAGATTTTTTTAGTATGAGGGACATGAACAGTGTTTGTAAGCAGAGAGAAAGTAGCTAGTACACTACAAGAGATTGAAGATTAGCAAAAATGGGGTTAAGAGGGCAATCTTCTGAAGAAGATGAGACATACAGTTTTTAGTATTTTTTTAAGGAGATTTAGAATTTACAATGAGATACCAACAAACTTTAATGTTATCTAAGTATATCTTGATGATTTTTCTAACTAGATTGATTATAAGATCCTTGAAAGCAGGAACTATTCCTTAAAACTATTTTTCAGTTTGGGGTAGATGGACACAACCAACACTTGCCAAAGAGCTGACTTTTGTAGTCTTTTTTTAAAGTATCTTTTTGGTCCTTTAAAAAATAACTTTATGATTATAAAAATTACTTATATAAGCTATATTCAGACAAGCCTAACTAGCATTTGTAAGTGTTTAGGGCTCACCTACAAATGCTAATTAATTTTTTTTTTGCTTTTGTAATGCTTGTTGTATTATTATATATGGTTAGACATGAAGTACCTGGTTAGTTTTCTTTTGTAATGGTAATGGATATACTGAACTATTTCAATTGTATCCAGAGGTAGCAGATTGAAGCATAAATTTGAACTCTGCTGTTACAGAAACTAAAATTATTGCTATTTCAAACGCTATTAAGGAGTATTTACTAAGCATTCATCATTAACTAAGCTCTGTTTCATTTTTCAGAACATCCTACCTGAACCACCCCTGTCCACTGCAGCCATGGTTCGGCTGTCTGCATCTTCATATGTAGTGTATCCACCTGATAAGCCTTTCCTTAATTCGGATATACGACGATCTCCACAAAAACCAACATGTGCCTATCCAGAAAGCAATAGCAGAGGTAAAATAGGCAAATAATCTTAATTTTTATTTGAGGTTAGATCAGGGTTAAAATTGTGTGGGTGTCATATTTTTCAGTTCATTTATAGTAATTAATGGGAAGGAGGTGAAATTCCCTTGAAGTCTTAAGATTTAACTATTTTCCCTTCAAACCCTCATTTCTTCCTTTTTTTAAAAGGGGAGGCATTTTAGCTTATATAATCACTTGCATTTGAAAGGTTGTAGAACCAACAGGCAAAGAGAGAATTGTATAATTTTAAATCTGATGTATACTTGAGGACATTTTTCTAGTCTAATCCTTTATGAAAACATATTTATGTTATCCAAAACCAGTATGTATTTATTCTCTTTCATTCTTACGATCATAGATCTACAACTGAGACTTTCCAGTCCAACTCTCTCATTCTGTAGATGAGTAAACTGAGATCTAGAGAAATAATGTGACTTGCCCATGGTCACAGTAGTATATTAAGCAGATATCTTAAGTTCAGAGATTATTCTCAGGACTCAGTTGATGCCATATCTCAGATTCTGAGCATCTTTACTGAAGGCCATTCTCTCTTTACATAAAACCCCTCTTTCTGCAAATTAAACTTATAAAATAGATGTGGTTTTAAAAGGTGAGTAAATTTCATGAATTGAATATTATTTTAAATAATAAAGGAACCAATGTCAAATATTTTTGTTAAAGAGGGTGCCTTCTGTTAAATGAGAAATAGTATCATTCAATTCTGTTTTAGGTAACTATAGAGGATTTTAGAGCCAGACTTCAAATACAAAAATGCTGGTTTCAAATCCTGCCTTTGACCTAGCTATGTGACTATGGGTAAGTCACTTCATCTCTTTGAGCCTTAGTTTCCTTATCTGTAAAGGGGGGATAAGAATATACATAGGGTTTAAAGTTCAACTGAGGTAATGTATGTTAAGTGCTTTGGAAATTTAAAATGTCAATTATTACTTCCCTACAGTGCTTAACTTTGACTGAGATGCTGATTTACCTGGTTTTTTAATTTTTAAAACTCCAGAATGTAGTATTTATCCAGAATACAAACAACCAGACAGTTCAATAATTTGAATTTAAATTATAGTTCTATAAAATTGTAATTGATCATATTAGTGATTCAGGGGCATTGTAAGATTATTAAATAACTCCTAAATTATAAAAAGAAAGATGTGTATTATGTGTCTTCATTGTGTCCAGTATGATTTAGATGCTCCATATTATAAGTACTTTTGCATTGCTCATTTACATATACTTTGTGGTAATTTTTAGTTGTCTGGAACATTCCATTACTCATTCATAGGCATTCTATATTATTGGATGTAACTATAGTTCTTTACTTAGTGGAAATATAAAAACTGCTTGGTGTCTTTCTTTTGATATACCAGAAGTTAGTTATAGCCAGTCCTTAACTCATTGTTACCAGACTTAAATATGTCTTTCCTATATAAATGGCAACCCAGCAACCTCCTGTTCTCTTTCTGCATTTGTGCTTGGAATTTTCTTTTCTCTTTCCTTACCTTCTCCCTCCTTGGCTGCTACGTGTAAAGTTTTGCCTCCTCTACTCTGGCCATATTTTATATCACATCTCTTTCTAACACTATGCAGTGTGTGTATCAGTTTGTTTTCCTTTTGTACCATCTCAAATCGCACTTAAAGCTTCTTCCTACTTTTCACCTGGGGACCTAACCTTAATTCTGTGATGAAACAACCAATATTTCATTAAACCTTATAGAGGACTTAACTATGATCTAGTCTAACCTTCATTTTAGAGGTTAAGATTCAGAGGCATAACCTGAATTTCATTTTTCTCTGAAGTATAAATGGATTTCACCTCAGTTTTTTATGAACTCAGAAGTAACTTGGTTTTTTTAGTGAAGTTTGTGGGGAAGGGTGGAAATAGGGAGAAGATTGAAAGTATTTTTTAACCTTTTCTTTCTGTTGTTGCTCTTAGTTTAAAACCAAAACAACTAAGCCTTAGAAAACTTCAAAAACTGTTTTTGTTTTAGGTATAAGAGAATAGGGAAGTTGTAAGATTGCCTTCTATTCCATAGTTGTCCAGGGAAGAGGAGAGAGAGACCCTAGTTGGAAATGATAAAGGGTGGCTGTAGAAAGAGAAGCAGGCAAGGCAACCCTTTGAGCTCCTCAGAAGAAGAGAAAGGATATAACACAGAAAACACATCATTTTTACATCATTTAAGTCCTGACCTCTTACCAATTGTCTTCCATCCTCCCATCCTTTCTGGCTTTGCTGGGGCTCCTGCTGTAGGTGATAATACAGTCAATCAGTTAATCAACATTAATTAAATGCTTACTTAGTACCAGGCAATGTGCTAGGCACTAGAGATGGGAAGACAAACATGGAGTGGTCCTGGATCTCATGGAGTTCATGTCCTACTCTGGAAGAAGACATACATACTTCTAACACACACCCTCACACATAGATGAGAAATAAAGAACAAGGTAATCAGTGATGGAACACTAGTATGACTGGGTTGAGGGAGAGAGTGGGAAGAACCAAGAAAAAATTTGTATTAAAGGTAGCATTTAACCTGAGATTTGAAGTCAGGGAGTTCCCAGGAGGCAGAGATGAAGAAGACAAATGTGTTCATGTGGAGATAAAGCATTATGTGTAAGGAAAAGTAAGAAGACCAGTCTGGCTAGACTGAAGAGTTGAGGAAGAGGAAGAATATATAACAAGTTGGAATGGTAGGTTGGGGCTTGGTTGTTAAGTGCTTTAAAAGTCAAACAGAGGAGTTTACATTTTATCATAGAGGCATTTGGGAACCACTGTAGTTTATACAGTTAGAGGAATGACATTTTCAGACTTGTGCTTTAGGAAAATCCTGTTAGCAGCTATGATAAATTAGAGAATGGAGAGACTTGAGGCAAAGGTCCACTTGAATACAGGCAAGAGGTGAATAATGAGAAAATGTATTTAAAGGGCCTGAACTAGGGTGGTGGCTGTGTGAGTAGAGGATTAATACAAGAAGTGTTTTGGAGGTAGAGATAACAAGATTGGATATGTGAGATGAGGAAGAATGAGGAGTTGAGGATAACTTTGCAGTTGAGGTTATGAACCTATGTGACTGGGAAGAGGGTCGTCCCCTCAAAGGGGAAATTTGGAAGAGGGGTGGATTTTGGAGGAGAGATAATGAGTTTTGTTTTGGGACCATTTATTTTAGATGCTTCTGTAATATCCAGTGTGCAGTGTCCAGTAAGTCATTAGAGAGGACTTTTCTCTTGGAACTTGAGAGAGACCTGGGTTGTATATAAATATAGACAATAATAGTAATAGCTAACATTTATATGAGGCCTTATAGTTTGCAAAGAGTCTTTTATGTAATACCTCATTTGATGCCAAAGAAGGTACTATTATTCTCATTTTGTAAATGAGGAAACTTTGGTTGAGTGAGCTAGTTAGAGAGTTGCCCCCAGTAGTACAGCTAGTAAAGGAAGCAGGATTTGGACCCAGGTTTTCCTCATGCCAAGCTAACTGAACTTAAGTGCCTTGTCCATCATACCACCTAACTGCATTTATTTACGGCTACAGTAGATTGAAAGCTTATAGGAATCATTTGTAAACCTGTGAGAACTAAGGAGATCACCAAGTGAGAAAGTATAGAAAGAGAACAGGGCCCAAGACAGAGCCTTGGGATAGTACTACAATTTCTGGGTGTATTTGATTTCTATAGTTATGTAGTTTTAACATACTTTGGATACTTTATGGCTTCTGAGTGTTTGCTGATCATGTTGTACATGGTTGTTATTTCAGTTAAAACCAGCAAACATTTATTAAGCTCCTACCATGTACAATGGACTGTGAGTAGAAAGATACAGCACACTTGAGAAGAAAGGCTTTACAATACAAAGGTAATTGTGATAAAGTAAAAAAGAAATCCAAGCAATGTGTTACAAGAAATTTTAGGAGGAAATCACTCTCTTTTAGGGTGGGGAAAAGGAGAAATAGGTAGGAAAAATATTATGTAGAATATGCCACCTGAATTGAGCCTTGAAGAAATAATACTAGAGATTTATACATTCATTGCTTTTAAGATTTTCAAAGTACTTTACATATTATTATTTCATTTGATCCTCAGAACATCCAGGGAAACTTGAGATATCTGCCTTACAATATTAGCCTTGATGGAACTTTTCCGATGCTCAGTACAGTTTCTGGCACATAGTAGGGTGTTTAATAAATGATTGTTCATTGATTTTGGTGTGCCCCTCCCTTCCCTCCTCCCATCTTAAGAGGAAAAGATCAAAGGGTTGCTGGAAAATCGTGTGGCCCTGCTTCCCTTGTGGGTTCTACTTTTGTTTGGGAATTATGTATTCCACATGACTACATAACAGTAAAGGGATATTTCTGCCATTTTCTTGAGGCAGATAATTCCCTGGGGGAATCATGCAGGTGCACAGGTCTTTCTGAACAATTGAATCTTTGTCTTTGTGTATCCATGTTCTGTCTCATTTCTCTTTCCAGCCCTGTTGAGTCTATGTTTAGACCCCCTTTTAAAGGCAAAACCCAGGGCTTGAATTAGCTGAAGATTTTAATCTTCAGCTTTTAATCTTTTAATCTTGCTAGACATATCATTATACCTATTTGCAGATGAAGTAATTGTACCTATGAGATTTTGCATTTTGCTCATAGCCCCACAGTAAGTGTCATTCATTTTTAGATTTGGTATTAACTCCCTGAGCTAAAGAGGTTGTTGACCCATAATGTATATACTAAATAAACCCAACTCCTTTAATCTTTTATTTAATGCTTTTATATTTTGTTTTTGTATTTTGTTTTATTACTCTCTCAATTATCTATATAAATTTAGACAGCAGAAATGGTCATGATGTTTTAATAAGGATCAGTGGCATAGCAGAATTTCAACCTAACTGCTATTAACAATTAGAATTTAATTCTTTTAAATCATCATGGTAACATTCTTTTTCCTTAAATAAGGACTCATCACTGAATTTTTACTTAATTTATGTTCCCCTCTGAACCCAGCTGTTTTATCTTTGCAATTTATTTTTATCTTTATTCAGCTTTATTTTTTTTGATGAATTATGCAATAGTCTATGAATTCTGCTGCTGATTTCTTCAACATTAGTAGCATTGTTCAATGTACTAACAGGTATAGACATAATTTGTGTTATCTGAATGTTAGTATCTTTACCCATCATCCATTGCAGGGATTTAATATTTTAAAAATGCTAAATAATTGTAAACCTTGGGTTCATACTGTGTAGCTATTCTTTTCTTTTTCATTTTTGCAGGTTTTTGTTTTTTCCCTCGTAACTGGTTTTTGGATATGACGCTCCAATTATTTTTTTATTGTCTAGAAAGTCCTAAATTTGGGAACAGGTTTTCTTGCAATGGTTAATTTGTAAACCAGTTGTTTGGAACTCAGTATACAGTTTCCCATAGAAGTGATATGATAAATGGTTCCCAGGCTCTCCCTTGCACCTCCCAACCCCCCTCTCCAACATACTTAACTCATAATGTAAATAAATATGGAGCTTTAGAGTTAAAAGTAATATCATATAATCTCAGAGCTGGAAGGGACCTCTCTAATCTGTCTCTGGAAAACTAATCTCCTCTTCAAGGTCCTTGGCAAGTGGTCATCCATCTTTTGCTTAGAGAACTCAGGTAAGAAAAAAAAACCCCACTACCTCCAAGATAGTATGCTCTTCTTTCAGATAACTTGAAGTGTTAGAAAATTTTGCCTTTTCTCAGGTTTAAATTTGTGTCTGTAAAACTTCACCCATTATTCCTGGTTTGGCCCTCTGAGACAGAGCAGAACAAATCTGTTCCCACGCTCTGACAACTAAAATATTTCCCTTAAGTCTTCTTTTCTCCAGCCTAAATAGCTCCCAGTTCCTTCAACTAATCTTCATATGGGACAAATTTAAAATTATTTTCTGCTGGATACTCTTCAAGTTAACAGTTTCCTTACTAAAATGCAGAGATCCAAATTGAACATGATACTTGGGTTGGGGTTCAAACAGGGTGTTTTGTAGCAGTGCTATCATCTCCCTAATGCTCGGCTTAGGGTTAGTATCTCTTAATGTTAGCAGCCTAACATTTCGTTAGTTTTCTTGTATGGCATATCATGATCATGACTTATGTTGAGCTTTTAATCAATATAACCTCCCAGATATTCTTCATACAAACTGCTATCTAGCTGTACCTTGTCCATCTTTAGCTTTTTTTCGGGCGAGCGGGGGGGCCTCAGAGCTGAACCTATGAGTTTCTTGGCGTGGGGATTTCCTGGTGTGTAAACTTTACTAGAGGTGATGGACAGTTCATAACTTAGAATCTTGAAAACGTAGGACACTGTTGGTCATGTAACTAGGATGTGTCAGAGAACTAGAACCTAAGTCTTTTCAACTCCAACATTGACCTTTGATTTATTTACACTATGCTACTTTTAATTTTTTAACCCAAGTTTAACCCAAGTTCAGAAAACGGAAATTTATCCATATTAAATTTCATTTTATTAGATATGGCCTAATGTTCTGGTTTGTCTGAATAATTTCATATCCTGTTACTTAACTTTTTATCTATCCCTTCTAATTTTGTGTCATCTACAGATTTTATATGCATGATATCTAAAGCTTTATCCACAAGACCAAATATAGGAAGTACCGTGGAGAGACCTTTTAAGTTACATTAGATCACTAAATACTATTCTGTCCACTAACCCATCAACTAGTTCTGAATCCATATAATCATTATCCTGGGTTTTCTTCCAGTGAGTTTTAACTTAGTCTTTGTTTAAGTTCTCCTTATATTTATGGAATTATACTATACTTTTGTATCTGGCAGGCTATAAATTTGATTGCTAGGAATTTTCTTGTTTTTGTCTGGACCCTATCATAGTGTACATAGTAGGATTATTGGATAGAATTGAATTAATTTTCTATTACCTACCTTTGTTTCCATCTTTTATGTATGTATATATATATGTATATGTATTTGTGTGTCTCTTTTTTTTAATCCAGGTAGGCTAGCGAGTTCCCATACATCCACATCAGTCTTTGTAGAAATCTTCTTCTTCCATCTCATCAGAACTGCTTCTCTTTGTGCCTTCAGAATTTTATTTCTGAGAATTTCTCATCCTTCCTGGTCTGACATTATCATGTAGCATTTTGTCCATGGAGACTTACCTTTTCTTTCACTGAACCTTTTGAAATCTGTTCTTCTAAAATACAAGATACATGTTGTGTTATTCTCTGCTTTTCTTTCCTTCATCAACACAAATTTTAAGATTGAGTGGTCAGCTCTTCTTCTCCCCCACCCTCCCAGATTTCTTCCCTTAAAATTCAGTTCAATACATATTTGTTATTAAATGTCTGCCCTGTAAAAAGCACTGTGCTTGATGCTGTGGATACCAAGAGAAAAATGCAACAGAGACTTGCATTCTATTGAGAGGGAAACAACATATACTTAGATAAGGAAGTACAGATTAATTTCAAGAGGAAGAAAAGTAGAGTAGGTGAAACTGGAGCTATAATCTGAAGGAAGCTTGGGATCACAAGAGGGTGAAAAAGAATAAACGTAGGTAGCCACTTGGGCAAAGGCAGGGGCAGAAGTGAAATGCTGAATTCCAGGAAAAGCAGGTGGGCCTGAATATAGAGCATATGAAGGGGAGTAAAGTAAAATGAGACTGGAAAGGTAAGTGAGAGTTACATTCTAAAAGGCCTTAAGTGCCAGACTAAGGATTTTGTATTTTATCCTAGAGGCAAAAGGAAACCAATAAAGATTTTTATGTTGGAGAATGGCATTATAAAATTGATGTTTTAGCAGTAGTTAGGCAGCTCTGTGAAGATTGGATGTGAAAGGGGAAAGACTGAAAGCAGGGAATCCAGTTAGGCATTATTACAAAAGGCAAATAGCAAACCTAAGTTAGAGTTGGAACTATGAGAGAAGCCTTAGATGCAAAAGAGATGTTATGGAAATAAAATCCATTAAAAATACAACACAGTAGATTTGATGGTGAGGGAGAAGCAAGAGTCTGGGATGATCAAGAGGTTATGATCCTAGGTGTAAGGAAAGGCATGGGTCTCTCATCAGAAATAAAGACATTAGAAGGAAGAATAGGTTTTTTGGAAAATATAGTGACTTCACTTTTAGATTTTTTCCTGTGTGAAATTTCCAGTAGGAAGTGATATAGGCTAGAGCTGAGGGTAAAAACTAGGGTTAAATATATAACTCCCTGGGAGTTGTGAGTAAAAGAAAGTTTAAAAAAGCATTTTTTAAAAGCTTTACTGAGTGCAAAGCACCATACTAACTATTGGGGATACAAATAGAAGTGAGTCCTTGATCTCAAGGAGTTCACATTCTAATGGGGAGAGAACACATAGAAGGTTTCAGCTGCATGTCCCAGAATTAGACAGGAAGCATATAAAGCTGTTTTATTTACCCTTGTCTTTTCTTGTGTTTTTTTTTCTTCAGCATAAAGATTGATTACTGCCATATTGACCAAAGCCACACAATTTCCATTTTGAAACCAAAAGGTTTAAAAATTGCAATTATTTTGTTCCACTACATTTTTTTTCTTCTTTTGGTTGGTAAACTATCTTTATAATGTTTAATTTTTATTGGCATATTTTGTTTTTACTTCACTTTCAATTCCACATATATCCTTCTTCCCATACTTAGATAGCCATTCCTTATTACAAAGAAGAAAAAAAGCATTTGCTTAAAATAAACCATTTTAGCTGAAGGATAGTATCTTCAGTGTTCCTGCAGCAAAGGAGAGAAGGAGGAGTTCTATGTCCCCTCTTCTACTTCATCTCCTCCTCCTTCTCCTCTTCCTCCTCCTACTTTTTCCTCTTCTTCCTCCTCCAGATGTTTTTATTCTATCAGGAGAACATGTATATGTATATGTATATGTATATGTATACATAAGTATATATAAGAAATACATGTTGAGGGGGGTGAATATTATTTTTTTTTCAAATTACAAAGAAAGATAGCTTTAAACATTTCATTTTTAATAAGATTTTGAATTTCAAATTTTTTCCCCTCCCTCCCCAAGATGGCAGGCAGTCTGATACAGGTTATGCATGTGCAATCATGTAAACATATTTCCACATTAGTCATGTTGTGAAAGAAAAAACAGACCAAAAGGGGGAAAAAAAAGTAAACATATGCTTCAGTCTGCATTCAGACTCCATATTTCTTTTTCTGGATGTGGATAGCATTTTCCATCATGAGTCTTTTGAAATTGTCTTAGGTCATTGTATTGCTTAGAAGAGCTAAGTGAATCATGATTGATCATCACACAATGTTGCTGTTACTGTGTACAATGTTTTCCAGGTTCTGCTCACTTCCCTCAGCATTCATGTAAGTCTTTCTAGGTTTTTCTGAAATCTGCCTTTTCATCATTTCTTTTTTGTTTTGTTTTGTTTTCAGCATTCACTTCCATAAGATTTTGAGCTTTAAATTTTCTCCCCTTCCCTCCCCAAGATGGCATGCAATCTGATATAGGCTGTACTTATATTCATATTAAACATATTTTCATATTAGTCATGATATAAAGAAGAATTAGAACTAATGGGAGGAACCACAAGAAAGAAGAAACAAAAGAAAAGAAAAGGAGAGCAAATAATCTGCTTCCATCTGCACTCAGACTCCATAGTTCTTTCTCTGGATGTGGATAGCATTTTCCATTGTTAGTCTTTTGGAGTTTTCTTAGACCCTTGCATTGCTGAGAAGAGCTTAGTCTATCAAAGTCAGTCATCACACAGTGTTGCTGTTACTGTCAGCATCAGTTCATATAAGTCTTTGCAGGTTTTTTTGAAGTCTGCCTGCTCATTATTTCTCATAGCACAATAGTATTCCATTACATTTATACGCTACAGTTTGTTGAGTCGTTCCTCAGTTGATGGACTTGCCCTCAATTTCCAATTCTTTGCCACTACAAAAAGAGATGCTATAAATATTTTTATACATGTGGATTCTTTTCTCATTTTTATGATCTCTTTGGGATACAAGCCATACTGCTGAGTCAGAGGGTATACACAATGTTACAGCCCCTTGGGCATAGTTCCAAATTGCTCTCCAGAATGAATGGATCAGGTCACAATTCCACCAACAGTGCATTAGTGTTCCAATTTTCCCACATCTTCTCCAACATTTATCATTTTCCTTATCTGTCATTTTGGCCAGTCTGATAGGTGTGATAGAGATACAGTTCTTAAGAGTTACAAGTATTGGAGACCTCCCCTGGGGGCGGAGCCAAAATGGCAGGGTAGGAGCAGCAACATATCGTAGCTCTCACATAGCCACCCCAAAATACCCATAAAATATGACTCTAAACTAATCCTAGAACTCAAAAATGCACACAAATATACTTTCCCCTAAAGTCAGCTCGGCTACGAGGAACCATATCAGCATTGCGAACTGAAACCAGCCTGGCCTGAAGCCCTGGCTGAGCCCTGGGGGCAGCTGGATGAGAGGAGCCTTGGGTGAGCGGATTGGCGGCAGCTGTGGCAGTGTTCAGAAGTAGGTCATTGGGGCTTGCGAAGTCTTGGCAGAAAAGTGGTCCAGCCAAAACGCCTCCAGGGCGGGAAAGCAAAAGGCAGAGGTTTTGCACCCGCCTCCTCATTGCATCTTCCGCGCCCCTGGCCTGCAGACTGCAGGGGGACTAAGCGATCGTTCAGAGGCCAAGTGCTCTCACGTTGAGCGGCCTGGATCCAGATCGCGGTCTTGGGCTTTGGTCCTGTATGTCTTCTTTATCCAGTGAGCCGGAAGTGGGAAAGGGACCCAGCACCTTCCTGAGAGCTACGGCAGCCATAAGGACCCCAGTGATTTGGGACAGAGCTTTCCCTTCTGGAAGCAGAGCCCCACAGAGATTAAAAAAAAAAGTCACGGACTGACCAACCATGAGTAAGAATAAGCATAAGAAGCAGGGTAAGAACAGAAATGAAACCCTAGATTACTTCTTTGAAGAAAAGAAGGACCAAGGCAGAGACCTGCAGGACAGCACAGCCAGAGCCCCCATACCACAGGCTTCCAATAAACATGAAGGTTGCCTTAAAGCTAGAGATGAGCTGAAGAAGGATTTTGAAAACCAAATAAGAGAAATGGAAGAAAAATTGGGAAGAGAAATAAGAATGTTGCAAGAAAATCATGAAAAGAGAGTCAGCAATCTGACTGAAGAAATCAACACCCTAAAAAATAGATTAACTCAAATGACAAAAGAGGCCCAAAAAGCCAATGAGGAGAAGAATGCCTTAAAAAGTCGACTTTGCTGGATGGAGAAAGAATCTCAAAAGCACTCTGAAGAGAATAATTCCGTCAAAATTAGAGTGGAGGAAATGGAAGCAAATGGCT
>CM053582.1:182941421-182979337 GCA_028627135.1 Pseudochirops cupreus | reverse complement strand
AGATTAACTCAAATGGCAAAAGAGGCCCAAAAAGCCAATGAGAAGAATGCCTTAAAAAGTCAAATTTGCCAGATGGAAAAAGAATCTCAAAAGCTTTCTGAAGAGAATAATTCCTTCAGAATTAGAGTGGACCAAATGAAAGCAAATGACTTTATGAGAAATCAAGATACTATTAAACAGATCCAAACAAATGAAAAAATAGAAGACAATGTGAAATATCTCCTTGAAAAAACCACTGACCTGGAAAACAGATCCAGGAGAGACAATTTAAAAATTATTGGACTACCTGAAAGCCATGATCAAAAAAAGAACTTAGAAAGCATCCTTCAAGAAATTCTGAAGAAAAATTGCCTTGATATTTTAGAACCAGAGGGCAAAATAGAACTTGAAAGAATTTACCAGTCACCTCTTGGCAAAGATCCCCAAAAGAAAACTCCTAGGAGTATTATAGCCAGGTTCCAGAGTCCCCAGATCAAGGAGAAAATATTACAACCTGCCAAGAAGGAACAATTTGAATACTGTGGAAACACAATTAGGATAATCCAGGATCTAACAGCTTCTACATTAAGGGATCAAAGGGCCTGGAAAATGATATTCCGGAGATCAAGGGAGCTAGGATTAAAACCAAGAATCATCTACCCAGCAAAACTGAGTATAGTGTTCCAGGGGGAAATACGGTCATTCAGTGAGGTGGAGGACTTTCAAACGTTCTTGCAGAAAAAATTTTCTTCTCCATCCTAACCATGACTGCCTTCTATAAAGCCAAGCACAAGCAGCTTTCCAGAGGACTGCTTCTGTTAACAGCTTCAAGTTCTGATTGCGTAGTATAATGAACTCTGTTTATTCAGCAGTAAATTAAGGCAAAACATTCACAGAAATCAAAGTACAGCATTCACAGTCTTATGATATAACATTTTATCAGTAAAGTGGCCACATAGTTTTCACCAAACTGGCCTCGTAGTTTTAAACAAAGTATAATCATTTAGTGACCCAATCATTTAGTAAGTCCTTAATTCAATCATCCTTAAGGAGGCTTGCCACCTTAAGGGATACAATGTACAAAGGTCAAAGTTCTCCACCCCTAGGTCACAGTAAATCATGATCTCAGTCAATACATGGTATCCAAAGTCCTCTTTCATCTTGACTCAAGGCTGGCTCTCAGCTTTTGTAGTTCCTCTTCCATGGTCCCAACTCCTGCCCAAATCTGCCTGACTGCCACCAGGGTTCAAAGGCAGGCAGTTCCCAGTTCCTTGTCCAGTTCCCATTCCATATTGAAGCTCACGGTGTCCAGTCCACCTCAAGTCCTTCACAATTCCTGCTGCTACCATCATCAATTCACTTTCAGCCTGTGAAATCAACTCAGACCCACCAACAAGGTCCAACAAGTCAACACAAATCATCAGTGTAGAAATCAACAAAGATCCACAAACGAGGTCCAAGAGGTCAATACAAATCATCAGTAAAGTCCCAGGATCTCTAAAACCCTCCTCCAGGACTTCTGTAAGCAGACAAACAGAACATCCTCTTTCTGGGCTTCCAGTAAGGTCCCAGGCTTCTGTAGAAGGTATCACAAACAAATATCAACACAGACAGAACAAACAAACATAGAGTGCCAGGATACCACAAGTTTTCTCCTCCACCACAAGAGCTCCCTTCTCAGTTCTTCTCAATTCTCAATTCAATCTTCAGTCCAGCAGTAGCAGTCCAGCCTCCAGATCCTCACTGAGAGAAATTCTCTCTCTCTCTCTCTCTCTCTCTCTCTCTCTCTCTCTCTCTCTCTCTCTCTCTCTCTTTCTCTCTCTCTCTCTCTCTCACCGGCAGTAGCTGTTCTGCCTCCATGATGCTTGCGCCAAGTTCTGACTCTCCCAGCTGGGGCTTTTCCTTATGTATGGTATTAGCTCCTTGCTGTTATGTCAGCATACCTCCTGTTTCTTTACAGATGCTTAATTTGAAACTAGGTGCTAAGTACCTTTTAACTTGGCAACTCAAAGGGATCTTCAAATTTTGTTACTGTTACACCTTAATCTAGTAATTTTTTCTGAAGCCATCAGCTCCCCTAATTGGCTACACTCTCTTTCTTTCCCTGTCTCTAACCTTTGGTATATCAATTGAACTCTACATTATCTTCTACACTTGAAACCCTTGCTGCCTTGTCCTGTCATTGATAATGCCTTGCCAAACCCCAGCCTTGAATTATTTCCATCATCTGCCATTTTGATTCCATTCCCTGGAAGGAAAGATGGAAGAAATGAAAAAGTTTTTATTAAGTGCTTACTGTATGCCAAGCATTGTGCTGAGCCCCAAGGATAAAAATAAAGGGGGAAAAAAAGAGAGACAGTCTCTGTTCTCAAGGAATTCACATACAATTTGAAGGGAAGACAATGCGTAAAAGAAAGTTCTGCTAGAAAAAGAGAAAAAATCGAGAGATCCTCAGGATACAATAGTACTTAAATGGAACTGGGGCAAAGCACAAATCACAGAATTATACTGATTGATACCACTATAGACTCCTGATGTATAATCTCAACTGGGCCCTCAGTGCAGCAGTTCTTTTATACCACCTCTTGATCAGTTTACTATACCACTTACTATAGTGACTGATGAAACCTTTTCTTCTATCCCTAAACCTCTCACAGCACCCCTTCCCCTACTATCTCAACAGAAGAACTCAGTTACCTCTTTATAAAAAAACAAACAAACCAATATTCAAGCTTTTTACTAAGCTCTGTGCCTTTCTTCCACCTCTATATTGCATGGAGAAGGAATGACTGCTCTTGCCAAAACTGATCCCTCTACAACCAGCTTTGATTCCCTATTCAGTAGACTCCAGTGTCCTGCCCCCCAATTATGTCCTAAGATCAAATATAAATGTTTGGTTTTTCAAGCACTTTATAACCCATCTCCTTTTTCCAGTCTTTTACTTTACTCCTCTCTTAGGTACTGTGATCTAACTACTTGACCTCCTTGCTATTACTTGTATACATGGTACTCTTGTCTTCCAACTCTGTACCTTTGCATTGGCTGTTGCTCATACCAGCAGTGCTCTCCCCCTACTTACCTCTACTTTCTGACTTTCTTCAAGATTGAAGAGGACTTTCCTGTTCCTCTCTTCCTTCTCATTCTTTCCCTCCTTTCCTCTAAGATTACTTTCTATATATACTGTATATAATTTGTATGTGTGTAGTTCTTTGCATATTATCTCCACCATTAGAATGTGAGCTCCTGAGAGGAAGGACCATGTTTTTTCTTTTCTTTGTGTACTTAGTGCTTAGCATAGTGTCTGACACATACCTAGTAAGCACTTAATAATGCTTGATGCCTGCTTGACTGACTGACTGGAATCTTCATTTTAAAAAATTTTTCCCTAGCAAATTATAGTAAAATACCAGATTAGGAAATCATAATAGGCTTCACGATTAGAAGAAACATCATTAACCAGGCTCATGAGATTTAAAAGTGAAAGGGTCCAAACCCTTTGTGGTGGTGGTGTTCATTCTTTCCAGTCATGTCTGACTCTTCATGACCCTATTTGGGGTTTCCTTGACAAAGATGCTGGAGTGGTTTGCCATTTCCTTCTGCAGCTTATTGTACAGATGAGGAACTGAAACAAAAAGAGTTAAGTGACTTGCTTGGAGTCACACAGCTAGCAAAATCCTGAGGTTAAATTTGAATTCAGGATAATGAGTCTTCCTTACTCCAGGTTTTGCACTCTATCTACTCTGTCACCTAGCTGCCCCACACCTTGCATTTTACTGAAGCAGAAACTGACGGACAAAGAAGTTCATTGTTTTTGCACACTCAGGTAATGCACATCAGACATTGGGATTCAATTCCAAGTATTTTTACTCATGGATAATAGTCTTCCCACTACAGCAGTGGTGTTGAACTCAGAAAAGAGTCCTGTGAGTTGCATATTGACTTAGAATAAACTACAAATTAACATTGTTTGTGTCGTATTGTACTTTTATTTATTTTGTTGAACATTTCCCAGTTACATTTTAATCTGGTTCTTGCTCTTACCTAGGAGTTTTATGACACCTCTATACTACACTATGGTACTTCAAAAAATTTAGCTTTTAATACTATTTCAAAACTTGCTTTTAGAGTTAATCAGTAATGATGCAAACCTTTTCTTTAGAAAATGCCAGGCATGTAAAAATGGTGTATTTAATAAAAGACTCAAAATTGGGACAACTAGGTAGCTCACTGAATGGAACACTATCCCTCAGGTCAGAAGGATCTGAGTTCAAATTTGGCCTCAGACACTTACTACTTGTATGACCTTGGGCAAGTCATGTAATCCCGTTGCCAAAAAAAAAAAAAGACCCAAAATTAAGAAATATATACACAGTATGTCAGTGTTTAGTTGTGAAATTACTGTTGTAATTCTGAAAGTAACTGCTGTTGCCATTCAGGTAATCATAATTATATTGCCATGGAAATATACTTGGAAAGATATAATAGCTTGGGAGCATCTGCTTCTTTGGACCTAATACTGAGTAATGTCCTGTTATAAAAAGATGAAATGATGAACACTTAGCCAAGGAAGAAGGCAAAAAAGATGGCACTACTTGTAGGAATCATCTTAGAAAGAATAATGAAGACTTTAGAAAAATGCTTCAGACAACAAAAGAGACTTTAAAAACAACATTAAGAAGAGGAGCAAGGGGGGGGCATGTAGTGAATAGAGTACTGGTCCTGGAGTCAGGAGGACCTGAGTTCAAATGTGTCCTCAGACAGTTAACACTTAGTAGCTGTGTGACCTTGGCAAGCAAGTCACTTAACCCCAATTGCCTCATCCTCCCCCCTCAAAAAAAAAAAGGAACAAGAGATAATCCTACTATTTAGGACCAGGAATACGATGGAATTAGATAATTCTAAGGAGGGTGACTTTCGGATGTGACAAGATAGAACAAACACTGCTAAGTGAGCAGTGGAGCTCAGGATTGACCAGGAAATTATAAGAAAAATACCTAATTTAAATTAGTCTCCAGGTATATGAAATACTCATATTAAGTTTTAGGTTAATGGAGAATTCACTAATTTTCTCTCCAACCCTCCTCCCCACTTTACTTCTCATTTAGGATTATAGGGTATCACCGTCTTCCCAGGCAATCAGACTTGGAAACTCCTCACTCTTCCCCTCCATATCCACTTAGTTGCCAAGTTCTAATCTAATTAGTTGCCAAGTTCTATTGATTATACAGTATATCTATCATATATACTCCCTTCTCTTCTCTACCAACTGCTTGTGCAGGCCCTCATCCCCTCATGTGTGGATTGCTGTGATAGCCTTCTGGGGTGTTTTTCTGTCTTAAATCTCTCTCCATTCTAATCCATCCTCCCCACTCCACTGTCAAATTGATCACAGTTCTGACCATGTCACTTGCACCACCTCCTAACTTCCCATTCCATAAACTCTACCTACTCCCTACCTACTCCCCTCCAGGAGCAAATAAAAAATCCTTTGTTTGGTTTTTAAAGTCCTTCTTAATATGTCTGACTTCTTCTCTTTTTTCCAATCCTTATTCCTTACTTCCAACCCCTAGACATTTTCTGTCATCTAATAACCCTGGGTACCTAGTTATTCCTTGCACAAAACATTCCTATCTCCTGAATTTGTGAGTTTCCACTAGTTGTGCCCCATTGCTTGGCACAATCTCTTGGCCTCCCTGGCTTTCTTCAAGTTCCAGCAAAAATCTCATCTTCTGCAAGCATCTCTTTTTTTGATGCCCATTAATGCTAGTGCTTTCCCTCTGTGATTATCTCCAGCTTGTCTTGCCTGTATCTTGTATCTGCATAGTCATTTACATGTTATCTCCCCCCATTGGGCTGTGATTTCCTTGAGAGGAGGGAATGTTTTTTGCCTTTTTCTGTATATTTAGCACTTAGCACAGTGCCTGGCATATAGTAATGCCTAATCAGTCAGTCATTATTGACTTGACAGAGAGCAAGATGCAGGAAGACTGGTGGTTGGAAAATATTCCCCCCCTTTTTTAAGGACATTGTGACTTTAGAATCTACTGGTGAGCTTGACCTTTTGATACCATGCAAAATTCTAGAGCTTGTTATTAAATGGAGGACTGTGAGCACTTAATAAAGGAAAAGAGTGAATCACAGAAGTTTAGAGATGGAAAGACTTTAGTTGCCTAATAAGCACAAGGATATATAAAGTACTAGATTCTTCTCATCTGTGACTGGACCTTCTGAGGAAGAAATAGTTTTACATAATCGGACCTTCTGAGGAAGAAATAATTTTACATATTCAACAAAATGTAAGGAGGAATCTACAGATGGCACAAAGGATAAGGACATTACTGACCTTTAGAAGAATGCTGTAATGGTAGACTGCATCATGCTGAGACATATGGGGCTGCCATATGTCTCCCTGATCTGGACAGTTAGAAGGTGTACTGGCTTCCCCTGACATGTATTCTAGTTGTGGCAGAGTACTTTCACACACTTGTAAGCCTGAAAATTGCTACGTAAAGATAATTCATTTAAGAATAAGCTATAATATTAAAAGAAACTTAAAAATCTCTAGGAATATTGGCAGGAAGACAAAAGGATTTAGAGGAATAGGTGGTGTTTTTCATCACTGTTAAAGAATAAAGGTAGGTACTTTAGAAAAGAATAAGAAGTGAATAGCTCATTAAGAAGATGGTAGTGGAAAACAGAGTTGACTTTCCAGGCTAGAGCATAACACACAAGAATGAAAGAAGGTCACTTTAACTAGAGTTAGAAAGAATGTGTTTATCATGCTGCAAGCTATCAGAGCTAATTAAAAATTATACTCGTGCCCTCAAACATCATCTAAAGCAATCTATTAGTCTTAATGTGGTAAGGTTAAATTTGACCTCATAGAGACTTGAATTGTGACTCTTGACTGACATATAACAATAAAGGTTCAAAACAGCAACAAACCATACAGGAAGGCGTAGTGAAGTAGTGCTTCATATCAAGAAGTTAATCCACCTGTGTGAAAAGTCCGTGAACCTGAGCAGCAAAACATGATGAATATTTGGCTTAAAGATTGGAGGAAGGAGAAATAGGTAAAAATCACAGTGGGAATATACTTAGGAGTCAGTTGAAGGAAATGAATGACAAGTTCTTGATACATATCACAAAAGTAACAGAGCACTTGTAATAGTAACTGTGACTAAAGCAACTAATACAGTTTAGATTCTAAGGAAATAGGGAAATTATTGGGAGAACTAATATGGTGGAACTGAATATAACCAGAGGAAATTATTGGCGAAGTGGAAGAAGCTTGCAAGAGAAGGTGTTGGTTATGCCATCTTGAAATTTGTGATAGTAGTAAGGGAGTGCTGATCATAAACTGATTTATACTCTATAATTTAGGAATCCAAATTTCAGAAATAGAAAATTCAGAAATAAGATAGGTAGAATCCCTTGGCATTCGACTTTAAAGAGAAGTCTCTAGTGTAATATGCTGAGTGTATAAGTTATTCACTCTTTGAGGCAATTACAATGAGAGATTCAAGTTTTCCCCCCTTTCCCTTCTTCCACTCCTCTGTGAAAGCTCTTTCACACTTCTTTTTATGTAAGATATTTTACCCCATTCTACCTCTTCCTTTACTTTTCTACCAGCGCATTTCTGTTTCTCACCCCATAATTTTATTTCATTTTTAAATATCCTTCATAATCAACTTGTACCTCTTCCTAACTGCCCTAATAACGATTAAAGGTTTTTAGGAGTTATAGTTATCTTCCCATGTAAGAATGTAAACAATTTAACTTTATTTAAATCCCTTATAATTTTTCTTTCCTTTTTACCTTTTTGTGTGTCTCTTATATATTGTGTTTGAAAGTCAAATTTTCTGTTCAGCTCTGACCTTTTCATTGGGAATACTTCAAAATCTTTTATTTCATTAATGTCCATTTTTCTCCCTGAAGGATTATACTCAGTTTGCTGGGTAGGTGATTCTTCGTTGTAATCCCTGTTCCTTTGCCCTCCAGAACATCATAAGTCCTCCAGTCTTCTAATAAAAAAGCTCCTAAATCTTGTGTTATCCTGACTGTGGCTCTTCAATATTTGAATTGTTTCTTAATGGTTGCTTGCAGTATTTTCTCCTTGACCTGGGAGCTCTGGAATTTGGCTATAATATTCCTGGGAGTTACCATTTTGGAATCTCTTCCAAGAGGTAGATTCTTTCAGTGTCTATTTTATCCTCTGGTTCTAGGATATCAGGGCACTTTTCCTTAATAATTTCTTGAAAGGTGATGTCTAGGCTCTTTTTTTTTATCATGGCTTTGAGGTAGTCCAGTAATTCTTTTAATTATCTCTCTTGGATCTATTTTCCAGGTCAGTTTTTCCAGTGAGATATTTCACATTATCTTCTATGTTTTCATTCTTTTTGACTTTGTTTTATCACTTCTTGATGTCTCATGGAGTCATTAGCTTCTAATTCTGATTTTTAAAGAATTATTTTCTTAATGATAATTGTAACTTATATGAAACTTTTCTCAATATGAGGATAGGTGAAGGGAATATAAATATATGTATATACACATACATATATATGTCTATATAGGAGGGTATATGGGCATATGAATACATGTGAGTGTGTTTATGTGTACAGGTGCACATAGATAGAGGGCACAGGATCAACTGAATAAGAAGGGATGATACATAAAAGGTGAAATTGAGAGATGAGAGAGGAATATAATGAGAGGAGAAGAGGAGAGACATTTGGGGTAAATTATCTCATATAGAAGAGGCAAGGGGAAACTGTTGCAACAGAGGGGAAGAACAGGAAGGCAAAAGGGAAGTCAACCTTACTCTCATTGAATTTGGCTTAGGGAAGGAATGACAGACACTCTAAATTTGGTATCTTGCCCTACAGGAGAGTAGAGGAGGAGGGGATGAGAGGGGAGATGGTGGAGGGGAGGGCAGGTTGTGAGGGAGGGGTAGTTAGAAGCACACACTCTTGAAAAGGGACAGGGTCAAAGTAGAAAATAGAGCAAGTGGGGGATGGTAGGATGGAGGGAAATATAGTCAGTCTTTCACAATATATCCACTATGGAAATGTTTTACATAGCTACACACATACAACCTATATTGAATTGCTTATCTTCCTAGTAAGGGTGGGTGATGAAGGAGGAAGGAACAGAAGCTGGAATCTAAAGTTTTAAAATCAAATGTTTAAAAAAATACATTATTATTATTGTTACTGTTTTTACATTCAACTAGGAAATAAGATATACAGGCAGTGGGGTAAGGAGATCCATCTTGCCCTACCAGAAAGTGGGAGGAGGGATAGAGGAGGATATAGGAGAGAGCAGATTGAGGGAGGGGGTATACAATGGGATCACTCTTTTGGGGTGGTGGGTAGGGGAAAGATGGGAAGAAAATTTGTAATTCAAAATCTTGTTGAAATGAATCATGTAAACTAAAACAAAATTCAATTTAAAAAATTAATTGTTTTCTTCATTGAGCTTTTTTGGCCAATTTTACTTTTTAAGGAGCTCTTCAGTGAATATTTGTATGTGTGTCTATATACATACATATATACATATATACATATATGCTCTGCAGGTCTGTAAGTTTTCAGTTCTTCCAAGATAGTATGATCTAAGGAGAGATGTGTTTACTCTTTTGGTCTGTGAGCAACTACTCTTTTGCCCTGGAACTGTTAGCAGGATCCTCACTCCCCTCTTGCCATAAGGTCTGGTTTGCTAATGCTCTTCCTCACCTTGAAATTGTGTCCCAGATCCATGCATGGGCAATGCAATAGAGTCCTGCCCCCCCACCAGTGCCAGCAAATAGACCCTCATAATCTCCTTCTGACCAATTGTCTGACCCCCTTACCATCTATGGACTGAGAGCTCCAGAGGCCGCTGCTGATTCAGGTGCCCCAAGTCGTTTTGCTACTGTCTTGCTGAGATGTCATCTGCTCTGGGCTTGCTGGGATGTGTCTGCATTAGACTATACTCTCACCCCAGTGAGACAAATCTTTCTACTGACTTTCTAAGTTGCCTTGGGCTGGAAAATTATTTCACCCCATTCTTTTGTGGGTTCTGCTGCTCCAGAATCCATTTTGAGGTGTTATTTTAAATTGTTTGGAGGGGAATTTGGGAGAGTTCAAGCAAGTCCCTATTTTTGTCTTCTTGGCTTTGCCCTTCAGAGATTGAAATTCTTTGAATATGCTATGCATTTTGTCAAAAACAGGATTTGCTCCTATAACCAGACAACTGAATTAGCAATTCCTCTGCTTGCCTGCTGCTTTTTTAATTCATAGGACTTGAACATTGATTGCTAATAGCAAGATATACTAGCTTCCTTGTTTTACAGCTTAGAAAAGATCTGGTTTATGTAAAACTCTTCAGTAGGATTTATTGAAAAAACAAATTTGTAACCCAATTAAGAAAAACATACTGCCTAAATATTTCCACTTCTCAAAATAATAAATTATGAAATCTTTTAAATGATAGCTTTTCATACTCCTTTGTGCAAAATGATAGGATGGATATTGTTATTAAGAAGATATAAGAGACACTGAGGAAACACTTTTTTAACAATTAACCAAGTGTTGAGTTCCACTTTAGAGAGAAAAGAAGTTGTATAAGCTGTAATTCTTGTCAGGATCATAGAATCATAGATTTAGAGCTAGAAAAAGATGCTTTACAGGCTGTGTAATCTAACCCTTTGATGTTACAAATCAGGATCTTCAGAGGCCTCGAGAGATTGTGAATTTCTTATTGCCACACAGCTAATAAATAACTGAGCCAAGATTTGAGCCTAGGTTCTCTTGAGTCTCATACTTCCCATGCTATGTTAAAAGACAAGACTTCTACTTCCCCAAATAGACTTTTTATTCATTCACTCAGGAGTTAGTGCCCATATGGTACCATGCCAAGTACAAAGTTTATTGTTTTTTATTTGTTTTCGTTTTTATTCAAAAATGAAGCAGATAAAATGTACACAGATGTTTTGCACAATGAGTTATAAGGTAGGTAGGTTGCAGTATAAGTAGGGTGAACTAATCCCTGGAGAAACTCATCATGGATCATCATGATGATTAGAGCTGAGAGCATGTCAGAAATCATGTAGTCTAGTTTTCTTCTTATATAATTAAGGAAATTAATCCCCAAAAGATCTAGCGACCAACCCGTAGTTATATAGATAGTTCTCAATTTACATAAATTCACATTACACTGACACACAAAAAGACCACTGCTACTGGATCCTGGATCAAGGGCTTGACTTGAGACTTCCAGTGCCAAGAGAGGAGACCTTCACCCCCACCCTGCCAACCCACCTGCATTTCGGGCCCCTATATGTCTGTCTTCTGATCATTTGCTCTTAGGTACCTCATATCTGGCCCCATCGCCTGCATCTTGCCCATCCTCTCTCTGTTTCTGTGCCATCCCTCCATATATCCTCCTCCCACATGTTCTTCCTCTTAGTTCCAGCCAGGCAGACGCTCACATGACTGGCCATGGCCCCCATGTATCCTTGAACTATATGCCAGCCCCCTCCCTCCATAGACATACTGTAGCTTCCTTCTTTTCTTCCCTCCCTCCCTATCCCACATCAGTGGGTAAATTTGCTGTACATAAAAATCACTTTATGTAGATGTCTGAAATGGTCCACTTGGACAAAACGAGAACTGTCTGTACTCACATACTAAGTGACAGAGCTAAGATCAGGTTCCATAAATCCATGTTTAGCAAGGAAGTATTGTGTTCATTACCTCCCTAATCATTTCTGATTTGGAGTGATTTGATAAGACGTCATTGAAAAGGTGGCAATATGCGCAAATGGAATCTTTGAAAGGAGGAAGAATATGGTGGAACTTTGTATGTAAGAATGTCAGTACAACATCAATTAGTAGCCACTAGCTCCTGCTTAAATGGTTTTGTTGTGTTTTGTTTTGTTTTTTTAAATACTGGTTAGTGCTCATTGTGTGACAGCACTATTGGTAGGTACTATGTGACACTTGATATATGGAAGTTGAAAGTAATGCTGAGAGATCACTGAACCCAAAGAATATTCAATTAAACACACGTCAACCATACTTGTAAGAGTTCATTGCTCACAAAGAACTAACATCTCAAATATTGTGTGTACAATGTGTTCTGATGGCAAAGTGTTTTGATTTGACAGCCATATTTTCTGCACTGAAGAATCTTCAAGAGAAGCTTCAACGTTTAGAGCTAGAACGGATTCAAGCAGAAGAAAGCGTGAAAACCTTGTCTAGAGAAACAAGTGAATACAAGAAAGTGCTGAATGAACAAATACAAGAAAGGGAGAACTCAAGGAATGAAGAGTCAAGACACAATCAAGGTTTGTTTAACTATGAAGGTAGTAATGAACATCACAGGCCATAGTCAAAGGGCTTGTTTTAAAGGTCACAGCAAAATTCTGCAGAACTTTAGTAGTTATTGGTGCTCTAGTTTTATATAGGTATTTTGAAATTATAATGAACCAGGTATATTTTGTTTATCGAGGATTTAGGATGCTGAGATTGCAGAATATTGCCACCTTATTGCAACATAGGATTGATTAGAGTACAACTGATGACCTAAGGTAATTTGGAAGTAGCTTTCTAGTAGCATTGGGGACCTTCTTAGTATTTAGGATGATAAGAAATACAGTTTCATTACTAACATTTAAACTGCCTCAAGACAAGTGAGCTCATACCCAGTTTTTCTTTTGTTTTCTTTAGAACTGACATCCCAGTTGTTAGCTGCAGAAAGTAAATGCAGTCTTTTAGAAAAACAATTGGAATACATGAGAGACATGATAAAGCATGCTAAAAATGAGAGGACAACTGTCTTGGAAAAACAGGTATAGCCATATGCTGTTCTAAATATATACAGATGTTGAGTTGTAGTTAACATTAGTTTCTTTTTCCACTAAAGAGAATTAATTGTTTTATTTTTGTAAAGTTCATGTTTTCTTTTGAACGTTGTTGTTGTTTGTCTTTCATTCTTGAAGAGGACCATGACACGAGGAAGGCGATGTCATGAGATGCAAGTGAATTGGATTTAAGTGAGGGCTGTGTAAAGTCACCAATCCCATTCTCTCCTTCCTAGCCATCTAGGTCCTGTGTTGACATGTAGATCAGGACAGCTGGAGAAGGCCCTGGATGCAGTGGGAGACATTGGCCTTTATAAGCTAAGGTCTTTCACAAGTCTCAGTTTGACTGAGGCATTGCCCATTCAGTGATTAAGGCTGGGTAAGAAATGAGTCAGGGAATGGCCTTTTTACGTAATCAAAACAAGCAATCTGGGAAAGAAAGACCCTCAGGATTTCTGACCGAAATAGAAACAATTGTTATTTACATTCACTCTGAGCCAATCAGAGCCCAAACAGTGACCAAGTAGGGCTTGGCCTGGGACTTATTGTTGACCCATCTATGAGAGCCTTAGTGATTTGACTTTAAGGCCATCCTTAAGGGGGGAAAAAACCTAAAAAGTTTCAAAGATCAAAATTTACATTCCTTTGGGCAGAGCACCAAAAAGATAAGGAAGGGTATGATGCCCTATATGGATAGAGGGAATGGATTTGAGCTTTTGAACAGTTGCAATAAAATGGAAGAGAACCTTGAAGAGAAGTCTTAATTTTAGTTTTTATCCATAATATCCATTATCCATTCAAACATTTGAGTGCCTGCTATGGACATTCATAGCACATTTCCAGATGTTATGAAGACTATCCCAGTTTCTTAGCAAAGCAACTGTGCTAAGTAAGTGCTTAATAAATTCTTCTTAAAAGTTATAAAGTAGGTAGGGGAGGACATAGGAGACAGCAGATTGGGGGAGAGGTTATACAGTGGGATGGCTGTTTTGAGGTGTTGGGTAGGGGAAAGATGGGGAGAAAATTTGTAACTCAAAATCTCAGAAATGAATGATGTAAACAAGAAAATAAATTAATTTTTTTTAAAAAAGTTATAAAGTAAGTAGCAAGTAATGACACAAATAGCATTTAAGAACATCACTGTTCTGAGAATATGTAGAAAAGCATGCCAACATTGGCAGTTTGGAAGATGAGAAGGATCTGTGTGGACTAGAATGTTGAAGGAAAGTTTAATGGAATTTGGGCTTGAATTAGTGAAAAGCAGATGAGGAAGATAACATAGAGAGCGCACAGTAAAGGCATCAAAGCAGAATTGATTGTGGCATGTTGCAGGAGCATGGAGAAACTGTTCTGATTAAAATGGAATGTTTGGTGTAGGGCCTATAAAGAAGGTAGATTAGGGCCAGATCATGAAGACTGTTGTATGCTTGATTGAGAAATTTTACATTTACCCAGTGCATTATGAAAAACCAGACTAAAGAGTTTGTTTTTTTAATTCAGTGTACTAATGACAAATCCTTATTAAGGATTTGCAATGCTCAAATACAGAGGAATATACAAAGAAATGATTCTCAGTCTTAAAATCTGGTAAGAAGGGCTTAAGACATCTGTAAATAATTTAAAATAAAATATGGTAAATAAATACTTAAAATAAGTATTTGTAATAAAATATGATAAAACTAAGAATTCTGAGAAAGGAGAGGGACTCTTTGTTGGGAAGAATATCTTCATGGAGGGAAAAGGCAGTTGAGTTTGGCCTTGAAAAATAAAATTTGAGTAGAAGGAACCTAGCAAAACAAATTAACATGCCCTCCAAAAAATGCAGTGTTACACACCTCCCCAGAGGTGAGATCCCCAAAATTGAACGGCCACAAGAAAGTCCTTAATTTCCAGCGTAGCCCTCGCTTTTCTAGGCCGTAGCACCGTTATTTACATTTGTATGTGTATGGATTTTACGTTTTTTGTGGTTAACATTTCTTTGTATTGCAAAGTTCTTGACAGAGTGCTTTGTAATGGTGCCTGCTCAACAAATGTTGATGGTAATACTAGTTATTTTTCCACGTAATCTTACAAAACTAAACCATTTATATGAATTCCAGTAAGGTAGATCTTTTGAATGAAATAGAACTAATTAGGTCAAGGTCGTAGAGTGGTGGGTGTTTTGATTTTCATTTTAATGTGTTTAGAGTGATGTACACAACATACTAAATATAGTGAAAAAAGATAATGTGCATTCACTTAACTATTCATTGTGTTCTCTCTAGGAGAGCTTATAAATAATCACCCAGAATTAAGGATACTTCTGTTAAGGGTTGACTTAGGGAGAGAAGACATTCTGAATTGGTTAAAACACAGGTTTCATTATTCAAATTGAACAAGCGTTGATTAGTCACCTGCTATGTGCCAGACAGTATGCTTGACCACCTGCCCCCTCCACTCCCTTAGATACTGGTGTTACCTTTAGACTACAAAACATCTCTGGGTTCAAGTCTTTCCTCTGACACATGTAAACATGGGTGAGTGTCCAAAAGCGCTTCCATATACTGTGATGTACATATTTACATGCACACAGATAACACTTGTATAGATGCACAAAGAAAAAGAACAGTACAGCTGTCAATCATTTGGGTCAGAATTGAGGGGTAAAAGTCTATATTCAAACCACTACAATCAATGTGAAATATTTGAATAATTCCAGCATCAGATATAAACAGTAGTAGAGTACAGATTCTACACAGTGCTGAGGAATCCAGAATAAAAGGAAGGATCACTTATTGAGGGATTCAAGACTTCACTCATCATACCTAAAATGCCAGTTGCATCCAAAGCCCTGTGCAAGAAGGTATTATGGGGATACATTTTGTTCTAGAAAGTACAGGAATTATGTAGTGAGTTTACATCAACAGTGGGAAGTGTTCCAAGAGAAGGGAATAAAATGAGCAAATCAAATCCATAAATGTAGGAGTAGAGTAGTATGTGTGTGGCATTTTAGAGACCAGCCTGACTGGAGCAAAGCTGGAGAATAATGAAAAATGGAAGTTGAAAAGACAAGGGTAAGGTTAATGCATTTAAGACTAGTTCTAGGAAGTTGGATTTAATTTATTAAGCAATATAGGTTGTCACTGTGGAAGGAACTTCAAGAATGGAGCAATTTAAGTTTTTTAAACCCAATATTTTAGGCAGATTAGTGAGATGGCAGCTGTTAATAACTCTGTGGAGCAATGGGTACAAAACTCAAAATGCAATTAAACTGGACGTAAGGATTTCTGCAGGCCTCATACTGATTTAGTTTTGAAATGTAAGGTTTTTCTATTTTATTGTATTTTTACTTATTTTGTTAACTATTTCCCAGTTTCATTTTAATCTGGTTCAGGCAGCATTAGGGAATATTTTGGGCCACATGCAGGCCGTGTGCCTAATGTTTGACACTTCTGTTTTAGAAAGTCATAAAAATATTTCAACTTAAAAGACAGAATATTGTTTTAATAAATTTTATGAGGCTTCCAATTTTAAAGGGAAAGGTTAGGCCTGTTTTCTCATTTTGCAGATAGGAAACTCAGGCCTAGAAAGGCAAAATGACTTATCTCAGCTTACAGGATGAGTAAGTAGAGCTGGAACTGGAGTCTCCTGATTCCAAATACAGAGTTCTTTCCATTATGCCACACTGACTCCCAAATTACATTTAAAAGAATGCCTGTTTTTATGAGATGGATATTGTTTATACATTTAAGTACTTTTAAAAATATGATTCTTAAAAACCATCTTAGGACTCTTTTTCACCCTCTTCCACTTTGCCATGCCTTACAACGAACTTAAAACAGAATTATTCTCTCCTCACTTGCCACCTTGAGAGCCTTTCCCAATTCCCCCATTTGTTAGCATCCTCCTTCCAGATTGTTCAGTATTTACTTTGTACATTTTGTGCTGGCCTAGCCTTGTAAACATCTTGTTTCCTAGTAGAACGTAAGGTTCTTGAGGCCAATGACTAGCACCCCTCTATTTGTACTTATCCAATACACAAGCACAATGCCTCCCTCATCATAGGAATTTAGTAAATACTTGATAACAGTGTCTTTTGATGGCAATCTTTTCAAACCTCTTCCTCCATCCTGAAAACTTAGCATAAAAAAGAAGTTATATATTTCTTTAAAATGTGGTTGTATGAATAATAATAAATAACCAAAACAAAAATGTCCTTGAGGTATTGATTATATGGAGAGAAACTATTAAAAGCATATGTTTTATACCATTTTTTGTTAAATAATTCATTTAAGATACATAGCACTGTTTATCTTCGCCTGTCCATCAGTACTTAGAAATAACCTTGCCCTATGTAATAGATTTTCAATAAAGATGGCATTACACCATTATGCTATAATGTGTTAAATGAAGCCCACATTTTTTATCTTATTACTTATTGTTTGCCTAGAGTCGAAATTATCTTCAAACTAGAAATTTATAGTTAACTTTTTGCCAACTGGGAGAACATAAACATGCATTCAAAGCTCATCCTCCACCCTGAATACTTGTCATGAAAAAGAAGTTATGTATTTCTTTCAGATATGGTTGAATAAAGAATAATAAATAACCAAAACAAAAATGTCCTTGAGATATTGACTTATGTAGAACAAAACTATTGAAAGCATGTCCTGTACCATTTTTTGTTAAATAATTGATATAAGATACATCATAGCACTGTTTATCCTGGCCCAACCATCAGAACATAAAAATAATCTTGGTCTGTGGAACAGGTTTTCAGTAAAGATGTCATTCCACCATTATGCTAAAATGTGTTAAATAAAGCCAACATTTTTCATCTTCTTACTGATTATTTACCTAGAGTTAAAATTATCTTCGAATTAGAAATCTGAACTTTTTTTTAACCAGAAGAAGATAAACAGTCATTGTATTTTATAAAGCATTCACATACGTTTCTTTCTGTGTTTTGATGGTCACATTTTCAATTTTATTTGGTTTTTGTTTTTCTGACATTCTTTTCCAGGGTTCAATAGAGAGAGACCAGCAGCACGGTCAAATGCATGTTGAGAACCAACTTGAAAAACTGGATATTCTTGAGCAGGAATATAACAAACTTACTGCCATGCAGGCTCTTGCAGAGGTCAGCAAATCACTTTATATTCCTTAGAATAAAATTTCCTTGTTTCCAAAAGGTTATTACTGAGTATTCTTCTCTAGCCAAAGGAATGTAAAGGATCTTAATAGAAGGAAATATTCAGGCATAGGAAAATTTAAAAATAATTTTGTAACCCTAATTTAGGATTTACTTTCTAAGACCGTTGGGAGAAACCTTTTCTTTTTTAGCACATTTTAAAGTTGATACTTCAAAAATATAACAAATAAGATTTTCTCTGGGTTTTTTTATTATTACTCATTGCCAGTAATGGTGAGATCCCAGGTTCTGGCTTTATAACAGCCACGTATTTACCTTTACAAAGAAAAATCCTCTTTCTTAATCACAGGCTGCACTTATAGCTCTATCCAGCATTACACAGATACCTGCCATTGATCATAAAGAAAGTATAGAGAGATCAAGGTAGACCCATCCATCACTACCAAAAACATAACAAAAACATACATGCTACTGAATAATGGTCATCACTTTTGTGCATTGAAATTTTAATATTAGTGGGTAGCAGGAAAGAGATCCAATTTCTTGCTTCATTATTAATCCTTTTTTACTTATTACTAGAAAAAAATGCAAGAACTGGAATCAAAACTCCGTGAAGAAGAACAGGAAAGAAAACGTATGCAGGAAAAAGCAGCCCAGGTATTTAAAGTTCAAAAGAAAAAAAAAGTAAATTCTACTCTTCTTTGTTTAAAAATAATCATATTAGGGGCAGCTAGGTGGCATAGTGAATAGAGTACTGGCCCTGGAGTCAGGAAGACCTAAGTTCAAATGTGGCCTCAGACACTTAACACTAGCCTTGTGACCTTGGGCAAGTTACTTAACCCCAATTGGCCTCCAAAAAAGCAAAAAAAAAAATCATATATACATATAGTTAAATGATAAAATGTTTACCTTTTATATATTAACCTAAAAATGCTTATAGCTTGTCTAAAAGACTCTAGAAACAGCAGTTCTCAACCTGTGGGTTGCGACCCCTTTGGGGGTCAAACAACCCTTTCACAGGGGTCACAGGGGTCGCCTAAGACCATGGGAAAACACATATTTCCGATGGTCTTAGGAACCAAGACACCCCTCCTCTGTCCGTCTCCAGGCAGGTCTGTCCACATGCAGATACGCCCACATACGAGTATTAAAGGGTCTCGGCATTAGGAAGGTTGAGAACCACTGCACTAGAATGTTTATCTGCTATAGTAAGAGCATTGCGTGCAATTGCCAGAATCGTAACATGCTAAGAATAGCCTAATGTGGATTGTTATGGAAAAGTTATGTGCAGAAATTCAGGTATGAAAATTCAGAGTATGAAATTCAGCTCTTCTTCAGCCTAATTAGGCCATATAGAATGATTAGTTGACTTTTTTAATTTGTTATATCATAGTAGTTGTGTGAAAGAAAGAAGTAGTTATATTTTAGTGACCATGTTAGAACACTGCTTTGGCATGTCCTTATAAATAGCCCTTGCTGAAATATAACCTTGTTTTGGGTTTGTCCTTTTAAATGTAACAATTATTAACAAGGTAACAATTTTTAGGCACTATTTTTTAAAGGAAATCATGCCATGCAACTAGTCTTTCAAGTTTTCCCTTGGTAACATTTTTAGACTTGATGGTTGCTGAGGTTTCAAACTCTTTTTCAGTAACAGAATTTCTTTAAAACATTTTCAAGTTTTTAAAGAATTATCCAACACCCTTCTTGGGCTACTTCTAGCCTTTGTTGTATTTGCTGTCCTCAGATGTCTGAGCTAGTAGAATGTTGTCTTCCTCCTTCATAAACCATAAAAATTTTCTTACAAGCCTTTTGAGAACATGACCAGAATCTGTCTCTGGGCAAAGAAAAGATGACCACATGAGATTTTACGTAAGAAATTGGTCCTAAGAGCAGTCTGTCTCATCTGTCTCAGCCTGCTCTTTTCTGTCTTTTTGGTTTCACCTGGATCTGGGGTTGAGTTCTCAAGGGGTCCATAGCCTAGACTAACACAGCAACGGCATTTAGCTAGAGTTCTTAAAGGACTTGATCAGCAAGTGATTTATAGTTAACTTAGAGAGCTTCATTCTATTTCAGAGATGAAACTTTCGTATTCTACCTTTTTTTCCTCACCCCATTAAAAAAAACTTTGTTGTCAACCTAAACACCAAAAAAAGTATTTCCATATACATAGTATAGTAGAACACAAAAGAGGATTATATACGAAATCATATGCGATTTTTAAGTATATAATAAATTCAACACATTACTTTCAAGGCAGTGCTGCTTGTCTGTGCATACTTCTGTACTGTGCATTTTTTAAAATGTTTCAGTGACACACTCTTACCTTTTTTGGAAGGGCATCTCTGTTGTTGATTGCTGCCCCACCTTCTCCTCCCTGCAGAAACATTTCTCATCTATCCCTTCCTTCCCATTACAAAAGGAAAAAACACTCTTCTAACAAGTAAGTGAAACAGATCTGTACAGGGAAGAAACACACATTTATCAGTCACTTATGATATGCCAGGCACCATGCTAAGCTTTACAGTTATTTTTCATTCAATCCTCACAAGAACTCTGTGAGGTAGATGCTGTCACTATCGCCATTTTACAGTTGAGGAAACCGAAGCAAAAAGCGATTTAGTGATTTGCCCAGGATCACGCAGTAAGAATCTGTGATCTGATTTGAATTCAGATTTTCCTTATTCCAGGCCCAAACTCTCATCCACTGCACTATATAGCTACATAGGGACCTGCCTGAAAATGTATGTGACATTATGAGCCTTGAGATGACGCTTCTTTGTCAGGATGGCAGGTGGTGTGCTTCATCATCATCCGGATTCATGTTTGGTCGTTGCTATGACCAAAGATCTTAAGTCTTCCAAAGTTGTTTTTCTTTACCATGTTGTTAATAAGCATAAAATGTTCTCCTAGTTGTGCTCACTTAATTTTGCACCAACTTATATAAGTTTTCTCAAGATTCTCTGAAAACATCTTTCATCATTTCCTGCAAGGCAACAATATTCCACTGCATTCATATACCGTATTTGTTCAACTCTTAATTCAGTTGATGAGCACTCTCTTAGTTTCCAGTTCTTTTCCTTTCCTTTTAATTTCTCCTTTGGGATCCACCATTGGAATCTGGAAACAAGAAAAGGCCTCCTGCATAAAGAGAGATTTAAGCCGAGTCTTGAAACCAGGAGGCAGAGGTAATGAGAAAGAGAATTCCAGATATGAAAGACAATCAGTGAAAAGGCACACAGATATAGAAAATACAGAGTGTCATGTGCAAGGAAAAGCAAGAAGACCAGAATTACTGAATTGTTGAGAACTGGGAAGGAATAAAGAATAGAAAGAGCGGAAAGGTGTGAAGGTTTTTAAATGCCAAGGGTTTTATATTTCATCCCAGAGGTTATAGGAAGACACTGGAGCTTATAGAATAAAGAGTTGACATGATCAAAATTGCCCTTAAGGAAAATCATTTTGGCAGCTGTGTTGCAGATGGATTGGACTGGGGAGAGGTAGGTCAATTAGAAAGTTATTGTAGTAGTTCAAGCATGAGGTAATGAGGGCCTGCACCTAGGGTGGTAGCAATGTCAATAGAAGTAAGGTGAAAAACTGAGCAACAGATCGGATATGTGGAGTAAGTGAATGGGTCGAAGATAACATTGAGGTTGACCTGGTTGACTAAAAGGGTACAGTTACGGAAATTTGGGGAAAGGGGAGCATTAAAATAATGAACGCTATTTTGGACATGTTCAGTTTGAGATGCCTTTGGGATATCCAGTTCAAAATGTCTACCAGGCACTTGGTGACCCAGGATTAGAGCTGAGGAAAGAAGTTAGGATTGTATATATAGATCTGGGAATTATTTGTGTAGAAATGATCATTGATCTATAGGAACTGATATAAAGAGAATACACAGAGGGAAAAGAAAAGAAGGCCCAAGACAAACCCTTGGAAGACATCTACACTTAGTGAGCGTAACCTGGAGGAAGATCTAGCAGGGGAGACTAAGAAAGAGTGCTTGGACAGGTAAAAGAAAGCAGGTCATGAAAACCAAGAAAGAAGAGATTATCAAGGAGAAGATGGTGAACTACCCTGTCAAAGGATATAGAAAGGTTAAGAATGATAAGGATTGAAAAAAGATTATATTGGTCAGTTAAGAAATCAGCAGGTAATTTTGAAGAGATTACGATTCCTGAACTGAGCTCTACCTCTCTGTGTTAGCCCCGTTCTGTATTCTTGCCTTTCAAAGCACTTCACCCTCTAGGAGAACTCTGGCCAGATGGTTTGGGACAGAGGTACTTTCCTATTGATTTTGGTCGATCTAAGGTTCCTGACAACACTGAGACTTTTTCAAGGAAATTGTAGTACAGGGCCTTGTAGGCCAAAAGTTCTTCATCCATTTCTGTTTCTTAAAAGGGATTGCACTCTGGTTTACCTGTTCTGGCTTTTCTGACTGGTCCTGTGCACCTGACTAAAGTCTGTGGGCTTCTGGCTGACCTTTTATTCTAGGGTAAATGAAGTCATTTACTGTACTTTGTTAATGAATTTCTTTATTATTCAATCTGTTTGGGGTTTTTTGTTGAAATGGATGTGAAAGCTAAATTACTTACCTTTGTTAAACTGTCATCTTGGGTGGAACCCCCATCTGTTTTTCCTCTGCAAAACACCCCTGGTGTCATTTACAGGGTATAGGATACTGACATTTGTCCTCCTCTAATTGTCCACTTTTGTTTTCTGAATTTTTTTCCTCAATGTTTTTATCAATCACAGGATTGTAAAAAGAAGAAAAAAAAATCTCTAAATTTCTGATTTTTCTTTCACTAAATCAATTTACCTTACCAATCAGAATCACTTCCAAAATAGCAGTTTTCCAGTGGTTTCCTCTACTTTCCAAAGGATAAAATTATCTATATGTTGAGTATTTATTAGCTATTCTTATTGTAGCAGAGAGAAAGCTCAGCAGATGTCCATATAGTTGTTATATTTTATCTCTGTGCCAGCTTTATCGTTTCTGTCAAGAAATTGTCACCTCACCCTGTTAAATATTCCAGTAGAATAATGTGATTTAAAGTGCTATATAAATACCAAATGTTCTTATTGTTTGGGCATCCTAGGTAGTTAGATTTCTTTTTTGTTTGTTTTTTGCAAGGCAGGGTTAATTAACTTGCCCAGGGTCACACAGCTATTAAGTGTCAGGTGTCTGAGGTCAGATTTAAACTCAGGCCCTCCTTACTCTAGGGCCTGTGCTCTATCCACTGTGTCACCTAGCTGACCCAGTAATTAGGTTTCAAAGTAGATAGAGTGCTAGCTCTGTAGTTGGGAAGACCTAATCCGAAATTCTATCTCAAACACTTATTGGCTATATGACCCCAGGCAAGTCATATAACCTCTCTCAACTTGTTTCCTCATCTGTAAAACTGACATAATAACAATACTTATCTCAGAGATGTTGTGAGAATCAGAAGAGATAATATCATAATGTATATATTATGTTATTGATTTTATTACATCTTATATAAAGTACTCTGCAAATCTTAAAGGTTAAGGTAAAAATAACAGGATTTGGCAATTGAAAGGATATGAGGGATAAGAGAAGAGTCAAGGATGACTCTTCTCTTGTGAGTCTGGGTGATTGGGAGGATGATAGTATCCTTAAACTAGTAAAAAAAAGGGGGGGGGCGGGGCTGGGAGTTAATGAGCTCAGTTTTGGACATTTTAAGTTTAAGATGTCTTTAAGAAATCCAGTTTGAGATATGCAATAGGCAGTTGGAGATGTGAGGATAGAAGGAGGTCAAGAGAGAGGTTAGGGCTGGACAAATAGATCTGAGAGTTGAAAAGACGTAATATCCTACTTTCTGTTCTGAAATACCTTCTTTAAATCACCATGAGTGAATAAAATAACCACCTATACCCATACATCCTTCAGTTTCTGGTCTTGATTTTCATAGTCCTTAATGAGTTTTTACAGGTTCCTTGTAGCAATATTAATAGTTAGTTTCTGCATGATTAAAAAAGTATTGTAGCCCCTAGATGTTCAAGTTTTATGAGATTGTCTTTCACCATCCACATGACACCTGGAGAAGATAACATACTTCATGATTTCTCATGTTAAGCCAACATTTGACTTACTCGGTACTTTTGACCTGCCGCGAGGAAGGGTCTCTTTGTTCTTCCTTGGGTTGATAGTGAATGTTCTCAATCTCAGTGTTGTCAGTGGATCACTTCTTATCCTTCTGTGAAGAAAGAGATAACTGCGTTGGTCTTGAGGTTGTCCTGACACTCATTTTCATTGGAAAAACTTTGTGTACCTTAGCTCTAGCTACTTAGAGGCCCTTCTTCAATTTGATTAAAAAAAAAAACAAACACATTTATTGTGCCTACTCTTGAAAGAGCACTCCTTGATTTTCTCACTATCATTCTCCCACCTTCCATCCTTTTTAATATCCCTGTTTTGGACATCTCTGTCTCTATATTTTTTTCTTTGTTTTCTCTTGAAGCTTTTTATCTGTCCTACTGGGCATCTTCTTCTCTCTCCCTTTTCGCTTTCATCCCTCCCTTCTCTCCCTCCACCTCCCCTCCTTCCCCCCGCAATTGTTTTGTTTTTTATTTATGTATCCCCAGCACCTTGCATGTGTAGTAGTAGGTACTTAACAAATAGAGTGTATACTTCATCCTCCCTGATAAATTGGAAAGTTTTCTTCTAAACTCTTCATCTTCTCTAAGAAGAAGGCCAGTTTTCACTTAGTACATCTATACTCATTGATTACCTGTGGCACACTGTGCCAGTACATTTGCCTGTTGGCTGTTAAAATGATTTTATAAACCTTTTTTTTTTAATTTAATTATTTTTTTAACTTTGATTTCATTGTAGTGGGAAATATCCTTCCCTGACATCAACTTTGATTGTCTTAATGGAATTGCCTTGAGCGATGAAAAAAGTGACTTATCTTTACCAGATTTGAACCAGGCTTTCCTGATTCCAGTCTTATCTCAGCTTAGTTCATGTACATACCACCTTTTCTTATCCTCTGGCTTTCAGAAATTAAGATCATGTTTTTCTGTGCCTATATCCTCACCTTAATATACTGATAGCCCAGCTGTACTCATGTTTGTGAACTGAGGAACCCTAACTTTGATAAATCACCAGGTGCTCTTTTGAACTTCCCTCCCAACCTAATCTTCCAGGTATAATTGAGTAATGATTTTATCAATGTCATAATTAGTTGAAGATTGTAGTCCTGATACAACCAATGGCCTAAGTGAAAGGTTAGCTTAGGAGAACCCTACTGGAAAATTTTAAAGTTCATTCATATCCCTCATTGTCCTCTTTCCTGTTGCCTGTTTGCTTTGCACATAACTAATGGTCTTTATAATTATATGGAATTTTAAATAGAGGAAGATATTTCTTTTTGAAAGAAAAAATGCTCAGACATATGTTTAGAGTTAATGTAGTTCTTATTTCAAAATTCAGTTTGATAAAAGAAACTACAGCTAAAAATAACAGAGGTGAAGTGTCCATGACTAAAATAGTAAGAAAAAAAGACTAGATAATAAAACAATGACTATTAGGAATAAGATGTTGAACATGCCATGTATAGCTCTTCTGTAGGTTTATAATATATTAGCACAATTATGGTTTTGATCCATTTTAGTAGCTGATTTGTGATGATTCTTTTTTACTGTTAGATGTTGTCAGTGACTTTTCTAACCTTCGATTGGCAAGTCAAAGATTTGTATGATAGTTCCTACTTTTCTTTGTAAAATAACTAGCTTTTTATTTCCTAGTTGCAGACTGGAATAGAAATAAATAGACAGTTGTTTGAGGAAAAGATACCATCATATTCTGCCAATGCAAGAAGAATGAAGAAAAAGAAAACAAAACAGCCAGACAAGGTAATGTGGGGCCTTATTAGTCCTTTTATTAAAAAAATTTTCAATTATTTTATTTATTTTTAGTTTTCAACATTCACTTCCATAAGATTTTGAGTTCTAAATTTTCTCCCCCTCCTGAAGATAGTGTGCTATCTGATATAGGCTCTACATATACATTCATATTAAACATATTTTCACATTAGTGATGTTAAAAAAAACACTTAAAATCAATGGGAGGAATCAAAAGAAATAAACAAAAAAAGCAAATAGTATGCTTCAATCTGCATTCAGACTCCATAGTTCTTTCCCTGGATGTTGGTAGCATTTTCCATCACAAATCTTTTGGAGTTGTTTTAGATCCTTGCATTGCTGAGAAGAGCTAAGTCTATCAAAGTTAGTCATCACATAGTATTGCTGTTACTGTGTACAATGTTCTCCTGGTTCTGCTCACTTCACTCAGCATCAGTTCATATAAGTCTTTCCATGTTTTTATGACGTCAACCTGCTTATCATTTCTTGTAACACAATAGTATTCCATTACATTGCTATACCATGACTTGTTCAACCATTCCCCAGTTGATGGAAATTCCCTCAATTTCCAGTTCTTTGCCACCACAAAAAGAACTTCTGGAAATATTTTTGTATATGTGGGTCCTTTTCCCATGTTTATTATCTCCTTGGGATACAGACCTGCTAGGTTGGAGGGTACACACAATTTTATAGCCCTTTGGGTATTGTTCCAAATTGCTCTCCAGAATGGTTGGGATCAGTTCACAACTCCACTAACAATGCATTAGTGTTCCAGTTTTCCCCACAGCTTCTCCAACATTTATCATTTTTCTGTTTTGTAATGTTAGCCAATCTGATAGGTGTGATGTGGTACCTCAGAGTTGTTTTGATTTTGCATTTCTCTAATCAGTAGTGATTTTTAGAGTATTTTTGTATATGTTAGTCCTTATTTTTTAAAAAGTTTTTTATTCATGTCTCTTTTTCTATTACCACAATCTCTCCCAGTATTCTTCCTCCTCTCAGAGAGCCATCCCATATAACAAGTAGTACGTTTTTAAAATATAATGAGAAATAAAAAAGAAAAAAGTAAAATATATGCCGTGTACATCATTTGTGAACTTCCCATCTCTTCCCGGTTTATGGGCAATGGGATTGCTTTTTCCTACTTCTTTGCTATCACAAAAAGTGCTGCAATTTATATTTTTGTATATTTGTGGTCTTATCATTGACCTCCAAGTATAACCCTAGTAATAGAATTGTTGAATGAAAGGGTGTGGGCATTTAGTCACTGTATTTGCATAATTCCAGATTGCTTTCCAGTATTGCTGATTCACAATTCCACCAACAATGCACTGGTATACCTGTGCTTCCTACAACCCCTCCAGGACTATTTTCCTCTTGTCATCTTTGCTTTTTAGGGTATGAGGAGAAACTTCAGGATTGTTTCGATTTTATATTACCACTTATTAGTGATTTGGAGCATTTTCTCATATGATTGTTAATTGTTTACAGTTCTTCTTTTGAAAATTTTGTTCATCTCTTTTGATCATTTATATATTGGGGAGGTGTGGGGGGGTGTGAGTGAATTATTTATATATCTTGGATACTGAACCTTTATCAGAGAAATTTGATACAAAGATTTCTTTTTTCATTCAGCTACTTCCCTTCTTATCCAAGAACATTAATTTTGCTGGTATAAAAGCTTTTCAGTTTAATGTAATAAGTGGTTTTTAAAAAAATATTCTGTAATTGTCTCTGTCCCTTGTTTGTTTATATCTTGTATCTATAACTATGAAAGATATATGATCTGAACAGAATTAAAATGAAGAATTTGTAGGAATCAATACAGGCAGGCTCCCCTCCACAGAACTCTTCCAGATAGGTCTAGAAAAAGCACCAGACCAGATTCTAATGGGGAAATTTTTTTTTAAAAGTCACAGTCTAGCTCAGCTTAGGGAGAACAGGCATAGACGTTTTTCAACACTAAGAACTGCTAGAGCTAAGAGCATGCTGCATAATAGAACACTCCATTGTTCAGGGAGAAACTGTGCACTAGGACAAGAAGACTTCCCAGACCCATAATGAGCATCTTGACAGGGACAGGTACCAGCTGGCAGCTTTCTTCTCACTACCCAGTTGCAGGTTCACAGATCCAGAACAGAGTGAGAAGGAAACTTGTGCATGGGATAGTATTCTTGGGTAGAGAGACCCTAACCAGTGTACCAAGAATGGATGAATTTCAGGAATAGGCATCAGCAATGTGCCTCAGACCCTAGAATCATCATAAGATCTTTGTTCCTGCATCTCTCCCAGCCTGTACAGGAATGAGCAAAACAGGAATTAATGACCAAAAGGGAGTCTACAGTTCTCTTACTCTTTACCAACAGAGCTTTCCAGCTGGCTGAAAGGGCTGAGTCCCACAGTAGAATACCCTTGATCAGACCCTAACTCAGGTCAGGAACTTACAGACCTCAGACAAGGGAGACAGCAATCAGACTTTGCCCATTTTGGATGCACTGAAAGCTTGTTGGTCCCCGTCTTGTCCCTTACATCCTGGAATGACACAAATTCAATACCTCAAAAAAACAGCAGCAGAACCAATACTCCAGAAGTATAGCAAAGCCCAACCCAACATTAAATGTGAGGAAGTAGACTGGAACAACAAGTATAAACAAAAAGAACCCCACATAATGAACTATGGTTACAGGGATACTCAAGATACAAACACAAAAAAGGAATTACTCTGAAACATTTACAAGCAAAGTCTCAAAGAAAAACATAAGTTGAGCACAAACTCAAATTCCTAGAAGAACTAAAGCAAGATTTCTTTTAAAAATGTTTTTATAAATGGAATAAAGAGCTTCAGGAAAAAAATTAGAAAAGAAATTAAAGCAGTGGAAGAAAGAATTGGAAAAGGAATTAACATCTTGGCCCAAGAAGTATAAAACTTTGTCCAAGCAACAAACTCCCTGAAAATTAAGAATAGAACAAATAGAAGCCAAAGACTCCATGTAGCAACAAGAAATAATAAAATGATTCCAAAAGACTGAAAAAAAAAATAAGCTATTTCATACCCCCCCCCCAAAAAAAAAACTGACCTGGAAAACAGATTGAGGAGGAAAAAATTAATAACATATTATTTTTTTAAATCTTAAAAGAAACCTGCCCAATTATTTCGGAACCAAAGGGCAAAGAAGACAGAGAAAGAATCCACTAGTCATTTCTGAAAGAAACCTCAAAATGAAAATTCCAAATCCAGAGTTTCCAGGTCAAGGAAAAGATACTGCAAACAGCCAGAAAGAATTTAAGTACGAAGGAGTCACAGTCAGAATCACACTTGACTCAGCAACCACCACTGTGAAGGAGCAAAGAAATTGGAATGAAATATTCTAGAACAGCATTTCTCAACCTGTGGGTTATGTTCAATTTAAATACATCCTGCATATCAGGTATTTACATTACAATTCATAACAGTAGCAAAATTACAGTTATGAAGCAGCAACAAAAATAATTTTATGGTTGGGGGTCACCACAACATGAGGAACTATGTTAAAGGGTCGTGGCATTAGGAAGGTTGAGAACCACTGTTCTAGAAGGAAAAGAATATATGCTTACTGCCAAGAATAACTTACCCAGTAAAACTGAATGTAATGTGACAGGGAGAAAAATGGATCTTTAATGAAACAGAAGCCTGCCAAACCTTGATTCATTCATTTATTCATTTATTCGAGGCAATCAGGGTTAAATGACTTGCTCAGGGTCTCACAGCTAATAAGTGTCTGAGGCCAGGTTTTAACTCAGGTCCTCCTGACTCCAGGGCCAGTGCTCTATCTACTCTGCCAGCTGACTGCCCCCGTTCATTTATTTTTAACTTTTTTTTTCAGTTTTGAATTCTCTACCTCTGCCTTTCCCCCACCCATTGAAAAGGCAAAAAAAAATGTGCTATCAATTATACGTGTGAAATCATGCAATACGTATTTCTATAATAACCATGTTGCCTCCCAAAAAAGGGTAAAAAAAATTATGCTTGAGTCTGCATTCAGATTTCATCAGTTCTCTCTGGAGAGAATGCAGAATTTTCTTAGATCTTTGGATTGCTGATAATAACTAGGATTTGCAGTTGATCACTATACAGTATTGCTGTTACTGTGTACAGTGTTCTCCAGCTTCTGCGCACTTCCCTTTGCATCAGTTCATGTAAGTTTTCCCAGGTGTTTCTGAAACCACCCTGCACATCACTTCTCATGGCACGGCTTGTTCAGCCGCTCTCCTATCGGGAAGCATCCCTTCAGTTTCTAATTCTTGGCCACCACAAAAGAGATGTTGTTATTATCATTACTGTTATGTATAGAGGCCTTTTCTTCTTTCTCTTTTATCTGTTTGGGATAGAGACCTCGTCAGAGATGGGGCGCTGTTTGAAAACCTTTTGGGCGTAGTTCCAAATTGTTCTCCGAATGGTTGAGCCAGTTTACAGCTTTATCGGTAGTGCCTCAGTGTCCCGGTTTTTCCATATCCCTTCCATCATTTGTCATTTTCCTTATAAGATGGTATCTCACAGTTGTTTTAATTTGAATTTTTCTAATCAGCAGTGATTTAAAAGTTTTTTCGTGTGACTTTTGATGGCTTTGATTTCTTCTTCTAAAAATGTTCTGTTCGTGTGCTTTGATTATTTATCGGTTGGGTAATGATTTGTATTTTTATAAATTTGACTCAGTTCCCTATATATTTGAGAAATGCGGCCTTCATCATTTTCCTTGATATGCTAGATATTTGGTTCTTCCAGATTTTGTTTTCATTCTGCGAAATCCTGTAGAGTATCCTTTTATTAATTTGATTGGCATTACGCTAAAACTGTAAATCACATTTGATAATGTCATTTTTATTTTGGTATGTATTTCCACAGCCCAGCCATAGCTCTGAAGATACTTGCAGCTGTTTAAGTTGTTCTTTATATCTTTAAAGTATCACTTTTAAATTGAATCTGGCAGCTAAATGGTTCAGTAGACAAAGTGCTGCACCTCAGGTCAGGAGGACTCATCTTCCTGGGTTCAAATACAGCCAGCTGTGTGGCCCTGGGCAAGTCACTTAACCTTGTTGGCCTCAGAGTTCTCATCTGTAAAGGAGCTGGAGAAGGAGTGGTGAACTGCTTCAGCCTCTCTGCCCAGAAGACCCCAGACGGGGTCCGGGGAACGGGACACAACTGAAGTGACTGAACGGGAATTTTAAACGGAATCTGTTAGAGGATTTTTCTGCTTTGGTCTGTTGGTCTCTAGATACTTTGTGCATTTCGTAGTTACTTGCAATGGAGTTTCCCCCTCTACTGTTGCCATTTAGATTTTGTCATTATTATATAGAGATGCGATTGATTTTTGAGAGTTTATTTTGTTATCTGCAATTTTAGTAAAGCTCTTAAATGCCTCATCTTATCTTTGCTGACTCTCCAGGATTTTCTAAGCAAATTTATGTGGAGCCTTTTAAAAAGACAAGTGGCTAAGTTACTGAACAAATATCACTACCTTTTTTTCCCCCAAAAAAAGATTTAATTGATGACTTTTATTCCCATGTCACATTCATTTTATTTTCACTTTTTTTCTTTCATTCATTTTAAAATATATACATTTTGTAACAAAGATAAAGAAAACAACAAAAAAGTTTCTCAAAAACCAACTTGTCGACCATGTTCTGCCAACAGATGCATTATTTAGTCTCCCTTTTCCATGCTGAATGGTTTAGCTTTGTTGGTTTGTTTCTTGAAAGGAAGTGGGGTGTGAGGTTTCTGTTTCATTTTAAACGACGCGTCTGATTCCTCAGCGTAGAGAGCTCAGGAACTTCCGCTGCCGCCGCAGGTCTGTGTCCTCGGAAGCTTTATGCCCCCAGATTGCTGCCTGGAGTGCTGGCGAGAGAAGTTCAGGGTCACACAGCCTAAAGAGGCATTTGAGCTGGGGCTTGGACAGAGGCCTTCTCGAGTCTCGAGGCCGTTACGCCCTCCAGCTTCTTAGAATACTGCTGTGTTTAAAATATCGAAATATGGATTATTAAAACCATCCTTGGCTATAACTGTCAGATCGTGTTTTTTAGTTTTTTGGATTCCATTCACTCCTTTACTTTCCTCAGCAGCTTTTTACTCAAGTTAGCATTACATTAATTTGCATTTGTTTGTTACTTTGTAAACCTTAAAGTGTGTGTATTTGTGTTTGTGTGTACAGCCCTGCCAACTAAATTGTAAACCCTTTTAGAGTAGATAACCAAAGGCTTTTCCTTCTGTATGGTTTTCCACAGCTAACATGCAGTACTTGTTGACTGACCACGTGATAAAGAAATGAAACAAGCTGCCCAAAAGGAATAAACTCATGTTTTAGGTTAATCATCTATAATATAGGCAACTCTGAATTATGGATAAATGGATGATTGGTTCATTGCCCTTTTTTTTAAACCTAGAAATCTCCTAGGAACCATTTTCATGTACAGCCACATTATAGATTGTGCTTGGGTGACATGCCGTTTGTAGCTGGAAAGGTAAGTTGGATAAAAATGGAATTTATGTTCTCTTGCTAGAATCCTAGTACTTTTTTGAAGCTAAGATCTCTTCATTAGAACTCATAATTTCCCTGGTCTGCCAGAGTATAGGGGGATTTTTTTGCTTCTGCTTCCAAGGATTATCTCAGTGATGAACCAATATCCTGAAAACAGAAACTAGGGGAGTAGAAGGGAAGGGAATCCAAGGACATGAAGGAAAGAGCCCTTAGGGAGCAGAAATCTAGGCAGTGCTGTAAACCAGAGAGGAAAATTACTAAGCAAAGAACAAGGGGAGACAGGGGACCTGAATAGAAGAAGCAAAACTTGGGTTCAGTTTCTGGCACTGCAGCTTGTTCGCTTTGTGATATTCGGCTTCAGTTTCCTTATCTGTAAAATGAAGGGCGTTGGCCTAGATCCGCGTTTTTAACTTGATCTGTGAATTGGTCAAGAAGTTCATTGTGCTTCCGCATTATTTCCAGACTATATTTTAGATTGACTATATCTGTCTTTCCTTCTTTAATCCCCTCTTCTAATTCTGCTCCTTTGCTAACTTCTGAGTCCTTTCATCTGGAGCAGCAGTTTTTAACTTGGGGTCTGTGTTCTTGGGAGTTTTTTGTCTTTTTGTAAAACATTTGATAACTATTTAAATATAACTGGTTTCCTTTGCAGTTCTGTGTATTTTTATTTTATGCATTTAAAAACCTTACTTTGAAAAGGAGTCCATAGGTTTTACCAGACTGCTGAAGTATGATGTAAAAAAAAGTCTTAGGAACCTCTGATGTGGTATAATAGACAGGGAGCTAGACTCGTAGACAAGAAGATCTATATTCAGAATCCTGCCTCTGATACTTAGCAGCTCTGTGAGCCCAAGATAAGTTATTTACCTTCTCTGGACTTCAGTGTTCTTATCTGTAAAAATAGGGGAGTTTTATTAGATGGCCTCTCAGAGGTTCCTTCTTGCTCTGAATAGCTGATCCTATTCATATATATATTCATGCCTTCTACTTCTGATATCTTCCCATTTAGGGTCTTTATCCTTTGAGACATTAGGTACTTCTATAGATAAGTCACCTGCCTCTTTGAAACATAGAATCTTGTATTTGTGACTGAGTTTTGGTACTATGTAATCTGGTAAAAATTCGTAAGAGGAAAAAGCTGTTTTGAAGCACATCCATCGTTGCATTATTTTAGGTAATGCTTGTTTAAGTAAAGTAGGCAGAGTACTTTCTGAGTATGATCTCATTTGATCTTCATAACTCTGTGAGAGAGGGGCTGCTGTTATTTCCATTTTATGAGTAACTGAGGCTGAACGGTCCAAAGTCATAAAGATAATGTCTAAGGTGCTTTTATTTACTCTCCTCCTTGCTTCTCATCATTCCAGCTAGCTGCTTATTTTTTTATTTGATCATCACAGTGATCCTGTGATGTAGGCAGAGCAGATACTTTTATCTTCATTCATGTGACCTTGATCAAGTTTAATGTTTCAAGGGGGGTAAAATCAGTCTAATATATAAAAAAGGATTAATTTGTATCTCTTAAAATTTAATAATACATATTTTAAAAAATTAATACATTCTTTTTCTTCCTTTGTTTTCTTCTCTTAAGTCTACTACCCCTAGCCATGCAGTGGTAGCCAATGTACAGCATGTTTTACATTTAATGAAGCAACATAATAAAGCCTTATGCAATAACCGTGTAGTCAACAATGTTCCCCTGGTGAAGCAGGGGTCTCCTCGAAATGGTAAAGGCAGGAAATTATCAGCATCATCCTCTTCTTCCTCCACTTGTCACGAAGAGCTACTTGAAGTCTTACAGACATTACAGGATGAATTTGGACAGATGAGTTTGTAAGTTGCTTTTATTTTTATGTTTTGTTTTTACGCTCTAAATATAAGATGTTCCAAAAATCATAGTACATTTTTAAGGTTTTAATGGCTTTTGGAACACTCTATGTCCCTCCTTATTTCCTTGCCCACAAAGACAGCCCACATAACAAAGAATTAAAAATAACCAGGGATGTTTGGGGGAACAGTTCTGCCCCCCCCCCCCCCCCCCCCCCGAAAAGTCTGATCTTGACAATATTTTTGTAAGGCTTTATGACCCTGGAAAGAAAGGAGAGCAATACAGGGTTCCAGAAAGTTCATTCTTATTTCATAAAATTCATCTCCTTTTTTGTCATCCTTCATGTTTACATTATAGTAAGTCATTGTGTATATTGCTTTCCCAGTTCTGTTTACATCATTTTGTGTCAATTCATATGGATTTCCTTGTTCTTTGTATGTTGTCATTTCTTACAGTTTGGGAATCTGTTACGTTCATGTACCACAATTTTTCTTTCAGTCATTCACTACTTTGGTATCTACTTTGTTGTGTTTTGTTTTGGTTTTTTGCTACTGTGTAAGGGGATGACATACACATTTTTGTGTGAATGGAAATTTTCTTTTTAATTATTAACCTAGGAAGAGTTAAATATTTAGCAAATATTTAATCTGAGTCAAAGACTGTATTTTAGTCAGTTTTAGCACAATTCCAGGTTACTTTTTAGAATGGTTAGATTAATTAATTAACAGTGTATTAGTCTGCCTTTGTTTTGCTATGACTTTGCCAGCACTATTTTCATTTTGTCATTGTTGCAAATTTTCTGGGGAGATAAAATCTCAGGATTGTTTCGATTAGTGGTTTCATTTAGAAAACTTGTTATTTCATTTAAATAAATACAACTGGAATTTATAAATTTGGAGTTCTACTTTATAAGTAAAGGATGATGATAACTTTTTAACATTTAAAAAAACCTCCTTTTAAGAAAAGTTATATCATTCTTTTAAACATCAAGTTTATGTTTAAATTTTATTTTGATGTTGATGGTTGGTGCCACAGGGTACCAGTGAATAGATGACAAGAGAAAATAATATATTTGATTGTTTTTTACATAACCATGAGCAATAAAGAGAATTTAATCAACCCTTAATTTTTCTTCATCTAAAGTGATCACCAACAACTAGTCAAACTTATCCAGGAAACACCAACTAATGAACTGAAAGAGGACCTTGAGCAAGAACTTGAGGAATTAGTGGAAAGGATGGAAGCGAAGGCCAACCAAATAACTAAAGTTCGAACACATCAGGCTCGGGTGAGTCAGTTTACCTGCACGTGGCTTTCTTTTAAAATGTCTGTTTGTGTTCGTTCAGGTGCAGCCAAAAGTCTTTTTGTAAATTATGATCAACAGGATGGTCCTCTTTTATCAAAAACTTAAAATTTTGTTAACTATCTGCCATGCTTCAATGAGGAGAGTGTAATTATCATTATTATTACTTTGTGAATCTTCTGAGAGAGTTTTCCCTAGTGTGCTGGGTGTACCGAAGAACATACTGCAGTTTTTCTCAAGGAACTGACAGGTTCCTGGACATAAGAATACTTCATCCTAGATCCAGTCTTGAAATGTACAAACATTTCATATAAATGGTGACAGAGTAGTTACCTTTCTTTTAAGCTGAATGCTTTTCCCAAGGGATAAACAAATCAGGCTAGGAAATCATCTTTAAGTTATAGAGGCAGCTACCTGTCCTCCTCTGGCCTTGCATCTTCTTTGTAGGTCTTGGAGTGGATTAGCCATACTATAATTGCATTAACTTATTCCTACATCACCTTTCCCCCACCTTCCTTTACCCCCTTGCCAGTGCTAACTTCTGCCTGTTTTCATTGACCTTCCTGTTCTGAGGCAAGTGTTGATGGCAGTAGAATCACTGCATAACAACAATGGCAGTTGTGCATACTTTTACATTTTAACGTATGATTATATTTTAAAACATCATATCCTTTGAATCCTTAGAATACTAGATTTTGAGAAAAACAAATGGAAATCACCATAGAGTTGTAGATATGACCTTCAAGACTCCCTTTGTCCACCCCCAAAATCAATGGTGGCATGGTCATTAGCCAAAAGTTTGGTCTTTAAAGAATCTAGACTTATTTAACACTTCCTGTCTCTGTAATTACAGCCATGGCTAATGTTTATTCATTCATTTAGACTTTAGGTGCCAGGTCTTTAATCTCAGCAATGGAACTTACTCCTCACATAAAGGAAAAATTTATATACCAAAAAAAAGAGCTTTAATGTTTGGATATGGGCTTTATTTCTTCCAGTATACTTTGAATTTATAATGCTAATTAAAGAAGCATGCCCTGTGCCATCAGTTGAGTAGCTGCAGTGAGGATGCAGTTCACTTTCTTTCCATCTTCCAGGAATATAATGTGAAAGGTGGGGTGGGATTTCTTTGAACCCTCCCGTTAACTATTTGTGGTATATAAAATTAAGTAGACCCTGTATCATCTTGGCTTTATTATATTACTGTTATAAGGTACAGTGATGGAGAATGTGAAGTCTAAAGCAGGTGTATCACATGCTTCATGGTTTTTAAAATCTTGAGCTTTTGAAGGGCCTTTGCTCTCAGTATATTTTCAGATCAGAGTTCAATAGATTTTTAAAATTACATATTTAAATAAAGAAATGGTCATTAAGAGTGATTCTTATGAAAATGAACATATTCTAAGTTACGAATTAGTAGACTTGATTTTATTCTTCTAAAAGAACATAAATTATGCCAGCAGCATCTTCCACATTTTCTTGCAGTCCTACAGGAAATTGATAAGGATGGAACAAATACTTTGTTACTAGTTATTAGTGACTCTAGATTGTTTTATAATACTGTTTTGGGATGGGGGACTCTTTAGTGAAGGACAAAAAGTAAAGTGGAAAATACTAACACTAATCTTCATTTTTCCTTTTGGCTGCTTTGCAGTTGGAGAGACAGATGAAGGAGCTAAAGGGTAGCAAAAAGTGTTTGGAGGGTCAAGAAGGCAACAGCAAGCTCTACTCTGGAGTCACTGGGAGCTCACCTAAGAAGGACTCTATTTCTATCAAACGGAAACCTGGAGAGAAAAGCCGTCGAAACCTTCAGTTGTTGAAGGACATGCAGACCATACAGACTTCGATTCAGAAAGATAACCTAGGTTGGGAATATTGATTGGTACTAGGTCAAATGTTTTTATTCACATAATTTATATTTTGTCACATTTTGACAATTCATATATTAAAAAATAGCATATTCTTATACTTTTTGAGGGACTAGTACTTGTGCTGAGGACCACCAAGCATTAATACTAAGACCCCCTATTTTAAATAGCTCTAGTAAAGGTTGAACAGTTTCACTGGAAACATAAGAAGCCACATTTTACTGAATTCCCTTGGCAAATCTTGCTGTACTTGTGCAATGGACTTTGTAAACAAACTCCCAGGTTTTTAGTTGTGTGGATGATTTTTTAAAATAGTGTCTGCTATAGCTGAATTAAAAAATTAAGTATAAATTATCTAAACACAAAGCTAAAACCGTGTACATAGAGAATTATCAGCACTGCTTGAAAAGTCTCATAAACCTCACCCCAATGTATTTTCTCCCACCTCCATCCCCCCAGAAGTGCTTTATTTTGCTACTGATGGAGGCTTTCTGAATTTTAAATCTTTTGAATATTTTCTTATGCCAATTCATATGGTAGAGTAGGACTTTGCTTATTAAT
>CM053582.1:182914411-182940921 GCA_028627135.1 Pseudochirops cupreus | reverse complement strand
CTCCATCCCCCCAGAAGTGCTTTATTTTGCTACTGATGGAGGCTTTCTGAATTTTAAATCTTTTGAATATTTTCTTATGCCAATTCATATGGTAGAGTAGGACTTTGCTTATTAATGACTAAAATAATTTTTCTCCCCTTCTCCATTGGTGTGTTATCTCAATAGCCAATTAGTTCTAAAAAAAAAAAAAGCAGAAGTTCAAGTTTTTAAAACCAGAACACACAATTTGTTTCTAGACAGTTTTAAGTGAAATTAGTGTTTGTTTTTTTTCAATCCGTTATAACAAAATTATTATTCCCCTATTTTTCATTCCAGAAAATCCAAATAATCATTTAAGGTAGTTGCTTATACATAGAACATTGAGGTTATTAGCACAGTAAAAAAAATTACCTGATTGTTTTTCAATGTGAACAAATTTTGATGTGAAAATAGATAATGAGATTTAGGAATAAAGTAAAAAACCAATGGGGGGAGGGGAGCAGTGGTAAGCGGTGTTATAAAAGCATGTACATTTGCTGTTTTTAAATATTGCCTTTTTGTAATCATGCCATTCAATCCTGGCAGTGTGTTTTTTATCTTGAAATAGTTACTAAACACCTTGGATGTTCATTTTATTAGTGTTCTGTACATATACAAAATAAACTGTGCACAGCGACTGTTATTTATTATGTTAATGATGTAAAAAAAAATTCTCCCTATTTTGGAATATACAAAAACATGTTAACTTTTTTTATAAATGTGTCATTAAAGTCAATAAAGCCAGCTTTGTTTTAAGGAACCGCTGAAACTTTCCTTAAAGTTTTCAGTAGCAGGCTTATGTTATAGATTTCATAAATACTTAAATCTAAGTTTGCACCTCAACAATTGAAAACTATTGGCTAGAATTCTGAATTGCTAGTATAGGAACACCTTCAGGGAAACTCTCATTTACCTATTTCATATTTGTTCTAACAGAGTTTACTTCCAGAAATCATGGTTTTAATATTTGGTGGGCCACTCCATGGCTTCATTAGGTTAATACCTCATAACAGTGGTGGTAACAAGTTTTGTTAAAAATTAATATTTTTCTAGAAGTCAGATTTACAAGATCCAGTGAAGAAATAACTAAAGCATGGACTCTAGGGAATTAGTAAATGGAAAATAATGACGGTAGTGGAAAGAAATGTTGGACTTGAAATAAGGACCTTGTATTTAAGTTCCCCTTCTTGATGCTGACTGGCACTGTGACTATGAGCAGGTCATGTAACTTCTCCGCACCACAGTTTATCTGTAAAATAAGGCTAATAATAGCACCTACCTCACAGGGTTGTTGTGAGGACCAGATAAGAATGGATGTCTGTAAACTTTAAAAGAACTATATAAATGTTAGCTGTTGGTCATGAGGAAATAAGGAAAATGTATCTTTTTCTCCATGATTTGATGATGGGTGCTAATCAATTGTTTGGGTGATAGGAGATCTACGCTATAAGTTGGAACAGATCATAAACTCTTAACTCAGTTTCTCATCTGTAAAATATGGATCATAATCTGTTTCACTTAGCTCACAAGAAGTGTTGGGAAGATTTGGATGAATGATAAATTTTTGTATGAAGACACTGAAATGTAATGTACAGCAGCATTGTGTCTCATCCATGAAAAAGATAAAGAGCACATGTTCTAAAAGTATTGTAACTTGTACAGCTAAGGTGAGTGGTACTTTTATTGGGATTGCCAGTGTGATGTGGACTTCACTGTTTTTATCAGGTGCTGCCCATCTAATCATGTTTTAAATGTTTACTGACTCTTAGGAAAAGCCACCGCTTAAAGCTATGACTAGATTTAGGGAGGGAGATATTAAAAGGTGATTGAAAAGTTAGTGTTTATTAGGGGTCTTTTCCAGAGCCTGAGGCTGCTTTTTCCCTACCTGTACTTAGTGAACCTCTGAAACTCAGCTTCTTAGTCTGCTTTGTAGGACCACCTACCCCAGAGTTTTAAGGATCAAGTACTTTAAAAACCGTCCTAAAGCACTACATAAATGTCAGCTATTACTGCTACAAATAGCTAAAAAGCAAGGAAAAGGGGGTTAGAGCGTCCAATGCCCTAGGAAAAGGACGTGTGGACCAACCACTAAGCTAAGCTTAGCAGAAATTTTTGTACACATTTACATAGAATATTCAGTTGAGTTACAGGGTGGGTTATGCAGCCTTTCTTTCTTTCTAGCACTTCCTCTTTAAAAGTATTTAAATAAGCACATTTGTAGAAAATAAGACCGACAACTTGCCACAAAGTTTAAAAGTCAGGTGAATTCGGTTTTAATTAAAGACCCAAGGGGCAACAAGCTTATTTTTGTTAGTACATTACATTATACATGGCTCTTAGTAGACAGCAGGCAGTCATGTATTTATGCCAGTGCTGAAATCTTACAATAGCCAACTAAGAAATCAAGGTTACCTCTGCTTACATTGAGATTGTAATAAATACATGTTTTTACATGCAGTAATTTCTTTGGTTGGTAGGTTTAATCATTCAGTAGAATTTACTGGATTCACTATGGGGAAAAAGTAGTAAAGTACTGGTACAAACTTTGAATATATCACTGATCTCATAAACTATGTGTATGTAAAACTGGGGGGAATGGGAGAAGGCAGGGCTGGGTGTCAGTCCTAGCAAGAATTTCAGACTGTAGCTTTATACCTACCAGTTACCTTGAAGATATTGCCACTGACACAAAAATTAGTATCAGAGCCAAAGTGTGATAGATTTGTGTTTTCAAAATCCAAACACCCTAATCTTTTCATGATCATTTTTCTAGTATAATTAATAAAACTGGTAGGAGATGTGGGTAAATGAAGTAAACCTTGAAGAGCTGTCAACTAACTGAACTTAAAGAGTCCATCATATTTTCCATAAGGCCTCATTTTAGAACCGTAACAAATCTTACACGATGATAATGTTAAATAATCTGTGGCTGTCACCACCCCATAACAGTCTCAAAACTTGGTCTTTTACATTATAAAAAATATGGGCAAAGGAAGCGATCAAGAGAAAAGGACAAGCCAACTTTTGCTGACAGGAAAATGTCACTCAGAAAGTTATGTGGCCTATCACTTAATGTCTGCGTCACCAACCCTGTGATGCCATTAAAGTCTGCGTTCATCTTCACTTGATATTCTTATGAATTCATTATTCTCTGTAGTAGGCTACTTTTGCCCCATTCAGTTGGGTGCACTAATGACAACTTTTATACTACGTCCACTAGATAATGCTGAATTTCCGAAGCAGTTTTTTCCTATTAAAAAAAAAAAAACTTGTTCCCATTCTGGATCCAGGGGTGAGCATTCTAATAGATGTCTTGGTAGAATTAGTGTTATCAGAACGAAATCAAGCAGTTGCATAGGGGGGTTATTTTAAATAAGGTATTTGCAGTACTAAAGTACTAATTTACCCTAGAGAGAGGCATAATAAATAAAGTGGCTGAGAGCTCTCTCAGATGGGTTCTAAATTCAGAAGACATTCTACTAGAAAAGCTGCCGTGATAAGGGAATCAGTGATAAATAAAAGTTCCTCCTTGCCAAAAATTAATGTCTTTTTATACGACAGTTTGGACCGGAGTGGCACATTGTGCAGGAGAACTGGCCCTTTCTGAGGATGAGGCTGAGCGGCTAGAGATCTCTCTCTGTAGTTCTTCCACCTTCTTCTGAAGCTCTGCTCGTTTAGCAAGAAGTTCTTTATATCGATTGTGGATAGGCTCCTATGAGGAAAAGGACCACAAAAAAGTCACTTTTGAATTCAACTATGCGAATCATCCACACCCTCCAGTAACTACTACCATTATAGCTTATGGACACAACATGACTTTCTTGCTTAAACCCTACTGGGAAGAAAATACATCACAGAGGAGTCACTACAAAACAGAAATGAAGCTTGAACTGAGCCTTGAAGATAGTGATTCTAAGGGAGGGATGACAAAGAATTCCAGGGATAGGGAAGGGTAACCTATGTTCAACACAGAGAGAACGCGGAACGTCAGGGAATAAGAAAGCAGGCTAGTCTGGCTAGAACATAAAACATGAAGAGTAATAGGAAATAAGTCTAGGAAAGCAGGACAGAACCACACTTAAGTGCTTTAAATGCTGGTGCTGGTCCTGCCACTGTCCCTCCCAAAAAGGGTAGCTATATTTTATTTAAGTCAATAGGAAACCACTGAAGCTTCTTAAGTAGAATAACCTAAGAGCTGTACTTTAAGAGCATCACTATGTTAACCACTGCAGGAATACCTGGAAAGAGGAGAATGGATACAGGGAGACAGGTTATTGCAATCATGCAAGGTAAAAGACATGATGGTCTGAACCCAGGTGGTAGCCACATGGGTGAAGATAAAGGAGGGAATATGAGACATATAGAGATAATATATAAGCCTTGGCAACTGACTGGATATATGAGATGCCAAACTCGAATGATTGATATAAGTCAAAGATGACCGAGGATGAGAATTTAGTTGGCTTAGAAGTACTGTTGTACAGAATGACAGTTATGCCATTGCCAGAAATAGACATGTTGAATTTCGCATGACAATGGGACACGACTGATATCTTGTTGGAGAGTCCAATAGGCACTTGATCCGGAGAGAGAATATACATTTGGAGATCATCTGCATAGACAGACTTAAGACTGAACCCTTGAGGGCTGATGAGATCACCAATGTTCCATTGCTAACTGGCAATTCCTGTTGTTTCTCCACAGAGCATACTAGCTGTAGCTACTTACGTTAAAAAAATTAACTTTACAAACCCAGACCAAGACTAGCTAAAATTACATACTTTTAGGTTTCGGTTTTATCTTTATGTAATTCTGAATTATAAAAATTCTCTAGTACACTTCCAAAAATACTATCAATGGAATTTCATAAAATTTTACATAAAGCAATTTTATATAACACTTTAAAAAGCAGTTTGGCAATTATATATTTGCTGTTTCATTTCCATGTTCGTAGCCCAAGATACTTTTCCTAATTTGTTTTTAAGGGAGAGGAGAGGAAAGTCTCCATCAAAAGTCCTTAAATGAAAAATGGCAGGACATTTTATAAAGATTTTACCTGTGGCTTCATCCGTGGGTTCCATCTGATGTAATATCCCACCCAAAGCTCTAGGTGGCGCATGCTAGCTACTGGATAAAGGACATGATTGGAGTAGCTCACATATAGAGGATTAGTGAAGTCTTCAAGCTGGGTATTTATATAGGACCACAGTGATATAGTTCTTTTGGGGAGATTCTATAAAAAGAAGAAAAACATTTTACCAAGTACTATATAAACTATATGCAATTTTGTGTGTGTATATAACAAGTACACATACATTTTGGATGATTTTCATGGCAAAAAAAAATCTTTTGTGGGGGTAATGTAAATAGTTTATAATGCAGAAGGGCTGCTACAATAAGGATTATGATAAAAAGAATTCTCAGTCATGAATACTTCATTAATAATGAATGCACCTGTTTAGGACTTAGATGATGCTGCAGATAAAAAGGAAAGCTACAAATTGTTACATCATTACAATTTCTTTTTAGAACTCAAATTAGTGTCTGGGGAAAGATACCTATTGAGATCATTATGAAAGATATTCAGAACCCCAGAACAAGTATTTTGGAAGGAGGCAAAAGAGAGAGACAGGAAAACTCTTAGATATAAATATTAAACATATTTCAGAAAAACCTTTCTAACTTGCAATTTCATGAACCACAAAATATAATTTAAGACTGACCTGTATTCGTTTAAAATAGACCATTTCTCTTCTCTGACTTTATTTTCCACATTTGCCTTGAAGGACTGCCATACTACAAGTAAACACTGCAGGACTTAGAAGACACCACTTTATTTCACTTCTTGGGGGCATGCTACTACTTACGTATGAGCAACTGTTCCACTCTGCTTATAAACGGTATGTGAGCTGACAAAACAGGTTCTTTCAGACTGATGACAGGAATTTTAAAAATTAAACCACATCCAGATGTATGGAAAAAAGTGGTAATATGGCTTAATGTAAGAGAACTGAGCAATGAATATGATCCATATTATCAACTGCTCAGCTGAAATTCAGTTAAGATTACCAAGTAATAGGGGGAAAGGACATGCTGGTCCATCAGTGGTGGAAATTCATGATATTTTACCTCTTTTCCTCTCTGCTGCTCACTGCTACACAGGAATGTCCCAAATAAACAGCTGTATAGGTGGTCCAAAATGGTAATCAGAAAATATTCATTGAATTCAAATGCTGTGGGAAACTGCAAACAGAATAATGCACATGTACACAAAAATCTTTAGGGCTATTTTTCAGGAAAATTAATTTCTGCAAATTAATACATCTTTGTAATGGCTTTACAAATAAGCTTCAATAAGCTGAAAAATGTTCAAATATGTATTTCTAAAGCATAGCTTGTTTATGTTATCTGGCTGGCTCTCTTCTTAAAAAACACACAACATTATCACTTTTCTGAACAGTAGTTTCTGCCAAAGTCTCCTTTACATGTTTAGTGAGGAATTTTGAGCAGAAGCCAAGCAGACTGCTGGGTTTGACCACTGTGTTTATGTATACCCAATATCTCTGCTCATCTAAACTTCCATGATCCTTAATTTGGACTCTCTTCTGGCTGTTCTAACCTCCTTCTGCCAAAATTGCCATAAACACTATGATGAGTTAGGTGCAAAATCAGAAAGAGTAAATAGAAATTTTCTTGATTGTTCAAACAGAGTACATTTGATTCTGCTCTTTGAAGACCACAATGCATCAAAGGCAAACATCCAAATACACACATGTGGATAATTTCACAAGCTAGCCCCCTTTTTAAGAACACCCATTTTGCCAAAGTGGCATAAATACTAGTCATTCAGTCTAATCCAGTACACCTTGGCAACAGAAGCAGTTCTACTCCTTATCAGAATAAAAAGTTAGTCTAGCTAGATTAATTCTAAATAAGGAAAACAATTTTCAAGCACTAGCAAAGAAAGAAATACAGACCCAATAAAGAGTGTAGAATTTCACTTTAAACCACCTTATCTACTGGATGTTTCAAATTAATTTGGAAGTTTCTGTTTAGGGCCATGCCAATTACAGGCCTGTCAAATGGAATTCCTTAAATTGTGAGATGGCAATTTGGGGGAATTTCCACAGTTCTGATTTTTTAGTTTCCTGCTTAAAAGAGGAGGAAAATAATCTGAACCTAAGAGGGGAATAGCAGGCTGAGAATTATAAGCAACTTCAGTTAAAATTTTCTTGCAGTTCAGATAGTAACAAACAGGAAAGTCTGCAAACAATCTTTTGCAAGAAATGCTCCTGAGCCTCTAGGGCTGAGTGTGTGAAAGGGGACTGGGGGATGTGTAAGAAGGGAGGAACCACAGAAAGGCAGGTGATGAGGAAAAAAGCCAACAAACAACAAAAGCCTAGTTATTTTCAGGGAACATTACCAAAAACAATTCCATCTCTACTGTTTCTTTACACCCTTCTTCAAAGTATGACTAAGTGTTGATTTGCTACCTCTCATTCAGTCACACATTCGCCACCTCCCCACCTAGGTAAGGCTGTCTGTCATCTTCCCTCATTAACACAAAACAAAACAAAAAAAACACTATCCACATGTTCACCCTTCTCTGGATGTATCCCAACTTTTCAAATGCAGCATCCAGAACTAGACTTCTGGGAAAAAGGACTGACTTACAGGGAGTTTCCTCAAAGCAAAAGAAAATAGTAAAAGCACTATCTGCTACTATGGGTTTTATTTTATTTTATTTTTATGAGAGTGGTTTTTGTTTCTTGAGGAGTATTTAAAACCTGAAGGACCATCATCAACTGTTAGCAGATCCTAAGTGTCGTTTAGGACAAAAAAACCTCACTAAGTGATACATTTTGAAACTCATCTTAATAAATGCATACTCTCTTCCAAAGAATGGTAACAGATCAACAAAACAGGTTAGCGAACCATCGTTTAGTGTATAGCACTGCCCTCTTTATTAATATGCAAGTATCATTTGATTAATATGAACATTTTTCTACTTTCAGGAAGAACAACAATCACCATAGGAACATAATTAGGTGCTTGAAATGAAACAAACACTGGATATTGTTTGAAGGCTTGTCAAAGAAATACAAAATTTGAACTGATTTCCCCATGATTTTGTAACATATGCTTCAAATGAACAGAGAATTATTTGATGTAAAAATTTTAAAAACCCTAAACCTTTCAAGCAAGAGCAAAGGAGGAAATACAAACCTCAGCAATGGAAGCAAATGTGACCACAAATAAGAATGGTGTTTAAGAGCTATAACAGGACCTACTCATTCAGCTGAGTGTGTTGCTGGGTTAGCCCTTCAAAGCAGCCATCTGGGAAGGCTGTACACCTACTGCGATAAGGCTGCCACTGCTCAAAACAAGTGCGAAACCCGCTTCTCTGGGACTTGCCTTTCACAGCCTGAACCACATTCTTTTCAATACCCTCAATGGTAGCAAGCTTTCGTCCTTTGGAAGTGGATTCGGTTTTTGGGATCTGCAGAAGTCATTCTGTGCCAAGTGTGATGTATAAGGTGGGTAATCAAACTGGATCACAGCATTTAGAAGGAACAAAGTTCCTTCTAAAATAGGGTATTTTGAACTGGCTATATATATATGTTAGTACTCTAGAGGAGGTCTGACCAAAGCAGAATATTCTTTGGTCTTTGTTCTGAACATTGTGCTTCTAGTAATGCAGGTAAAAAATTGATACAATTTTAATAGGTATTAATAATTAATACTGTTCAAAATGGTGACAGTGTCAGTCCCACTGTACTCTACTTTGCTACTCTGGTCAAATATCTAGACGGCTGTTTAAGTCTAGTTCTGGATGTTACATTTGAAAAGTTGGGATACATCCAGAGAAGGGTGAACAGGCTAGTGAAATAAATACAAAACCATAGGATAAAAGAACTTAATATAGCCTGAGAAAGATAAGACATTGGAGCAAGTGGGATGAGGGTGAATGGACACAACAGTCATCTTAAATATTTGAACATCTCACTATCAAGTGGAAGATGATAAGCCTTGTTCTGGTAGGGGGTAGAAGTGAGGACTAGTGAAAATCACTGGGAGGCATATTTCAAATTTCATATAAGGAAAAACTTGACTGTTGAGAGCTATCCAAAAAGGGAATGAGCTCCCAGAAGGAGGACAGGAGAGATGATTTCTCCATTGGTAAAGTTCTCCAAAGCAGAAGCCAGAATGACCACTTATCAGGGAGTTTACAGAGGGGATGCATAATAATTTGGGGAGGGGTTGGGCTAGATGATGCCTGACTTTCCTTCCAACTCTATTCTATTATCATTTATTTTTAAAAACAAAAACAAAATATGATTAATGAAGTAATAAAACTGCTTTTTTTGTGTGGCTTGTAAACTTGCTCTGAAGGTGATTTCAAAGGAAGAGCTCCAAAAATGTTTTGGGCATCATTGGAATAAGTGTATATAGCCTCCCAAGATGACTGCAGAGGAAAGACAACAAGAATCACTGGATCTGGAATCAGAAGACCTGGATTTGAATCCTGGCTCTGCTACCTTCTACTAACTGTGCAACTTTGGCCAAACCACTCACTATGTTCAGAATGGGCTTTATTCTGTCATTTGTAAAACTAAGGATTGGAGTTCCTTTCCAGTTCTAGATTGTCTGCTCTAATGAACACTCATTTGAGTAAATATTTATATGCTTGATTTTTGTAAAAAATTAATTTGAAATTATTTTATTAATATCAATGACTCAACTTTCTGCTCAACCTTAAAATTAAGGTAATCCAAATTGAAGTTGAAGAAATAACACTTAGTATATAAATTATGTGCCTCACCTCTAAGTCCTGTGTCCTTACATTAATGTCAGTTCCCTCAAGTGAATCCAAAATGAATTATTGGTTCAAAGCCAGTCAAGGCTTACAATGCTCAAACATCATGCTCATTTGGCATTCTCTTATCAGGTAGTCTTTGGTCTCCAAAAAATAAAATTTGCAAATACACAAAAAGCAAAAGGACCAAAAGGCAATACTCCTAGTTTTTCAGGTGTTTCTTCAGCAAGAAGTATATAAATCATATTATTAGAGCAGTTGGAAAAAGTCTGTTTTCTGCCATACTAATGTCAGTCTATCAAGGACCAATCTGTTATTTTTGTCATGCTCTTGAAAATGGTATAACTGGGTTTTTCATTATTATCTAGAACCTTTCCAGAAATGTTGTTAACTTTAATAAACCTTTTAAATAAATTAGTTACTATACACTATGACTGTCTTTACACATACAAAAGGATCTGGAGAATTGGACCAGTTAACCCCTTCTTGCAGTATTCTGGGTCAAAAAACTTTTTTTTCTTGAAATAGATTACTTAAGTCATACTGGGTTTTATTTGCTTGACTTATTCATATAATTGCTTTATTTCCCCATATGAGCATCCAAAATTGCAATTAGTTAACATACCGTCCAAAACAAAGACAGGAACAAACAGCAAATTTTTTTTAAAAAGGTACTCACAGGTTGAATAGAGGACCAGCCCTGAAGTCAGGAGGACCTGAGTTCAAATCCGGCCTCAGACACAACACAAAAAACTAGCAGTGTGATCTTGGGCAAGTCCCTTAAGTCCAATTGCCCTATCTTCCGCCTCCAAAAAAAACCAAAACCAAAACAAAACAAAACAAAAAAAGGTACTCAAGCTGAATGTTTATGGAAATAGAGTTGTCACGTGTATAATACTACAATGAATAATGACGTGTTGCTTTCTTAATGTGACAGTGAGTAATAACCCTAAAATCCAGAAAGCTGATGGAAGAATTTCTATTTCACATGAAACTGGGTTGTGTAATCAGTGGATACATCTCTTCATTTCCAAGCATAAGACTTTATGGGAGTATGTTCAGAAAAATATCCTGGAGATTACCTGTCTTGTCATCTGCCAGACACAATCAATAAACTGAAGAAAAACAGGTGATCTGTCTGCATCTGCATGGTTCTTATCTCCATGACCAATTCTCTGAAGCAAAGAGAGACAGCAAAAGAATGAGTACCCATTTTCAGGTAACCACTGAGATAGTCCTGACTGTACTCTGCACTCACTGACAATGGAGAACACTGATTAGGTGAAGGAGGGTCACTAATCCAACGATCCACAGCAACTCCATTATGATCATTTCAAATGGTGGTGGTTTGGTTCATATTTTTTTAAGCATGTGTGGCATGGCAGACTAACCTCTCCTGCCTCTGAAGTAAGAATTTTTTTCTAAGTAATCTTTTCATACTTAGTTTAGTGTCTTCTTAGAATAAGCTAAAAAGCATGAGTCATTCTAGACGGGGGCCGTAGATGTTTTTCTGGCAACTTTATTGTACAATTCAAGTTCAAAAGAGCAGAACAATGTTAAGCATCTGTTCCTTCTATTATTTATAAATATTTCTGGTGTACCCTGGTCACTTTGGGATCCAAGAGGGCAAAGAGTCAAAGTTTAAGATTAGAAAGAAACTCTGAACCAAAATTTTGCAGAGCCAGAGCATACAAGAATCTCTGTCAATGTTGAGTGAGTTGAAGGCCCTAGATAATCTGTACCCACCCCTCCTATTCAACGTAATTTCCCAATATTCTCCAACAAATGTCTTTGGCCTGAGTCAAAGAAGTCTCCTCTTCATCACCCATATTATGCCATCCATACTGACTGTTACTTCAATAGATTTGTTCATTCAGTTCCTTCTGCCTAGGATGTTTTCCCTTCCACTCCTTTCCTACAACATACAACTCAAGCCCCACCTCCTCAGTGGGGCCATCCTCACTGAAGTAAGTCTCTCTTCCGGACTCCTATTTAACTTTATAATCAAGACTACACAATTTGCATCACTTAATTGTTCCCCAGTTGTATCTTTAATTTCCTAACCATACCATAAACTCCCTGAAGATGAGGTCTGTATGATGTTTTTAAAAAAATTCCCTCAAAGTTCCTAGTCCCGGTGCTGGCCATAAACAAACACTCCATATGCCTACTGGCTGAATGAATGGTTAAGGTTTGGGGAACAGGGGAAGAGGGGTCTGGGCTGAAGGTAAGCTATAGATCTATCTAAGGATGGGCTCATATTTCTGAACCCTGCTGTTATTGAAATCACAATACCAAAAGATAAAAATAATTTCGCCAAAATATAAAAAAATTAGTCTAACAAGGTGAGAAGAAAAATAACATTTTACCTTCATTCATCATAAACTGAGTGTTTACTATATATTTATCATTAGATGGCAGTTTCAAATAACTTCTTAAACCCAAGAGCCTTGTCCCAAATTTAGCATTTTAAATTCTAGTGAGAGTTGAAAATACTGGCTAAAATACCTACGTGGGTGCTGAACTGGCACATACCCTTAAAGGAGAGAGCATCTGCATGGGGAATGTAGGCCCAGATTGGGCTGGGCCTCCAAGGCCCGAATAACAATAATAAAAGCATTGATACAGCTCTTTAAAATTCAGAAACCACTTTACTACATATATCCTCTCATTTCATCTTTAAAAAAAGCTTAGAAACTAAGTGCTGCTATTATCATTTTTCAGGTGAGGAAACTGGGGCAGAGGAAAGTCAAATGACTGGCTCAGGGTCCTAACTCCAAGTCTAGCCTTCTATTCACTGTCACAAAGTAGCTTGTATTAAAATTTATCCAAGTTTCTTTCTAGGGTGTCTTTAGAAAATATTAAATAGCAATATTCAATTAACTCAAGGACACAGGGCTTGGCATCAGAAGCCCTGGGTTCAAGTTCAAATCCCCACTTAGTGGTTGTATAACACTGATCAACCTCAACTTCTCAGAGCCTCACCAGGCTCGTAATCTGCAGAATGGAGATAAATAACACCTGTGCTGCCCAGGTCTCAGGATTCCTGTTGGGATTAAAATACGACACATAAAAAAATATTTTGTAAACTATAAAATGCCAAGTACATGTGAGTCCAATAGTTGTCTCTTATTATGGTAGTGGCATACAGTTTAATGGATTATTATTATAAAAATCTATAGAGACATTATCACCACAAAATCCCAATATTTTAACTTCAATTCTTAAAAGAAGAAGAAAGGTATATTAAAGGTTTATAAAAAGGCTATATATAGCATATTGTGAAAAATGACTTGGATTTGGAAAATTGTACAAAAGACATGGCCAAAAACACTTAAGATGGGAAAAGATATTGGCGTGGTCATGTATCAAGAATGGGGCACAACAGATAAGAAGACAAACTAAGTTCTACACTGATAATCTTTGAGATCTTAAAAGAGGCAGGAAAAATTCCCTAGTCAAAAGGCATTGTGTTAGGGATCATACAGAATGAGAAGGGGCATAAGAAATGGAATCCACATCAGCGGAGAGAGGACCCACACCAATAAAATCACTGAAATGAAGTGTAAAGCTTATGGAATCACATTGTAGATAAGCTAAAAATTGTTTTCATTTCCACACGTTTGCCAAATTTGCCCAGTACCAGATACTTTGAAAGATCTATGATCCCTCAATGTTACACTGCAATCCTCAACATTTCATAAATTACAGTTGTTGAAAAAATCATCTAGTAACCAGCCTTCCAGTGACCAGCTAGATCAATTAGCTCCCCATCAAAATGAGCCTTTGGTAGAAGCAGGTCTTTGGTAAAGGACACAGTACTTGAATGGTTGGTTTTATTTTCCAATCCGAGTTAAAATTGTACTTATAATAAAAATTAGTTTAGGCTTTGCCTAAATTATTTTACTTTAAAATAAGAATTGTAAGAACAATGCTGACATGGATAAAATCTTTGACTCAAACTAAAGAACATTTTTCCATTTAGGATTCTAAAAATATATTTCAATCTTGGTATTATTTATGCTTATATCAAACCTAATGGCTATTGCTACAGATTAATGATCCTAAGAAATGAATATGAATCCTGGGTTTATGCTTATAATTTGCCTTTGGGCAGTCACATGTGTACAATAGTAGACACGTATAAGTGTTGGAGATAACATTTCCATTGGATACTTAGTACACACCTCTGATGGCACAGATGAAACTCATACAGAAGATGTATGATTTGTCAACAAAACCAAGCCAGTATCAAGTTCAAATATACTACTACTTTTCAAAACAAATGGAAAATTTTCACTTAAAAGATGCAAATATGCCCTTGGACCAATTAACCAATTAAAATAAGCAATTTTAAATGAAAAAGGACATTTTTTTTTCCTCGTATAGTAAGGAGGATGATATTTCAGCATAAATTTATTTACTCACTAGTTGAAATCGGTGTCCAAAGCTCAACCACTCTTTTTCCACAAGAATTTCAAATCCTCTAATGGTTCGATAATAACCATCCAGCATAAGCATAGCCAAGGAGGTGAGCTGAGCAGTTCGATCCCATCCATCACTGCAGTGCACCACCACAGAGGTTTTCCCTGATTCCACCTTGTCAGCAATCCTAAGAGCCCCAGCAAGAATGAGCTAAAAGAGAAGTTTAGGGGGAAAAATACTATAAATAAAAAGAGACAACTGAAGTTCTTCCTGGTATATAAAGTAGAATTCTTGAGGATAAAAGATTTCTCATTTGTAACAATGGTAGAACTATCACTTATCAAGTGGTCCCTCATTTTTTAAGGATGTTGTCTGATGATATTAACCAGTAAGAAAGCATTTTAAAGCACTGAACATATATATTTGATCTTTAAAAGAAGTGGTAAAACGTCATTAATTCAGACCCTACTAATTGGGATGAAAGGCTGGAAGGGCATCTCTACATTATATTTGAAGAAGTGATTTGTTAAACAATAAATTGTGTACAAGAAGAATTAACTACTTAAAAGAACACACTTTTAATTACCTTCGAAACTCTTCAGAAGCACCTATATCAACAGAAATAACTAGTATACTAACTTTAACTTATTTCTATCTTGCTGTTCTTTCTTTCCATTCTGGTCAATAGTGAGCCACTGAACTTCACGGAATGGGGAGGGAAATGTGACATGGACAGACCTGCACTTTAGAAATATCACTGGCAGCTCTGGGTGTAGAATGAACTAGAGTGGAGAGAGACTTGAGGCAGTGAAACCTATCAATAGGCCATGGCAATGGCCCAGGTGTGAGCTGATGAGGGCCTATACTAGGGTAGTGGTTACATCAGAAGAGAGGATATATGAGAGATGACAGTAAGATAAAATGGACAGAACTTGGCAACAAACTGGATAAGCAGTGAAAGAGAGGAGTCTAGGATGACCCCCAAGTTTCAAGCCTGGGTGACTAGGAGGATGAAGGCACCTTTGATAGCAATAGGGAAGTTTAGAAGGAGGATTTTGGGGTAAAAAGAGAAGTTCAGTTACGGACATGTGCTTAAAAAGTCAATGGGGCATCCAGTTCAAGACATTTGTGAAACTAGAGGTCAACAGAAGTCAGTCCTGAATAAGTAGATTTGAGAAGTATCAGCATAGAGATAATTGAATCCATGGGATCTAAAGAGATCTCCAAATTAAATACTACAAAGAGGATCCAAGACAAAAGCCTTGTGAGACACCCAGGGTTAGCAGGTATTACCTAGATGATGATCCATCAAAGGAGACTGAAAAGGAGTGGACAGATGAGGAGGAAAAGGGGGATAGAATCGTGTCAGAAAAACTTAGAAAGAGGAGAATATCAAGGAGAAGAATATCAAGATCAACAGTATCAAAGGTCAAGAAGAGTAAAGACTGAGAACACGCCGTCAGATTTAGCAATTAATTCGAGGGGACGGGTGGGGAAAGATGGGGAGAAAATTTGTAGCTCAAAATCTTGTGGAGATCAATGATGTAAACTAAAAATAAATGAAAGTTAATTTTAAGAAAGATTTAGCAATTAAGAGATAATTAGTAACTCTTTCAGTTGAAAGACGAGGTTGGAAGGTGGACAGTAGAGAGTAAGAAGAATGAGGAAAAGAAGTTGGCGCACCTCCTGTAAGACGGCCTTCTCATGGAGCGTGGTCACAAAAGAGAGGAAGAGTGACAGCTAGTGGGGACTGATGGATCAAGTACAGGCTTTCTGAGGACAGGGGAGAGACATGGGCATGTTTGCAGGCAGTAAGAAAGCGGCCAGGAGATAAGGACAGAGTGGAGATAACTGAAAGAGAGGGGGTTAGGACACAGAGGGTAATCTGCTGAAGAACATGGGATGGCATGGAATCACTTGTGCATGTAGAGGGGTTTGCCTTGGCAAGGAGAAGGACTACCTTGTTTTGTTAGATGGGGTAAAGGGCAAAGACAGTGGCAGAAAACATCTGGGAGAAGTGAACTGAAGGAAACTGTTGGTGAATTGCCTAAATTTTTTCAGTGAAATATGAGGCAAAATTCCCAGATGAGAGTGGGAAAAGAAGGAATCATAGGAGGTTTAATAAGGGATGAAAAGGTTTGGTGAAAAAAGCCATCATGGTGAATGGGCTAGTCAATTAGGGAGGCATCAAAGGGTTACCTTGCTATGGCGAGGGCCCAGTTGTTTGTGCTTGAGAATTATGTGACACATGTGTGATGGCATTAGTCTACAGCTTCATGATTTTCTTCGGCCTCATTTGGAAGTATGTGAAAAGGAGCAAAGACGAGAATGATCCGGGGCTAGGGCTTAGCAGGGCAACCTTGGTGATAAGATAATATGTCAAGGGATTCGAGAGAAGAGAACAGCAGAATGAATATAGCCAGTGCTAGAAAGAGTGACCAGAGAGGCTGTCATCAGAAGGGAGCCGAAATTCCCTGAGCCAGAAGATGAAAGGAGTGGGAAAGACAAAGATATAATATGAAAGCAAGTTTTTGCCTATGGAACATTTATTTCAGAGAACACAGTGGAAAGGGTGCGTAGCTTAGCAGTGTAACACTGGCTGACTGGGCTAAGGGGGATAGGAAAAGGGAAGATGGAGAATAGAGTTCATTGACAGTCAGAGGTTCAGGATCACTGGGATGGAGATGACCAGGTGGAAGTTTGTTAGTCATTGCCAAATTAGTGGAGGAAAGTTATTAATAACACTAAGGGCTCAGCCTCAGAACGGTGTCCTCTCAGAGTGTTAGTTGACTTGTTAGTTGACTGTTAGTCAAGGAAGGGGACCAGTGGGGAGGAGCAGGGGGGGGCCTCATAGAATGGCATTTCTTTCCTATCCCTACAGGGAGGAAGAGTCCCCTGAAATAGGAAAGAGGATCGGCCAAGGGACCTGTATGAGACTGAATGGCATCTTTCTGATACTCTGCCAAGCAGAAAAAGACTATCCCAGGAGACCAGCGTGTGATACTAGAATGGCATCTCTCTGATCTGAAGGAAAGAAAAGCATTTAATCTGGAAAAGAAAACTTAGAGAAACCATGATAGCTTCTTCCTGGCAGTTACAAAGCTTGGAGGGATTTAATTTTTTATTGCTTGGCACTAGAAAGCAGATTAGGAGTAACGGGAAAAAGTTGCAAAGTGATAGATTTATACAGCAAAAATCCCTAATTAGAGCCATACAAAAGTGGAATAGACTAGTTCAGGAGGCAGTGGATTCCCCCAGCCCAGAGGTCTTCAAATGAATACTAGATGACCACTTGTCTGGTATGGGATAGAGAGGATTCTTGTTCTAGTAGTACTTGAGCTAGATGGCCCTTCCAACTCTGAGATTTTGAGATTCTCATTCTTAGGATTAATAAACAGATGAGTTGAAGTAGTTTAGGTTGTTTGGATGCCGGATTATTGGCCATGTGCACCTGGGCCAAGTGAAGGTTCAGTTAGTTAACATAAAACTACTTTGTGTTAACTCACACTTATGGGATGATAAGATCATAATTTTACTGGAAGAGATTGCAGAGGCCATTCTTCTAGTTTTTCATTTTGCAGAGGAGTAAACAGGCCCCTGATTTGCTGACTTGCCCCAGGTCATACAGGCAGCCTCAGAGGCAATATTTCAACCTATATCCCTCTGACTCCAGAACCAACACTCCTTCTACTGGACCACACTGGACCCATGGACTTGTGATGCATCTGAAACATTCAACACTCAAATTTCATTGCCTGAGTTTCATCTTCAATTAATCTACTAAACATTTTATTATTGTTTCTGACATCTTTATAGCACTCTGCTAAATACTAAGGGAGCTCTTAATGATATACAAGATATAATTCCCTGCCCTCAAGGAGCTTAAATTCTAGCTGGTACCAAGACATACATGAAAGAGAGTTGAATATAAGGCAGCATATAAATGCCAAAAAAGAAACATATTAATAACTTTAATATTTAAGGAAACTGTGCTCAATATGAACTGAGAAAATAGGGGACAGTACTGTAGTGGTGGGTACTTGAGCAAGATCTTGAGGAAAAAAGAGTAGGCTATGGATAGACAGAGGAGTGAAAGGCATTCCAGGGGGGGACAGCATAAACAGGTAAAAGGAATGAATCTACTTTACCTAAACATCAGAAATGAAAACTGAACTTTCAAAGAAAAGCTGTCTTTGTCCTTAAGTATAAAAATAATAGTAACAACAATAATAGCATTTATTTAACACTTTAAGGTTTGCAAAGCTTATGACATGTGTTAACCTCATTTGATCCTCACAACAACCATGGGAGTTAGGGACTATTATCCTCATTTTACTGGGAAAGTTTAAGTGACTTGCCCAGGGTAACGCCTCTAGTGAATGTCTGAGGCTGGATTCCAACTCAGGTCTTCCTGAGTTAAAGTCCAGCACTCTATCCACTGTGCCACCAAGCTGCCTGTTTTAAGAAACACTATAAATCTGGGACCAATTGCATGAGAACAAGATAGATAAAAAGGCAAATATATCTTGTACAGTTTTTTTTTAATAATAGTACCAGCTCAGAGGCACAAAAACATAGACCTACCTTAATATGTTCCAGCCAATGAGTAGATTCCAAGTTAGAGAGCCAATGAGTTTCCTCAATGTTTGGGTACACAATCTCTTTTAGTTTTCTTAATGATTCTCTCATGACATGAATATTGTGGATATCCAGAAAAACTAATTCTGCATTCTGATAAGCATCCTCACTCTCATAACCACCACCCTTAGCCTAGAAAGAAAAGAAATCACAGGAAATCATGAGTGAACATAGCTAACTTAATATTGCATAACTGAATAGCAATTTTGAGAGAACAAAGTTGTTTATCACCAAGATGACCAGGTGGGAAAGTCTGAGTGGTTCAGTCCTCTTCTTCCCCTGAAAGGTCTCTGAAATGTTCAACACTGCTAACCTCCTTGAAACTCTTCCTTTCTTGACTTCTACACTATTCTATTTCTCCTCCTCTCTCTCCTTTTCTTCTGTCTTTTTCAATGGCTCCTATTCCTCTTTCCACCCCCTAAATATAGTGATTCTCTAAGTTCTAGCTTTAGCACTCTTCTTTTTCCCTCTGCATTCTTTCTCACATTTTATTTATTCCTATTACCTTCAATTACCTCTCCTATGCAAATGATTTTCAAATTTATATCTCCAGTCTCGAGCCATTTCTCAAACTGCAGTTTTGCATTTCTAGTTACATGTTGGACATTTCCATCAGGATATCACACTGGCAAACCCAATATACTCCAAACTTGCCATTTCTTCTTCTAGACTTCTAAGTTTCTATTAACAGCACCACTATTCTTTCAGGCTCCAAACCTTTGTGTTATGATTTATTCCTCCCTCTGCCTTATGAACAATCAGTTGCCATGCTTTGTCAATTCTTCCTTTACAATGTTTCTTCTTTTCCATTCCCACAGCTTCAGCTCTAGCTCATGCCCATAATACCTCATTCCTGGACTAACACAACAGCCTCACTAGAGCCCCCAGTTCTAGTCTTTCCTTTCTCTCATCCAGCCCTGTGCAGTACCACCAAATTAATCTTCCTAAACCTAAAGCATCATTTTGTGTCATTCTCCTACTCAAAAATCTTTAGCGACTCCCCATTACTTACTGAATAAAGTCAGCCTCCTCAGGATGGAATTCAAGGCCTTTTATGATCTAGCTCCCACCTACCTTTAAATACTAATCTCCAACTATTTCATTACATAAACCTGTTTCAGCCAAACTGGTATGCTCGCTCACTAGCCACAGGAAGGAGTGGAAGAAAGCAAGGAAGTAGAAAAAACACAGGTTAAAGCACCTTTCTGGAATCCTACTCCACCTCATTCTAATGTTACAAAAAGTTTTACACTCATTAGTGTTTCCTCTAATTTTAATTTTTAAAAGTTATTTTCAAGTATTTGCAGATCCTATACATGATTGCACGCCACCATGGGGGGGGGGGGGGGGAAGGGAGGAGAGAAAATCTGAAACTCAAGGGATTGTGGAACTGAATCTTGTAAATTAAAAGTAAATAAGTAAATAAAAAAATTTTAAAAAAAAGTTATTTTCAAATCAAGAGACAGACCAAGGGAAAAAAAAAAAAAGACAAACAGCCAGAACAGCTTGGAAATAGGTCTACTCAAGTTTGACTAACTAGAACACATCTAAAAGTAAAGGTACAAATATATATTTTTTTAAAAAAACCTTAACACTTTAAACTCTGCTTGACCAGAAATAACAACTACAAAATAATGTCGCTTAAATCACTACTAGAATCATAACAGAAAAATATTTTAACAGACTGCTACATTCTCTTTTTTGTTTCTTTTTTTTTTGCTTTTTTTTTTGGAGGGGGGAGGGCAGGGCAATTGGGGTTAAGTGACTTGCCCAAGGTCACATGGCTAGTAAGTGTTAAGTGTCTGAGGTCGTATTTGAACTCAAGTACTTCTGACTCCAGGGCCAGTGCTCTATTCACTGTACCACCTAACCGCCCTCAGGCTACTACATTCTTATAAAACTAAGGGACCAAAAGATTTACAATCAACTTTTTCATGCCCAAGGAAAAAACAATTGAGAGTTCCCTAGTAACAGCAATAGACCAAAATATGTTTTGTGCTCAGTCTCTTTTAACACAAGGCAGTCATAATTAGGTGCATCTAAAGGAAAATGATCTAGTTCAAAACCATAACATATATATTATGCTGGTTGGTTGATGGTTGGTTGGTTGTTGTCCTTCACTCTTGAAGAGGACCAAAACGACATCACTATGCTAAAGTTAAGTTTCACTGTGTGTGACTGTGGTTGATCAGACCAATACGAGCTCAGAAGGCTCTACCACAGGTCGGCATAAACAGTCCGTGTGAACATTTGGGGTGGAATCTCCAAATTTTCACATCCTGCGTTTCCTTTGAGTTGCTTCAATTTTGCTTTGCTCATGGAGCACAGTACCTTCTCTGATGTGGACACACCATGCTGAGTGGTCCTGTGCCAGTGTCTCCCATGTCACATAATCAATTCCAATGTTCTTGAGACCTTGACAGTATCCTTGTATTGCTTCTTCTGACCACCATGTGAATGCTTGCCCTGTGTGAGTTCTCCGCAAAAGTCTTTTTGGCAAGCATATGTTTTGCATTCGAACAATATGGCCAGCCCATCAGAGTTGTGCTTTCTGAAGCAGAGTTTGAATGCTTGGGAGTATAGTTTGAGTTAGGATTTCAGTGTCTGGTCAATCTTCAGAATCTTCCTAAGACAATTCAAATGAAAGTGATTCAGTTTCCTGGCATGGTGCTGGTATACTGTTCAGGTTTCACAGGCATACAACACAGTCAGCACAATAGCTCTGTAGACCTTCAATTTGGTAGTCAGTCTAATACCTCTTCTCTCCCACACCTTCCTTTGGAGCCTCCCAAACACTGAGCTAACTCTGGCAATGCATGCATCAATCTCATTATCAATATGTACATCCCTGAAAAGTACACTACCAAGGTAAGTGAACTTCTCCCCAGCATTCAAAACTTCTCCATTTGCGGTAACCAATGGTTCCATGTATGGATGGATGGTGTGGTGGTGGCTGATGGAGCACCTGTGTTTTCTTAGTGTTAATTGTTAGGCCAAAATTAGCACAAGCAGTAGAGAACTGATCCACACTTTGTTGCATCTCAGCCTTAGAGACTGCATTGAGTGCACAATCATCTGCAAACAGAAAATCATGCACCAACACTACCTCCACCTTGGATCCTCGCTTCTAGCCTTATTATTCGAAAGATCACAGAAAACCCAATGAGATATAAAAGTGATCAAATAATTCAAAAAGCATCATTGTCCTAGAAGTGCTAGATTGTGAGCAGTATTTTATGACCTGCTTCATCTGGTCTGGTAGGGAGCAACTTAGGCTTCAGAGATAATATATCCACTGCCCTTAGGAAACCTGTTCTACAGCTAGGAAACCTTAATTTCTTTGGTAATGTTAAGCCCAATTTTTGTTTCTTATTTTTATCCCATTACATTTTGATTTGTCTTTCTCAAAGCAGAATTCCTCCTCTCCTTTTCTACCTCCCACATACTTAATTCATTTGAATAGCTAATCTGTCTTTCAAAGGGACTGTTTCAATTCCCTTACCAACTGCCCCATCCTGTTGACTATCGTTTTTCTTCATTACTCCTCAGTTCAAACACAGCCACAAAAAAAAATGTTGTCATTTGCATAAGACTTCCCTGCTTCTGCCTGGGCATTCAAATATGCCATTTTCTATACCCAGAATGTCCTCCTTCACTCATTCAATCATAGGTATACATACATACAAAAGTGACTAACTCCTGCAATTCAATTCAAGAGGCCTTCAATTCTGCTCTCCCTCTTTTTCTCTACTGCCTATCTCAAAACCAGTCTATACCAGCCCCATTCTGCTTTTCTCTGCTCTGGTCTCTGAAAAAGTGAGGTCCTCCTTGTCCCAGTCAATTCTTTTACTTTTGTTTTGATTCCATCACTTCCTGTCTCTCCTGGGAGTTTGCTCTTTGCCTGTCTGCCTGTTTCTCTCAACACACACACACACACACACACACACACACACACACACACACACACACACACACACACACACACATCCTTTCAAATCTATCAACTAGATTCTTCCATCCTTTGAAAAAACAACAAAAACTTCACTTGTCATCCTCTAAAGCCATCTCCTCGCATATTTTTCCTCCACATGGGTGACACAATGGCTAGACAACTGGGCCTGGAGTTAGGAAGAACTGAGTTTACATCCAACTTCACGAACTTACTGAGTGACTATGGGTCAGCTAACTTGTCCGCCTCAGTTTCATGTAAAATGAAGATGATATAATAGCAGCCACTGCCCAGGACTGTTGTAAGGATTAAATGAGGTAAAATTCTTAAGCACTAGAACAGTTCCTGACATATAGTAGGCCCTTAATCCTCTCCTTCTCTTCCTTTTCCTCTTTTCCTTCATTCCTCCCTGCCTTCACCGTTTCTACTTCTTCTATTTCATTCTCTTATCCATTTCTTAACTGAAATATTGAAAGCACTTTCTTCAGTCTTCATCCTTCTTGAATACACTGCAGTTTTTAACAATGCTGACCATCACCTTCTCCTGGGTTCTCTCTCCTCTGTCAGTTTTCTCTCTTTTTTAAAAATATTTTTATTTGTTTTAATCAGTTAAGATTACCTCCTAACCCTTATCTCTCCACCCCACCACACCACAAGAAAAATGAAATCTGTTATATTTATAGTCAATCCAAACAAATTTCCACATTGGCCATACAAAAAAAATTATTCTGTATTCTGAGTTTTCCACTTCACTACTGGGAGGATAAGGTAGCTGGCACGCTTCCTCATTAGGCCCCTGGAATCCTGGTTGGTCATTATGAAGACAATAGCTCAGAATAATAGTATTTTATCACATTTATATATCATAACTTGTTCAGCCATTCCCCTATTTATGGGGACACCCTCAGATTCCCATTCTTTACCACCTCAAAAAGAGATATAAATGTTTTTACACATATTTAGTTCATTTTGTTTAGGACTAATCCCTCCCTGAATCTAGATCATGTGTGATACTGACTGTGGTTCCTTAGTCCTTGAAACCTTTCTTCCTGGCTGTTCACAGTATTTTTTCTTTGGTCTGGAAACTTGGGATTCTAGTATGATCTTCCTGGGAGTTTTCATTTTTGGTGTTTCTTTCAGGGGGTGACTAGTGGATTTTATTTTTAATTTCCACTATGTCTTCTAGTTCTAAGAGATTTAGGTAACATTCTGTTAAGATCTCTTTAATTTGGTCATAGTGTTTACAGAGTCCAAGGATTCTTAATATCTCTCTCCTTGATCTATTTTCCAGGTCAGTTGCTTTTGCTATTAGATATTTTACACTTTTTTCTATTGCTTTTAGTCTTTTTGACTTTGTTTTAATATTTCTTGTTACCTCATGGAGTCATTGGATTTTATTTGGTTCACTCTAATTTTCAGAGTTTGTTGCTTGGGCAAGATTTTGTACCTCTTATGCCAAACTGTGTATTTCCTTCCAATTCTTTCTTCCATTGTTCTCATTTCTTTTCCAATTTTTTTCCCTAGCATTCTCATTCCATTTATTTTTTAAAAATATTTTTAAACTGTCTTTTTAACTCGTTTCATCTGTTCTAGGAATTATAACTGAGCTTGTGTCCAAGGTGTGTTTTTCTTTGAGGCATTGCTTGTAAATGTTTTGAAGTCATTCTCTTCTTCTGTGTAATCTTGAGCATTCCTGCCACCATTATAGCTCAATATGGTGCTGTGTTTTGGGGTTTTTTTGTTCATTGCTCCAGCCTCCTTACTGATTTCAAACTTGTGGTTAGGGCTGGGCTTTGCCACACTTCTGAAGGAAAGGTTTAAACTGTTCCTACTGCTACTCTCTTGGGATACTGAGTGTTGTGTTTTTCCAAGATCTCAGATACAGGCTGGTGACCTGGAAGCTTTCAGAGCTTTCAAAACAGTCTGTTCCTGGGCAAAGTCTGTTTGCTGCCCCCTGGTCTGAGCTCTGCAAGTTCATAACCTGGGTTTGGGTCTGTACAAGAGTATTCTGCTGCTGGACTCCATGCCTATCTGCCAACAGGAAAGCTCTGTTGGTTCAAGGTGGCAGAATTATAGGCTCCCCTTTGGTATGGGATTTCTCATCTGCTTATTCCTCTCTAGTCTGGGTTAGATGTTGGAAGGGGGTCTGAGCCACACCACTGCTGCTACTGGCTTCTGAATTTCCCCCTTTCTTGGTGTGCCACGCACAGAAGTCCACCATTGTGTGCAGGTCCCCTTTTTACTTTGCCCTGGATGTGTGATTCAGAACTGGAGAGGTGACAAAGCTGACAGTTGGCCTCTGACTTCATTATGATGCCCTGGTATGGGTTTGCTGCTTACTCAGTCTAGGTCTAGGATTTCCCCTTCCCCCGTTGCCCATCCTCTCCCTGAGTACTGGAGTGCTTGCCACACAGTATGTGCTCCTGGTCTAATTCTGTCCCCAGTATCTGCAAACCTCCTTTTTTGTTTTCCTATGCCAAGCTGGGCTGGACAAAGGCCTCACTGTGACTTTTTCAGAATCTCAAGATTTGGTTTGGTGCATTCCCTATAGTTATTTGGAGGAATTTGTGGATGGGAACCCATACTGTTTACTACCACTCCACCATCTTGGCTCTGCCCTTTCTCCAGTTTTAATGACACTGTTCTCTCCCAGTATCACTCCTACAATTTCAAGTGCTCCTTCTCAGTATACTTTGCTGTATTATCTATTATTATCCATATCTCACCCCACTATGTATAACTAAATCATAAGGCTGTCTCCTAAGCTTTCTTCTTTCCCCAAGTTCTCTTTCTGGACGATCTTATGAGCTCCCACAGGATCAATTTATTTCTATGCGGGGCCAGAGCCAAGATGGCGGCGTAGCAGCAGCAACATATCGCAGCTCTCACATAGCCACCCCAAAATACCCATGAAATAGGACTCTAAACCAATCCTAGAACTCCAAAACGCACACAAAGATACTTCCCACTAAAGTCAGCTCGGCTACGCGGAACCATATCAGCACTGCCAACCGAAACCAGCCTGGCCTGAAGCCACGGCTGTGCCCCGGGGGCGGCTGGAAGGGAGGAGCAGAGGAGCTTCAGGTGAGCGGATTAGTGGCAGCTGCGAGCAGCGTTCAGAACTACCTCAGGAGGATTGCGAATCTAGGAGAGTTAAGCAGTCCAGCGGAAAGACCTCCAGAGCGGAAAAGCAAAAGGCAGAGGTTTTGCACCCGCCTCCTTGTTGCAGCTTCCCGCCCGCGGCCTGCAGACAGCAGGGGGACTAAGCGATTTTTCTGAGGCCAGTGCTCTCACATAGAGCGGCCTGGATCCGGATCGCCGTCTTGGGCCTCGGTCCTAGAGTCTTCATTATCCACTCTGCCAGAAGTAAATAGGAAGAGTCCCAGCATCTTCCTGAGAGCTACGGCAGCCGGGAGGACCCCAGCAATTTGGAACAGAGCTTTCCCTTCTGGAAGCAGAGCCCCACAGAGATTTAAAAAAAAAATTACGGACTGAACAACCATGAGTAAGAATAAGCATAAGAAGCAAAGTAAGAACAGCTCCCAAACCCTAGATTCCTTCTTTGGGGAAAAGAAAGATCATGGGAAAGAGAGGGAGGAGGAGAGTGCAGCCAGAGCTCCCCCACCAGGGGCCTCCAATAAACATGAAGAATGCCTTAAAGCT
>CM053582.1:182891931-182913911 GCA_028627135.1 Pseudochirops cupreus | reverse complement strand
ATCCAACTGGAACTTGAGATACACAGGAACTGCGGTTGGGAGATCCATCCTGCCCTACCGAAAAGTGACACAGGAGGGAATAGACTGGGGGAGGGGGGACACACTGGGATGGCTGTTTTGGGGCGGTGGGGGGGGAAAGACGGGGAGAAAATATGTAACTCAAAATCTTGTGGAAATGAATGATGCAAACTAAAATAAAATTTAAAAAAAATTTAGTTCTATGCAAATAATTCAGAAATCTATGTCTCTAACCCTAATGTCTTTTCTAAGCTCCAGTCTTATATCACTAACTACCTGCCTGGCAGACCTCTCAATCTCGATGTCCTAGAGCCATCTCAAATTGTCAGTATCTTCCCTCCTAAATCTGTGCCTTTCAAGTTCCCAGTTTATTCTGAAGGCACCACTATCCTTCCAAATGCCCAGATTTGTAATCTCTTAATTATTTCCTCTTCTTCACTTCTGTATACCTAATCAGCTGCCAAGGTTAATCATCGATCTCTACGTGAGATCACTTGCAATCTTCCCTTACTGTCTATGCACAAGACTACCACCCTAGTTAAGACCCTGATTATTTAAGATAAGACTCTTCCTATTTACAGCAGAAGCTTGCTAGGGTCTTGTGTGATATGCTGACTATGATCATCTAATAGATGAATCCCTTCTTTCTGTGTGTTTGTAGTGTCTTTTCTTTGCCATGGAAGCTCACAATTTTGGCCATGACATTATGATATTCCTGCAACTTTTCCTCCTCCCATTTCCCACCACCCCCCAGGAAGTGACCAATGAATTTTCTATCTTTACTTTTCCTTCTGGTTCTAATAGATCTGGATAGTTTTCATTTAGCATTCTTTTAAAAAGAGTATAATTATATTATCATATAGTTGAAATATGATTTCTATATATAGAAAATTTCCTGACACATAGTATATATTTTTAATAAAATGTATTATATATAGGCTTTTTAAAAAAAATCATGGTTTTCAAAAAGTCCAATGACCTTTAAGAAATTTCTCCTTGACGTGTTTTCCTGAACAATTTTTAATAGCAGATATCTTACAATTTCTTCAATTTTTTCAATTGTCATTTTTGCTTGTCATTTACACCAATTTATTTTTGTACTCACAAGATGTATCTTCAAGGAATCTCTGAAGAGGAGCAGAGTAACCCTTTCCAAATGAGATGGATCATTTATGGTGTTTTTATTTCTATATCACATTGTCAGTATTTGAAGCAGTTTCTTATTAATGTAAACTAATAGGAATTCCCAACCAAATATAAGCTTCTTAAGGGCAGGGACAATTTCCTATCTTTATATTCCTAGCACCTAGCACAATGCCTTGCTTACAGCAGATCCTTAATACCTACTTGTTGAACTGAACTAAATTTGATGTCTTGATCAAAGAGGGAAATATTTACCAAAAATAAAAACAAAACTTGTGTAGAAATAAAAGCTGTGATCGATAGGAGGTAACATGGGTTCACAAAGAACAAATCATGCCAGACTAACCTAATTTCCTCTTCTGGTAGGATTAATAGATTAATATGGATAAAGACTTTGATTTCAATGATATTGGGAACTCTCTGGATGAGGAAACTCTCTCTACCAATGCAGGTCAGCACCCCCTCTTCAACATAAAAGACAAATGAGAGGTTCAGTAATTTACCAGGATCACACAGACAGTATGCACAGGATTAGGACTAGAACCCAAGTCTTCTTGACTCCAAGGACAGCTCCCTTTACACCAAGCCTGCACAACCTGCGGCCTGCAGGTCTCTTACAGCCCAAGGAGCGCTTGTGGCACACCAAAGGATTTCAGGTGGTCCACAAAAAATGTAGAAGAAATGTAAAGGAAATCCTTAGGCCAGCCAAAGATTATGCAGATCTGCTTTATACCATGCCATACTCTGTCTCATGGCAGACTACTACATCAGAGAAATGCTACAGACATAATTTTTCTCTATACCAGCAAGGCATTTGACAGAATCTTACAATATGCTTGTAGGCAAGATGGAGAGAAAGGAGATAGATGATGGAAATAAAGAACTGGCTGAATACACAGACAGACCCAAAGAATCCAAATCAAGGAGTACAAATTAATGTCAACCTGGAAAGTTTTTACTGGTATGCCATATGGCTCTATCCTCATTTCTGTTCTGCTAAACCGAACAGAAATCTTTATCAACAAACTGAAATGTTCCCTTCAATCATATTTGTGGATCATATGAACCTAGCAAGGACAGCTACTGTACTAGAGGACAAACACAGGATCCAAAAAATTTCTAATGGTTGGTAATCAGAGATGGAATCTAAAATGACAGGTGCTAACAGAGAGAATATTAATTTCTGCGTTTAGATTTTTTTAAAAACTATATAAGTACCAAACAAGGGAAGGCATGGCTTCACAGAAGTTCATGTGAGAAACAAAGACAGGTTACTGATACCAACTTTTCTTCAACTTTTATTCCTGTTAAGACAGCACAAGCAGCCCAGGTGAAAAAGAGTCTACAGGATTCCATCCCACATCAATAAAAATATGAGCTTCTGGATTTTAAAATTCCTTCAAGATAGAGAGGATGAAAGATTATGACAGGTTCCTTTCACGGTTTTGTCAGTAACTTTGGCATCTGGCTGTCTTTTCCTCTCTCTCATTTCCCTGTCCCAAAGACGTTTCAATATTCATACTGATGACTCTTAAAAATCTCCTTCAGTCAGGACACAATTCCTTAACTATCAGTTCTAAAAACCTCTTTTTCCTTAAGCCATACCTTATATCCAAAAGGTAGAAAGAAGAATAAGAGGTAGAAGTAATAGAGAGGCAGATTTCAAAACACCAATTCCTGGCAACCTCCAAACCTCTTCTGTTTTCTTATAGTAAACCTGTTCCTCAATCCCCTCTCAGTCCTGTTCCTGACTTTCTGGACTTTAAAACCATGCCTTTTCTTTAGCTGGTTCATCCTAGAACTTCTCTCAGAGCCTGAGGCCTGTTCCCCCAGAAGATCCCTTCATAAGACTGGCCCCCCTTCTCTCATTGGTGAGCTCCTCCTGAAGCCTTCGTTTTGTGGAAGAACCTAAGTTGTCCTTCCTTCATTCTCCCTCATGTGTTTCTGACTTTCTATACTTCAAAACCATGACCTGACAATATGCACCTTCCTTCTCCTCAGCTTTTCAACTCTTTCTCATGTGTTTGTCTTCCCCTTGCCCCAGAAGATCAACAGCTCCTTGTGAGCAGAGACTATCTTCCTTTTTTGCTTTGATTTAAATGCTTGTTTCCTTCTTTCCTCTTCAATATCATTAGAATCTCTGGCACTTTGATACCTTCTTACTATCTTCCTAGGATAGCTCCTTTACTCTGGCTTTATGTATTTCCATACTAACCTTAAACTCTGCGGTCTTCCATTTATATGACTTGCTCATCACTATCTAGTTGCTACACCATACCTCCCTCTCCTAACCTTCTTGGCACTCCCCACCTAAAAGGCTCCATCCTAGGCAATATGCATATGAGGTTTCTCTTTTATTCCTCTCAGGGTGCTAAGTATAGTGGGGGAAATAATGAAAATTGAGATAACTGCTGTTGGATAAAGCAAGCTTAAAATCTGTACAAGCAAAAGATGGGAAATGTGAGAGAAGAGACAAGAAAGAGTAGAGGACAGAGGGGATACAGATGTGCTGCTTAACTACTGATAGTGATATCTGAAGATCATGGAAAGCAAGAGAGGTACTACAGGATTTAAAACTGGCATTACCACCCCTCAAGGGATGAGGTCATTGCTCTGGTGTTCATAATGGTCTAAGAAAAAAGTGAACTCAAATGGCTTCATACATGATTGAATACAGAAATAAGAAACTTCACAGACACAAGCTCAGCTGCCAGAGGAGGTGAGACTGTCTAGGTCAGTGCAGCTGTAAAACAGAAAGGCTGGGAGAGGCAACATGCATGAGGCTTGGAGCACAGTCAGACACTCTCATGAGAGAAGCTCATACACAGCATCTGAGAGAGGGATTCAATCAATCAAGTGTAGATCTGCTTCTGGTAAAAGATGCGGGAATAAAACAGCTTCCTTAAGCTCAAAGGCCCCTGATGAGAAGGGTCCATGGAGTTTCAACCACCTGATTGGCATGTGTAAGGGAATGAAGTTCCCTGGAGGGAGGGTCCAATTCTTCTGGCATATGGAAATCTCAAAGAGAGTTACCAGACTGTTTGTAAGAAAGCGGCCTGTCCTCCAGCTACAAGGAAGACTCCATGACCATCTTCTACACTAGCTCAAAGAGAAGAGCTCCATTACCATTTCAGGGCTGCAACTGATGTCTAGAGCTACTCTTGTCCCTGTTGCAGCATGGCTGAGAGAATGACAAGATCATTCTACTTCTCTTTTTACCATGCTCCTCATCATTGTCAACTTTACTACCCAGAAGACTGAGAAGAAGTTGCCACACTTTGACCTACATTCTTCACAAGGGTGACAATGGGATCTTGTGAACTGGTTCATTTGGGGAAGTCTCACTAGTTTGTGCCTGTATAGCATTTGGACTTCATGACGTGAGTTGGGGCAAGCTAAGGTGGGAGAAAACCAGAGGTCTCATCTATTGAAGCCAAGAGCAATGGAAAACCCATGCAGGCAAATGTATGAGGGATTCTGCAACAGAATTATGTTGTACTCTTTGTGAAGGCCTTTGCCCTCACAGGTGCTCACAGACTGTGCACCTGAAGTGGTTTCTCACCATCAGTCCTTTACAGCCATCACAAATCATTTTAGAGTATACCATGCTCAGGGTAACTCCATGGATACTGGAAGGGTGAGCCTGCTTACATTTCCTCTTCTCTTTGATTTAAATATTCAAGACTTCTTTAATGTAACTCATTGCCATGCCTAGTTCTCATTAATAGAAAAGGCAATCTTTACCTTAGTATTATGCATTTAGAAGTTCCCAGGCCATAGCAAGAGGAAAACTTCAACAACATGTCAAAGTAGCTGCTTCCAGTGGCTAGAGCTAGACCATTTGGTAGATACAGTTAAAAAATGTTTAAAGATTGATGGAGGATTTTAGTGGACTGCAAGCTCAATGTAAGTCAACAATGTGATGGGGTATCCAAAAAACTTAATACAATCCTGTGCTGTATCAAGATGGGTATAGATTCTAAGAATAAGTAGAGAAGTGACAGTCATACTGTATTGCTCCGTCATCAGATCTCAGCTAGAGTACTGTGTTTAGATTTGGACACCAATTTTTATGAAGGATATTGATAAACTGGAGGGCAATAACAGGAGAGCAATGAGAATAGTGAAGGAGGGTCGTGAGTCCATAACATGAAGATCAGTTGAAGAAATTAGGTATGTTAGCCTAGAGAAAAGAAGATTCAGGGGGGTATGTGAAAGTTATCATCAAGTACTTGAAGAGTAGTCACATAGAGGGGGAATTCAACTTGTTGTGATGGTCCCAGGGAGAACTAGGAGCTATGAGTAGCAGTTGTAAAGAAACTCTAACTTAGAAAGAAAATTTTCTTAACGATTAGAGTTGTCAAAAAATGGAAAGGCCTGCCTTGAAAGGTAGGTTTCCCTCCTTTGGGGGTCTTCAGTGTCAGTTATATAATAGCAGGGGATTTCTTTTGTGTATGGGTTCAACTAGATAGCTGCTGAGACCCTTTCCAGTTCTTAAATTCTGTCAGTCATACAGCATCATTTCCATTCCCTTGGCCGTTCTGGTTGTCCTCCTTGGTATTTGTCAATATATTTCCTGACATGTAGGACCCAGAAGGAATACAGAACTATTTTCCTAACATGTAGGCCCCACGACACTTCATGTGTGTTCTGACCAGGACACAATACAGTGGTACTGTTACCCACCTTACCCTTGATGCTATATTTCCATTAAGGCAGCCTGAGATTACATTAGATGTTTTTACTGCTGCATCACCTTTGGACTCACATTGAGCATTGCCCACATTCCTTCTGTATGAACTGCCATTTCCTGGCTGTGCCTTTTCCATTTTTTATGTGTAGAATTTGTTTTTTGAACCCCTGTATACAACTATGTACTCAGACTTCATGGGGTGAATACTATTATTATCCCCATTTTGCAACTGAGGAATTTTAGGCAAATGGGAGTTATGAATTGCCTAGGGTCACACACTTAAGAGCATGTGAAACAAGATTTGAACTCAAGTCTTCCTGACTACAAGCCCAGTGGTCTATCGACAACACCAACTAGCTGCTAGTCTAACAACCCTTTGCAAAAAAGTAATGATAATCGATATTCTTTCACTGCCATTTTCCTTCTACAGGCTCACAAACCATCTCTTTAAAAACATATTCTAGGGGCAGCTAGGTGGCGCAGTGAATAGAGCACCAGTCCTGGAGTCAGGAGGACCTGAGTTCAAATCCGAACTCAGACACTTAACACTTACTAGCTGTGTGACCCTGGGCAAGTCGCTTAATTCCAATTGCCCAGCCTTCCCCCCTCCAAAAAGTAAGTAAAAACATATTCTAAAATTTTGCCAAGCCCATTGGTTTACAGTTTGAAGAATTCATTCCCTACCCTCCTGAAAACTGACACATTTGCCTATCTTCAGTCCTATATCAACTTCCCCCATTCCCTATTAGCAGCTGAAAAGCCAAACAGAAAGCACCAAAGAGGAGGATTAGGTCTTACTTTGACAGCCTCAAAGCTCAGCATCATGGAATCCAAGTAAAGTTCCATGGCATGTCAGTTGAAGGGGAAGCTCTACTGATCACTAACTTTTAGTTAAATGGAATGTTTGATAACTAACTCATAAACCTTATTTCCCTAACATTGTAAGTATCATGGTTAAACAGAAAAAGCAAGAAAAAAAAGAGGCTTCTAGGAATCCTTTCCCCAAGATAAAACACAAACTTTTATAATTAATTCATCTCTGATTTAGGGAGTATCCAAACATCCACGCCTAAGGAAAGGGCCTGCATGTAGTGATTCTTCTAGTAGTAATATGGAAACTACAGCTTCATGATCCAGGTATGGAACACATCTTAATTCTGTAAGGCCTCTTCTTAAATCCTTTAAAATTACATGTTTGAAACATCATCAAATAGTAATTAGTTTATTTACCTAATGAAAGAGAGCAAAAGATAATGTCACCTTATTAGCAACAGCATTCACACTTGGTCGTGCATCAAAAATGAAGATTTTATGGGACTGAGCATTAGAATCCATGATAGCCTGAAGATATTTTTCATCCTCTTTGCTTCTCTTCCCACTCACTCCAACCATGGGCTGGCTACATCGTGTGATTGTTGCTTGGCTTTCAGGATGAATCCATGATAAAACCTGAGAGTATGGAGGAAAATAAGGGACAAATCCTTTAAATAATTCACTGTTTCCCATTTTCTTATAAAGTACCACATTTTGAGCCTCAATTTTCTACCCAAAGCCAAACTCTGGCCGTGAAAACATGAATGCAGATATTCAACACAACTTTTCCTAGTCAAACTCTGACAGAAAGAAAACAACATTATTACTAATTTATGAGAGTCATAGCTGTGCTACAGTATACACAGTGTTCCTACTAGAAAAGATACAAAATAGAAAAGAGACAGATCTAGTCTCAGATTTCCTTGTCCTTCATGCATATAAGCTTCTGAAATGTAGGGATTTCAGACACTGTGAATATTGTACTTAATTTTTTAAAATTATTCCTGCTGATCTTTCTGGAAGGAGTCATTTCATTACCCAGTCATTCAATACAAATTTGTACAATCACTTAATAGTTCTCACCAATAGATCTAGGGCTTAGGGAGAGTATTCATCACTGAGACTGAAGAATGAATTCAAAATAAAGAAACTGTGAATAATTCACTGGACTATGTTTTTGAGGGAAAATGCTAGCAATTCTGTATACAATTTAGCAATCATCATACTATCCTCCCAGACTGTTTCTTTAATCTAAGTTTTTAATCTGGTTTTAGTTTTCCTAAATAACCTGTTCTACCATATCACTAGTAAAAGTCCTAGTGCTACAACCACATTTATCCTCTATCTCTGACTTTGTTTTGTTATCTGTGTGAAATCTCAAATTCTACCATTCTCCAACCTTGATATGACGTATAATACAAAGGCATTTGCGAAACCACAGCAAAGCTTCAAACTTACTGGGATACGGCCCCGTGATCTGAAAGATGCCACTCTCTTCAGTTCCTCATCTGGAATATTTGCTGGCACAACCAGCAGGGAGGGATATGTGTCACACAACTCATAACGTTCATTAATCTTCGTAATTCTCCAGCTTTCATTGGGAATTCCCTACATTGTAAATACAACAACTGGCAAGTTATTGCCTAACCAAAAGTTCCTAAGGAAACAAAATAGAAGCAAACAAACCAACAAACCAGCCCTGAGCCAGGGATTATTTATAGATCATTTATACTCAAGGCAGTCCTTCTTACCTTCATGGTGGGCCTCTCAGCTACCGAGAGGATGGCATGTCTATACTAACTTGTCTTTTAAGTTTATGTAGCCTAACTTAGAAATCTATAACATCATTTCCTTTCATCTTGATAATGAATTATACAACCATTCATTCAACCAACTAAACAACGTTTACTCAGTGCACATTATGTGCTAGGTGCTCTTGGGAAACAGAAAAAAAAATTAATGATGTCTGTTTCTATCTTCAGGGAGCTTGTAAATTAATAAATTGTTCTGATTTATTAATTGGCTATAAAATCTTACTTTCTACATATAGTTCTTATTTCCCCCAAAGAGATTGTTAGACAAAGATAATGTCTTCAAATCCTTTAGGTTAAGAATTGTGTTTAAGGGGGTGGCTAGGTGACACAGTGAATAGAGCACCAGCCCTGGAATCAGGAGGACCTGTAGTTCAAATCCGGCCTCAGACACTTAACATTTACTAGCTGTGTGACCTTGGGCAAGTCACTTAACCCCAATTGCCCTGCCTTCTCCCCTCCAAAAAGAAAAAAAAGAAAAAAAAAAGAATTGTGTTTAATAGTTTTTGTTTTTATACTCACAGTGTCTAACATATAGTAGGCATTTAACTTACTGATTTCTTACACCTGTATATCATAAGTAGCATTAATGAAAATGTTAGGATCCAAGTCATAGCAGCAAACAGCAAGCACAGTTATGGGAAGACTGGAGGAGACTAAGAAATTTAAAGCATCTCACTTTTAATAATATGGTAAGTTACTAAGTTTTCATGCTATTTTTAACAGTTACCAAATTTTTAAGATTTATTTCACTGGTTAATTTTTATAACTGTCTAATAAATGAGAGAAATCAGAGGCAAAAAAATAAAGTCAGTAAAAGAATTTATAAAACTTCTAAATTCTCTAACAAATCATATGAACCCTGCTGTCCAGCGATAATAATAACCAACATTTATATAGCATTTTATACTTATAAAATGCTTTATATATTTTACTTCATTTTTTTCCTCAAAGACCTAAATAAATCAGATTGTTGACCAGTAAGAATTAACATTCTGCTTCACTGGCTGGTATCTGAATTATGTAAAAGAAAAGACAGGTTATTAGAAAGCACTCTATTTTAAGTTAGTTTTTCCCATGTTGGATACCAAGAGTCCCAAGACAGTATTCAGGTATAAGGGTGGGGGTAGAATGAGTTAATTAATCACTCCATCCCACTTAGGACTATAGCAAAGGAGAACCATCTCCACTGAACCAATCAAAGGCATTTCAATTAGGTATGACAGGTAGTCCTTTGGAATTGGTTGAGGAGATTTGTTCATGACAATAAGAACTATATAAAACTGGTAAGTGAGTTTAGAATCTAAGATTCAAGAATCTGGTAATGGAGAAAAGAGAACCATTCCAGTCAAACCTGAAAAGGAATCACTCTGGGGAGAGGAAAGCCCCAGATTTGAAATCTATGTCTCCTCTCACTTTCACCAGAGGAAAAGGCTTTGAAAGAAAACTGGAGAATTTGGAACTTCTCATCAGCATCCTAGAATCATCTCCAGAATAACAGTAGCTTCTAGCACTGTTTGCATCAGAAGCTAAGGACACACTATATACAGTGAGTAAAAGGTGGCTTCAGAATTCTATGAGGAGCCAAGAAAAAAAAACTATACTGTGCCAAGGGGAAATTCATAGGTAGCTCACTAAGGGGTGGGGTGGGGATAGGGGTAGGTTAGGACTTCTAGAAACAAGGTCTGTGAGTTATCCCCAACTCCCTTCTTTGGTCACATGTGCTCTCCTAAGCAAACTTTCCCCTTGATTCTGTATGTATTGGTGGAAGAATATATCAAAGATTTGTAGGGAGGGATATTTTGTACCAATTGGTCTTAGTAAAAACCATCTTATTAAAATATTCCTTTCTAAAAGCTAATTAAGTTTACCCAATTAATTGATATCAACCAGTAATCATGTGAGGCACACTGGTAGGGAATCATGAATTACATCACTTAAAAAGACACCCCACCATAACACCTCAGAATTATCCCAGGAGCCCTTAAAGGACACAGTAGCCAAGTTTGGGGAATCCAAGCTAGCAGTGGGGATGGGCAAGGGGCGAGACCCCTGGAAGAAAAAGTTCAGAGCTGAAATCACATCTGACCTCTTTCCTGTGATGATATCAACCCCATCAACAACTTCTTCACCCCTTCTTAACTACAATCTGCACCATGCTTGATTTTGTCTCATGTTTACTTTTCCATCAGCACATCATCCTTTAATCCTTGTCTATACTTCTTCCTCTATCTATTCTTTGCCTTCTATAGACTAAATCACAGAGCTCAGGTAAGAACCCAATCATCGGGAGCAAAGATAAGGTTTTACTACAGGCAAAACTAAAATTTAACAAACAGTGAATTTTCAAGTGAAAACTAGTGCTCTGAACACAGTAATATAAAGTGTTGATTATCATGCCCACTCATTTACCCCCTTTACTCCTTCAAAGTCTAGGTATTATATTATGCTGTATTACTTTGATGGGTAATTTAGAAATTGGAGTGACTTTTTCAAGTGGGATGATTATGATGTTCTACATAAGGAGGAGAGTGGGTAATTTCTGCTAAATGAATGAAAATGAAGGGGGGAGAAAGAGTGAATGAAGGTCAGAATAACAGATCTGTGAAGACCTACTGATCTTCCAGTCAAATGATCTGTAAAGATATCAGTTACAAGTCATTTCAACTATATTCACCCTTTACTATGCTATGTGCATTGCAAATAGCACCTGATCAGGTACTTTCATTAAAATGATTAATGCTGGAGTGGCTAGGTGGCGCAATGAATAGAGAGCATCACCCCTGGAGTCAGGAGGACCTGAGTTCAAATCCGGCCTCAGATATTTAACACTTACTAGCCATGTGACCTTGGGCAAGTCACCTAACCCCAATTGCCCTGCCCCCCCTCCAAAAAAAGGCAAAAAAAAAATTAAAAAGACTAATGTCATGATGAACAGGACCAGAGAAAGTAATTGTTGTTCATAATTATTCACTATGGGAAATTAATTTCACAACCAAATTGACAAAGCATCATTATTATCTTTTACCACCTATTCATTCATTCAAGAAATGAATAGTGCAAGCAACACAAAGAAGGATAACAGTCCTCCCAGAGCTTACGGTCTAGTGGGAGAGAGAATACAAGTACAAAAATAGGACAAAGAACGCGAAAGGGCACCAAGAGAGATACACAGGGCGACGGCAGCTCAGAGGAGGGACAGGCTACTTCCAGTCAGGAAAATCAAGAAAAGTACCAAGGAGGAGATAGTGCTTGAGTTGGATCCCAAAAGAAGGAAAAGAGCTGGACAGATAGAGCTTAGGAGGAAGGTCATTCTAAGCAAAGGAATGGAGCCAGCAGGTACAGGAAATGCCTGAAAAGCTCAGGGAATGTCCTGGTTGAAACAAAGGACACCTTGAAAAAAAGCTATGGGAAAAAAAAACCGAAGAGGCTCGTGAAGTCAAACTACCAAGTCTAAAACACCAAGCTAAGGAGTTTGGATTTTATTCGATAAACCCAGTACATACCTTCAAGCAGGAAGGTGACATGACCAATACTGGAGTTTTTAAAGAAGCTAATCTGGCAAAGCTATGGAAAATGGATCAGAGTAGGGAGGCCAGAAACAGCTTTGAGAGTCAGAATCCTCTGTATACAGTTTCTGTTCTATCATTGCCCTTCTTTATATTGTGAAAATCTTAGCACGCTTTGTTGTTATTGTTATCAGAGCTGTAAAGTCAGTCAACATGGGGAAGAAGTAACAGCCTCAAAAAAGTTTCAATATGAAAAAAAAGCATTAAGTACTACTTAACTCTATCCCAAAGTCACAACAGCCTTGCTAGGAAAGGTTGGCTTTAAGCTTCTGGCTCAGCCACTTTTCACAAGTAATGCTGCATTTGGTACAGTAAGCATCATTAATCTAAAGAAGTACTATACTAAAGCACTCGGCCACATTTTCCATTTTTACTAATGTTCTTATTTATAGCCTGGCTGCTTTTCACTCAATACTTTGAGTTATGAGTCCATAATGTAGTTTTAAACAACTTTTTAAGTTTTAGATAACTGATCAAAAAGTACTGTTATTTTTATCTTCTTATGAAATAATAACTAAGGCTTTAACCAATATTAGTTGGCTAATTAAAGGCACATTGTTATACACTCAAATCTTTGTAGACTTATGATTTAATCAGGATACTAATGCCTTCACCTTCATATCCCAAGGGCTACCTTATACACGGAATTGTTTTCTCAACTCCTACCCTCACAGATGAGTCCTGGTTCCTAGAACAAAGACACGTATTCCCCTCATACTTCAGGGATAGCGATTCTAAAATACCACTGACTCAACTTCAACCAGTGTTGTCCTCACCCCCCCACTCCTCCAAAAAAGATTGTCCAGCAACTGAAAAACATTTAGTCAGATAGACTAAAAATGCTTTTAGAAAGGAGCATTTTTCAAGGTGATATACAAAAAAACAGCTGATACAAAATTATTTGTGATACACTCTTCCACAGTACACAGAGAATCCAAGGAAAGGTGGGAAAGAATGAATAAAGCATTTATATTAAGTGAAGAAATTATATTTATTTATCTGAAGACGTCTTCATTTGGTAGCCCTAGGTTGTCTAGAAAATTAAATTTCCCAAATTCTTTTAATTACAGCTCTTTTTGTTCAGTGATTCAGAGAGTTATCACTTGACATCATGTATGTGACAATCTCACAAATCAAATCAACAAGCATTTATTAACCATTTACTATGTGTCAGGCACTGTGCTAAGCACTGAGGATATAAATACAAACCAAAAGAAAAACAGTCCTTGTTCTCAAGAAGCTTACGATTCTAATGGGGGAAGATAACACACACAAGGAGGCTGAAAGAAGATAAAGGAAAGAAGTACCTTCAAGAGGACATGCTGTCAAAATCCTGAGAATGAGGGATGGCTGATCTGGGCCCTTCCTCAAAATGGAAATTCTAACAAGAACTCACCAATGGGACAAAAGAGCCCTGAGAGAGGAGGGAGGCCTCATAGTCCAGAGAATGAAATATGGCTGATCGGAAGCTCAGAAAAGTTAAATGACTTGAACGTGATCACACAACTAGGCAGTGTCAGAGAAAGGATGCATATTCACGTCTCTCTGACACCAAGCCTAATGCTTTATCTACTAATGCCACTCTTGTAGTAACAAACAGTTATTTTGCTTGGTGCCAGAGGAGAGAACTAAGTCAAAAAGGCAGATGTAAAAAAGTGGCAGAATAGGATCCAATTTAAGGAGTAATTTCTTAATAATCAACTGAAACAGACGAGCTATCTCAACAGGTAGTAAAGTCTTCCAGCAAGGCAGGTCTTCCTCTTGAATAGATAACTACTTTTAGAGATATTGTAAAGAGCTGGAGAAGAAGACCTCTGAGGTCCCTTCTAACATTATGAACTTCTGACTAAAGAACTGGTGCCAAAGAAAAGGGATGGAACCATTCTGGGGTGATTAACCAATTCAGGCAAATCAATCAATAACCTTTACACCCTTACCTCAATACTACTCTGTATTTTAAGTATTATTTTCCCTAAACTTAATATGGGCTTAAAAATTAACCTAACCTTCCTATTTCTCAGAATATAAAATATAGAATCAAAATAATCTGAGTGACCAATACTGAATGCCAAAATCAACTCCACTTCTTTTAACCTAAAAACTGATATTCTTTATTTATTTTTTATTTTTGCAGGGGTGGGGAGAGTAAGGCAGGGCAACTAGGGTGAAGTGACTTGCCCCAGGTCACACCTTGGCTAGTAAGTGTGAAGTGTTTGAGGCCAGATTTGAACTCAGGTCCTCCTGACTCCAGGGTGGGTGCTCTGCTCACTGAGCCACCTAGCCACCCCAAAAACCAATATTCTTGAAAGAATCAGATTTATTTTAAAACTCTACTTATGTCAACAAAGATTTACAGGAGATCTTTAACACAATCTAAAAAAGCAGATAAAAATCTCTTGATGCAATGATCCAAGGTTATTAGTTATTAGTTGAATAAAGACTTTTTATTCTACCAATCAAATTCAAAGAAGGGAAGGGCTTACCTGCCTTCGGTATTCCAAAAAAGGATCATACAACTTCCATCCATTTTCTGGAAATACCTCTTTATATTCAAATGCAAAGAGAGGCTACAAAAGAGTAATAACAGTAAGTTGCTTATCAAGATTTACCATTTATCTTGTTATAACTTAACTGCACATATGACAATCCATTGTTCCATTTTATCATGACTCCCAATACACCTGATGAGAAATATATAATGAGCATATCTCTTAGGCATATGCCTTATTTCAATACCTCTTGCTGAATTACAGAGATAAAAGGTTTGTAAAATATTTTGTTGTATCTTTAAGTAATGAAAAGTATGTAAAAAGGTTTTTTTTCAAATTTAATATATATCATATGTATTAGAAAATTTAAGTAGATTATATGTTTAATGTAAACATCCTACCAGAAAGTATGCAAATGATACTAATTTCTCATTTTTAAAGCATGAAAACCAAAGTGTTATGCTACCACCAAACATTTTGATAGAGTAAGCTCCACTTTAACTTATATAAGAATATACACATTACTTTTCATCTCAAAAACACTCCGAAGAGAAAGATTTTCCTATTTTTTTCTCAGAAAAAAATATCCTCACTCAAGTTTCATCCTGATGTTACATCCTATGGTGGAGGTAAAACTGGATATGAGAATGGTCTGCCTGTAAATCACAAGGTTGGATATGCCCTAAGCAGCTGAAAAAGCTTCAAGTGAAGATCTGGAGAAGGGTTATCCCCCTTACCTGAAAACTGACACATCTAAAGTTTGGAGGGCTCCTCATGAGATTGGCCACTCCAAGGTTGAGAACGGAATAGCTGGAAATATTGGGGTGTCTTTGATAAAAAATAGAGAAGAAAAGAAAAGGTTTTGGTTTGGGTGAATAAAAGTTTCATTTTGGATATGCTGAGTCTGAAACTAAGCTGGATTTACAGCTTTGGGGAGTCATTTGTACACTGGTAAACTCATAGTAGATGATGGAATCTCTGAAAGATGGTATAGAGAGAGAAAAGGACTCAGAACAGAGCTTTGGTGGTTGCTTACGGTTAATGGGAAGGAACACTGATGATGCAAAGACATCTAAGACTGAACAGTCAAAAAGGTAGTTGGAGTCCAACACAAACAAACAAACAAAACAAAACAAAACAACCCAGTGGAAAGAGGGTTTCAGGAAGAGGAAGGAATCAATGTTATCAAATGCTATAAAAGTTAAGAAAGAAAAGTACTGAAAAAACTCCATCACATTTAGCAAACAAGAGACTGTAAGTAATCTTGAAGAAAGCAGGAGGTGAGTGATAGTCTATTAGCTATTTGTAATATGTCAGTAAAATCCGTAAAAATGAAACCACAAACCCTTAAAGTAATTACTATATGAATATCTGTGGCAGAAGAAACATCTTACCAAATTATTGGACACAGGAAATGCATATTTCATTAGATTCTCAAAAATGGATCTTCTAGTTCGTCCCTCTGGTTTATGAGCAAACCGTAAATTCCGAATATCCTAGAAAAGATTCAGGAACGAAATCAATCAACCAAAGTTTTATAAGCCAAATTCATGCCTAGTAGCCTAAATGATACATATCAAAATCATGTGGTTTTTTTTTCTTTTTCCCATTATGCCTCCCCTATGAGAACAGCTTCTTCATGAGTCTCTTCCAATTCTTTTAACTTCTCTTGCCCATTACATTCTCCCTGGTACTCATTTTCACTGTATCTTCTTTTCACTCAGCATCCTCCTTATGGACTAGGGGAAACTGCTGCTGTTCATGGGTTTCTATTCCATCAATTCCATGCATAGCTTTATCCAATTCTATAAACATCTAGTGCTAAAAATAGAAAGTTTTTCAGTTGCAGGTGGCAATGCTATTTTGGGAACAAAGGTGAGATAATAGATAAAGTGGTGGGACCCAAAGATTTGGAATCACCTCAAACCACCGTCCTCAAGAAAGCATATTTTGTTCAAGCCAAAGTTCATGCCTTGATTTATGGTCAAGTCTTGAATGTGCTCCCAGCTAATTAATAACTAACCACAATTTCAAGACCAGATTCTCCAAATTTGTATCATTTTATACAAGTACCCTAATATATAGGATTTGAGGGACTTGGGGTTGCGGGGGTGGGACTTGACCTATTATGTCATCAGTATAGGGAACTCTCAGTAAAGGACCCCCTCCACCACGGACTGATACCTGCTCTGTAACTTAAAATAAGACAGCTAACATATATACAGTGCTTTATATGTATATATACATATATATTAACTCACTTAATTTTCAGAACAACCCTATGAGGTAGGTGTTATTATCCCTATTATACAAATGAGTACAAATCATCTGAAAGAAGTTAAGTTACTACCCTGGGCCACAGTCTGCTACGTGTTCAAGGCAAATTTTGATTTCAGTTCTTTCTGACTAAAAGTCCAGTATTCTAATTACTACCATGCTGCTCTCTGCAATGACTAATTTTACAAAGAAGATTCAAAATACATCAAAGTATATATGCATCATATTAAAAATACAGCTTGATTGTATCATAAATTAGATCTAAAATGGCAACTCATGCTAAGTATAAAAACCATTCAACATAAAAGTGACAACTTTGCCTTCTGAAAATTTAAAGAATTTTTTAGGAATTAGGGTAAGACCTCTTTAAAAAGTTGTCGAAGGAAGCTTCAACAAGTATTTAATAAGAGACCAACTATGTATAAGACCATGAGCTAAGTGCTGACAAAAATGGAACAGTCTATTGCCTTCAAAGCATTTGAATTTCTATACTGGAGGGATACAACATGTACACAGACAAGTAAAAACATACTTGAAGAGCGACAGATTATTAATAATGCAGGGAAGTGAGAAAAGGATTTGTGAGGAGACAGCACCTGAGTCAGTGGTGCAGTGACCAAAGAACTGTGCCTGGAATCTCAGACATTTACCAGCTGTGTGACCTTGGGCAATTCATTTAACCACTGTCTACCTCAGTTTCCTCAACTGTAAAATGGAGATAACAACACCACCTACCTTCCAGGGTTGCTGTGAGGATCAAATGAGATAATATTTGTAAAATGTTTAGTATTGGCATATAGTGGGCATTTAATACATGCTTATTCCCTCCCTCCCTGAACACAAATGAAAGGAATTCTGAGAGGTGATACTGGGTTGGGGATGGGGGCATCAAGCTGCAAGACAGAGCTAGAATATCAAGTTTAAAGATGAGCTAATAGTCTATTTTGGCTAGAATATAGAAAATATGAAACAAGAATGAAAAAGTAGATTAGATCCAGTCTCAGGGAATGGGGGGACGTGGAAGAAGATGGTCAGATACCAAAATAGGGAGTTTATATTTTATTGTAAAGACAAGAGGGAAACAGTGGAGATCCTTGAGGAGGGAACCTGGTCAGGCTATGCTATAAGAAGGACATGGTCAGAACTGTGCTGTAAGGAAATCATTTTGGTAGCTATTTTCCAGGAGACTGGAATAGGGAGGAACTAAAAGCAGGGAGTTCAATAAGGAAGGTTTTTAGAATATTACAGATGAGAAGTGATAAGGCACTAAATAACAGGGATTATATGGGGTGGAGTAGAAGGATGCAACAGATTTTGTGGAAAAGGATAAGGGAAAAGGAAGAATCTAAGATAACTACAGATATGAACCTGGGTCTATTCTTGTTCTTTTTTTCTTTTTTCAACAAACTTTCTTATAATAAACAAAGAAATTTAGAATTATTCATTAACCTTATTAGAAGTACGACAAAGTAGTGATGGTGGTTGTTGAGATTATAGTGAGAAGCATTTTGAAAAATAAGGAATGCAGCAGTATTTGTCCCCTTCATTCTTTCAAAGCTCTTCAAAGCATGGCTCATTTTAGACCATATAAAGACTACTAAGGAAACAAAAAGTTCTACTTGACACCTAACAAAATAAAAGAGCACCTCACTGGAAAGTCACAAAAAAACTCTCAGACCTAGAGGAACTTTTTAAAGGGGACTTCAAAACATTTCTCAAAAAAATTACTAAGGTAGGCACCAGAAAGAACACTAAGCACAAGCCTCCTTTCTATACATTGGCAGGGTACCCTTCCAAATAAATACATAAAAGACGTGAGACTAGAGGGATGAGATTCAGACAATTTCAAATGAATGGAACAATGAAAGGCAAAAAATACAGCATAATAAATGGCTCAAATATGACAAATGCATCTAAATTTTAGCATATTTTAGAAGTGCCATTGCATATTAGCATAGCTATAACTCAAGGAAAGAATTATATCCTATTTTTCTACCACTGTTTATGAAAAAAAAAGTAAAGAATGAGAAAAGACAAAGAAATAAGTAAACTTGCCTTGCACACAGTTTCTAGTCCATAAGAATTTTCACCTCGACTAGAAGCACCTCCAATTTTTTCTACTCTACTGATCACACCAAGTGAAGCATCTAAGACAAATGGAGGATCCTGGGAGTTGGAGGGAAAAAAGGCGTTATTCACTAAAACTAAGGGGGAAAAAATTTATACACTGCATAGCAAAATAATCTTAGTTAGAAACATCAGGAACATGATCAGTACCTTATGATATAAGCCTTACCCTTTCCATGCTTTTGAAATATAACCGGTAATTTGTAACAGTCAAAGTTCCTCGTACAGCCCCAGTGAATGGGCATATATAAGTAACATCTTTGGCTGAAAATGAAAAGAGTTCACAAGTTATGATCACATAGCATTTTTTAAAAATTTATTCTCAGTGGTTCATGGATATAATTTAATGGGTGTCTATTGTTCTTAAAGCTCAAAGGTCTTTCACAAAATCTTTCTTAGCAGCCAAAGGATCTTAAGAGTTGATGTGGCCCAGTCTTCCACTCATGCAGTCTTTTCCACAACACTTACCTTGTTTGTGCTACATCACTGCTTAATAAGGCAGATCATTCTATTGTCTGAATGTTATTTTTTTAACATTTATTTTTTTATTTTCTTAAATTAACTTTTGTTTATTTTTAGTTTACATCATTCACTTTCACGTGAATGTTATTTTTAATATTGAATTAGAATCTTATTTCTATTCATTCACCCTCGTTGCTAAACTAAACAAGTATTATCCTTCCTTAAAGATGTGGGAGCCCTTCAGGTATCTGAAGATAACTATTCTGTTCCCTCTTAGTCTTCTAGCCTCAGCTTTGCCATTTATTTGATCCAAAACACTGGTCAAGTCACAAATCACTGAGTCTCTTATGTAAAATGAAAAAGGTTCCCAGAGTTGTGAGTATCAAATGCGATAGGTCTATGAAAGTCCTCTGAAAACACTATGTGAAATTCAAAGTTTTATTTAAGAGTGATAATAATAGTAATAAAGTCTTACTCTGATGCCTAATCTTAGCATAGAGGTTACCTTAGGTTCTCAAAAGCTATGGCAACAGAACCCAAGTTTCAATAGTTCTTACCAAATCAGTAACGTCTGGCAAAGATCTGTGCGTCTCTCAAAGACAACCCTGACTAAATGTCAAAAGCCTTTTCACCAGAAGACTGACCAGATAATAAATTTTTAGGCCATGGTTTTTAAAGGAAATCCAATTTGTGTCACTGAAAGGGAATCATATGTTTCAAATGATCAAAATTCCATTAGCTAGTTTGGCTTTACTACCTTCCACTGTTGGTTTACATTGAATTTAAGAGTCTACTTTTTTCCTGCTGTTTTCTCCACCAAGTAGAATGATGATTGGGCTAAGAAGGACAGAACACAAATGGCTAGGAGGAAAGCCTCCAGATATGTAAAAAAAATGAGTATCTAGCCTCAAGGAGCTTAAGTTACTTAGTTTACACTTTAAGAAAAGAAAGAATTTACAGGTGTGATTCTTGAACAAACTGTCAGTAATTTTTAAGGAATCATGAATTTGGGGAAAGATAAAAAAAGAGGCAAGAAAATCCAAAGCCTCTTTTATATGAATTGCTATGTAAGCCATATAACTTGTGGTTTATTTTTTAAAAACAAGTATGTAATTTTGTTTATTACTTATAGATTTGATCCTCTTAATTTACCCCATAATTCCAGCTTTTTAATATCTTTTTCGCTCCCAATTCTATCTTGTATAAATTTGATATTCACAGCAGTTACATACTAGAAGGTCTTGTAAGGAAATCTGTACTTCCTACACTGCCTCGCTTCTTTTCGGTTTTCTTTTCTTCCTGTTACTACATGTATATTCACTAGACTTTCTTCCCAGACCTATACAGAATTAAGCATTTTAATCAATGTTTTCTGAAAAATGATAACGAATATATCACATTTGGTTCTGCTTCAACTGAAGGCTAAGAAGAACTTCATTTTCCCCCTAATATATATTTTATCTCACCAAAATTATTTTACAGAATTACCCAAAACAGATGTAACAAGTAAAGTAAAAGTATTAGGGTAGAATGGTGGTTTAGATCTCATTTTCCAGTGAGAGATGTAAAGTGAATGTTCCTTAATAAAGGATAGAAGGAAAACACTCAAAGTCAGTTTAAAATGGAGAATGTTTTCTTCTAATAAATTAACTAATGCAATTTTCTGAGGAAAGAAAACAAAGGAAGGGTATAAATAAGAAAGAAGTAGTAAAAGATAGTGACAAGCCAGTGCTTATATAGTATCCAAACAACCCAACATTTAGTACCTTAGTTCAAACTTAGAACCCACCATTTTGGTCAGGATTTCAGCAATGGCCCTTCAGATCTCAATCATGTCAGAAATTCTGGCTACCTTGGGAGGAAAGCATAACCCAGCTTACATATTTTCTAACAGTCTTCATATGAAAAATGTGGATAGACCTAAATATGAGTTCACTGGACATATAAATAAGTTGAGAATATTGCAATTATATTCTCTGTGTTCTGAGGATATAAATAAGATAATATATGTAAAGTGCTTTGCAAAACTTAAAGCATTATACATTTGCCAATCAAAAAGAACAAGTATAATTATATAAAAGCCATCTTTACATACCCATGTCTTTAATATTTTCCCCTGGAAGCAAAGGTGGTTCTTCCATTTCTGCTAATTTGTTAGTCTCCCTCAGGACCTGGATCAAAAAAAGGTAGAGGGTAGGGGGAGGGAAGAAGTGTTGATGCTTAGAATATTTAAAACTTTTAATTTTCCTGTGAATCCTTAAGGACCTGAAGTTTTTTTGTTTGTTCTCCTTCCCCTCCTTTCCTTTTGGAGTCCCTTTAGAGCTAGTTCTATTTCCTACTCTAAGACTGGGCTATTTAAGATCTCTATTTGGTCTTCTGCTACTTTGGGTGTTTTAATTTTTAAAGATATTCTTCTTCCAGACAAAGGATAATTGTTACAATAGAGGGGGAGAACAGGAAGGCAAAAGGGAAAGAGTCAACCTTACTCTCACTGAACTTGGCTTAGGGAAGAAATGACGTAAATTCTAAACTGGGCATCTTGCCACACAGGAAAATAGGGGGAATGGGGATGAGAGGT
>CM053582.1:182871725-182891431 GCA_028627135.1 Pseudochirops cupreus | reverse complement strand
TACACAGGCACTGTGGTTGGGAGATCCATCCTGCCCTACTGAAAAGTGACATAGGAGAGGATAGACTGGGGGAGGGGGGACACACCAGGATGGCTGTTTTGGGGCAGTGGGCGGGGGAAAGATGGGGAGAAAATATGTAACTCAAAATCTTGTGGAAATGAATGATGCAAACTAAAATAAAATTTAAATAAATAAAGTAATTACTTCAAAAAAAAATAAAAATAAAAATAAAACCTAGAGTACATACCCTCAGGTCAGGAGAAAAGTTCTCTGCAGAAGTTGAAATAGAATCCGATGATATGACAGAAGCTGATTTTAAATGTACTGAATGGTCCGAATGAGAGGTAGAGGCACTATAAAATAAAAGAGAGACAGATTTTGAAAGATGTGTAAATTATAGGTAACACAATATTTCTAATGCATGAAAATTTTAAAATTCTCTTTCCAATTCCATCCTATAGTCCCACTTTATTTCTCTTCTTCCAATGCTCCCCAACATGGACCCTTTACTCACTTCCTGTCAGGACACTATTCATATCTTCTACCACAAATCATGTTCATTTCTTTCTTCATGCTGCCCTATAGACCACATATCCCTGCCATAGAACTTCTTCTTTCTGCCAATACAAACTCTATGCTTCTTTCAACACCTACTTCAAGAACTACCTCCTCAATTATGGTTAACCAAACCATATCACACCCTATCAGAAGAAAACAATAAATGATGGAGAAGATGTGGGAAAAGTGGAACACAAATGCATTGTTGGTGGAGTTGTGAACTGATCCAAACATTCTGGAGAGCAATTTGGAACTATGCTCAAAGGGCTATGAAACTGTGTATACCCTTTGCTCCAGCAATACCACTTCTAGGTCTGTATCCCAAAGAGAGCATAAAAATGGGAAAATGACCCACACGTACAAAAATATTTATAACAGCTTTTTTATAGTGGTGAAGAATTGGAAATTTAAGGGATGCCCATCAACTGGGGAATAGTAGAACACGCTGTGGTATATAAACGTGATGGAATACCATTGTTCCATAAGTAATAATAAGCAGGCCGACTTCAGAGAAACCTGGAAAGACTTACATGAACTAAAGCTGAACAAAATGAGCAGAACCAGAAGAACATTTTACATACTAACAGCAACACTGTGAGATGACTAATTTTGATAGACTTATCTCTGCTTAGCAATGTAAGGATCTAAAACAATTCCAAATGACTCATGAAAATGCTGTCCCCATCTAGAGAAAGAAGTATGGAGTCATAATGCAGATCGAAGCATAGTATTTGCTCTCCTTTTTTTCCATTTCTTCTTTCTTGTGATTCCTCCCATTGGCTCTAATTCTTCTTTACAATATGACTAATGTGAAAATGTGTTTAATATGAACATATATGTAGAGACTGTATCAGATTGCATGCCATCTTGGGGAAAGGGGAAGGGAAAGAGGGGGAGAAAATTTAGAACTCAAAATCTTATAGAAGTGAATGTTAAAAACTAAAAATTAATTAATGAATTTTAAAAATATGGCTATCCAAACTAATTCCAACCACAATGATTCTTTTCCATAGCTAAGTTCCTATAGCAAGACAAATAAGTATTTGTAAAAATTGAAAAGGAAAACAGATTTTTCAATATAATGTCTCCTTAAATAAGCACAAATAACCTGAAACAGATCTTATACCACTTTCTAATCCTAGAATCCCTTGACTATATTATTTCCACTATTTACTACTTAATCTGGGGATGACTCTTCTCAGGAAGGCTATTCCTTCTATACATCTTTAAATTCACCTTCTCTCACCTTTTCCTACCAATTGCCCGAATATCATCAGTCCTCTTTTACCTCCAATCTTCAAGTCAATTCACACAAGTCAATAATCACATATTAAGTGTTTACTACTTGCAGGCACTGTGGTAAGTACAAAGAAAGAGTAAAAAATCTCTGCTCTCAAGGAGTTCACAATCTAATGGGGGAGATAAAATGCAAACAACTATTGTTAAAGAAGATAAATACAGGATAAATTGGAGATAATCTCAGAAAGAAAGTATTTAGATTTGGGTAGAAATGGGAAAGGCTCCCAAGAAGATGGGACTTGAAAGATATAAAGTCTTTAAAGATTTTAAAGGGAACTCTGTCCTTCCTAATCTCCACCTCCAGATGTCCTTTCCTTTCAGTCAGTAGATGGAGATAAGAAGAGACAGAGTTCCAGGCACAGGGGGCAGCCAGTGAAAATGCCCAGAGTCAGGAGAACTATCATTTTAACAAAGGTCATAGTAGGAGTCAAATAAGATGGAGGGTCTAAGAGTGATTTTGCTATGTTTTGATCATCTTAAAAAAAAAAGGAAGAAAGAAAGAAAGAAAGGGGGTGAGGTAAACAAGAAAAATAGAATAATGGGAAGTAACTTACTTCACATAATGGGGTGTGGGGGACAAGGTAAAATTACATAAATAAAAGGGTGTAGAGAGCAGAAGTCATTCGAACATCACTTTGAGATGATACAGTAAGAATGAGCACAACCAGGAGAATAATTTATACTCTAACTTTGTGAAAAAATAATTTTGAAAGTTTTAAGAACTCTGCTCAATGCAGTGATCAACCATTATTCCGGAGTAAAAATGATCTAAAATGCTGTCTGCCTACTGAGACACACTGAATCAGACATACAGAATGAGGCATGTGTTTCTAGACACGGCCAATATAGGAATGTGCTTTGTTTCCTTGACTATGAATATTTGTTGTGTGCCATCTTTTTTTCTCAGGAAATGTAGGGTTGGGAAGGAGATACATGCTTGTTAATTCTTTGCCCTCTGGTTCTAATATATCTGAGGTTTCCTTCCCTTCTTTCCTTGTATAATTCTAGTCATCAAGCATTTAATATCCATGTTGTAAGCCTGCATATTTTATCTTTTCTAATATTTATTCCATGTTCTATCCTCCTATTAAGTGGTAGCTACAAAATTTTGTGTGATCCTCACTGTGGTTCCTTGGTAGTTAAACACTTTATTTCCGGCTATTTGCATGTTTTTCTTTCAACTGGAAGCTATGGGGTTTTGGCTCTGATGTTGCTGGGAGTTTTCATTCTGAGGTTTCTTTCAGGAGGTGATCTGTGAGATTTTTTGTTTGTTTGTTTTAGATTTTCCAGTCCAAGAAATCTGTCTTGCCCTACAAGAAAGTAAGGGAAAAGAGGATAAGGGGGAGGGGCAGACTGGGGGAAGAAAGGGCAGACTGGGTGAAAGGGTAATCAGAATGCATGCCATCTTGGGGGGAGAGAGGAGAAAATTTGGAACTCAAAATCTTGTGGAAATGAATGTTGAAAATTAAAAATTAATTAATTAATGAAAAAAAGACCTTCCAGCCCAGTCTGAAAATATAGCAGTCACTCATGAGCCTTAACCAAATGCTGATAAGCACAGAAGCTTTAACTTGATCAGTTTTTCTGACCTCAGCCAGTTCACCCCTCCTTAAGCAACCTCTGCTCCCAACAGGTCATCATTCTTCTTACTAATGACACCTGATCAACTTTAGTTCTACTGCAACTCAGAAAGCAAGGCAACATATGTAGAGTGCTAAGCAAACATTAAAACACTATATAAATGAACACTATCATTATTAGTAGTAGTCATCTCATCAACTCCCATGGGTTTAATTATCAGTTCTTGGCAGATGATTCCCGGATCTATTTATCCAGTCCTGGTGTATCTTTCTGAGCTTTAGCGACACATCATCAGCATTTCCAACTGAATGTACCATAGAATTCTCAAAAAAAACATGTCCAAAATAACTCATTCGTTACCTTTCCTCACAAACCACCCTTTGCCCCACCTTCCCTAGTACTGCGGAGGACACCATCATCCTTCCTGTCACCGAGGTTCACAATCTGGGGGGCATTCTCAATTCTTCTCTCTCATATCACAGATCTAATCAGCTGCTAAATGTTTTAATTTCTTTTTCTACAGCTCTTGCATACTTCCCATTTACTCTACTCACAATAAGTTCAGGCCCTTATCACTTTTTGCTTGGACTATTTATTATAATAGCCTTCTAACTGCATTCTCTGCCTCAAGTCTCTCCCTTCTCAAACCCATCCTCCATAAAGCTGCAAAACTGAGTTTTTACATGGATTTCCCATAGTTCCCCAAGAACTCCCCCAAGGAACTCAAAGCAAGTCTAAGAATATAATAATCATGTATCAATTTTACTAAATTCTACTAGCAATCCCTTGTGATACCAACTGATAAAGAGAACATACAAATAACACACTCTCATAGATGCTTTCACATGCCATTTTTTGTTGATTTTTAGTCATCTGCTGTTGTGTCCAACTCTTTGTGACTTCTTCTGTGGTTTTCTTGGCAAAGAAATGAGTGGTTTGCCTTTTTTTCTGCAGCTCATTTGACAGATAAGGAACTGAGGCAAACAGGGTTAAGTGACTTGCCCAGGGTCACACATCTAGTAAGTGTCTGAGATCACGTTTGAACTCAGGTCTTCCTGACTCAAGGCCCAGCACTCAAACCACTGCACTATCCTAGGGGTTCATCTTAAATAGCCAACACACAAGCAAATTCATGTAACATATTAAAAGCACTTATGTTCTCACTATCCTCTCTCTTCCCTTTATGGATAGTAAATTATTCTCTTTTTCTCACACCCTGCCCTCCCCTATTCCCAAAAATACTATTTATCAATTTTGTACTCATTTTTCTAGTTATAAAACAATCTGCTAAAACTGAACCTCAGAGTTCACAGAATCACATATAAGTCACTTCAAAATAACATAATACTTAGTCATCTGCTCTCTACTGATCATGTCACTGTTTCAGTCGTAGACTTTTCTCTCTGTCACAAAATCAAATACAAAAATTCCATCACCTGATAGTGAGTCATTTTCGATCCTTTAATCCTTATTGCTGCAAAGACCTTTGCTATACTACTCTGGGGAAGATAGTTTGACTTTTTTGTCTCAAAAATCTACTATTTAAAACTGTTACATTTTGTTGGACATCTGTTAAATTTATATTGGAAAAATATTTTATATGCTTAATAGGCACTTAATCAGAATAATGACATAAGGAAAAACTCCAACTTTTCTCTTTTGTGTATTTTCAAAGAAAGTTTTTGTTATTACCGTTCTTATAAATGAATCAAGGTAAAAATTTAAAAATCATGGCTTAACTTTGTTTCATGGAATGAATACCAAAACTAAGTTTATTTCAGAATCTGTAAAAAACAGCATACCAAATTCAACAGAGAGTTACTATACAAGCAGCACTGGTATAAAGGATTCTACATGCTGGAAAAGGAGTGCCTTCTTATTCTAAGCCCATCCCATACCTGTAGCTACTCCTCTCCATGAGGGCAAGAGCACCTTCCTTGTCCTGGTAGCAAGTAAGGGAAGCAACCACGAATACCACAATGGGCTAAAGCCCATTTAGCCGCCTCCTCTCTGTCCACCCTGTCATCTGTCCTTTGGAGGGCTTTTTCCCCATCCAAGAAGTGCGTCGGCATCCCCCCTCCCCAAACCCCCCTCCAATCCCCACACTCCCACCCTTGTACCCTTCAGCTCCACCCCTCACTCACATAATTCCAGGGGTACACAGCTCCCTGTTTCAAAGAACAGGCAACGGACCTGGCCTATCTGACCTGGGGAACAAATTCTGACTATTTAGTGCCTAACTCAAGTCTGTAATTTTCAGAGACCATGGGATCACAAGAAAGTGAAGAAACAGAGAAGTAGAGGGACCAGAAGTAACATATCAAGAAAGAGAAGAAATTCCAGTAGAATTAGAAAGAGAAATGTTACTTTGGAGACTAAGATTTGGTTTCCTTCTGAATGAAAACAGTATATATTCACTCTAAGCCCCAAAACAGCCCTAACCAGGGCTGACAGACCTAAGAGTAGTACTATCAATTCAGCTATATCAAGGGAAAGGAAAGCCTTTCAATTTAATAAATATTTTTTATGAGAATTTATTTTGCAAAACAAAGTGGTAAGAAGAGTAGAAAAGGCAATGAGTATGGGATAAGTATTTATACAGCACCTACTATACCAGACACTGTGCTAAACACATTTTTTCTAGGAATAATATTTTCCCAATTACATGCAAAAACAATTTTTAACATTCATTTTTTAAAACTAAGTTCCAAATTCTCTCCCTCTCTCACTTCTCTTCTCCCTTCCTGAGCAGTATGTGCTAAGCACTTTTACAAATATTATTCCATTCCATCCCCACAACAACTCTGTGATGTCTAGGTGCTATTATTATTCCCATTTTACAGTTGAAGAAACTGAAGCAAACAGGTTAAGTGACTTGCCCAGGGACACACTGCTAGTAAGTATCTGAAGCTAGATGTGAACTCAGGTCTTCCTGATTCCAGCTCCAGGACTCCATCCACTCTGTCCTTTCTACCACCAGCTGCCATAAGTAGCTAAAAAGGCAAAGATAAATAAGACACAGTGGCTGTCCTCAAGAAGTTTCTAATCAAGCAGAAGGGGCCAGTAAGGACTCACTTCAGACGTACTAAAGAATAATGTCATTAACCTCAAAACGCTTTGAAGCCAGAAGTCCCATTCAAAGTTTCCACAAAAGTTTCTATCTACTTCTTCATTCCCTAATTAAGCCTGCTTTTCTTTAAGCACCAAAATCAAGAAAAAAAAATTTTTTTAATTATTCCTTCTCAAATTACACTTTTTTTTAGTTTGGTTAATTGCTCACATTGAAATATTGTTTGCTAACTATTTTTCATGGCAAATATATAATATTTTGAGCTACATTATGGGATAAAAGGACTTTTGCGGTTTATCTTAAGAACCTAACCACCATTTAAAACACTGTTTCTATGGGAAAATACATTAAATAAACTTCTGGAACACAGTCTTTTAGAGTCTACCTGTAGTGGCATAAAGTAAAACTTAAAGCCTAATTTCTTACTTAATGCTCTGAATTATTTCAGATAACATTTTGGTTCAGTTTGTTCTCCTTTCCTACTAAGTCCCTTCCTATATGAATAAAAAGCAATACAAAAAAAATTTCAGGTCATTCAAAATAGAATGAGACCTACCGAAAGACACACTGGTTTGTTTGTGTGTTTGTTTTGGAACCTGAGTCTCTCACTGAGCTGCAAGTGCAGAAGCCACTCACAGGCCTACGCCCAGTGCTGATGAGCAGGAAAGCATCTCCATCCTGGACCACTTTATCAAGGTAGAAGCCTGGGGGCCCAGATACCTATCAGCTTAATGCAAGAGGGGTCAAACTCTAACCCACAAAACTCCCAAGGGTGGTTTCCTCCCCCTCAACAAGATTAAATGTAACTGGGAAACGTTTAATAAAAGAAATAAAAATATGATACAACATAGATGTTAATTTGTGGATGTCTAATTCAATATGCAGCCGGCAGGGATCTGTTTCTATTTGAGTTATTTGACACCACTGGCTTGGCACTCTACAGCTCAGAACTCCTGAATTCAGGTCTCCCTAGGTTTTGGGGATTCACAAACTTGTGCTTTCAAGCCAGGTTGAAACCCACATTAACAGATGCAAGACAGGAGACACATCAGTTTGCTCATCTATTAATGAGATTGTTGCTACTTAATTGATGACAACACTGAAAGTTGGAGAGAAGCAGCTGCTTAAAATAAAATGTGTAACAAGCAAAAAGTAAGTATTATTAACAGGTCTCATAAATTTATTTTTATTCCTATTTTTATATTTCTTTAAATAACCAATTCATAACTATTATTTGGAAAAGCAAAAGGGCACCTCTAAAAATCAGAAAAACAAACAACGTTATCATCTATTAAACTCAAAAGTGCTGAAAACATCGACACTAGCACCATGTTAGGAAGGTCAATTTTAGTAAATATATGAAAAGAATGTGAGGAAATATTTTTGGAAGAAAGAATCAAGTGTTTAATTGGCTGTAATTTTTATAAATAGTATCTAAATCACTTGCCTGACATATAGACTCCTACTGCCAATTCAACTTGACTTCAGTATTCCAAGGCAAGAAATATCATTTTTCAAAGGTAGCTTCTTTTAAGTAAGGTCCTTAGCTGAAAATGTAGTATGTTTCCCCAAGAGCAATAAATAATGTGTCCTATATGCCTGCTCTGAATAAGCTTTTCTAGGAATGCAAATCCCGCTCTCAATACTTATACAATAGACTTCAGTGTCATAAGCACTGCTCATGTTCCATTAGTCATTCTGCTGCAAATTTTATTAAAAACAATAAAAGGCCTACAGTGTGCATAAAGCATCTGGGACACAAAAAGGTTATTGTTTTAATGCTTTCAAGCTTCCGTAAGAAGAAAACACCCAAATAAAAAATATAGCTTAGAATTTTTTTTTAAAGTATACTATCATATTGCCATGTGTTTGTCAATGAACAAATCTGAGAGATAAAGACGAGACACAAGATGACCTCAGTGCTGGCTTCAGAGATGATATCATCACATTTTGTATTTTTCAGGAAAACAATGAGAACTTTAGCTCTGGGAAAGCCTTCCAACTGGAGCATACTGGCACTTAGTTTTAAAGATAACTGAAAAATTCCAGTAGTCTAAGAGATCTATTGCCTAGGACAGTAGTTAGTTTATATTATTTTGCTTCAGGGCACTCATTCATGAACCATTCGTGGATAGGAATAAAATCTGGACAGATTTATAAATAACCTAATGAAAAAAAATTGCTTAATTTCAGTTAAGTTAAGAGAGAATTATAGTGGAGTCAGCATAGTATTCGGAATCAGAAGAGCTGGGTTTTCTGGTCCTGGATTTACCACTTATCACCTATGTGAATTTGGACAAATCAGCAAGAGAATGGATTTCATCTTCAAGCAAAGAGTATTATGACCACTTGTCAGGTATGTAATAGAGGGGATTCTTGCTCAGGTATGGGGTTGATGAAATTGTCTTCGAGGTTCAGAGTTTGAGTTTCCTCATCTGCAAAATAGGAATACCGATATCTTCCTGGGCTGCCTCAGAGTTGTAAAGACAAACAAGCGATGGAAAAGCACTTTATAAACTGAAAAATATCATTCAAGGTATTAATAACAGTAATAGCAGCTATAGAATAGTCAGAATATCAGAACAGAAGACATCTAAGAGATTATTTGATCTAACCCCTTCATCTCAGGGATGCGAAAACTGAGACTTAGACAGAAGTAATGAAAGCAATACCACACTATCTCGAAACTGAATTGCTCTGATCTTTTTTTTTTAATTCAACGGACTATATACACGAGGAAATTTCATTTTAGTTTTAAAACAATAAATACCCTCCAATAATCACATTACTAAGTAAAATTTCTAGAACATAAATATTAAAGAAAAATGTGAAGATGATTAATCAATCAATATATTTTAACCAATATTTACTGATTAACATCTATGTACAAGATCCCATGTTATCCCTGGCAAAAGGAATTCATGGTGGGGGGGAAGAGTTTAATAAACGATGTAGCTAAAATGCTATACATAAAGACCAAAGAAGGGGCCAAAATACCCACAGTGAAATGCCTGCATCAAATTAATTTTTTATAAACTAACATTGCCAATGTTTGGGTATTTTACTTAAAATTCACACATCTGACAGAAGATAAATAAATGTCCTCCATATATAAAGATGATACCCTTGTTTACTGTACGGAAAAAATGTTGAGTTTATCCCAATACATCCACAACTCTCTTATCTGGTGCTGGAAAGGGTCAGGAAAACACCTGCTTGCCATGAAACAAAACTGCCCTATTTCGTCAAGAAACTCTAAATTCCTTTCCTGCTAGTCCTAAGATTCTGTGAATTCACAATTGCAAGTACCAAGTTTGTGTCAACTAAGCCAATCAGTCAACATCTAGAATTAAAGTATGAGAAAAGTCAAAGTACTAGAATTAACAATAAAACACCCAGTAGCTACCTTGATAGTGTACAATAAATGTTTGACTGGGGAGAATAAAGTAGACAGGGGAAGGCATCTGAAAGTCAGACAGAGGAATTTATATCTGAAAGGAACTCAAACCAGCTACACTCTGGACAGGCAACTCCACTGTGAAGGAAACTGATCAGCATCAATATAAAAGGGCAACCAAACAGCAACGTGGAAGGGGTGATGTGGTCAGACTCCAGGAAAATCACTCTGGCAGCCACTGGTGTGGTAGGGAGAGACCCGAGTGAAGAAAATGACCCAGGCTATTGCAACAGTCTAGGCACGAGGAGATGAAAGTCTGCACCAAAGGGGCGGCTATGTGAGTGGAGACGAGAGGATGCTTATGAGAGATGTTGTGAAGGTTGCAGCGTGGCAAGTAACAACGACAAGGGCTTTCCAAAGGCACCAAGAACAGCTAGGTTTGGAGCAAGAACAATATTAGTTCCATTTAATTTAACAAATATCACTATAAAGAGCACTGATTTTAGAGTCAAAGGACCTGGGTGTTTGAATCCTGGCTTGATTTCTCACAACATTGATGGTCTTGGGCTATTAACATTGTTAACCTCTCTAAACATAAAATTCCTCATTTGTAAAAGTACCTAGTGACTTCAGTCACTAATCACTATTCTATTTGCACTTCACTTTGTACAAAAGATGTATTTCTGAAGAACTGCATAATTTTTTTTGATTAAGCTGATTTTCTATACTGACTCAAATCACAATTTTTTTTCAGTTTTTATCTTCATTTTTTATTACCTATAGTTGGTGGTGATTCTTATATACATTAACCAAACAGAAAAAAATTGATATTTAAAGAAACATTGCAATTATTTATTTTTGCAAAGCCAGAAAAATCATGCTGTAATCACTCTCTAGATTAATATAAAAGTATTCATTTCTATGAAGGAATAAAAGAATCTCGAAGTTGGAAGCAAACCCAGTGGTCCAAATTTTTCCTGAAGTAGGAATCTCTCATCTACATTATCCAATTAAAATTCATGAATAGTTTAGAATAGCTGTCTTCTGCATGGAACTCTGGATGTGGAAACCCCTAGCAGCTTAGAAGACAAACCCCAGAGAATGGTCTGAGGCACATAGAAGCTAAGTGACTGGCCCAAGGTCACAGAGTTAGTAAAAGTGAGAATCAGCATTTGAATCCAGATCTACAATCCACTATTTAATTCAGAAGTCTTAAATTCCTTTAAAAACCAAAAGGTAAAAATGCAACTTCTCTTCTTAAATAGATCTAACTTCAAGGTTTGGGAAAAGCGGGGAGGAGAATCCAAGGGAGTATCTCCAAATACAGGCAATCCCTAATCATACACACTGTGTTCTAAAAGTTAGTAAATATTATCCTACAATCTTATACAATGTTAAAAATGAATGACAGCTAGGAATCCATGCATACAGTATGGTATTATTCTAAATGTAATCAGTCAACAAGCATTAATTAAGCACTTACTATGTGCCAGATACTGTACTGAGAATACAAATACAAGTTAAAAGTCAGTTCTTGTCCCCAAGAAGCTTGAATTCTCACAGAGAAGACAACACATAAAAGGAAGCTGAAAGATAGTGGAGGAGAAAAGATACTGGGGAATAAAGGGGGGATGGAGAAGTCCAGAGGGCTGTAAACTGGTAGGAAATGAAGAGAAGGCTGACTTGGGCATCTTGCTTACATGGAGGTTCTGGGAAGAGCCCCACACTCAGAGGTATAAGTTCCAGGGTTGAAGTCATCTTCGAGAATAAAGACATCTGGAGAGCATAATGAAGAAATCCAGCAGAGGGCAGCCTGGTGGGAAATGAAGAAATAGTTGGCCTCCTTAACTGGAGGCTCTAGGAGGAGTTTTTCACCCTCCAATCATAACTTATATTTATCATAACACTTTGCTGTGTAGATCCTCACTGATGGGGCGATGGGACCTGGATCCCTAAAAGGAAAAGACCATGCCTCTAGAAGCAACCCAATTCCTGAACCATCCCATACATCTCAGCAGCCCAGATCACTGGCACCACTCCAGACTATTGGCATATCCCAACTACTCCTCAATCCCACCTAGATCACCTGTCACCTGTAATTAGCTAACCTGACATTCCTTTCACTATTGTACCTGGTGCATCCCAGACTACTTACCATTCCTTAATCCTATCCAAATCCTCTCACTGTCCCTTTTGCACCATCCTCATCAATTTGCAGTTTCCCTAAGAATTTCACCCACCTCGCTGGTGTTAAAATAAACTTTGTCATTTGACTAGAAGATGGTTTGAGTGTGTGAATTCATTCCAGGCAGACACTACCCTATACTCTGACATTTTGGGGTTCCCAGCAATCCCAAACCACTTCACCCATAACAGCCCTATGAGATACAGATGAGGAAACTGAGACTTAGTGCGACTATCCTAACTTCTTCCAAATTTCTCAATTATTATAGGCACCACCAGTGGCCCAGACTCATAGCTTCACTGCCACCCTCAACTTTTTTTCCTCGCACTCACTCCACATAATCTAAACTGCTGCCACATATTGCAGTTATTACCTTCACAACATAGCTCACATAAAACATTCCCTTCTCTTCACTCAGACAGTTACCACTTTGCTGCAAACTTTTATCTCCTCATGCCTGGACTGTTGCAATAGCCTTCTGTGTCATTTCCCTAACTTAAATCTCTCCTCACTCATATCCTCTACCCAAATTCCTGAAGCATAGATATCCCTACTCGATAAACTCCAATGTCTTCCTATTACCTACTCCAGGATCAAATATAAAATCCTCTGGTTGGCAGTTAATGTCCTTCACAGCCTTGTCCTTTCCTATCTTTACAATCTTCTTATACTTTATTCCCTTTCACACATTGTAATCCAGTGACACTGGCCTTCTCAAAATTCCTCGCATATAACACTTTGTTCAAGTCTCAGTTTAAATATCACCTTCTGAATAAGGCCTTTCAGGCCTCTCCCAGTGCTAATGTCTCCCAAGATTACCTCTCATTTATACCACATATACCCTGCATGCACATAATCGGTTGCATGCTATTTTCCCCAATAAGATGCGAATTCCTCAAGAAGAGAAACCATGATTTTCCTGTATTCCAGCACTTAATACAGTGCCCTGCACATAGTAAGAGCTTAATGAAGTTCTTGATTAATAATACTTGCTTGTTTGCTTGACTGATTGATAGTAAAGACCGAAACCTAGATGCAGTACTTGGAATTTCCTTGAAGTTGCAGTAAAAAAAAAAATCTTAGACTATCTCAAAAGGACTGTGTGACAACAATATATTGACTTGTACTTTACTTATCTACTCTAGAGAACAATGTTTCCTTCCTACTGAGAACAAACTGAGAATCTCAAGGCCAGGAATTCACCTCCTGCTATCTCAAAGGCACTGGGAACAATCAATCAATCCCTCTCTGTCCATCTCTCTCTGTCTCTCCCCACCCCCAGCTCCCCCCTCCTCCATGCACACACATACAAAGATTCTCCCAGTCTCAAGCGACTGATGGTGGATGCCATGACCTAGATAAAAAGCTCCAGTCAAGCAAAGGCAGCAGGGCCTTCGAAGGGGAGAAGCAATGGCCCACTGAAGGGGAGAAGAGACAGTTCTAGAAGATTTAAGGATCTAGGAAGAAGGGCCTGAGTAGTTTACTCAGGAACCAGAGCTTCTTGCTCGTGTTTTTGATTGTTTTTTTTTTTAATTAAAACCATCGTGGGGCTACTTCTTAACCAGCACCAACTCCTCCTCATCTACTCCCAGGGACTGCTCTGCCTACATCCCTTCAATGATCACCACTGGTTTCTTACTCTCCTTATCATTAAACTGTGAGCTCCTCGAGAGGAAGGACTGGTTTTGTTTTTGTTATAATTTGGGTTGTTGTTGGTTTTTTACTTTCATTGTATCCCCAGCACTTAGCACAGGAACTGTTTGGCACATAGTTGGCACTTAATAAATGTTGACTAGTAAATGTTAGTTGACTTCTCTAGGCTACCCAAGAAAAGAACATAATATCAAAGCTAATTTCTCCAGTCTCTTCCCTCAAAAGCAAGTAGACAGCATTTCAGGGGTTTTCCTAGTTGTTTCTTTTCTCCTACGACTAAAATCAACTGGAGGTTAAAAAGCTTCAACTTATGGAGGAAAATTGAGACACTAATGCACTGTTGGTACAATTGTAAACTGATCCCCCCCTCCAAAAAGAAAAAAAAAGAATTTGAAATTAAAGGGATGCCCATCAATTAGACAATTGGCTAAACAAACTGTGGCATATGATTATGATGGAATATTATTAGCGCAATGAAATGACAAGGAGGAATATTTTCAGTATACTTATGTGTGAAGAATGATAGATCAACAATGGGGGTATATATGTTTTACATAAAATCTATACTTTATATTCAACACTATCACTCAGTAAAAGAAAGTAAAACTAAGATATATTTTCATTAGCACTTTTGGTAACAGCCAATTACTGACAAATCCCTACTTAAACTACTCCCTTTTCATTATTGTCAAAGGCTTTCAGGTGGCAAGGAGAGACTATGTTAGAATGCAGGACTTAATGCCTTTTAAAACTTCTGAGTTTTTTAAAACAAAAACAAAAAACCTACCTTACCACTCCCAATTCTAAACTCAATTCTTGTGTTTAGCACCTACAAGCCACAGACTGTATGTACTCTCCAAGAACCAATGTGTCTAAGTACAGTCTCATTACCAAAAGTCTAGCCACTAGAAGATGAATACTTTGTCCATAGCAACCCACAATACAGTCAAAAAAAAACATTCATTAAGTGCCTACTATGTGTCAGTCACTATGCTAAGCTCTGGGAATAAAAAGAATGGCAAAAGACAGCCCCTGACCTCAAAGAGCTCAAAATCTAATGGGGAAGACAAGCAAACAAACATGTTCAAATGAATTATACACAAATGATAAAGAGGAAATACCAAAAAAAGTCAAGACACTAGAATTAAGGAGAAATGGAGAAAGATTTCCTGTAGAAGATGGAATCTGAAGGAAACCAAGGAAGCCAACAGGCAGAGATGAGGAGGGAGAGTGTTCCAGGCATGGTAGACAGCCAGAGAAACCTGGAACCTAGAGTGTCTTGTTCACAGAACAGCAAGGAGGCCAGTGTTACTGGATCAGAGTATGTGGTAGGAAGTACATGGAAGTCAGCCAGGTCCCTTGCCACCTTCCCTCAAGGGGCATGCCCAGCAGGAAATAGAAGGCACATACTTGGTTCAGTATAAAATATCAAAAAATATCAATCATTAAAGCAGTAACATAATAATAGAATTGAAATGGACTTCCACAATCTATAATACTCAGCAAAGGCATCAGTAGTGACTCTTTTTTTTTAGTTAAATTTTACTTATTTTGTAACATTTTAAGTTCTGAAGTATCTCCCTTCCTCTCCATCCCAAATTAAAGAAGGGTACCATTTGACACAGATGTATAGCTACAGATATATGTAAAACCATACTATGCATACTTCCATGAAAGCCCTTGCTTTTCAGTCAACTGAAGAAGAAAAGAGTAAGAATCATTTTACACTGCAGCTTCACATCCTTACAGGAATGTAAGATACTTAGTTACACTGACTTAGCCTAAAATAACATAGAAAGAAGTTGCAAAGTTAAGAATCTGAAATCAAAGCACCCTAAAATGTAAACAGCTAGGAGGTGGGCAGTAAATAAAGTGTCAGAAAAAGCTAGGAAGACACATGAGTTTGAATCCTACCTCAATGTTGTCATCTAACTTCTATGCCTTGGTTTGCTCAGGTAAAATAGGGATCGTAATAACATCTACTTCACAAGGCTATTGTAAGAATCAAATATGATCATACAGAGAGAGTACCTACAAACCTTAAAGTGCCATATAAATGCTAGTCACTGTTGTTGTTATCCTCTGCTTAGAAGAAACTGTTACTCCTCAGTATAGGACATTATAAATCACAACTTAGGAGGTAAGGTCTTGGGACTTAAGAGTTTTTAAATGGTAGGATCCGAACCCAAGTCTTCTTGACTCCAAGCTCAGGACACTATCCACAATATCATGTTGCCTCTTTCTCTACTTAGTCTATTACATTATATCACCTCTCTCTTTTCACAAATATTCAGATTGCATCATCCTTGACAAGAATGGGTTACTACAGACTAAGTGGCCTGCTTCTTTTTGCTCTCTGTTAAGATTTCCCCCTTTTATAAGTACATGCTAGGGAAAGGTAAGAAAATGCTCTTTAGAGGATGTTAAGAGACTGATTTTTTTAAGAAAGTTAGGGTCAATGCCTGATAATAGAAGAAATTCCCTTTAATCTATTGTTCAAATGCTATAATAATTTATTCTTACTCTGAAATATCAAGCATATTTTAGAAAATCCAAGCATATTATTATTTCTAATTTGAAATAAAAAATAAAAAAGTCTTTGGATTCTGTATTACTGAATTCTCCCCCTAGATCACTGCCTCATCATGGCAGAGAGGCTCGTGTAGGTCAGTGAAATTATGAGCTATATGCTGCATAGGGTTACTCAAGAAAGACAAGTCATAGTGGAGAGTCCCAACAAAAGCTGAAGGAAATAGCAAACCACTCCAGTATCTTTGCCAAAAAAACCCTATGGACAGTACTAAAATGATTTTTTAAAAAGATGACATCGGAAGATGAGCCCCTCAAGTCAGAAGGTATCCAATATGCTACTGGGGAAGAGCAAAAGACAACTACAAGTAGTCCCAATATTAACAAAGTGGCTAAGCCAAAGCTGAAAGGAAACTCAGCTGCAAATACATCTGGTGATGAAAGGTAAATCAAATGCTATAAAGAACAATGTTGCATAGGAACCTGGAATGTAAGGAATCGAATCGGTAAGCTGGGTGTGGTCAAACAGGAGATAGAAAAATTAAACATAGACATCTTGGGTGTCAGTGAACTTAAATGGACCAGAATGGGTGAATTTATTCAGGTGATCATTACATATACTACCATGGACAAGAAGCCCTTAAAGCAGTGGTTCTCAACCTTCCTAATGCCGCAACCCTTTAATACTTGTATGTGGGCGTATCTGCATGTGGGCAGACCCACCTGGAGCCGGATAGAAGAGCAGTGCCTCGGTTCCTAAGACCATCGGAAATATGTGTTTTCCAATTGTCTTAGGCAACCCCTGTGACCCCTGTGAAAGGGTTGTTCGACCCCCAAAGGGGTCGCAACCCACAGGTTGAGAGTTGCTACCTTAGAGGAAATGGAGGAGCCTTCACAATCAATTAAGGGGTGAGAAAAGCAAAACTGTGGAATGATCTCAAAAATGACTGAATGATATCTCTTCAAATCCAAGATATCACAAGTTCAACTTCAGAGTATTACAACACAACCACTAATGCCACAGGCCAAAATTGATCAGCTCTATGAATACCTACAACATCTTCTACAAGTTATTTCTAGAAATAACACCAAAAAAGATGTCATATTCATCACAGGGGATTGTAATGCTAAAGTGGGATACAGAGTTTGTTCAGGGAAGACTAGTACCTCTGGTGTGAAGGCTGATGAGCACTTTTCAGGGCTGCTTTCCACCTTTGGGGTACACCTATTCCACCTAATTCTTACCTACTGTAACTCTAAGAAGCTATGGCATGCCCAGCAGCCAGACTCTAGTAAATCATTTCAGGAGACAGGCTAAAACCAGGTTGAGGGTAACTGAGGGGTCCCAGACCCACTGGTGAGTTAGGGGGATGTCCACCCCAAGCATGTGAAAACTTCTGGTGGAATGGGAAGATGAGAACAATCTGTTCCAATGGCCACGGAGGCAGCTGAAGCAGGTGCTGTGGAGCACTTAGAGCTTTGTTAGACATCAAAGATGCCAAGGTCATTCACTGCACCTTGAGCCATCACTAGTCGTCTTGATTCTGTCCTTGCACTGAACCGTGATGACTCTGGAGTAGAGAGTGAGGCTGATGACTTTGCGCAACTCTACCTCACTTAAATCAAATTTATGCATTGTTGACATCACCCATACCATTTTACCATTTTTATCTATCTCAAAGTCCTATGACAACAGGAAAGTGATGAAGCAGCAGGTGCAGCTACAATGGGAGTTGTAGTCAAAATCCTGCACACAGCAGCCCAGGCCATAGGGTCATCTTCTCATAGGAAGCAGCAGTGAGTTTGGCAGCCCTCTGGGTTTCTTAGCAGTCTTTTAAGGATCACACTGCTCACCTCCTGGTGTAAGGAAGGGACTAGAAAATGTGCCCTAAAAATTGTCTGCTTACCCAACCCTGGCTTGATTACTGCGGCAGGCAGGGATCCCACCCTGTGGTCAAAACACAAAAAAAATGTACATAAACATCTGCACAGACAATTCCACTTACTATTGGCACATGAAATGTGTGTACACTTAGAGACAACACAAAATCCAGTAGACCTGAGAGACAAACAGCTCTTGCTGCAAGAGGACTCAGCAGGTATTGCATCCAAGCAGCAGCCTCAAGTGAAACCAGGCTGGCCAATGACGGCTACCTTACTGAAGTTGGAATTGGATACATGTTTTTCTGGAGTTGCCACAGTGAAGGCTGTGCTCACCTCAAAGAAAGCTCAAAATAAAGGCAAGGTACACAAATTTAGAGAATCCATCTCAAATATTCATATGGACTATTTACTTGTGCCTGACCTGTGGTAGAACATTCCAAGCTCGTATTAGTCTAATCAGTCACAGTAGGACACACAGTAATTTGACTATAACATAAGGATGTGATTTTGGTCCTCTTTAAGAACGAAAGACAACAATCAACCAACCAACCAATGGTAAAATAGAAAATCCAAAGACAATTGGAATTAACAGGCAAGTTTGGCCTTGGTGTACAAAATAAGTAGGGCAGAGTTTTGTCAAGATAATTCCTTGTTCATAACAAACACTCTTTTTCAACAACCCACATAGTCACTCTAACACATGGGATCTCCAGACAGATATCAGATTGATCATATTCTTTAAAGTCCAAAGTGGAAAAGCTCTATACAGTCAGTTAAAACAAGACTTGGAGCTGACTATGGCTCAGACCATGAGCTTCTTATTGCAAAATTCAAACTTAAATTGAAGAAAGTAGGAAAAAATCATCAGACCATGCAGGTATGACCTAAATAATAACCCTTGTGAATATGACGTGGAGATGATGAATAGATTTAAGGGATTAGATCTGGTAGAGTACCTGAAGAACTATGAACAGAGGTTCATGATACTGTGCAGGAGGCAGCAACAAAAAAACATACCAAGGAAAAAGAAGAGCAAAAGAACAAATTGGCTGCCTGATGAGGCTTTAAAAACAGCCAAGGAAATAAGGAAAAAGGTAAAGATATACCCAACTGAATGCAGAATTCCAGAAAACAGCAAGGAGAGAAAAGGTTTCCTTATAAGAGCAATGCAAAGACAGAAGAAAACTACAGAATAGGAAAGACAAGGGATCTCTTCAAGAAAATTAGAGATATCAAGGGAATATTTCATGTAAAAATGGGGATGATAAAAGACAAAAATGGTAGGGACTTAACAGAAGCAGAAGAAAATAGAGTAGCAAGAATACACAAAAGAACTATAGAAAAGATCTTGAACTGGAACTTGAGATACACAGGCACTGCAGTTGGGAGATCCATCCTGCCCTACCAAAAAGTGACATAGGAGAGAATAGACTGGGGGAGGGGGGAAATACTGGGATGGCTGTTTTGGGGTGGTGGGCGGGGGAAAGACGGGGAGAAAAGATGTAACTCAAAAAAATTTAATAAAGAATTTAATTAAAAAAAAATAAAAA
>CM053582.1:182854520-182871225 GCA_028627135.1 Pseudochirops cupreus | reverse complement strand
GAGATCCATCCTGCCCTACCAAAAAGTGACATAGGAGAGAATAGACTTGGGGTGGGGGGGACACACTGGGATGGCTGTTTTGGGGCGGTGGGTGGGGGAAAGAGGGGGAGAAAATATGTAACTCAAAATCTTGTGGAAATGAATGATGCAAACTAAAATAAAATTTAAAAAAAAATTCCAACCTTTCTAAAAAAAAAAAATAACATATTCTAGAATTTTTTTCCCCAGGAATCAGTTAGCTCATTGGCCTATGATCTGAAGAACTCTGCTCTCTTTTTTTGAAAATGGAGGTAATCTTGTCCCTAGTCAGGTCTTAAATCATCTGTCTGTGTTCATATTTCTGGGTTTTTTTTTTAATTTAATTTAATTGTCTTTCTTACATTTTAAGTTCCAAACTGTCCCCCAGCCTCTGTTCCCACCCTGCCCTATAGAAGGCCACCATTTGTCACAGATTTGGAAATATGTGTAAAACAGTACTATGCATGGTTCTATTTATCAGTGCCTTCTCTGGAGGTGGATAGCATCTTCCCTTATAGGTTCTTTATAGTTGATTTAGTATTTATAATACTCAGAACAATTTGGTTGTTCACAGTTGTTCTTTGAACAATATTGCTGTTACTGTATATACAATGTTCTCTTAGTTTTGCTTATTTCACTTTTCATTATTTCATGCAATCTTTCCATATTTTTCTAAAATCAACCAACTCATCATTTCTTAAAGCCCAGTAGAATTTCATCACAATCATATAACACAACTTATTTAGCCATACCCGAATTGATGGGTATCCCCTCAATTTCCAGTTCTTTGCTACCACAAAGAGAGCTGCTACATTTTAGAACATGCAAGTTCTTCTCCCTTTCCCCCAATCACCTTGCAAAACAGATCTAGTGGAGGTGTTGCAGGGTCTATGATATTTCAAAGACCCTGACATGTCAGCAGTCACATCCATCATTTCTTTTAGTACCCAGAAACCTTGGTGACTCCAGCTCATAGCATGTAACTAAGTGCTTAAGTTTTAATTCCCTATTAACCATTTTTGTTCTATCCTTTCCATTCTAAAAGAGCACTATATTTTACATAGAAAACACAATTTAAAAAAAATTCTACTTCTTTTCATAATCCTTTATCATTATCCCAGAGAGTCAAGATGGTTCATTGGATAGACAACTGACCTAAAAGTTAGTAAGACCTGGAGGGCTCAAGTCCTATCTCTGACACATACTGGTTGTGTGACCCTGGACTAGTCATGTAACATTTTGAATACCCCCATACAAGTTTTTAAGACTATAAACAACAGATGAGTTGTAATCAACACTGGTAGAAAGAGTTTCTTTAATGGGAGTTCCTATACCAGTGAATCACAGGTTCAGACTTAACCTCCCAAAATTATTACCCATGTATCCCTAAAGAACTATCATATCCACTCTTTAATCTTTACCCTACAGAGCTAAAAATGACTCAGCCCTGAGCTGTAAGTGTTACTTACAGGACTGTGCCATATTTGTTCTTGATTCCATCATATATATGTATATTAAGAGAATATATGTATATGTAAATGTATGTATACATTTACGTATATATGTATGTATACATGTACACATATACACATTTAAGCTGTTTTTTTAATTTTTATTTTTAATTTAAAGAATTTGAGCTTAATTTAACACTAAGGTTAATCACAGAAACATAGAACCTCAGAACTAGAAGATAGCTTCAAAGTCTTTTTCATCTAACCTATGCCTAAACATGAATCTCATCTGTATTATAGTCATAAGTATTCATATCCATTCCCAGATTAATCTAGGTATGAATTAATCAAATCATCTGTCTAGCTTCAATCTCATCCATTCTTGATATCTCCTTAGCATTTGACACTGTTGATCAGTCTCTCATGAAACTATCTCCTTTCTGGGTTTGGATAACACCTGTCTCTTGGTTCTCCTACCTGTCTGATCACTCTTCAGTCTCTTTTTTCTATGTCACCCATATCCCATATCCAAAACGTGGGTATATCCCAAGGCTCTGTCCTGTTGCCTTCTCTCTATATACTCTGTTTCTTTCAGTCTCTCTGTGTGTGTGTCTGTCTTTCTGTCTATAATTTCATTATGGGTTTATTATCTACATACATATGACTTATAGATCTGTAAATCTAGTTCCAATCTCTCTCCTGAACTCCAGTCCCATATCACCAATTGCTTATAGGACACTTTGAACTGGGTGTCCTGTAGGCATCCCAAACTCAACATGTCTAAATCAGAACTCATCTGTCCCCCTAAACCTACCCCTCTTCAGAACTTTATTTCTGTAAAGGCCACCACCATCTTTCTTGTTCACTAAGTTTACAATCTCAATCTCGCCCTTTATTTCTCATTCTCTCTCAAATTAGCTTTTAGGGCTTAAACATCACACTGCTTAATCATACTGAATTTTAATACCTCCAGACTTTTTTCCATAACAGTTTTAGCTGCATTTTCCCCATATTATACTTTTATAGCTGATTATTAAATTCATGTTCAAAACTTTAGACTTATACATATCAGTTGAAGAGAAAATTACCTTATAGAGAGCTGAGCCCGAGATTTAGCTATGTTAAGAATTTCCTTTCTATTCTCCAGGAACCTTGACTCCCAGGCTGCCCAGTCACCAATGGGGTACCCACACCCTTTACCTTTTCTACTATCCAGCCAGACCCTCTGTTGCATCAGGTGGAAAGAGTGACATATGATTTCTCACATTGCTTGTATGATGTTGGAATCACCAACAATAACCCTTCCAGTAAAATGGAGGACCAGACAGTTCTGCCATCTGCCCTGCTTCTTCATCCTAAGGTCATCTGGGTCTTACCATCTGCCTTGCTACTCTGCCCTCCAGATTGCATGGCACTGTCATCTATTCTATAGCTGAACTACTTTATATGTGTTATCTCCCCCAGTTAGAGTTTAAGGTCCTTTAGAGCAGGATCTGTTTTCCTTTTTCTCTTTCTTGCTCGTTGTTTAGCACAATGCTTAACATATAATAAGGTCTTAATAAATTGTTTTTTATCTATTCATTTGCTCTCAGTCAATGAAATAATTGCAATAAGCATTTCTTAAGCACTTATTATGTGCCAGGCACTGTCCTAAGCACTAAGGATACAAAGACCAATGTAAAAACAGTCCTTGCCCTCAGGAATCTTATGGTCTACTTGTGGAAGACAATATGTATAGTTGTAGATGCATAAATATAGACTCATACAAAATAGACTTAAAATATATACAAAGTGATTTGGGGGAGAAGACACTAGCAGCTTTAGGGATCAGAAAAGGTCTCATATAGAAGGGGCACTTAAACTGAGTTCTAAAAAAAAATTAGAAATATGCAAAATAGAAGTGAAGAGGGAAGGCATTCCAGGTATGGGAGATAGCCAGCACAAAGACACAAAAGACAGACAGATAGATAGATAGATAGATAGATAGATAGATAGATAGATAATCTATTAGGTACTTAGTATGTGTCAGGTTACTGTTCTCCTACAGAGGTGGGAGATAGAATATTATATATGAGAAAAAGCAAAAAGGCCAATTTGGCTAAACCATAATGTACACTGAGAGAAGTAATGTGTGATAAGGTTAGAAAGGTAGGTTGAAGCCAGGTTGTGAAGTGCTTTAAATGCCAAGTAGAGGACTTCTTTGATCCTGGAGATAACAGAGTCACTAAAGTTTGCTGAATAGGGAAGTGAAAAGGATCAGATTTGTGTTTTAGGGAAATCAGTTTAACAGCTCAGTGAAGGATGAGTTGTGAAGAAGAGAGATTCAAGGCAGTGAAACCAATTAAGAGGCTATTGCAATAGTTAAGAACAGCAGTAAGGAGGGGCCTAAGATGGTGACTGTATGACAGAAGAGAAAGGAATGGAGTTTGATGTGGTAGGCAAGTAATGTAAAATATCTACTAAAATATCAAAGTAATGAGGCCAGATGAATCATTATTTATTATAATAATTATTGATAATAATAACAATCTATCGCCTTTCATTTGTACAGCATGCTTTTTTTTAAAAAAAATTTCCAAAGCATTTTTGCACATCATCATGTTCTCACTTCAAAACAATCTTGTGGATTATACAAAGCAGTTATTATTATCCTCTTTTCATAGATGAGGAAACTGAAGGACAAGAAATTTAATAATATGCTCCTTTCCAAAGTATTGTCATTATGTTCTGTACTCCTTGAATATGAAATTTCTTAATATTTTAAAAAGCATCTAGTTTCACCAATTACAGAGAGATATGATGAGTTGGTTTTATGAATGTCATCTATAGAAACACATCTTCGAGAGAAGATATAGAAATGATTGTGAACCAATATTCAGAATTATTATAGTACTACGAACCTATAATAAACCTGAGGAAGGTAGAATTAATGTACCATTCGACACCAAAGAAATGTTGCCAAACTATGCATTGATGATGTTTATTTATGTTTGTGCCACATCTCCCCATTAGAATGTAAGCTCCATGAAGATAGAGAAATACATTTTATTTAATTTGTACCTAGGGCAGTGCTGTGTGCGTCCTAAGCATTTCATAGCTATTTGTTCAGTGTTGAAAGATAGTTGTGTTGACAGTGTTGTTCTATGATTCTTACTTAGCCCCATAGAATCATCGAAAAAATGCAGGTGTTTAAAAGATGCACTTTTGTTTTTGAAAGAAGATTAGATTTATTGAAAATGCTACACAATGAAAATATTTCTAGCAGCTCTTTTTACAGTGGCAAAGAATTGAGGGGATGCCCATCAATTGGTGAATAGCTGAACAAGTTGTGGTATATGAATGTAACAGAATACTATTGTGCTAAAAGACAATAGGTAGATTTCAGAAAAACCTGGAAAGATTTACATGAACTGATGCTAAGTGAAACGAGCAAAACCAGGAGAACATTGTACACAATTATAGCAACATTGTATGATGATCAACTATGATAAATTTAGCTCTTCTCAGCAAGACAGTTCTAAAAGACTCATGATGAAAAATGCTATCCATATCTAGAGAAAGAACTATAGAGTCTGAATGCAGATTGAAACATACTATTTTCTTTTCTTTTCTTTTTTGGTGTTTTCTTTCTTTTTTGTAGTTTTCCCTTTTTATTCTGATTCTTCTTTCACTACATGACTAATATGGAAATATGTTTAACGTGATTGTACACATATAACCTGTATCAGATTGCTTGCTGTCCTGGAGAGGAGGGAGGGGAGAAAGGAAAGGAGAAAAGTTTGAAACGCTTATAAAAATGAATGTTGAAAACTATCTTTACATGAAATTGGGAAAAAATACTTTTAAGCAGAAAAATAAAAAAAGAAAATGCTACACAATGATATTGATGATAGCTAACATTTATATAACACTTTAAGATGTGTGTAGAGCAGTGGTTCTCAACCCTCCTAATGCCGTGACCCTTTAATACTTGTATGTGGGCGTATCTGCATGTGAGCAGACCACCTGGAGACAGATAGAGGATCAGTGTCTTGGTTCCTAACACCATCGGAAATACGTGTTTTCCGATGATATTAGGCAACCCCTGTGACCCCTGTGAAAGGGTTGTTTGATCCCCAAAGGGGTCACCACCCACAGGTAGAGAACCACTGGTGTAGAGTTTTACATATATTAATATCTCATTTGATCCTCATAATAACCTCAGATGGTACCTCCTATTATTATCTTCATTTTTTTCAGTTGAGGGAACTAAAGTTTGGAGATAGAGTAAATGACTTGCTCAGGTCATAAAGTTAATAAGTGTTTGAAGATGGATTTGAACTTCGGCCTTCCTTTTTCTAAGACTAGCACAACTTCTACTATCTACCCGTCTCCTTTTCACAAACTACCCAGTTATCACCCAGCTCACTGTCCTCCTTTATTCAGTAATAGGACCAACTTGGGGAAATAAATGTGCCAATTTTCATAAAAGGGAAGAAGAAAACATCTTATGACTATAAAATGTAAGCTAGACTTTAATTCCTGACAAAATTTCAGAAGCAATTGATTGTCTCCCTCAAGGAGAGAAGATGCCACCTGTCTAGACTTAGCTCTTTCTTCCAGTAGGAAGAGGCGGGGAACAAATAGACAGAAGTTACTAGAATCACAAATAAAATATATTTGCACAGCCTACCAGTCACCCAAAGAATTCTACCAATTGCTATGTACACTTTTATCTAGCTCTTCCAGAATAGTGTAAAAGGCCTGAGCTCCTTTTTTGTTCTCCAAAGTATGAGCAGTGTCCTGCTTAACTGTTGCTGCTACTCAGATTCATCAGCAGTTCTGGACAGGGCTGATTTATCTGGAGCTTCCTTGAGGGCTACTTTGTTTCTCAAAGACCAGAACTAGCTGAGACTTGGGTTGTCTGGGGAAGGTATTGAGTACGTGTGTCCTTGTATCTTTTTCATATATGTTTACCACAAGTGGTTTCTGTAGTATCAATCAACCTTGTAGATAGATTGAAGGACTGTGGAGCAATTTTTTCTGTTCCTTGAAATCCAGGATAGGATTAACCCTATCCTGGTCAATCAATCAACCAACAAGCATTTATTAAAATGCTACTATGTGCTAGCTTCAATGTATACAAAGGCAAAAATAAATCAGTCCTTGCTTCAAGATACTTACATTTTTATCATGGAAAGACAGCGTGTATAAAAATATGTAGATGCAAATATATTCTAAAGAAATAAAAAATACCTTTTTGGTAGGAGGGCACAAGCAGTTAATGGTATCAGGAAAGACTACATGTAAGAAGAGTTTCTTGAACAGAGTTTTTAGGTAAACAAGGGATTCTAAGAAGGGAAAATATAAAGAAAGTAGATTACAGGTATGGGAGATGGCCAGGACAAAGAGAAGAGAAGAGAAATAGAGTATTGCACGTCAAGAACAGCAGGAATGTTGGTTAGGCCTGGACCTTAGAATTCACGAAAGGAGTAACATATAATAGTTGGAAAGGTGGGTTGGGACCAGGTCGTGAAAGAGTTTAAATGCTAACCAGAATAACTTATATTTTATCCTGGGGACAACTGGGAGTCATTGAAATTAATTAAGTTGAGGGAACACAATGGAGATATATAAGCTAAGGGAAAATATAGTTAGTTCAGTGGATTTGGGATTGCTTAAAGCCCAAAGAATAGTGCTCATTTAGTCAATATCAACATGGAAGGAGTTTTCTTATTGAAATGCCACATGAACCCTTTGTCATATGCTAGCTATCATTTAAAAAAATCAGTATCAGTAATAATAATAAACATTTACACAGCACTTTAATGTTTATAGAGCAACTTAAATGCATCACTATCTCATTCAAGCCTCACAATGACCATATGAGATAGATATTTCAAGTATTATCATCCCCATTTTACAGATAAGTAAAATGAAACTCTGACAAGCCGCTAACAGCTGGTCACAATAGTTACTATCAGAGGCTAGAGTCAAACTCAAGTATCCCTGACTCCTCATCTGATACTTTTCATTTTGCCATGTTGAATCAAGACATAATAAGTAGCAGCCTCATTAAATTTATATCCACATGTAGCTGGGTGGGGGTAATTAGCACTTTGATAACAGTGTCAAAATCCAAAAAGAAAAGAGTGGAAAACAAACTAGTAGGATGGGCTAGACCTTGTGATAAACATAAGGTATTGCATTTGAATTTCAAAAATCAACTTCACAAGTACAAGATGTGAAAGGATGATCAGACAACATGTTGTTCATGCGAAATAGATCTGAGACAGGGTTTTAGTGGATTGGAAACTCAACATGAGTCAAGAATGCAATGTATCAACTATCAATGTAGCTAAGAAACTATCTTGAAGAAGACATCATGTATACAATGAGAAACCTGATAGTCTTGTTTTACTCTAGGCTGGTCAGACCACAATTGGAATATTTTGTTCCATTCTGGATAATTCACTTTAGAAAAGTCAAGTGGGACTGCATCCAAAATGATGAAGAAACTGTAGGATATTGCCATGGTCAGAGGACCTAGAGATACTTAGTATGGAGAAGAGAAGCCTGTGGGCAGATGATAACTACCTTCAAATTTCTGAAAAGTTATGATAGGGCAGAGGCATTATTAGACTTGTTCTGCTTGGGCTCAATCAGACAGCAAGGGGTCAAAGCTGCACTGGCAGATTTATGCTAGATGTAAAGAAAAAATTCCTAACATTGAGGACTGTCCAAAAAGGAAATGGATTATCTTGGGAGGGAGTGTATTTTCTCCTCACTCCAGGTCTTCAGGTAGATGCCACTAATTGGATATATTATAGAATAGATTCCTCTTTATGTATATGCTGGACCATTAGACTTCTGATGTAACTTCTAACTCTAACACTCTGGAATTTTATTGGGTATTAAGTAAGCAAAGTTTGGCTAGAGTAGGATTTTTGTAAGGAAGTAGGGCCCTTCTTAGAGCTATAAAGGTAGGATCGACCTATATCAAGTATCTGGGAAAAAGCAAAAGAGGAAAGTAAAACCGGAACTTTAGGGTGGAAAGAGACCAAGAAAGGAGAGAAATGAGCATAGTTACATTAAACAAAAGAGAGAATTAATAATTATCCAATGAATTTAATCAGTTCAAGAAGTCAATCTAGATCATGGGACCATAGGTTTAGAGCTAAAAGAGACTTCAGATATTGGCCATGTTTCCTCATATGGGCATCAGCAGAACCAGTGTTCGAACTTGATCCTAGGACTCTTAATTCCAGTGCTCCTTACACAGCACCATGATGAGTTCTGCTGATGCCCATATGAGGAAACATGGCCAAGTTACTGCACCCATCAGGGCCTCAGTTTCCTCAAGGTGGGCGAAAGGAGTTGGACTAGAAGGTTCTTTCTTGCACTCAATCTATGAATCAATGGTTCTACTAGAATTTCAGGATTTTCAGCTCTCTAATTCTCTAGACAAAGTCCTGAAAAGGATCACTAGATGATTTTCTGGGTGGTCTATCAACAAAAAGAACTCATGGTGATTGAATGAATTAACCACATTATAATAGTGGAAAGGGAGGGGAGGGAATGAAGAAAGCCTTCAACTATGTTGTTTTAGACCAGAGGTTCCCAACCTGTGAACCCACAAGTTATGTTCAATTTGTAACAATGAAAATACATCCTGTATATCAGATATTTACATTATGATTCCTAATAGTAGCAAAATTATAGTTATGAAGTAGCAATGAAAATAATTTTATGGTTGGGGGTCACCACAACACGAGAAACTCTATTAAAGGGTTGTGGCATTAGGTAGGTTGAGAACCAGTGTTACAGAAAGATGACCTTTATGTTTGTCTCCTTCACCCTTTCTCCTTCACCCATGTCCATATATTTATATTCTCCCCATTTCTCTCTTCTTCCCATTCCCTTTCCTTTATTCCTCTCCTTCCTCAAAAGACCCCTTTCTTTGTAATTTTCTATTTCTTCCCACTTCCCTTACTGATTCCAGATTAGAAAGTTCAGGGTGGGGAGAATGGAAATAGTTGACTATAAACAGTAGTAAAATAAGCTTTTATTAGAAAGACCATCAGCTCCACTCCAGCTTCACTAGAACCCACACCAAGCCCTACCACCTGAATGATTCACTAGCCACCATTCTGGGGTTTGACCCACCTTCTAAATCCTCTACTTATACTGCTGGGCTGCCCAGTGCCACTGAAGAGGTAGAAAGTCAAACCTATTTCACACATTAATTAATGGTGTATAATCTCAATTAGACTCACTGGCATTTAACAATCAAGATTTTATTCTTACTGATGTGTCATTTTTTCACACAAGAATAGGAGACAGGGACTGAGCAGAGCATCCTCAAACCTTCCTCTTTACCTGATTTTCTATTTATTCTTTAAAGCTCACCTCAGCCCCTTCCTTCAAAAAAATCTTCCCTAATTCCCCTAATTAGTAAGGAGCTTTCCCTCTCAATACTTTGTTTATGCCCCTCTTTTATTCACGTACTCTATTTAATATGAGGGTTCTATCTATCTATCTATCTATCTTATCTAACATATTCTACTGCACATATACAAAGGTCTAGTGCTAAGTGTCAGCTATATCTGTGAATGCAAGATTTATGTTTTATTTACAGTATCTCTCTTTCTCAGTACTTGGCACAGTTCTTTCCATGAAGTGGGTGGTGTGGTTTGACTTGGTTTAGTTTAGTTTGATTCAGTCTAGTTTAGTTTAATTTAGTTCAATTCAACTTGATCTCTGATTTCATTGGTATATGGAACTTTTTGCTTTCTTCCCTAGAAAGAAACTCCTACTAATGCTCATAAGCAACTGCTTTGCCACTTACAGTCTAAGACAATTGTCTTAACCTGAATGGTTAGGGGGTTCATCTCAGATAACATAGCCTGTATATATCAAAGGCAGGAAAGAATAAACCCAGTCTTTCATGATTTTAAGACTGGCAGACTCTCTATCCACTACAACACTGTTTCTCCAAAGTAGCCATTTAATTAGTGAAGCTGAGAAGTTCCATTAGTATGAAGAACAGGAAAAATTTTGCAGTGACTTATGTTGAGTGTAGGATGTTAGTATTTCTGTCACAACCAAGTAATTGACATTTATGTTACAAATGTAGGTTGGTTTCCTTCCTAAAAAAGAAGGTTAAGGGACTTGAAGGAACAACTCTTCATGCTCCAAGTTATCAGGGACAATGAAATCTGGGTGGCATAGCATATAGCTAACCAAGCCTAGAGTCAAGGGGACCTAGATTTAAATCCAGCCTCAGATATTTACTATCTGTGTGACCCTGACCAAGTCACTTACCCTCTATTTCCCTCAGTTTCCTCTTCTGTAAAAGAGGATGATAACACCTACCTCCTAGGGTTTTTGTGAGAATTAAATGAGATAATTGTAACATGCTTAGCACAGTGCCTGGCACATAGAAGGCGCTATACAAATGTTCCCTATTATTATTATTAATCTTTAAAAAAAAAAAGAAAGAAAGAAAGTGAGTTTCAATGGGGAAAAAAATGAAACTGAAGTAGTAGAATTGAAATAACCTCTCAGGGCATTGGAGGGTTGAAGAATATAACACAGAAGAGGAATGGAAAGAAAAGAACCACTATGCACTTGGAGCTAACACACACACCCACACACATACACATACACACACCCACACCCACACCCACACCCACACACCCACACCCACACACACACACACACACACACACACACACACACACACACACACACACTCACATGAGATTCTTCTCAAAAGGGCTGGACTAGGACTAGATGCTCTGAAAAGGTGATTGACTGCTAGTCCTCCCAGAAATGATAACATAGAGCCATAGAAGATTTCAGGTAAGAGACCAATCTGTAAGGTTCAGAGGAAGAAGAAAAGCGTGGGTATTGTTATTGACTCCCTGCTCAGAGCTCCTGAGGCAGCTCTTTGTCCAGCTGATACTGTCAACAGAGAGGTCTATTGTTTTCCCGAACATGTATACTGGATATAACAGAGAACCTCCCAAGACTTTAAAAATAGATAATTCTTACCCACTTCTAGTAACTCTCCTGAGCACAAATGATGTTGTCAGAAGACATTTAGAAAATGTTTCTAAAGATTGCAGTTCACAAAAGAAATCAAAGACAATAGAGGCACAAGTGGTAAAGGATGCCGAAGAGAAAAATTATTTGGGTAGTGAATAGCTGGCTAGGAAGATAGTGTCTAAGAATAGGATTTGGCTTTCTGGGCCATAGCTTATGAATCTAACAAAGGCTATGGGAAGAATATATTTATCTGATGTCTTGAAAATCAAATCAAAAGGTGTTAAAAATTAAAGGGACAGAGGAAGGAAGGAAGCTGCTTATCTATATCCACTGAAATAGATACCGTCAGAAGTAATTACAATGAAGTGAGATTAATAAGAAGTTTGTGAGACAAAATTGAAGAGCAAAGTCAATAGTAAAACCCATAACCCCAAATGTCAAAAGTTTAGGTGATAAGTAAAAGATACTAGAGATTCTAATACAAGAAGTCAAATTGACCTCATAGGTATCATTTAGATTAGACGACTTGAAATCCATGATTGTAACATACTTCTGAATGTTTATACCTTATTCAAAAACAACAGGATATGCAAAAGGTGGGGTGAGGGAACAACGGAGTATAAAGGAAGGAAACAAACACTTATTAAGTACCTACTATGTTCCAGGCAACTGTGCTAAGCACTTTACAATTGTTACCTCATTTGATCCTTCAACTTTGGTAGGCAGGTACTATTATAATTCCCATTTTACAACAGAAGAAACTGAGGTAGACTAAAGTTAAATGACTTGCTCATGGTTACACAACTAGAAAGTAACCAGTAAATAAATAGATATTATTAAGTAACTGAGGTTAGACTTGAACTCAGCTCTTCCTGCCTCCAGGTCTAATTACTCCCTTCAGGATCAGGAAGCTTGTTTTGATGGCAACTATTCCCTCCCTTCTGTTATCCTTTATCTACTGTGCCATCAAACTACTTTAATTTCAATATTTTTCAGGGCAGCTAAGTGGTGCAGTGAATAGAGCACTGGCCCTGAAGTCAGGAGGACCTGAGTTCCAATAAGACCTCAGATACTTAACACAAAACTAGCCATGTGACCTTGCCCAAGTCTCTTAACCCCAATTGCCCTGCCTTCCCCTCTCCGAAAAGCAAAATTAAAAAAAAAAGAATTTATTTTCTCTTTTTCAAATTGTATGTAAATTTTTAAAATGAGCAGTTCTACATGCAAAACAGAACATGAAAAAAGGATTGTAAACGCATATATGTACCTCTATTCCATACTGCTTGCTTTAAAAAAAAGTATAGAACAAATTCAATCAATCACTTTAAAAACCCTCCTACTTCGTCTGTACTTCTGTCTGAACTATATATATTCTGGTTCACTTTAAAGAAATATCTCAAGGGTCCTCCTCTTTTTTATTTTCTTCTTTTTTAGGAGGGAGGATCACCCCATGCCTATTTAAGAACAGAAAGTAAAACAAAACGGGACAAAAACCTTGCAACAATAAGCATAGTCCAGCAAAACATACACATAGCAGCCATGTCCAAAAATGTAGATGTCATTCTACCCCTTGTGTCCATCACGTCTCTCTGGAGATCGGTAACATGCTTCATCACGGGTTATCTGGAGATGTGGTTGTTCATTGCTTTGATTATAGTTCTTAAATATTAAAAGATGTTTTTTCTTTAAAGTGTTGTTGTCGTATGCATTTTTCTCCTGGTTCTGCTCTCTTCACTCTGCAATAATCTCTGATTCACGGGATTCTCTAAATCATCTCTTTCACTCTGTCTTAAAGAATAATAATATTTCATTACATTAAATAAATAAATTCCATTATCTTCATATAACATAGTTTATTCAGCTATTGCTCCCAGTGATTTCCCCCCCCCCTTCCCCCAGTTTCCAGTTCTTTTTCTTTAATTACTCTCTTCAGGATCAGGAAGTTTGTTTTGATTACAACTATTCCCTCCCTTCTATTATCTTTCCTCTTCCTCCCCACCCCCATCCTTTCCTGTTTCCCTGAACTTAATATATTTCTACACCAAACTGTGTACGTGTATGCGCTCAACCCTCCTTTGTTCATTTAAGATTAAAAATGAGATTTATCTGATGTCCAATCCACTCTCTCTTCCTTCATGTTTATATACTCATTTTTCTCAAGCACACCAGTTATGAGAAATAGTAAGTCCTATACCTTTCATCTTTGTTTCTCACTAGCATATTCCTTTTCCCTTCCTTTAGTCTTTCCCTTCTTAAAACTGTCAGAACACAACCCATGCTCAATATACGCCCCAGGTTTTCTATCTTATTTAACTCAATACCTGTGGAAGATAGTAAGGTTCTAGGAGAACACTATTGTCATGGAAATCAACTAGGAAAGACTTAGCTATCCTGATGGAAACAGTGATCTAAGACCAAAGGCCTCAGGATGGAAAATGCTATCCACCTCCAGAGAGAGAAATGATGAACTCTGAGTGCAGATTGAAACACACTTTTTTCATTTTCTTTTTCTTGTAACATGGTTCATATGGAAATATGTTTTGCATGACTCTATAAGCATAATTGATATCATATTACTTTTCTTCTCAATAAGCAGGAGAGGGGCAGAGGGAGGAAAAGTATTAGGAACTCAAAAATGAAAAAAAAGCTAAACTAAATAAAGTGCATTTTTTAAAAAGAAGATATTAAGTTTCTAAAATGACACTTTTTTCCTTCTGGCCTTATTTCAATGTTAGCCTTTCAACGTCATCCACAGTCCTTGTGCTCAAATAAATTTACTCTTCTAGATTTCTCTTGAATCTTGTGTTGTCCTTTACATTTCTTTTTCAAGTCTAGTGTTTTCATTTGCAATGTTTGAAAGTCATCTATTACCAATGACATCATGGGATGATGTCTTGACTTGCATATGAATTGGACTTAGGTGAGGCAGAGTTGCACAAAGTCTTCAGCTTCACTGTCTCCTCCAGTCATTGAAGCCCAGGGACAACACAAAAGTAAAGATGATTGGTGATGGTCTGGGATGCAATGGATGGCCATGGTGTCTTTGTTGCCTGAGCAAGCACTAAGTGCTTCACAGCACTTGCTTCAACCACATTCATTGCTGTTGGAACAAATTGTTCTCATCACCCTACTCCCCAAGGGAAAGTTTTCACACAATTGGGGTAGACATCCCCAACTCACCAACAGATTTTAGGTCTATTAGTTACCCCCAACTTGATTCAGCCTGTCTGCCAAAACTGTTTACTGGGATGTGGCCACTGTGCATGCTACATCTTCTCGGAGCCACAAACGAGAGTGAGGTTGAAGGTAGAGGTGGATGAGCAGCCCCTGAAAAGGGCTCAGCAAGCCCTCACACCCAAGTTGTTAGCCCTCCCTGAATAGCCCATACACATAAAGGTATGCTTTATTCTATTTATCTGTTTCTAAGTTTAATCAACTTTAATAAATGACTCCAAAGAAGCCAGGAGGCAGAGGCTAGGTGGACAAACTGGAGAATGTCTGCTAATCTTATTCATATGGGATATCAGAATCCCTTAATGTTCAAATTGATAATTATTAAGTGTGTTTTTCCTTCTATAAAATCCTGTTATATTATTGTTTAAATAAACGTGTAAAAATTGCAAAAAATTTGTAAAAGCTAGTTGCTTGTTACATTCTAATTACTGTCTCCACACCTTCCCAGTCTACACACCAGATGGATCATGTATATGTATGTATTTGTGTGTGTAAAAGAGAGAAAGAATGAACTCTAGACGTCTGAAAATCTGAAACTTGTTTTACCTCAAGCAATCATACCCTCATCACAACCCTCAGACACAAATGTGAGCCCTGCCCCTCCTTCGCCCGGGCCAGGCCTAGATTCCTTGATTTTTCTACTAATTTTTCTACTTTCCTTGTCCAAGGAAGATTCTTCCTCCTCATCCACACTTATGGCAAGGGGATTCCACTAAATCTGAGGGGAAAGGCCCTCTTTCTCCCCAGAAATATGAAATTGCCCAGAATGTGAAACGACAGATGGCTTTGAGGTTCTGCCCCACCTGATTTGGACTTTTTATGTAGCTAGTCATTGATAGCTTGGATTTTTTCTTTTGAAAACTTTTATTTATGTTATTTCATCATTTATCAATTACAGAATGACTTTTAGTCTTATAAATTTGAATCCATTGCTTATATGTCTTATAAATGAAACTATTAGAGAAACTTACTGCAAAGAACTTTTCCTCAGTAACCTGCTTCCTTTTAAATGTTTAGTTACATTGCTTTTGTTTGTGCAATTTTTGTATATATATATATATATATATATATATATATATATATATATATATATATATATAAAATCAACACTGTCTATTTTATGCTCTATTGCTCTTGATCCACTTTTTGTCTATGGATTATTCTATTCATAGATCTGAAAAGAAATTTCTTTCTTGCTTCTCTAATTTATGCTACCACTCTTTAGGTCTAAGTTCATTTGGAGCTTGTCTTGCTATAACATATGAGATATTCACCTGTATCTAGTTTCTGCCAGACAACTTTCCAATTTTATTAGTAGTTTTTGTTGAATAGTGAGTTCTTATACCAATGGCTGAGATATTGGGCTTTATCAAATGCTAGGCTACTGTGCCTCTTTGTTTTTATATATTGTATTCCTAATCTGTTCTACTTTGGGTTTCCAGGAGGGGAAGTATGGTAGAGAGAAACATGTGGTGGTTGAACACCAATGGAAGGAGAAATAGAAATTAATTTTTTGTCACTGGGATTTATTATAGACCAACTACTAAGAGAGAAAATAGATGAATTCAGAAAACATCATAAGCCTGGCATAGGGGCATGATATTGAAGTCATAAGAGACTCCAATTATCTTCTAGGGCTCTGTCTCTGACAAAAGCAGAGAAGTGTTTTAATCTTATTCTTACTAATAGGGATAAATTTATTACTGGGGTAGAGGTAAAGGGAATCTGGGAGGAAGTACCCTCTGCCTCCTAGAATTAACAGAGGAGATGAAGGTGTAATGCCATGCACAAGCAGATTCCCAAAGGAATGCTACTGTGAACAGCTTTTAGAGTTCAGATTACAAAATATAGTGAACACTCTGTTTATTCCATTACAAATCAAGACAAACATTCAAAACATTATAATATTCACAACATTACATCTTATCACAGAAAATGGCCACACAGTTTTCACTACAGTGGCCACAATATTC
>CM053582.1:182837004-182854020 GCA_028627135.1 Pseudochirops cupreus | reverse complement strand
CCAATCCCCTTCTTCCACATCAACAGGGGAGTTCATGCCTTCTCAACAGTGGGACAGAGTTTGCACCTTCCACACTTAGCACTTAGCACTACTAAGTGCTAAGTATCCTGATAAACTAATTACTATTACAGAAGGCCAGGCAGAGTCTCACATACACCCTAAAATTTGGAAGAACATATTTCAAAAATTGAGAGGAACAATAGGCAGGATCCCTTGGACTAAAATTGTATAGGGGTAATCAATCCAGGAGAAATGGGAAGCTCTTAAGAAGGAAACTTTGAAGATGCAAAAGGAAGCAATTCCAAAGATATAAATATATATAAATATAGAAGTATTGATGTAGATATACAGAGAATTATCTAACCAATGTAGATTTTTAAAAAGATATGTACATGTTACAGGAATAGGCGCATGCACAGAGTGCCTTTGATGGTATTACCTCTCATGGAGAGGTTGGGAAACCTATTTACAGGAGAGTCATGATGACTTGAAATTGAAGTGCCTTGGAGAGACTTGAGCATGCCTGGATATTCCATAACTTGCTCTGATTTGCTAACTATGTGGTTGGGAGATGTCTGTGTGGTTGGTTGAGTAGCTAGAACTAAAAAATCTTCCAAAAGCTTGTAGTGACCACAGCCTCAGCCATTTTCTCTTTGGCTCCTCTCTTGATTTGATTCTTTTGTTGAAGGTGTCTGTGAGAAACAAATCTATGACAAAAGAGACCTTGGGCCCTCCATACTGAAACCAGGATGTTGCCTAGTGAAATAGGCCTCCATCCTTTTGCCTCTGCATGTTTTTTTTTCCATTTTAGATAAAGAAATTAGAGAAAACTCTGTGAGTTTTGAAAAGAGAGAAAGTTTATGAGTATCCTGACATCTGAGAGTCTGGGTTTTGTAGCAAGCTTAGCATCAATGCCTCAAGGAACAGGCTGTTATCTTTGTGAGTGACCTTTAAGACTCATCCAAGCAATAACTGAAATGAGGACTTATCCAATAGCTATGTCACATTTGGACATGAACTTGGTGAGATCAAAATTATGAGCTTAAGAGAGAGTCCATTCTTCCTAGAGGTTGAAGTAGTGTAGGGAAGATTGTGCTCCTGAGGTGCTGGGGGAAATATATGCTATATTTCTGAAGTAAATATCCCTTTGCAAAAGGTAATTGATGTTAAGTGGTTAAATGGAACTGAGTACTAGTCATTGGCAAGTTAACAATGAGGGGAATATGACTAGTAGGGGCTTGAGCTGATAGCATTAAAAAAGAGATTCCCAAACTCTTCAAAGTAATCCCTGAAGCCCTGATGAGGGGATGTATCAGGCTTTGTTCAAAGAGAATGAAATACTTCATAATCTCCCATTCCCTATAAATAAAAACAAACAAACAAACAGACAAACAAAAAAACAGAACCAGAATCAGGGAAGGTAAAAAGATAAATATGAAAGTTTGGCAGAGTCCTGTAAAAATAGTATCAGGAATGGTAAAGCTCATAATGAGCTAAAACCGTCATGGAAAGCTAAGAACAACAATAAAATGTTCCCCTTCACCCTGCCTTGGGCATTGTTTAGGCAAACATGAGGATCAAAGAAAGGGGCAGGACCACTGCTTGAAGGTGAGGGAGTGGGGTAGGGGAGAAGGGAGAGCTGTGTTGGTGGTTGTAAATGGTGTGATGACAACTGACCACGAGCAGAAGAGAGAACTGTTCAGTTCTTTGTTTTTGTTTTCTGTGCTAAGGAGAATAACTTCACTGAAAGTGACAGAATAAAAGTGGGTAACAAGCAACTGATACTTAAGAGGAGTATGGAGATAGGAAGAAATCACCTAGTTGCTCTTGATGACTTCAAGTCATCCAGTTCAGACAAATTGCAGTTATCACTTCCACATCATGGCTTTGATATGTTATGGATTGGCATAAAATATTGAATGTGAATTTTGGGGGAGTCTTGCTGAAGCCACAGACAACACTAATAGATGACAGAAAAAAAGTTAAGAAACTCAGAAATGTCTAACATGTGTATAGTATAGTATAATATCAACATATTTTATCATTTAATACCATAATAATTCAGACTTCTGTGGTATGAAGGGAGAGCCAAAAATTTTATATGGATTTTCTAGATCGCAGGAGCACCTCATCCCTGATACACTCCCCGCCTCCCCAGCAATGTGGAAGGGATAAATGTGTAACCTCAGGACTGAAACAATGATGCATATGATGCTGAGTTGTGGTGAGTGATATGGAATGGGATTAGATTTGTTCCTTTTGGCCCCAGAAGGCAGAACTAAGAGTAGTGGAGGGAAGCTACAAGGAAGCACAATTGAGTCTTCATATGAGGAAACATTTTTTAATAATTAGAGCTATCTCAAAATGGAACGGTCTGCCTCAGGAGGTGGTGGGTTCCTATTTACTAAAGGTCACGAAACTGAAGCTAAATAAACATTTATCATGCTATCATTGGGATTCCTTTGAGGGTATGGGTTGGACTAGGCAGCTATATGGTCCCTTCCAATCTAAAAATTCTGTGTCAAAAATTAACCCAGAGCACTAGCATTTAAACTTAATCAAGATTTTTTTTATTTCTTGAACAAAGGAGAAGTTAGACTACTGGTCTGCTAACTGGGTGCCATGACTGAACTCTGCATGTGAGTCAAGCATAGTTGGGCAATTTATAGTCTTTTGAGAATACAGAAAAGTCAAATGAAGTTGTTGCAAAGTGATGTGGGAGAGGGAGGTACAAAGAAGGTGATTGAAGGAGGTATATAAAATAAACATAAATTATGCTTTTTTAATTTTTGAGAATAGGTTATATGGCAATGGATAATTGATTATATAGCAAGTTGAGATGGTGCTTTTCATTGTTCTACTAAAGGACAGCAAAGGTTCCCATGAGAACAAAAATACTTCATAATCTCTCAGGGTAATAATATTCATCATACCTATAATCCTTTACAGTATTAAGTTCTTTAGAAGAACAACAAAATAATACAGGCCTGAAGCTCCAATTCCATATGCAATTCTATGAAGATTTAATTGTTTGAGCAGAATTATAACTGAGTTACATACTACTTTAAAGTTTACAAAGAACTTAATACATATTATATTCTAGCCTCACAACAACCAAATGAGGTGAGTACTATAATTATTACTATTATTCCTCCTTTGTAAACAAGAAAATAGACTTGGAGAGATTAAGAGATTTACCCAAGGTCACATGGCTAGATTTTGGAGGTGGAATTCAAACCCAAACCTGACTAACTCTAACCCCAACACTTTATCAATTGTGCCATGTTGAATATTAATCAAATAAATCCAAGTCAGTGCTATCAGGAAAGTCTTCTGTTCTTACAGCTAAGTGGCATGGTGGATAGAGTACTAGGTCTGGAGTTAGGAAGACTAAATTTAAATTTGGCCTTGCATACTTAATCACTGTATAATCCTGGGCAAATCACTTAAACTCTTTACCTCAGTTTCTTCAACTCTAAAATGGGAATAATACTAGTACCTACCTCTTAGGATGATTGTGAGGATCAAATAAGATAATATTTGTAAAGCACTTAGCACAGTACCCGACACATGGCAAGCATGTAATAATTGCATGTTTCCTTCCTTGATAACCTATAAAATATTCTTTTTTTTTTCTTTTGGAGGGAGGAAGGCAGAGCAATTGGGGTTAAGTGACTTGCCCAAGGTCCTCTAAAATATTCTTAACAAAGCATCACCTTCTATAACCTAATTTGTTGGGAAGGAATGTTCCTGTTCTTCTTTACAGCTCTCTAACTACAATATAATCTGTGACCTTCAAGTTGGGTGAGGACTATTATTAGTTTCTGCATAATGATTAGCTTCCTAAAAGCTGAATAAATCATTCACAACTTGTGGACTCATCTTCACTGGCATAGATAATCAAAAGCTTATAGTCTAAGGGAGTGGTTGAAATTACCCTCCTCTATTTAACCCTTGAACATTTATCATGTGGGAAGATCTTAGTCCAGACACATTTATCAAGGAGAACACATCTCAATCAATCAAAGACTTTAAGTATGTAAAGTCTTTGAAAATCATTAAATGAACTGCCATGAAATTCACAGGAAGCCTGTTCTGATTAAGTGGTGAACTTAGTAATACACTGTGTGGGCATACACAAAAAACCAGAGACCTATTCAGAATCTAAGATACTTGAGAAAATGGAAAGAGTGCTCCAGTTAAATCCCTGAGAAGATTTGGTTGGGAGGAGCAGAACTCTGGACTTTGGTCTTTGTATCCTCCCCCAACTCCTTGATTGGAAGACCTTTTAAACTTTGGAAATTCATAGAGCTTCCTATCTTCCCACTGGAATCCTAGCAGAATCCCAGAAGCAGCTAAAGGTAGTTTTCATATCAGGAGCTAAGGACAGATTGAATGGTAAATATTACAGCATTTAAATACTTCACCTTACCTAAGGAGAACATCTTGAGAATAACGAGGAGAAGGATGATGATGATGATCTTGAAAAAGCTATAATTATCCCCATTTTCTTTTTTTAATTTTTCTTTTTTCCTAATTTTTTCTTTATTAATTTGTTTATTTACTTTTAGTTTACAAGATTCGGTCCCCAATCCCTTCAGTTTCAAATTTTCTTCCCCTCTTCTCCTCTTCCCCCCACCATGGCGGTATGCCATCAAGCATAGGATCTGCAAATACTTTTACATTAGGCATTAGTCAGGTTGTAAAGAAGGATTGTAACTGAAGGAATGAACAATGGGAAAGAGGAAACAAAACCAAACAAGAAAAAGAAAGAGAGCAGTAGTTTGCTTCAGTCTGCATTCAAACTCTGTTCTTTCTATATCTTTCTCTGAATGTAAACATCTCCTTCCATCATGAGTCTTTTGGAATTGTCTTATAACCTTGCATTGCTGAGAAGAGTCCAGTCTATCAAAGTTGGTTGTCACACATATGTTGTGTTTGAATTACCCCCATTTTCTACATGTAATCTAAGTTTGAGTTCACTTAATTGTGGACTCTGAATTTACTTGTGGGAGAGGGTGCCACTGACCTTGTGGTGGATGTTTTGTGTCAACTGTTTTTAGTACACCATTTTAGTGATAACTCTTCCTAAAAGCTAATAATTTTAACTGATGTTCATGACAAGAAGGCTACCAGAGGGGACTTGTGGGCTATAGCTTTAGAACAAAACATTCCTCAAACCTTCAGGACTAATCATAGAGAGCTAAGAGGACACAGTAACCATGCTCTGGGGACTTGTGTGAGTTGGGATAATCACCCTAATGTATGTGCTACAACTGTAAAACATTTTGTTGTTCTTAAGGGGGTGTGGAATATTAGAACTGTTGCTAATTTGATAAAACTATGTGACTAGCATTCGGCTAGTAGACACAGCCCTTGACTGTGCCTACGTCTCTTCTGAGATTAAGCTGGATGGATATACTAAAGGACTTTTAGAGCAGTGCGTCTGTTTTGAAAAGCCCAGCCTCACTGATTGTCAGCATTCCATAATTGTTCCTCTTAAGTAGCCCAGACTTGGACCAAACCAGGCCCTTTAGGAGAAAGCCTGAAGTTCTGTGAGTGTCCTAGATCCAACTTATTCACCAGGAATCCCTGGAATATCCCTCAGTTAGGAGCTCCCTTGAATCCATATTGATAATATATCTGTAAATATTCCTGAACTCATCAGCAAAACATTTAAGTGCCTAATTATAATATTTTGTTAGGTTTTACATATGGAAAATTACACTGTGGTCTGTTCTATAAGAGCTTCTGACCAATGATACCGATGTGTACGTACATACAAAGAACATAAAACAATGAGATGAAAATAGTACGCCAATAAAATAGATGTAAAATATTTATATCACACACAGATCAGGAGTAAATGAATTTTAGGGTTGGAGAGTAAGTTTATGTGGATATCAGAAGTAGAAACTAAAGAGAATAGCTTTGACAATTCTATGTCTAAATAGGTGATTAGAAGTTAACTACCTTTTGATTAAACCCAAGTTTCCTAGAGTAGAAACTTATTGAGACACAAGGCTGTAAGCTATAAACACTCTTACTTAGTGGTAAAATATCACATTCATAGAGAATGTTTTATTGAAAGTTGGTATCTTAAGGTGAAACAACAAAAACCATTTGATAATGATCCAGTAAAGTGTAATCTGCTTAACAAACATTTGCCAAGGGAATGAATGATCTTTGGGGATTACTCCTCCTTACCAATCATCCTGCAATAACTTGGCTAGAGAACGAGAGGGATACCTGACAATTCAGTCTGCTCCTCCTTTCCTCTGCCCGTCTTCTACTTGTTCATGTAGCTAAGATTCTTACCCCTTTGTTACGTCTTTACAGCCTAAATTTATTTTTTATTATCACAGATTATAGCTGGGAAGAAGCTTAGGAGTCATCTGGGTCAACCTTCTCAGTTAATACATCAGGAAACAGCTTCAGGGACGTTAAGTGACTGACTTGCCCATGTTCACAGGCAATAAGTAGTAGAGCTAGATTTTGAAATCAGGTCTTCTGGGTTCTAACTTTTTTCACTCAGAACTTTGAGTGATGTGCAGCATTTAACAAACTAGTATAATTGATTTAGATGACATGTAAGAAAATATTTTGTCTTGCAGTAAGCTGTGAAGTTGACAGCTTAATGGTTTGGGCAAAAGAAGTCTAGATTGGAGTTCTGTAGTTTGCTAATTAGATTATCTATTCTAAAATGACCTTAGATATAAAACCATGAAACCATTGAGAGAGAATAATGCTGTGTTTTGTTTTGTTTTTGACAAAAGAGAAAGTTTAGGAATTATTTAGAGAAAGTATGAGAAGAGAAAGGTATGGTCAAGTCCTTTCTCCCAGGTACACAACATAGAAATCACTAAACCCAAATGAAATTTAATATGAATTCAACTTTCAACCTCAACCTATTGGCTCAAACTTGCTCTCAGATGTTGAGCTGCTTAACAATCTAGTAGTCTTATGGGAGCAGGAGATACTATACAAGAAGATACCATTTGAAAAGCATTGATGCTCAATGGTTTATAATATTGAGTTATTTAGTTTTATCCTGAGGGCTGGCTATTGGTCTTCATTTTACATTACCTTGTCTAAGATAGGGGATAGGGTGTGAACCTGAGATATATACTTGAGGAAACTCCCTCTACCTATGCAGGTCAGCAATTCCTTTGTAATTTATAGTCTGAGTTTCCTAGAGTACCTAGAAATTAAGTGACTTGCCCCAGGGTCTCTTGACTTCAGAACCAACATTCTTTCTGGTTGTATGGTGCTGGAAAGGACCTTGTGGGACTAGATGGAATTAAAGAACATAGTGGCAATGCAGGAAGGGGAAAAAGACTGAAGGAAAGGGGGAGATGGTAAGGAAGGGAGGGATGCGGAAACAAAGAGTAAGCTATATTCCTAAAGCTGTAATTGCAGCTGTTTGTCAAACAGGATTCTGAATAACCACCCATCACAGTACAGTAAAGCTTTCTTTGCCAACTATGGAAATAAAAGTGACATAACAAGTACTACTGAATGGCCACCATTGGTCAACAGCAATCTGCAGGGGGAGAGAGGCAAAATCCTTTGTGTTTAAACACAGACTTAGTAATAAGCTGTTAAATGTATGGTGAATGGAGCTATCCTTGATCTAGCCTATGGGTGTGTAGTGGACAGTGCAGTTAATTTCTTCATGTCTCTTGTTGATTTTACACTAGTTATGGAAATTAAAAAAATTTTCCCTAAAAAGTACTTTTTTTAAAAAAACAGTTTCATTGTATAATTTGGTAATAGTTAATAACAGCTTTTGCTCACTCTCTGTACTCCAAGAGATGAAATTTCAATTGTTCACTATCAATTTTTAAATGTCTCAATGGTGTCCTTCCTCTGATCTTCCTGTGTCCTCTGTTAGCAGAAAATTACTGACAGCAGCATCCTCCCTTTGCCCAATTCTGCTCACTTATCATCACAATCAATGTCTGGCTATCTCTTCAACCCCGCCTTCCTGTTCTCCAAGGGAAATTGAAAGGAGTCAGGGATAGTCAGCATAAGCTTAGCCCAGGCCTCACCCCCATGATATATTTAATTTTCCTCTTCCATTATTTATGTCCGCCCTTTCCTTTATTGTTTTGTGGGCAAGCAACTAAGAAGAGGAAAGAGGGCTGCTACCAGCCCTGAAGTATCAGGTACTGTCTCCCCACAGTTTCTTTTCTATATTTCTCCTTTTTCTATTTGTTCCATACTCTATATCACCAACAATACCAAGCCCACACCAACCTGATGCTTCCACTCACTCCAAGTTATTGAGATTACATACTTTATCACATTTTTGGTTATTGCTGAGTGGTTTCAGTCTTGTCCAACTCTCCAAGCTCCCATTTGGGGTTTTCTTGCCAAAGATACTGGAGTGGTATGCCATTTCCTTCTCCAGCTTATTTTATAGGTGAGGAATTGAGGTAAATTGGGTTAAATGACTTTGCCCGGGGTCACGCAGCTAGTATTTGAGGCCAAATTTGAACTTAGGTCCTCCTGACTCCAGGGCCATCACTCTATTCAACTGTGCCACCTAGCTGCCCATATTTTCTATTTTTTCCCCCCAAAATACCCAGTCTGTGTCTCTCACCCCTACATCAGTATTAGCAGCTAAAAAAATTCATCGAGCCTATCTGATCCTTGAATTTGGGAGCTAAGAGTTGAGCATTCACCTCTATCTCATCCTACCTGCCATTATTCTAATACCTTACACTTCAACCTCCTCCTCACCTTACTCAAACATCTGTAATCCCCAGATCCTCTCCTTGGCTCACTTTCACTAGGCATTTTGTCTCAGTCGTGCGGCCACAGCCCCATTTCCCTTTATTTCCATATTCCCCAAGTCACAGAACCATAGATTTAGAGCTGGAAGCCACTCCATCTCACCAAGGTCCAACTTTGTTCTGCTCTTCTTCACCCCAACCTTACCCCTTGTGTGTGTTCAGTCCACTCTGACTGCCTCCGTTTGGGGTTTTCTTAGCAATGACACTGGAGTGGTTTGCTATTTCCTTCTCTAGCTCGTTTGGAGGAAATGAGGAAACTGAGGCAAACAGTTAAGTGACTTGCCCAGGATCATACAGCTAGCAAGTGTCTGAAGCCAGATTTGAATTCAGGAAGATGAGTCTTCTTGACTTCAGCCTCTGCCCAGCTTTGTCCCTTACTTATTAACATTATCCGCACTTCACCGTCAACCACACCTCCCTCATCTTTTTCAACTCCACTCTTGCCTTCATCCATTTTTCCCCCTCGGTCTGACCCATATCCCCAGATCCGATCCCAGTCACTCGCATCCCTCCCAGGTGTCTTCCAGAATGCCCCATCCCCCATCCCCCCTCGCGAAGGTCTTTTCCCCTCCCCCTCTCCTGGCCGCCCCCTCCCCCCCGCAGCTGTAGGAGGAGGGAGCCTAGGGGCAGGGGCGGAGGCGGGGGCGGGGGCAGGCCTGGGGGAGGGCACTCCTCCGGCTCCCCGCTGGCCCGCTCCCGGCTGGCCCCCTCCCGCAGCCCCCGCTCGCTCGCGGTGCAGTCTGGGCGAACATGGCCGCTTCCTGTCTGCGGCGGGGCTGGGAGGCTCGGGGCTGACCGCCGTTCCTCCTGTCCGCTGCTGCCGCCGCCCAGCCTAGCACTCGGCCCGGCCGCACCATGGAGAAGAGCTCCAGCTGCGAGAGCCTGGGCTCCCAGCCCGCGGCAGCGCGGCCGCCCAGTGTGGACTCGCTGTCCAGGTAAGCGGGCGAGCCCGGCTCTGGGAGGAGGGAGGCAGGAGGCGGGGGCCGCCCGGCCGGCCCCTCTGTGCCCCGAGCCCTGGCCCTGCCCGGCTGCCTGCTGCCCCTGCGCCGCGGGCCCGGCTCCGGCCCCACTCGGGCGTCCTGGGCTCTGCCCGCCTCCCTCTTCCCCGGGCTGCTTCATCCTTTCCCATCCCCTGGCAGGGACCCTCAAATGGCATCCTGGGCATTTTACACATCACATAAGCGATTCCGTTCCTGCTTTCTCATCTCTTTCCTCCCTCCTTCATGCCTTCTTTCTTATCCCTTTCCTCCCTCCTTCATTCCTACTTTCCCATCTCTTTCCTCCCTCCTTCATGCCTTTCCCATCCCTTTCCTCCCTCCTTCATTCCTGCTTTCCCATCCCTTTCCTTTCTCCTTCATACCTTCTTTCTCTTCCCTTTCCTCCCTCCTTCATTCCTACTTTCCCATCCCTTTCCTCCCTCCTTCGTTCCTGCATTCCCATCCCTTTCCTACCTCCTTCATGCCTTCTTTCCCATTCCTTTCCTCCCTCCTTCATTCCTATTTTCTCATCCCTTTTCTCCTTCTTTTATTGCCTTTTCCTCTGTCTGCCCCTTCCTCCTCCTCGTGCTCTCCTTAGAAACTCTATCCCCAGCTTCTGTTAAGGGTTGCCATGGAAACGCCCGTACTCTTTTCTAACTCCCCAGACCAAAACTCAGGTTCTGGGATTCCTGGGCAGCCCTCATCTCTGAGGGAGTGAATGGAGAATGGAAATCCCCTTGGAGAATGTATCAGGTAGGCCAAATGAGAGGGCATTTTTCTTGCCCTCTGCCCCCATCTCTTCAGTTTTTTAGATGGCCTTTGTGCTTGAGAAGATTGTTGGTTTTTTGCGTTTGTTTCTAGATTTTGAAAGTATGAAAGAAAGCCTTACATTAATAAATTGTAGGTTTGCCGCAGAGTTCTTTGTGAATAATAGCAGAAAGCTTATGGGTCATTGAAATCTCTTGTGTTATGAGATAGTTTTTTTTAAAGTGGAAAAAAAAAGTAATTGAATTGGCACATTTATTATATAATTATAAAAAGGCTTGGGAACATCTAATTTGCAAATGGATCATAGACATCATAAAGTAGAATCAAATTTTTAGAGCTCAAAGCTGCTTTAGAAGCCATCTGGTCTAGATCTCTCGTTTTACTGCTGAGGAACCGAGACCCAGAGAGGTTGAGAGATTTTCCCAGAGTTAATAAGTAACTGAGGCAGAATTTGAACTTAGTTTTTCCTAATTCTAACTCCAGTACTCTGTCATTCTATTAACTAGTGAAAAATAGTCCAAAGAATGAAGAAGTGTCAAATATTAAGCTGTTTGCGCATTTTGGTACTGAATTCTGAAATTACGAAGGAGAGTAAGAATTTACCTTTCTTTGAATTTGTTTTTTCAATTTAGTGTTAAGTATTTAAAAAAAAATAACTTTAAGGATCACTAATTATTACTAAGAAAAAAAGTTTAAAAATTATTTAGAAATAAAACAGCAGATTTAAAAGTTGCAACTATATAGGAAAAATACAGATTCCAACTGTAGTTTAGAATTACATACAGATTATAGTTTACTTTATATAGTACTTTATAACATATTATTAGGTCTTCAGAATTTAGTCTCTGATGCTTACTATCTATTTGACCTTGGGAAAATTACTAAACTTTCCTGTATCCTTAGTTTCCTCATCTACCTCATCTCAGTTTTCTGACTAGTATGGGTTATCTTTTGATTCCTATCTAACTCATTTGTAGAATGAAGAAGTTGGACTAGATGCCTTTTGAGTTCCTTTCTAGCTCTGTATCTTTGATCCTACTCCCATCTTGTAGATGTGAAAACTGATGTTCAGAGAAATTCAGCGACAGGCCTCTGATTACACAGCTTGTAAGTGTTGGTGGCTAGATTTTAACCCTGTCTGCTGAGCTATACTTTTTTGAACAATTGCAATTAAAAACAACCTGTAGTTGAACCTCATGTGTGCATATATGCTTAGTCTTTAAAAAAAAATTGTGATGCTTACCTACCTGGAGCTGGAGGTGTAAAACTTCTTCCAAAAAAAAAAAAAGACTCTATCTGTAGATACTCCCCTGCTACTCCTGAGAGTGTTTAAATGAGTAGAACTTTTGTCTGGATAGAATCACATAGATTCCTAAAACTTTAAGAATTAGAAGGGACTTCAGAGGCCATCAAGGTCAACCTGTGACTGAAAAAGTCCTCTTTACATTTTACCCAACAAGTGCTAATCCAGCTTTGTCTGACAGCCTCTAGAGAGGGGGAACTCACCACAGACCATTCTACTTTTGGACTGCTCTGGTTGTTAGGAAATTTTCCTTTCATGAAACCTGAATTCCCCTCATTGCAAATTTATTCCACTTTCTGCCTTTGTGGGCCAAGCAGGACACATTTAATTTCTTCTCCATATGAAAGCTCTTTAGATACCTGTAGACAGCTATCATGTCTCTCTTAAATCTTTTTTTATCATGCTGAACATTCTTTGCTCCTTCAGTAGTTTTCATGTGCCTTTATCTGAGGCCTTTCAGTGCAGTTGCCATCCTCTGGACATTTTCCAACCCATCAATATTTTTCCTAAAATGTGGTGCCCAGAAATAAAACAACCCTGTAGGCATAAATTGATCAGGCATAGCACACTGAAACCATTACCTCTCTAGTCCCGAGTACTATGCTTCTCTTAATGTAGCTTAACATCAATTTAGGTTTTTTTGGACTGCTGTGTCATTTTTCTGACATATTTTGAACTTGTAGTCCACTAAAATACTCAGATTTTTTTCTTTTTAAGAACTGCTACCTAGCTATGTCTCCTCCATCCTGTTCTTAGGATTAAAAACAACAACAAACTTCTTAAGTATGAAACTTTATTTACACTTATTCCTGTTTCATTTCATCTAATTTTATTTGATACATTTTTTATTCTGTTGTGGTATTCTTGGAACCTGATTCTTTTATTAATGTTATCCACCTTTCCTAATGTTATGCCATTTACAAATTTGATATTTCAATTCAACAAGTATTTACTGAATACCTGCTCTGTGAAAGACACTGGTTGGGCTCATGTATTAGTATATAAGGACAAAAGGAGACAGAAATGAAACTATTCTGCCTCTCAAGCAGTTTATACTCTATGAAGAGGGGGCATGAATCATGGACAAGGAAAATAGGCAGGAGAAAGAACAACTGGAGAGATCAAAGAAGACTTCATGAAACATGTGGCAACTCAGTTGAACCTTAAATGAAGATGAAGATTCTGAGAGACAGAAATCAGTCAATCAACAAGCATTTATTAAGTGCCTCCTCTGTGTCAGTTCTACCCTTAAGAAACTTACAGTTTACTGGGAAGGCCAACATATATAAAATGTTTTACATAAGTATATACAGAATAAATACAAGGTATGTTTTTTTTTGGGGGGGGGAAGCACTTGCAGCTGGAGTGATCAGGAAGAAGTCTTCATGTAGAAGGCAGAGCTTGAGCTGAGTTTTGAAGAAAGCAAGAGAGTCTGAGAGGTAGAAATGAGGATGGAGAGGGAGGGCATTTCAGGAATGAGTAGTAGCTAGTGCAAAGGCCCAAAGGTGGGAGCTGAAATGTCTTTTAGTAACAGTAAAAATACCTGTTGGACTTTAAGATAAGAAGGGAGCACATTTTATGAATTGGGAATAGCGTTTGTGAAAGTCTGGAGGTAGGAGATGTAATTTTGAATTTAGGGCCTATCTAGTTTGACAGGAAGATAGAATTTGTGAAGAGGAATAATATGAAAATAAAGGTGGAAAAATAAATGAGAGCCAGACTAAGGGCTCAGCTCAAAATCTTGTAAAAAATGTCATCTTTGCCCTTCTCATATCTAGAATGTAAATTTTTTGGTCCTCATTTTAATCCTCAATAGAATTATCATCGATTATAGATATTTGATAAAGAATTTGATAATAAGCTGGATGAAACCCACTGCTTGTTTGAATTTAATTTAAGGTACCTGATGTTGGAGGGGGAGGGAAGAGGAAACCTCCCTGAACATGTTAACTATCCATTCTCCAGGTTTCTCCATGTTTTTACCTTCTATGAAGTTAGAACATCATAAAGCAAACTATTTGGAACACTGTATTTGTAAACACTTGTAGAAATGAATTCTTTGAATTATGTTTTGCTATCGTGCCTTCCATTTTTATAAAAAGTAGATGTGAGAATTGTCTGTTTCAAAAGCCTTTGTGAATTTTTTTGTAAAATGACAACTGAAGAAATAGGTTACTTTCTCATTTTGTGCCTTTTATTACAAGGATCCACCTGATAAATTCCTGTTTGATTTTATTTCCAGGAAAAAAAAATCATAGACAAAGATGAATTTGTGTCAACATGACAACTATGTAACTGCATGTTTCTGTTTTCACTCCAGTGGTTAGAAAACGTAAAGCCAAATTTATTATCCACATATTCAGCTCCACTGTCGGAAAGCATTTCAGCTGTTGCTTAGACGGCCTCAGTTTTACTTGCTGGATGGCTTATCACACATTCATACTCTGTGTTTATTTGTAGATTGCCTCAGGTTCTTGGAAGTTGTCTTTAAATCATAACATAATATTGGCCTGTGCTGCTACCTATTTTTAAAGATCACACCACTGTGATGATGAATTTTGTTTTGTGCATATGAACTATGTCCACACCACATTTGTGAAATATCTCATTTGTTAAATGACTGCTATCTAAAATATCCTTCACTGCTTTTAATGCTGCTTCCTACACTCTTGTCATGCTGAAAGTCCTTGTTTAGAAAATAACTTTATTTTTGTGTAGTATAGCCAAGCTATTCAGTTGGTTGTAGTTGTTTCCTGGCTTTTCAGTTATATTGCTTAAGGCTGTGCTTCCATGAACCCCTAAAATAAAGTTCCTGTTGGCTATTTTCTTATTTCAGCTCACTATTCACCAGTTGCTTAGGCTTATTGTTATTATTTTTTCTTTACACACCACCAGTCCAACATGTATGTGATGCAAAAAATTGTCATTTTAATGCCAAGAAACTGGCTAGTTCCAGGAGTCTTACTGTTAGTATTCTTCTGTTTGCTATCAGTATAGTTAATAGATAAGGTTGATAGGAGATTGCTCATTATGTTGGATTTAACAGACTTTATAGGCATATTATCATAATAGCTGTTACAAATCGTTTCAGCGAAGGGTATATTAGTCATTATGATTTGATTTTTTAATCAGTACATCATTGTAGAATATACTGCTTAAGTGACAGAATTCAGTGATAACTTTCATCTCTTTTATAACAAAATGTTACAGTCACCCCAAATACAAGGCCTATTTACTATTGGTTTTATCTCCCGTCCACCCAAATGACTAAAAGGGGTTTTCTCATTTAGATTTTGATCAGTTCTCCTTAATATCCTCCCTACTTTTTTTAAAAATTAATTAATTTATTTACTTTTAGTTTACAACATTCAGTTCCACGATCCCATGAGTTACAAATTTTCTCCCACTTCCTTTCCTCCCCTTCCCCTCCCATGGCAGTGTGCAATCAAATATAGGATCTACAAATACCTTCATATTAAACATTAGGCACGTTATAAAGGATTATAACCATTGGAATGAGCAATGGGTAAGAGGAAACAAAACAAAACAAGAAAAAGAAAGAGAGCAGGTAGTTTGCTTCCATCTGCATTCAGACTCAGCAGCTCTTCCTCTGGATGTGGACATCCCTTTCCATCCGCAGTCGTTTGGAGTTGTCTTATAACCTGACATTGCTTCCTCCCTAATTTTTTCCTTTCTCTCGGCCCTCCCCTCCACCATCACATAGCCCTTCTGTAATGAGTTTTCCGAAATGTCACACACTTAACCAACTATTTAATGTCCAAATAGCAATTTGACTACTGTTTGAGTAATTTCTGAGTAAGGAATATAGGGCTATAGGCAGATTAAATGTATGTAGCATAGTTACTAAGGCCAGTAGAACGTAAGCTCCTTGAAGGAATGGTCTATATTAGTTTTGTCTGATAGGACAAAACTGATATCCCAGCTCCTAGCATAGTCCATTACATCTAACAAGTAGGGGTTAAACAGATGTTTTATGAAATTAATATAGTTTTATCTATATTTATTTGTCTTAATTCTACTTTGATTCAGCAGCAGCCATTAATTCTTGAGGAAACAAGGTCCCTTTTGGCTGGTAATACATACAACCTGTAGATTCAGGCAAAAACACCCCCCAAAACCCTTAAAAAACAAGAACTTCCAAACCCTCTTTTTAGGAAGTCCTTTAATTTTGTGAAATGGTTGTTATATCCTTCCTACGTCCTACTCTCAGAAATATCTTGAACTAGTCCTCTTGCAGAAGCTCTTGCTTTTGATAAATATAGGCCTAGTTTCATCTCTGTCACATCTTGTCCTTTATTTTCTTTGATGTGCACTTGATCCTCCCTACCTTTGCTTCTTCTGTCTTTCAAACTCCCTTGTCCTAGTTTTTCTGTGCGGAACCTCTCTGTCTATATCATTCTATTTCATTTCCATCAGTTTTGTAGTTTAGACTTTATCCTTGTGGTTCTGGAGGGAAGAAGCAGGACTAGCAGGCGAAAGTTATAGAGAAGCAGATCTAAGCTCACCATTAAGAACTTCCTCATGATCAACACTGCCCCAGGATGGAATGAATGACTTGTCCTCATGTAGTAGAAGGAGCACTGGTTTTCCAGTCAGTTTCCTCATCTACAAAATAGGGGTAACAGTACTCATATTAACTTTGTCATAGGGTTGTTGTTGAGAAAGTGCCGTGTAAATTTTAAAGACCTTGATAAATCTGAACTGAATTAAGCTTTTATGAGATGCATACTGTATTCTTTGTCACTGGAAGCAATCAAAGCTTGATCTCCACCTGTCAAGTGTTTTGTAAGAGGGGATTCCTACCTGGGATAGGAAGATAGAACTTCTAAAACTCCTTACTACTCTGAGTCTTGGATTCTGTGCACCATCACAAATTACATTTACAAGTCACTTGCACTTAGGTCTGCTGAAAAAGTGTGTGCCTATGCATGTGTTGCGCACCTATAATAAACAGCTGAATGAAGGAAGTGACTAATGACACTTTGTTTTCTTTTTTTTCTTTTCTTTTTTTATTTTATTATAGTTTGCATCATTCATTTCCACAAGATTTTGAGTTACATATTTTCTCCCCATCTTTCCCCCGCCCACCGCCCCAAAACAGCCATCCCAGTGTGTCCCTCCTCCCCCAGTCTATTCTCTCCTATGTCAC
>CM053582.1:182815840-182836504 GCA_028627135.1 Pseudochirops cupreus | reverse complement strand
TTTTAGGGGGTTGATTTCTTCAGTCATACTGCTGACTCTCTTTTCATGATTTTCCTGCAACATTCTTATTTCTCTTCCCAATTTTTCTTCCACTTCCCTTATTTGGTTTTCAAAATCCTTCTTCATCTCATCTCTAGCTTTAAGGCATTCTTCATGTTTATTGGAGGCCCCTGGTAGGGGTGCTCTGGCTGCACTCTCCTCCTCCCTCTCTCTCCCATGATCTTTCTTTTCCCTAAAGAAGGAATCTAGGGTTTGGGAGCTCTTCTTACTTTGCTTCTTATGCTTATTCTTACTCATGGTTGTTGAGTCCGTGATTTTTTTTTTTAAATCTCTGTGGGGCTCTGCTTCCAGAAGGGAAAACTCTGTCCCAAATCGCTGGGGTCCTCCTGGCTGCCGTAGCTCACAGGAAGATGCTGGGACTCTTACTACTTACTTCTGGCAGAGTGGATAATGAAGACTCCAAGACCGAGGCCCCAAGACGGCGATCTGGATGCAGGCCGCTCAACGCGAGAGCACTGGCCTCAGAAAAATCGCTGAGTCCCCCTGCTGTCTGCAGGCCACGGGCGGGAAGCTGCAACGCGGAGGTGGGTGCAAAACCTCTGCCTTTCACTTTTCCGCTCTAGAGGCCTTGGCCAGACTGCTCCCCTCCCAAATTCGCAAGTCCCACTGAGCTGCTCGCAGCTACCGCTAATCCGCTCACCTGAGAGGCTCCTCTGCTCCCGTCCAGCCGCCCTCAGGGCACAGCCGTGGCTTCAGGCCAGGCTGGTTTTGGTTGGCAGTGCTGATATGGTTCCTCGTAGCCGAGCTGACTTTAGTGGGAAGTATCTTTGTGTGCGTTTTGGAGTTCTAGGATTGATTTAGAGTCCTATTTTATGGGTATTTTGGGGTGGCTATGTGAGAGCTGTGATATGTTGCTGCTGCTACGCCACCATCTTGGCTCCGCCCCCCGACAATATGTTATTAAAGGGAGTGATTTGTGAACATTTAGAAAGGTAAGAAGTAATTGCTAACAGCTAGTGTCATGGGATCAAGTACAGGTCATGGTAACATTATTTTCATCTTTAATACTCTTCCTAGACTGGTAGGAAAGAGACTGCTGTAAACATAATTTACCTAGATTATAACAAAACCTTTGATACAGTCTCACATATAACTTTGCAGACAAAATAGAAAGATGTAGCCTGATGGTTTTCCAATTGATGGATTTTGAAGTGGATGAATTGTTGGATCCAAATAATTTTTAGTGGTTCAATATCAACCTGGAGAAGAGTCTCTAGAGTTCAGAGCATCTTTATTTCCCTCTGTGTTGTTTGACATTTATCTAAGTGACTTCAATGAAGTTATAGATGGCGTACTTACCAAGTTTGAAATTGATGCAAAAATGAGAGGGACAGATAAGACATGGGATATTGAATCAAGATAAGAGAGTTCTTTGGAGGGGAAAGTATATCCATGTATTTGGAAGAGGGATTAGATACGTCTTGGCCTCAGAGTATCAGAAAGGGTGGAAGCTCCAGAGAAGATTTAGGTTCCATGTAAGGAAAAACTTCCTAATACATTAGAACTACCTCAAAATAGAAAAGATTGCCTCAGAAGGTAACAGAACCCACCCTCTCATCAACCCCATAAGAAGTCTTCAAGTAGAGTCTGGATAACCACTTGTCAGGGATATTGTAAAGGCAATGTTTGTGGGGCTATGGGTTGAAATAGATTGCTTCTCAGGTCCCTTTGTTCATCCCAGTAGTCTGTGATTCTATAGTTCACTCATCTTGTATTACTGTGCAGTATATTCACTTATATTTGTATCCTATCTCCCTCCTACATGGAAGTTTCATGTGAACTGTAGCTATGTCTTAGCTAAACTATGCAGATACTTAAAAATGTTGAATTGAACTGAAACATGGAATGTGTTGCCATGTTTGTTAATGAAATTTCTGAATGATTAGACTTCAAATGTAGTCTAGGTGATCATTTTTCAATAATTTTGTGGATGAGATTCATGCTTAGAAAAAAATCAGAGGAATTCTAAAGTCCTGTCCAACTTTTAGAGTCTGTGATTCTATTTCTGAGGCAAAGACAAAGGAATAGTTCAGGAATAGGAAGGTTCTCCCAGGAGTTAGCTTTAGTTTCTTTGAACCTCATTCATTATTTTATGATCTTAGTGTATTTAGGTCGGATAAACAAGAGAGAATGAAAAAGAGAGAAAAAGAAAGAGAATGTAGGGGTAATCATTAGAATACTGATGGCACTAGCATATCCATCTGTCTTTCCAGATGGTATTGGAGATATGCTAAACGATATTAACCAAAAGAGCTAATCAAAGCAAGAGTTAATATATTAAAAAAAAACAATCTTCATTGCCACTGGAAGTCTGAGAATCAAATACCATTCTCTGCATTTAAACTATTTTGCTTGTATATAATTTTTTGCTATCCTTATATCATTGATGAAAAATGATCTGGTACATAGTCATAGTGAGTTGATCTGGCAACTTGATGTTATTTTTGTAGTCAGCTTGTGTCCCTGACCCTAATTAGTCAGCAACATAGCTTCATACCACAGTCCTTCAACAATATAGCCACAGAAATGTTGCATTCTTTCTTTGATTCATTAAAACAACCTTCAAATTTAAGACATTGTCATAACTGTTTGATATACTGCTTCAAGCGCTAAGAAGCTGCTAAAAGATTTCTGGTATCTTGTGAAAGATGAATTTGTCCCTGAATAGATTACATCTTGATATATTGTTGTTGGAGCTCACTAAAGACTCATAGAAGTAGTCAAGTTTTGGGACCTTCATGTCTGCTGTATCTATTGCTGGGTATCTAAAGTAGCAATTCATATACATCTGGATGGTTGAGTGGTGTCACTTGCTTGTCTTTTCAAGATCACCTCTGGCATCTCCTACCTCAAATCACAGTAAGAAGTAAAGGATGGAGGCAGGAGAGAATATTTTTTTGTCCTTGAATGAATCTCTATACCTTGGGGCTGACAACTAATTCAAACCAAAAGTGTCTTTCTTCACTTAACTTTACAATTTCTTTGAAATTCCAGAATTGGAGATTAAATGGAGAGAGAACTGACCTTTAAGTTATTCTGCTTCTTTCTGTGTACTCCTTGCTCTAGCAAGGTCTTTAAGGTATGATTTAATTGTAACTTTTCCATCTCTATATTTTCCTATAGGAGTCTCCAAGATGACTCCTTGAGTTCCAAAGTACTACCTGCTCCTGGGGGAAAAATTTTCACGGCAAATTCTGTTTGGGGTGAATAATAACTTTCTCAAGAATGTGTTCCCTTGGCAGAATATTTTCATGTTTCTCCCCTCCTCAGGGCAACTGTGACTTTCCTCTTGAAAGTTAGAAAAATATAATCCTTTCGACAAGGCTTGAATTTTGACCATGTCTGAATTTCATGCTAATAGACATGTTAATTCCTTTATAATGCATTTAAATAATTTGTTTTTGGGGGGGATGGGGAGATATTGAGGCAAAATTCTGTGGTTTCATAGGTGTAGGGGAATCCTAGTCTGGAACCTTTTCCACTAATGCAGCTCTACAAGTCCTCTGTTACTTAGAGTTGCCTCATTGGCACTAAAATGTTAAGTGATTTTTTTCATGATCATTCAGATAGTTAACGTGTTAAAAGACAGAATCTTCATAACTTTGAACATGGCTATCTATTCACAGTCCCACACTGCTTTTAATGAGCCTCTTATCATATCCTAATAAAAGGAATTGAAAAAAAATATATCAAGTGTGATAAGTGTCATGATTATTCAGCTATTCAATGAAGGTACAAGAAGAAGCAATAAAAAGGTACCATTAGATTATTAATTTTTTTGCATTATCAGAGCTACTATCTCAAAGTATTGAAAGATTGGTTAATATGGTTTTATGACAATAGAGATGTGAAAAACAATAAGTAGTTTAAAAGTTGAGTAGGAAACTTATTTTAAAGTTTTACTTTAATGAAAGTTGTGGAGGAGCCCAATGGTAGAATGAATGCCATATTATATATTTTACGTATAACAAATTCAACTTTTTTATAGGTATGCCAACTTCTGTAGTAATCAATCAGTAATGATCGTGCTTCCACTCAACTTTGTCTAAGCTTAATGCAATATATATGATTCTCATCCTCACCTGTCACATTGTCTTCCCACAAAATCACACCAGCCAACAAAATAATAGAGAAAAATGATTTAAAAAACAACTCTGAATTATCTGTATTTGCTCCCAATTTTGTTAAAATTTACTGCGTAACTTCTCTCTCTCTTTTTTTTTTTTTTTTACCTGACTTGATGTTTATTCCAGCCATTTTTACTTTATTAGAAGTGCATTTCATTGTATCAGAGGTCCCTGATAATTCTGGAAACCCTTGCTACCCTAGGTTCCATATGACATGTTTTGGATAATTTTAATTATATAAATATGTTTCAAACCCCCATCCAGTGTATTCTCTACTGACATAACAGGCAGGAGTCACAACTCAATAATATTTAATTGGGGCAGAATAACAAAGTAAATAATAGAAAAAAAAGTTAGTAAAATCATCCTTATCTTTCTATTCTCAAAGGGATAAAAGTCTTCCATAGACTTCCATGAAGGTGGGGAAAGAGACCAGGCAGATGAGGAAAGGTTGTATCATGGCTAGGACTATACTGCCAATTACTCCATCTTCTAACAACCTGCTATGCCTCCCTGTGCCTCCACTCTACCTTTTCACATTTCCTATGCAATTTGCTGCTTCTTTGCTGCCATCTGCTGGAAGTGTCATCCATTACATAGACTTTGGGATTGAAGTCCTGACAATCTTGTGAGACTGTCTATGTGTGCTGACATGCATGTAGTCTAGTCAACACATTCAAGAGCTGTCCTTCACATGTAGCATGGGGGTGTTGTATGGCTTGAAGAAAGACAGAATAGATATCTTTAGCCTCTTTTCCTCTCATTCTTATCTTAAAGGGACCTTTTAATTCCTTCTAGGATAGGAAGCAGGTAATGGGGGTCAGAGATGACCACTTTGCCATTCTCAAAGAGAGATGGGTACCAGGCTAAGATTATATCTATCTACTCCTTTAAATATTGTTTATATAGAGGGTATGACTTTTCAGGGTTCAAGATAACTACTGATTGCTGTTCAATTAATTGAGGGGAAGCAGGAGAAGGACCCCTAAGACTTGACTTCTTTTCCTCCAAATACCAGTTGCACAACAACATGCATAGAATTTAGTGAAAAAAGAAATAAAGTCATTTATCCAATTCAATAGCCAAACAGAAGTCAGAAAATGTGTTTGTTGTTGTTCAGTCATTTTCAGTTGTATCCAACTCCTCATGATCCCATTTGTGGTTTTCCTGGCAAGGATGCTGGAGTGGTTTGCTATTTCCCTGTTCAGCTTATTTTATATAAGAGGAAACGGAGACAGACACGGTTAAAAGTGACTTGTTGGGGGTCACATAGCTAGTAAGAGTTTGAGGTCGGATTTGAAAACCCAGGAACATGAATCTCACTGACTCCAGGACTGACCCTCTATCTACTGTACCACCTAGCTGCCCAACATGAGAATATATACCAGGCAGTGTAGAGTGAAGAGACTCTCATTGGAAGTGAGGTAACTCAGCTCAACCAAGATAGAGTCCTAAATCTCACTCAATGGGAAATTACCTGAAGTGTCTAGTGTAGCAAGTTGGGGATAGACACATAATGGAGACTGGCAGCTTCTTTTATGTCAAGTTCTTCCCAGAGTCTTTCACTTCAATAATCTGAAGTGGAGTTGTCCTCTTTCATCGACTTTTTTAAACCTGGAAGTCCAAAGCACCTAAAATGTCTCAAAGAGACTGGAAGACTTAAGGCAACTAAAGAGACTGAACTTCTCAGCCTCTAACCAACTACACCTCACCCCTCACGCAGGCAGGCCACTGCTCTCCATCGTAAGGAGAGAATCCAATACCGAACAGTTTTGGGACTGGGATTACCAGAGAAAATCTTCACATTTCCTGGAAAGACAAAAGCCTGGCTCAGGTTGCTTTCAAGACATTTTGTTTTTGACTCACCACCTTTGCCCCACACAATAGAAAGTCTATCCTTCATTTGTAACTAAATTAAGGTCAATTAATTCCTTTTGATTTCTGTAATACATATTAGTAGGTCATGAAAATTTCCGGAAAGTTCCAATAAGCCTCAAGAAGACACTTAACTTTGTAAATGTAAGAGTGACACTAGTGACTTTTGTCTTACATCCCTATTTCTATTAGCAAACAGCCCTGTTCTCTTCACATTACATAGAGAACTGAGTCTCAAACTTTTTCAGTTCATAGACTATTTCACAGAACAAAGTATCTGTAGGATTTATAAGGGAGAGGTGCAATCACCCTTCACATTAGAAGCTGGATTAATGGAAACAATGGTGCTTTGGTTGTTAATGCAAAAAACAACAAAAAATGGTGTCTAGTTTTTATTAAATTTCAAAAGTAAATTATTGATTCTTTCCAGAAATAAAAATACAGACTCTGTGAACATAAACATAAATTCTACAAGAGACTGGTTTCCAGACCACCCAGGGGTCTCCAGACCACACTTTGGAGGCAGAGGAAAGGGGGTATATCATGGGAGGGAGAAAACCTACAGTTATGTCATGCCAAATCTGTAACTGTTTGGCCCAATTAAATTAATACTGGGTTTAAGGAATATATTCATAAAATCTTCCTTAGCATTTAATACCACACTGCAAAGTGAAAATAATGCATCTTAAAAATGGATTTCTCTCTCTTTTTCAAGTCTGAGTCTTTTGAATAAGGCACCATGTGTTTTAAATTAGAAACTGAAATAATTACAGATAATTTCTTTAAAATGAAATAAATCTCACTATGTTCTGAATGCAAATGAGCAGGTAGATTTATTGTTTACTTTAAAAATTTACTCAATTCTGAGTTTAACTAGATCTAGAATTCCAAATCTTGGTCTGATTTTTTTTTAAAAAAACATCATTTCACATCTCTGAATCAATATAAGTAGCTTCTTCAAGCAAAATAAATAACTTAAAATGCAGCAATATTTCACGTCCCAACTGAGACATCTGTGTTCACAGTTGGCATTCATGAATCACTGGCAGGTTATTTTATAAGCTGATTTAAAAAAAAATATAAGCCTTTCCCTGCCCCCCTTGTTGTTCACTGTTTTTTTAAACCCTCGCTATAATCTTTATTTAAAAGAAGGGAAACATATTTTTTCAAATATTATCTGTTGCCTTTGAAGTTGTGTTAAAGTGAGAGCCATGGGATAAATTCTTGAATAATCTTGAGTAATCCCATCCACAAAAAATATGTAACACTCAAATGAACTCACCCATTACTGCCCTTTAGCAGCTGCCTTTCTTCTTCTAACCCTTAATTTTAAAATTTGCAACTGCATTGTAATGTAGCTGTAATGCTTTCTCTATGAAGATACTTTCAGGGGGAGATAGAAAGAACTGGATGTTTTCCATAAGAAAGCAGTCATCTGGATTGAATTGCAGATATCTAATCCTCAAACACACTCCTTTTGTTTGGTTTTGTGAAATGAACAAAGACATCGACTTTGACGTACTCAAGGAAGGATTAAGACATCCCTCTAACCTTCTGATCGCTCCGAAGATGAACAAAAATGTCCTTTAACTGAAAGGCCAGATGTAGACTAATCTTTCTTTTTTTTTCAAGAAGTACCAGAAAATGGCTTATATAGACATATAAGCCATGCACAACACACATATATTTTATGCATGCACACACACACATATATATTTTATACACACACACACAATCTTGCTTTTTCTTCAATGTTTTGAAAGTTGACAAGTTTCCTTTAAGTTACCACACAGGAGACAAATAAAGGAAGGACATAAAAATGGAAAAGGCTTTGAGGATTATTTAATATTTTTGCAATTTAAAATTGAGATGATCTCCCATGTGTTTGAAACAGGACATAATGTGTTTAGCCTATAAAGCAGTCAGGAGTCAAGCCTGTTTTCAACATCAGAGTCCTAACAGGCTCCCATTGTATTATCAGCCTCATGTCATAGTTAGCAAAATCTAGGAGTGGGAGCTTGTTTAACAGCTATCTTAAAGCAAAACAACATGATAGGTACAAAAGCATAGGAGGGATATTAATTTTTTCCTTTGCTCATGAATATAATAATTTAATTTTATGATGGAGTTATGATTTCTTGGATATGAATATCCATCCCTCCACTGGTGCAGATCATCATTAATTTATGCTTTCTTACCCTGTAAGATTCTTCTCTATGTCCTTCTATAAATTCTCCATAAAGGACCTTCTCAATGACTGAAGGTTGTTTTAGCATATTTTTATTGCTACGTATATCTAGCCTGGTAAAGGACTTCTTTTCAATTAATAATAACAATAATAATGATAGCTAGCATTTATATAGCACCTGCTGTGTGTGGGGCACTGTGATGAGAGATTTACAAATATTATCTTATTTCATCTTCAAAACAACTCTAGGAAGTACATGCTATTATTATCTCTATTTTAGAGTCGAGGAAGCTGATATAAAGAGATGCTAAGTGACTTGCCCAAGGTCATACATCTAGTTAGTGTCTAAAGCCATAGTCGAACTCAGGCCCAGCATTCTGTCCACTGTGCCACCTATTGTTTCCTTTTTCTGCATAGCTTATTAAAAATTGACTATAAGTTCCTTGAAGAAAAATACCATCTTTATCTACATAGACAGAATGAAGAACAAAGCAATTGCTCTGACATTTCTGATCAGTATAGATGGGTATACATGTTTTAGTTTTCTCCAAACCCCCAATATTTTCATTATTGGTTTGTTTTTGAGGCCTGAATCCTTTATGCAATCACCTTACTTCCCCACTTTACCTAATTAGAGTTTTAAACAGACTTAGGCTGGCAGGGTACATCTAAGCAAAGTTATACAGGACTCAGCTGTGAGTATGGAGCCAGAGTTTGGAAGAAAGGTAGTCTTCGCTGAAGATACAGATTTGAGACTCATCTGCAGTGTAGTGAGAATTGAAAAGATGGAAGTGGGTGAGATCAGAACCAAAGATAACCTTATGATGCACTTAAAATAAGCAGGTGAGAAGGAGTAAAGGAAATGATGGGATCATTTTGCATTTAAGCATCAGCCTCACTCCCATTAAGTGGTAGATTCCCTAAGACTTCTAGCAGTATCCCAATTTGCCTTACCACTTTGACTGTAAGAAGGCTTGAATGGTTGAATTCTTTTCAGGCAGACCCCCCTGTGCCCCGACATTTTGGAGTTTCTGGTACCCCAAACCACAGCAAAACTAGAGAAGGAAAGAGAGAAGAAACAAAGAATTAACCAGTAGAACCAGGAAACAGCAGTGTCATGGAGGCCAAGGGAGGAGAGAGGATCAGAAAAGGCAATGGCCGAGAGTGTCACATCCTCCAGTGAAGTAAAGGAGAATAGGACTGGGGAAAGGTGATTGCATTTAATTATTCAAATTAATTGGTGATTTTGGAGAGAGTTATAAAGTAATGAAAATGGAAACTAAATTTCAAAGAACTGAAGAAGAAATGCTTAGTAAGGAGGTAAAGAATAACAGATTTAGGGGATATTGGAAAAAAGTGAAGGATTTTTTAAAAAAATTATGTATTTTTTCAATTCATCGTTGAGTTGTTTCAATCATGTCTGACTCTGTGACCCCATTTGGAGTTTTCCTGGTAAAGAAACTGCAGTGGTTTGCCGTTTCCTTCTCTAGCTCATTTTATAGATGAGGTACTGAAACAGGATTAAGTGAGTTGCCCAGGGTCACACAGCTAGTAGGTGTTTGAAAACACATTTGAACTCAGGAAGACAGTTTTCCTGATTTCAGGCCCAGCACTCTATTCACTGTATTACCCAGCATTTATTTTTTTTCCTCCCCTGAAAACAAGCAAAAAAACCCTTTAACAAGTATACATAGTTAAGCAAAATGAATTCCCGTATTGGGAACAGAGGGACATTTGTTGAGTACTGAACATTTGTTGGGGGAAAAAAATCAGGAATCACCAGGGACTGAGAGCGGGGAGGGGAGAAGGTGGAGAGACAGAGACAGAGAGAGAAGGGGAGAGATGATTGATGGAGCAAGGTCCTGGATAAGGAGAGAAAGAGATGGGGTAAAGAACAAAAATGAAAGGATCTATTTTAGCATGGAGGAAGGCATATTCATCTTCCTATATTTTGCTTTTGGGGATGGTATAAAACTGGCATGGCTCCCCAAAGGGCCACTGGCTACATCTCTCCAGGAGTTCTAGTAGGGGTACTAGAGCCCACATTCTGATGTGTTCTCTCCAATATCAATCCATACTTAGTCTGAGTCTCCTCTACATCATAGATTAACCTAGGAATTAGCACTTTAATAGCACTTAACCAATTAACATCAATTAGCTTTTAGAAAGGGATTATACTGAAAACATAGGAAGACCTGAAGTATAAAATATTCCCTGGAACTGGGGTATCCTCTTCTCTGCACCACCTTCAACAGCTCCACAAATGGAATCTTCTCTTTCCCCTCCACAGCCCTGCAATGGGCCAAAAGAAGGATTAGCACCTCCTTTCACCACTGAAGGAAGTCACTTTCCCTTATGCAACTTGATCCTTATTGCCCAGTTCAGTTCCCACCAGGTGCAAGATGGCCACTGTCTGCTGGATGCTGAACCTCCCTCCTCTGCCTACCCTCTTACCCCCCATAACTAGCTTGGTTGGTGATATCCCAAGGTCCACTTTACTTTGACCCTTGGATCTACTACCCTTTCAGTTTGGATTTACCTGCAACAGCTCCCAACATCCTCTAGACTTTGTCAGCTGCTCTTTCCTGGAAGAATGTAAGGACTATCTGATTTTCCTATCTGCCATAGACTCTTTTTTTCGTGTATTTTCTCCTCCAATTAGAATACAAGCTCCTTGAGAACAAGCATCGTCTGCATTTTCTGTTCATGTTCCCAGCATTTAGCACAGTGCTTGGCACTTGGTTAAGTACTTAACCTATGCTTTTCCATTCCATCGCGTCCCATTCTAACCTTCTCCACCAGAAGCATATAAGCTTGGACTTCATATAGCTAAGAAGAGATAAGAATAGTTAGCTCCTTCACCTCTAAACTACACTTTTTTTTGTCACCTTATATGAACAATTTGTATCAAAATTCATGTCACCCAATAATTATATATAACAGAGAAATTTAATTTGCTTTTCAAAATTTAGCATGGAAAATACACATACAACAACAAGAAATTTCTATTTGACAAAATGTCTGTTGATCAGGCTCAATTTCCTGCTAAGTGAACACAATGATTGTGCTGTAGGGAAGGGCTTTCTGGAATGGGCCTTTAGTACTTCCCCTAGCACCAGTAAGTTTCTCTTATCAAGGCTTGAAGAACAGTAATCTGTTTTGGCCACAATCATAAAATAGGGGACTGTGGGTCTGTTCCATGACTTCCCTTCAGCTGCAAAGGAGGAAGTGACCCTCTCTCTCACCAAAGCTAACTCTTCCCCCTCTGCTCTTTCTTCCATCCTCTCTTGTTCTCTCCATTATTCCATCAACCAAGCTATATTTCTCCTATAGTCTCAGAGCTATACCTCCAGGATCATACATGAATGTACATGTGTCTATCTATGTGCACATGGATACATATGTCACACAATGGTTGGTTAGTTGTTGTCCTTTGTTCTTGAAGAGGACCAAAATGACATCACTGTGTTAAGAGTCAAGTTATGGTGTGTCTGACTGTGAGTGATCAGACCAACATGAACTTGGAATGTTCTACCATCAGTCAGGTACCAATAGTCCCTGTGAACATTTGGGGTGGATTTTCTAAATTTGCACATCTCGTGTTTCTTTTGAACTACTTCAATTCTGTTTTGCTCTTAGAGCACAGCACCTTCTCTGACGTGGGCATGCCATACTGGGAGGTCCTGTGCTGGCGTCTCCCACGTCATACAATCAATTCCAAAGTTCTTAAGAGAGACCTTGACAGTGTCCTTGTATTACTTCTTCTGACCACCGTGTGAACACTTGCTCTGTGTGAGTTTTCCATAAAATAGTCTGTCAGGTAAATGTACGTTCGGCATTGGCGTTTGAGCAACGTGGCCAGTCCATTGGAATTGTACTCTCTTAAGTAGAGTTTGAATGCTCAGCAGTTTAGTTTGAGAAAGGAATATACATATACATATGCATATAATGTACATATATATGTGCATACATATACACCTACATATTATCTACCTATCTCTATTTGTATATATACATTTATATGTGCATGTGTGCATATGTGCATATACACATGGGCTTGTGTGTTTATGTGTGTATATCTATCTATATCCGTGGTTGGCCTCCTTGTTCTTTGCATGAAATGTTCCATTTCTAGACTCTATGACTTTTTACCTTCTCCATGCTTAGAAAGCTCTCCTCCTTATCTGCCTCCTGGTTTCTTTTGAAGTCTTAGCTCAAATTTCACTTTCTGTAAAAGTACTTTCCAAGTCATCCTTATCCTCCATGCCAGTGTCTTTCCCCCAAATTACCCCCCAATTATCCTCAAATCTTGCAAGTATATCGTTTGCATGTTATTCCCCCCTCTCTCCTCCAGCTTTCTTGAAGGCAGGGATTGTTTGCGTCTTTCTTCATTCCCTCAGCACTTAGCACAGTAGCTGGTACATTAATAAATGCTTGTTTACTTACTGACTTGACAAGTATAAACAGAGACACAGCAAAATACACAGGCTAGGAGATTAACACTCCCAGTGACTGCAGTAACGCTGTAAATGAAAACATCACTAACAGGTTAAAATCAGATTAATTGCAGTGATCACATATATACATACAACACACCTGTGTCATCTCCCTAGCAAGGTGGGAAGACCAATTATTGCCTATTGTCAGACGTGGCCCTTTCTGGAGGAGACCCCAGAGGTCATCTAGTCCACCTTTGTCATTTTGTTTATTTAATTTTAAAGTCAACTTTTGTTTTACTTTGCTTTTAAACAAACATTAATTTTCTCTCCCCTCCTGTCACTGAAAAAAAGAGAAAAGAAAAATAAAATACTTGTAACAAACAAACATAGTCAAGCTAAGCAACTTCCCTCATTGGCCATGACTAAAAATGTCTGTCTCATTTCACATCTTGGACTCATCACCTCTCTGTCAGGTGGCAGTCAGTATGTTTCATCATTGGTCCTCTGCAATTGTGATTCGGTCATGGCATTGATCAGAGTTCCTAAGTCTTTCCAAGCTGTCTGCTTTTGTAATGTTGTTGTTATATCTTTCTCATTTTGTAGATGAAGCACTTGGGCCAGAGAAGTTACATGACTTGCCTGAGGTCTCACAAGTAGTAAATGGCTGAGCCTGGGGAGCCCAGGTCCTCTGGCTTGAAACTGAACACTTCTTCCCACTGCACCACACTGCCTTTTGTCAGTGAATTTTATTTTTCTTGTTACAAGGAAGGGTTCAATGGTAGTGAGTTTTGTGGAAAGGGAAATTGAGGTGAGAAGGGTATAGACCAGGAAATGCCTACTAAAAATAAATACACATATGTGTTCACTGCGTATATATTACACACATATGCTATATATAAACATGTACATATATATTTAAATGACTAACAAAATTGCAGTGCTGCTTCTACAGTTGGGAGATTTGTAGATATGGTAAGATTTGGTAAATATGTACAGTTGACACATTTGGTAAAAGGAAAAGTAAATGACCAGATTCAGAGAGAAAATGAGGCAAAAAAGAATTTCAGTTTCATTACTCACTGCTCCTAAAGTCACATTTTTGTTTTGCAGAAAAGTTTGGTTGCAATTATGCTTTTTGTAACTTGAAAAATTCAGACGTTTACTTTAAAATGCATTTTTCAAACCATTTCAGGGTCATTGAAAATGTGAAGAAGTTTATTAATATTTTGCACAATGTTCTTACTTGAAGTCCTAGTTCTTCAGTGTCAGTGAGTGAAAAAATATTTTTCTTTCAGAAATGTTATCATTCCCTCAGCAGGAAAAGCATAATTCATTTAATATGTCATCTTTCACATCCTAACCCTGTGCTGTTCAGGTCATATTTAAGACTAGAGAATGGCTCACTTCCATTGCTTTTGTATTTCAGATAATTTATGGGAAGCATTTTGCAAATGGTCAAACTTACAAAGGGTATAGTGTCGTTATTGATCTAGGTACTGCCTCTTCTGGGTATCCTTACTAAATAATAATGGATAGCAAGAAGCAGATTGATATAGTAGGTAGAAGACCTGCCTTGGAGTCTGGGAGACTCCATGCTTTCTCTGATGCATATTTGCAGTGTGACCCTGGACAAGTCACTTATTCTCTCAGTGTCCCAGGCAGCTCTCCAAGCCTGGAGAGCTTAACCTTTTTTTTTTTTTTTCCTATGTAACAGACCCCTTTGGAGTTTGGTGAAGCCTATGGATCCCATCTCAGAATAAAACACATAGAATTATAAAGAAAACCAATTCTATTGAAATACACTTAATAAGACATGCATTTTAAAAACAAAAGTCTGCAAATTCCAAGTTGAAAACATTGCTCTGAAGACTGAATTGTAAATCTCGATTGGCAGAGGAATTTCTACAGGTCTGGATTACTGCTGCTACAAAACACACTGATATAGAATTCCAGGAGATAGTTGAACGGGAACTTAGGTATCTTCTAGCCCAAACCTTTCACTGTAGAGATAAAGACACTGTGGCCCAGAGAGGTATTGTGACTTGCATTAGGTCACACAGCAAGTTGGAAACTAGAATTCAGGTCTTTTGATTCTCAATCCAAGGTTCTTTTTGCTCCTTCAGGACATGTTTTCTCATTATTCAAGAATATATTTTATAATGAAAACTCTTTAGATAAATTGTGCTTCTAGACAACTCATTTTTATGGCATTATCTTTTTCCAAATCTATCTTCCCAAATGAGAAGTGACTAATGACATGAGTTCTACCTCTTGTGGTAGGCAGGCAGCTGGCAGACAGATTATACTGAACCCATGGCCCAGCCACTTGTCTCCCAGTCACCGTGGGCAGCTCCACCCACCAGATTTACTAAGGCCTGCACCTTCCGCTGAGAATTTAAATACATAATGTCAATTTCAACAGGCGATGCATGGCCTTTGGGCTACAACAATTGTAATAATGCTTTTATTGGACAATAAATTTGGTGTTCTAGCAAGTAACATCATCTAAATTTTCAATAAAAGGTGATAGATTACAAGTGAACCGTACTTTAAGCAAATATAGGTCGTGAAAATCTGGATTTACAAAACAGAAATAATGTTGGTGTTTAGTTGTTTCTCATTCATGTCCTATTCTTCATGGCTCCGTTTGAAGTTTTCTTGGCAAATATACTGGAGTGGTTTGCCATTCCCTTCTCCAGATCATTTTACAGATAAGGAAACTGAGGCAGACAAGGTTAAGTGACTTGCTTAGGGTCACATGGCTAGTAAGTATCTGAAGTCAGATTTGAAAGATGGGTCTTCTTGACTCTAGGCCTGTCACTCTAATCACTATGCCACCTAACTTCCTAATGATCATTCATAGAATTTAGTTTTTGTTACTTAAGCAGCATAAAATTACTTTAAATAATGTTTCCTATTCATGGCCTAATTGATAAAATTCAGTTTATTTATATAATATAAATGTTTTGAGGATTAGAAGGGGATCAGAAATCTATTGTGGAGCAAATTGGAGGCTAGAATTCAGGTCTTTTGACTCATAGTTGAAGGTTCTTTCTGCTCTTGAAGGACATGTTTTGTTTCTCATTATTCAAGGAGAATATATTTAAAAATGAAGATTCTTTGGAAAATTGTGCCTAAAGGAACTTATATTCTTTTGGAGAATTCTTTTTTGTTGCATCCCTCACCAATGGTCATTTCAGCCTCTGCTTGAATTCTATATTCAGACCCTTGTTACTGAGTTTTACCAGTCTCCAGGTCATTTTCTTTCATTTCTGAAGAAGTTCAGCACCTCACAAGCCTTCCTCTCCTACTCAGGGATTTTAATATTAAGTTTAACATTTCTTTGAAAACTCTTGTCTAGGAGTGGGAAACCTGTGACATCAAGGCCACATGTAGCCTTCTAAGTCCTTGGATGTGGTCTTTTGGCTGACTTTTACAGAACAAGTTTTACAGAACAAATCCTTTTATTAAGGGGATTTGTTCTACAGAACAAATCCTTTTATTAAGGGGATTTGTTCTGTGAAGTATGGCTTCAAAGGGTGGCTCTTGAGGACCTAGAGGGTCACATGCAGCCTTGAGGCCACAGGTTCCCCACCCCTGCAGGCCAGCCCATGTTCATTAACCTTCTAAATTCCCATGACCTATATCTTCACTCTATCTTCACCACACACAGGGTGGTCACATCTTAGACTTCAACATCACCCCAAACTCTGCCCCCTCCATAATCTTGAACTTGAAAAGTTCCCTCTGCTATAGTAATATCTTTTACTTTTGTCCTCTCTTTGGTTTCATTCCTCCCCGTGCAATTCTTCATCCTCAGTCTGATTTTCAGTCCTCCTTCCCTCTCTGTTCCCCCAGTCAATCATCTGTCTTCTCCCCTCACTTTCCTCCTTTCTTAGTCTTGATTGTCCCTTTGAGCACCCTTGAATCCTTTCTCTTTTTGACCAGCTGCAGTTCACAAGGTCAGTCCTTACCCCTGGGTCACACCTATCATCCTCTTTCTTAGCTTCTACTCCAGAGCTGCTGAATTGCTGAATTCTGCTGGAGGAAAAAGTAACCACAGTATACACCACTGAATACACAACGTTTTCACTTGATCTAACCTCACCGGGGGCCTTCAGATCTTCCCTGACTGACTCTCTTGAATGGCTGTCCTAAACCTTCTCCTTTCTCCTGAAACCCCACCTTCACCTTCTTCATCAAATGACCTTACCACCTAGTTTACTGAGAAGAGTCAGGCAACAATACTTCTTAAGTACCCCTATGCACAAAGCACTGTCCAAGATGTGAGCTGGGCTTTCTCTTCTTGCCTACTGCATATATGAAATCTCTTACACTTCCTTGCTGGTAGTCTCCTCCTTAGGTTCAGTTTCTGAGGAAATAAGTTACTCTTCTTGCCAAAATTAAAGCCTCCACTTGCAGTCTGGATCCAGATCCTTCCCATTGCCTCTGGGTGCTTGCTTGCCCCATTGATCTTTCTCTAAAGCTTACTCACCTTCAGTCTTTCTCTATCTACTGTCACTTTGCCCACTAGAAAGAACACTGGCTTTTGGGTCAATAGATTTGGGTTCAAATTCTGCCTCTGATGCTTATGACCTGTGCAATTCTGGGTAAGTCACACTGTCCATGGATCTCAATTTTCTCAACTGCAAAATGAGAAGGTTGGACTAGATGGCTTCTGAGATCCCTTCTGACTCTAGGTCTACGATAATATGACCTACAAACATGCCAGGGCCTCTTATCATTGAAAAACCTTCACTTGACCATGTCATCTTCTCACACTATTGTCTTCTATCTCTCCTTCCTTTTACTGCCAAACTCCCAGAAAGAGTTGTTTGCCCTTAACTGTCTCAGCTTCCTCACTACTCTATTCAGTCAGCCCCTTGAAATTTAGCTTGAGGCTTCGTTCATCACTCAACATAAACTAGTCTTCATGGTTTTCAATATTTTCTCCTTTCAAAAGTTTTATGGGCACTTTTGGGTTTTTTACGCCATAATTACTTCCTATTATGCCCTTCCTCATGGAACTCTCCCTTGTAACAAAGAGCAACTGAAATAGAGCCAAGCAACCCAGCTACGGTATCTGTGTGTATATAACATACTTTATTTTTGGTGGTCCATCTCTCTACCCAGAAGAGGAAAGTGTGTTTCAGTTATTCATTCAACAAGAACTTATCAAATACTTTTTTTTTTTTGGAGAGGGGAAGGCAGGGCAATTGGGGTTAAATGACTTGCCCAAGGTCACACAGCTAGTAAGTGTTAAGTGCCTGAGGCTGGATTTGAACTCAGGTCCTCCTGACTCTAGGGCTGGTGCTCTATTCACTGCACCACCTAGCCACTCCTCAAATACTTTCTTTATGTCAAATACTATGCTAGACCAGGGTTAGGGAACTTGCAGTCTCGAGGTCACATGTGACCTTCTAGGTTCTTGGGTGCAGCCTTTTGACAGAGTCCAAGTTTTACAGAACACATCTTTTTATTTTTATTTTTTAATAACATGAAATGTTTATTGTGACTCTTTTAAAAGCTATTTCAATTAAAATAAAGCAGATTTTATTCATTGTTATCTTCCACAAAAGTCTTATGCTCATTGTGGCTTAGGATTCTGAAAGTCAACAGGCTTTGACTGCTTCAATCGTCATGGAAATTACTATCTCAGCAACATGGCATAGTAGCTAGACTTGGAGGAAAGACCTGGTTTTGAATTCTGCCATTGACACCCAAATTTATAGGGCTTAACAAATCCTTTTATTAAAGGGATTTGTTCTGTGAAGTTTACATTCAGTCAAAAGGTTCCTCCCCCAACTCCCACCCCTTCCTGCTTGAGGATCTACCTAGAGGGCCATGGGTGGCCATAAACTCACAGGTTCCCCACGCTGTACTAGACACTCAGGCTAGAAAACCCGAAACAAAAACAGTCCCTTCTCTCAAGGAGCTTACATTTGATTAGGAAGAAAAGGATACGTACATAAACATATTCTTCCATGAATAAGAATATATTGGGAAATAACTGTAGTATTAAAAAAACCAAAACCTAAAACACCAATAAAGCTTCTAAGAGGAGAAAATATTGATAACCCTGAAGTGAGTCCTTCAGGGCTCTGTCCTGAGCCCATTTCACTTCTCTTTACTTGTTCCCTTGGTATTGTCATCAATTTCCATGGATTCGATTATTTTCTAAACAAATGACTAATCATTTTTAAGATAAATTTTAAAATGATTTTAATTTTAAATTGATTATATACATACACACACATACACACACACATACACACACACACGCATATATATATATATAATATAATTAAATAATTATATCATGCTCTAATCTCTCTCCTGACTTCCAATTCCACATTTCCACAGGATTCCCCATTGGTATCTCAAATTCAGCATGTCCAATATCAAATTCACCATCTTCTCTGACTAAACCTACTCCTATCTACAACTTTCTTATTTATGCTAAGGATATCACCATTCTTTTAGTCACTGAGATTCATGACACTGGAAGTTCCTTTGACTTTGTCCTCTCCCTTGGTCTTTCACCTCCATTCAGCTGCCAAGTCCTATCAGTTGTACCTCTATAACATCTCCTTCTTCCCAATCCCACTGTCGTGACTGGTTCAGAAGCTCATCACTTTTGCCCAGACTATTATAATAGCCTTATAATTGTCTCTCAACTTTCAGTCTCTCTCTTTGACTATGGTGACAAATACCACAAGTCTACTCATATTTCTGTTCTGCTCAAAAGCCTTCAGTGGCTCTGTATTGCCTCTAGGATAAAATCCAAACTCTTCATTCTTGTTGTAAAGCCTTCCATTATTAGACTCCCATCTCTCTTTCTAGCATTATTTCATATTACCTCCTTTCACACACCCTGCATTCCAACAAACTGGACTGCTAACTATTCCCCAGATAAGACATTATGTCTCACATGTCCCTGCAGTGAAGCAAGCTGTCTCCTGTACCTGGAGTTCACGAGGAAGTTCTCTTTTCCAGATTTCAAAATCTTTATTTTCCTTCAAAGTTAAGTTCAATTGCTGGGTCCTCTATGGAACCTTCCACAATCCCTCTAGCTGTCTCTGCCCCAGCAAATTGCTTTGCATTTATTTATTGATTAATGTGTTCTCTCTTTCTCCCTCCCTTTTCCTCAGTTCTTTCTCATCTCTTATCTTAAGGGTAAGGATAGTTCCATTTTTTTCCTTTTATATTACCTGTGGTAGAGAACAACTAAACGTTTGTTTGTTGAATTGAAATGGACTGAACCGACCTGACACCTGCATCTCAGCCCACTGTTCTTAGTTCTCTGGCCTCAAGAGTCACAGTATATCTATTACCCTTTCAAAAATCGGTCCTTAAAATATTAGAAAATGTTTATCATGTCTTTCCTCAAGTCAGCTCTCAATATGCATAGTTCCTTCATCTGTTCTTTATATGGCATGGTTTCACTCTCTTCCTCATTTTTCAATATCACTCTTAAAGGATTGTGCCTGGATGCACAATGACATAATTCCCTCTCTTGGTCTGGACCTTATGCCTTGATTAATTGACCTAAAGATTACACTAGGTTTTTTTGCCTAACATGTTACACTGTTGATTCACAGTGAAATTTTAGTTAACTAAATCCTTTAAGGCTTTTGCACGTAAAGGGTTTTCAAGACAGATCACCTCAATCCTATATTTGCACAATTGTTTTTTTTTTTTAATGTAGGAATTTGCATTTTGTCCTAATTCAATTTAATTAGTTTGTTTTGGTCTGTTTTGAGAAATAATATCGTCGTAAATGATAATAATGCTTGCAACAACCATATGAATCTAATTTCAAACTTGATATCTGTAATAGTAATCTGTTTAGCAGGATACTTAGCACTTAGTACTAAGTGCTAAGTGTGGAAGGGGCAAACCCTGTCCCACTGTTGAGAAGGCATGAACTCCCCTGTTGATGTGGAAGAAGGGGATTGGCTGAGGTGTGTATATA
>CM053582.1:182753419-182815340 GCA_028627135.1 Pseudochirops cupreus | reverse complement strand
ATATTATAATGTTTTGAATGTTTGTCTTGATTTGTAATGGAATAAACAGAGTGTTCACTCTATTTTGTAATCTGAACTCTAAAAGCTGTTCACAGTAGCATTCCTTTGGGAATCTGCTGGTGCATGGCATTACAATATCCTGTAGAATCTTAAACTCAACATGTCTAAAATTGAACTCATTATCTTTCCCCTGAAAAGCATCCCTTCTTTCTAACTTTCTTATTACTTTGAAGGACACTACAATCCTCCTAATTACCTAAGCTCACAGTGGGGTCTCATTCTTGAATTCTGTCTTATTCCCCATATTTAATCTGTTGCCAAGTCTTGTCAATTTTACCTCCATAACACTTCTCTTATATATTGCCTTTTCTCTGACATTGCCACCACTCTGGTACAGGCCTTTATCACCTCACACTTGAATTATTGCACTAGCCTGCTAGTGTGTCTGCCTGCCTCAAGTCTCTCCCCACTCCAATCCACTCTCTATTGAGTCACCAAAATGATTTTCCTAGAGCACAGGTCCAACTGTATTACCTTCCTTATAATAATAATATTCCAGAGACTTAATAAATTCCAGAGACTCCCTATTGCCTCCAGGATCAAATACAAATCCTGTTTTGTGTTCAAAGCCCTTCATAACCTGGTCCACTCCTACCTTTCTAGTCTTTCAGCTTATACGCCCTCTCTCAACCCCCCTGCTCCCCTCTGCCCAGCTCATGTATTCTCTGATCCAGTGACACTGGCCTCCCATCTGTTTCACAAGCAAGTTAGAGGCATTTTCTTTGGCTGGTCTCCATATCTGGAATGCTCTAGCTCCTTCCTCATCTTTGCTTACTGCCTTCACTGACTTTGTGAAAGGCCCACCTAGAATTCCCTTTTCTACAGGGAGCCTTTCCCAAGCCCTCTTAATGCCAGAGCCTTCCCTCTCTCAATTATTTCCTGTTCCTCTTGTACATAGTTTATTTAGTTTGTTTATACGTATTCCTTACTTATTGTTTCCTCCATTAGACTGTGAGCTCCTTGAGGGCAGGGACTGTCTTTTGCCTCTTTTTGTATCCTCAACACTTAGCACAATGCATGGCACACAGGAGATGCTTGATAAATGTTTACTGACTGACTGGCTGTTGGTGTCATTTAAAAATCAATTGATTATTTGAGGCTAATAAAAAGTTGAAAAGGCTCCATCTCATTATGTTAGAGCATGAAAATGAAAGCATGATAGTTCCAAAAAAAAAAAAAAAGTGGAAGACTCACGCCTAATCTTATCAGATAGAGACTGTAAGAAGAATTTGATTTTCCATTTGATAATGCCTTAACTCCTTTCCTTCCAAATTGCCCTATAATTAGACAGGACTGAATTCTTTCTTCAGTACTTTAAGATAATGCTTAAGTATGACAGGAGAGAGGAGTGGGGGAAAGGGAAAGGCTGCAAAGTGGTTGGTGATAGCTCTCCTGGGATTTAAGGGGCAGCATAGCATGGTAATTAGAGAGTGGGACTTGGGGCCAGGGTGCCTAATCCTGTCTCTGACAGTTATTAGCTATGTGCCCATGGGAAAGTCCCAAGCTCTTGGAGCCTCAGGCTGCTCTCTAAGTTACAGAGAGCACCTTTTAAAATCTTCCATCTGCTATTTTTCTGAGAGGCAGAAGGTATAAGGAATATACATATCTTTGGCAGCTCCAAGGAGACTGGGCCAATCTTCTTGCCCTGTTAAGACTCTTCTTCCTTGGGGACATTGGATTCATGGGAAATTATAAAATTGATTTTCTTCACATGCCTTAAAAGTATGGTAATTAGGCTATATTTCCTGGATCTCTTTTTGGTAAATGTTTTATGTTGACAACTATAAAAACCCTCTGGTTAACACCTATGTTTCTGAAAGCACTTAGCCTAAGTCAATAAGTGGTAAATATTTCTTTCACCCAGGAATACCTGAATTCATGGGGAAATTCAAAAGTGTGGCAATCCCTCCACTCCTGCATATTTTGTAATAGTTAAATCTTAGGGTGTGGAAAGAAAACTGATTTCTGCCATTAAAGGACTTGGGTTGAAATCTTAGCTCTGCTCCCATGTAACTTTAGGCAAGTCACTTAAAGCTCCATGGGTTTTAGTTTCCTCATCTCTAAAATGAGAGAGTTGATACTAGATGACTTTTGACTTTCGATTCTGAGATATGTAAAGCACATAGAGGTATATAAATTTGTCTGGAGTCACAGCTAAAATGTATCAGAAGCTCCTGAATACAAGCTACCCCCACAATGCCTCTCTACTTTATACATTACATGATTAAAGTCATCCATTAAAGTTTCACTCTATGCTTCATCATGACACCTTGGTGAGCCTGACATTCTAAAGACTAGGCCAGGAGAGTGCAAGCTCTGCTACATTCTACCAACCTAGAAAGGCTTTGCATATGGGGCCCAGTATTCAGAGAGGCCTATTAGGGGAAGTCTAGGTGATGGGTGATGGGATTTTTTTGACCAAAGCAATTCATAATGGCCACTGACTTGCATCAATGGAAGATGGATAAAATCACAAATTCTTTAAGCATTGAAGAAAATTATGTATGATAATACTAATAAAGACAGCTATAATGAGCATTACCCTGGGGGTTAGTGGGGGGTAGAGGTAGTGGAGGTAGGGGAGAGAATGGGCTCATGTATCAGCAGTCACTATACAGAATCAACAGGACTTGATAACTGGATACGAGAGGTAAAAGGGAAGAATCAAGGATGTTACAACATGAGATATGGAGATAGGCGAACAGTGTAAGAAATAGTGAAGTCAGTCAGAGATGCATGGGAAGACAGAATAAGCTCAGTTTGGGCGCATGTTGAGTTTGAGATGCTGGCGGGACATCCAGGTAAAGACGTCTTGTAGGCTGCTGAAAATGCTGATCTGAAAACATCAACTGGCACAAAAGAAAGACAGAGCTAGAAACAGAGATTTGGGAGTCATCTACATAGAGGTGGTAGTTAAAATTATGGAAGTAAAGGAGACTCCAAGGGAGAAAGAGAAGAGAGGGCCAAAGATAAATGGATAATACTCAACTTAAATTGGTTCAGAAGAAGACAAGAAGCTTCATTTATAAATGAGAGGGCTGCATGAGATAATCTCAAAAATTTGTTACAGATCTGATATTCTATGATTTCATGATTCTATTATCCCCACCCTACCCCCACTAACCAATCTCTGTCCTTGCCCTTTTCAGGCTACCTGAAGCAATATGTCATTGGGGAAAAAATTGGGACTCCAAAGACCTAGGTTAAAATTTTCACCTTTGGCATTACTTGTGTGACCTTGGACAAATCACTTAACTTTTCTGGGCCTCAGTTACCACACCTGTAAAATGAGGGGATTGAATTATATAGTCTCTGAGATTCCTTTTAGCTCTAAATATGTGATTTTTTGGTCTTTGCTCTATAAGCCAACTCCAGGACTACAGTTATTTATGAAATATATTTCTTGTCCTCAGTTCACAAAGCTAGAATTCAACAAACCCTGTAGAGCAGGCCAGGAGTTCTATAATGCCATATCATTTGAGTTTCTGAGGTAAAGAGTCCTGAACCTGAGAGTCAGAAATCCTGACTTTGACAGACCCTCACCTCTTAAGATTGGGTAATAATACTTACACTGCCTACCTCATAGAAGTGTTATTAGGAAAATGCAATGAAACTAAAAAGCTGCTACATAAATATGAGAATGTCACTAGTGGTAAAGGGCCCTACACATGTAATGGCAAGCAAAGAAGTACTTAGTGCTTTGTTTCAGCTACTTAAGTATTTAGCACCTTGTTTGAGTTCAAGTGTCTTTGAGCCTTGCCCTGATTATATCAAGTCTTTGTTAAGAAACAGAACCTGTGAACCCCACAGTGGGAGGAACTTGCTGATGCAATAGGGAGGTACTAATGACCATATATAAGGAGAAGCCCAAACTGGGAAAGGGAAGAACTGAGAAGAGAGTACTTGTGGTGGCAGAATTGAGAAGGGGAACTTTGTAGTGGCCAGGCCCTCTGTTTGTCTGTTCTGTTTGTGTTGATTTTTGTTTGTGATACTTTGAACAGAAGCGCTGGAAGAGGATTTTCTTCTTGTCTGTTTACAGAAGTCCTGGAGGAGGGTTTCAGAGGCCCTGCGGCTATACTGACAATTTGTGTTGAGTTCTCAGACCTTGTTTGTGGGTTTGTGTTGAGTTCTCAGACCTTGTATGTTGGTCTGCGTTGATTTCACAGGCAGATAGTGAATTGATGATGGTGCTGGCAATGTGTATGAATGTTATTGTGGCTATGTTAAGCTTTGTCTTCCCAGAAACAGAAACTGTGAAGGACTTGAGGTGGACTGGACACCGTGAACTTCAATATGGAACTGGATGAGGAGCTGGACAAAGGAGCTAAGAGCTGCCCACTTTCAAATCCAGGTGACAATTGGGTAGATTCAGGCAGGAGCTGGACCCATGGAAGAGGAACCATGGAATCTGGGAGCCAGCCTCAAATCAAGATGAAAAGATCTCCTTGGGTACTTAATGCTGAGAAGATCATGATTTACTATGGCCTATGGGTGGGAGAGCTATGTGCTCTGTACCTTGTACCTCTCAAGGATGATTGAGTTTAGGATGATTGGAAATTAATTTCCAATTAAGAAGAAAGAAGACTTTTTGACTGAGATATTAAGACAGTGTGACCTAAGAGTGGAGAACTTTGACCTTTGTACTTTGTGTCCCTTAAGGAGGCTTGCTCCTTAAGGATGACTTACTGAATGATATCTTTTGCTTAAAACTATGTGGCCACCTTGGTGAAAACTATGTGGTCACTTTAGTGATAAGTTGTTATGTTATGACATTGTGAATGATGTACTTTGGTTTCTGTGAATGCTTTGCTTTAATTTACTGCTGAATAAATAGAGAATTCACTATACTATGTAATCAAAACCTTAAAGCTGTTCACAGCAGCAATCCTCCAGAAAGCTGCTTGTGGTTTGCTTTACAACACACAATATACACTTAACAAATAGTGAATGAATAAACTTTGTACCTCTAGATGCCACTGTTTCACTTGCAGGAAACTAAAAGTTTCCTAGATAATTGATTGACTATTAGACACTCATTCCTGTGGGAGGACATCAAAAGAGATGGGAAAGTTTAGCCTGGAAAAGAGAAGACTCAGACAGGTGGTTTACTCCAAAGTGAAGGAGGTTTAAATTTGATCTGCTTTGCACCAGAGGGTAGAGCTTGGAGCAATGGGTAGAAGTTACAAGGAGGTATAGTGTTAACAGGATAATAAGATCTTCCCTACCCATTAATAGGCCTCACATGGAGTCAAGTGAGGGAGGGACTTGCCTAAGGAGGAGCTTGCTTAGGGGGAGGTTGCTTGTAGGAAGGCTTCCACACCTTTTGGTACTAAGTTGATTAGACATCAAGTCATTAGGGTTGTGATGCCTTCTGGCACTGAGAAGTGGTATTTTGAGTTGGTATTTTGCTTTGGGGGTTAGTTTATGAGGCCTGTTTGATTTCCTGGTTAAGGCTCTGAATAGCCATATATTCAGATCCCCAACTGCTCAGATGTAAAGGCTCTCTTGATCCAGTGGTGTATGTAAGGTATATAGCAATATTGCTTTGATTAAGTATTCAGAGCCCTGTCTGTTGGTCTTTATGCTAATTTTTCTGCTCATATTTTCTCTGACATTCAGGGTGCTGACCTTTCCCCTGAAACAGTGAATGTAATTAAAAGTAGGATTGTTAACCCCTTTTTGAATAGTCTTTCCTAGAAAAGCAGAACAAACAACCTGTGCTAGGGGGTCATCCTGGGTGTGCTAGGAAGCTTGCTGTTACAGGAGGCAATTTTATGTTGAATATAAAGAAAAAACTTTCTAACATAGCTATCCTAAGGTGGAATGGGCTGCCTTGGGTGGTAGTGGGTTTCCCCTCATTTGAAGCTTTTAAATAGAAGTTGGATGACCATTTTCTGGGTATGATGAAATGGAGTTTGGATACCATTTGGATACCATTTTGGACTAGATGGCCACCATAGTTTCTTCTAACTCTGAAAAGCTATGATTTGGGGAATTTATTAGTGTGAACAAAAAATGTGATTACATGAAAATAAGACTTTTTTTAAAAACTATTTTTTTTCTTAAACACATGGAATTACACACAATACAAAATAATTGTTTACATAGTGAAATCTTTACAGTATTGGGTATATGTCATGATACACAGATGCAAGCAATATTAGTGCATTCATTTATAATATAGACTTTTATTTTTCCTTGTCATTGGGTTTAAAACAAAGCATAGAAGGAATTGTTTGCTGAAATTACCCTTTAGACCTTTAATGTTTTTTTTTTAAAGTTAATTCTGTCTCCTATATAATATGTCAGGAAGATCAACAATGCCATCAATTCAATAGTCTAGTATTTCTTTCAAAGGGAGATTGTATTCCAGCAGCTCTTAAGTCACAAATTCCCAAGTTGTGGCTATATCACATCTATCAAATTTTCCTTATTGTCTCAACTTTCAGGAAAATCCCATTATTGTTTGGAGTAGGATGTGAGCAAAGAGGAAGTATAGGAGCCATCATTTTCCCCATCATTTTCCTGCATTTTAATGAGTAGCTGAATAAATAGACATGAATGATGAAATTCACATTAAGAAAGAAGCAATTCCAAATACTCTGATTGGCTTACTCTGCTTAATTTTGAGAGCTACTGCAAAACATACTATTTGTTAGGGTAAAAAATATAAGCTGAATCAAAGATGTACAACTGCTGAGTGCTAACTGGTATATACAGTAATAACAAAGAGAAGGCAGAAAACATAAGTGTTTATGTACAGTTGTTTTTCCTTTCCATTTGCTTGGAGAAAACACTGCTTTATAAAATGGAACAGCACAGAGCAGACCACGTGCAGTGAGGACTGATACAGTACACACAGTGTAACGAAATAAAAATACAAGAACTATGGGTTCAAAAAATAATATAACTGCAGAAAGAAAAAAAAAGCCTTGAAACCTGGAATGCTTTTTATGGAGGTTTCATAACGTACATTTATCTGAAAGCCTGTTAGTCGTTTTCTAAAATTCCCAGTTGGCCACCTGTAGTTTAGGTGTGGAGCAAAAAATAAACCATTGTATTATACAAAAACTTTGTATATTAGCATACAAAAGGTAACAATTTACTTTTTGTATAAAATATAACTTTCTGATAGTATATTTATTTCACATATGTATAAATATAACCCAAAGAATATGTTTTTAATTATTTCTACCAAAATATTTTTTACAAAAGTTTACAAAACAAATAATTTCTTTATATTTACAAGCCAACACTGAGAAGATCTTGGGCCAGTGGTGTGGATGCTGCCTGGCAAAAGGTGGGACAGTGCATTTAGTCATGTTAGAGAATGACAGGTGAGTTTTAAGAGCCCACAAAAACTGCTTTTTTTTCTTGTGATTTTTATAGAACTGACATTTTCAGCTTTGGGCAAAGAAGGTATGAGCAAAATCACTTTTCAAGGTGTGATTGCTTAGGTGTAGGACTGAAAGTACAGGAAAGAACAATTATGCCACTTGTAATAAGATGAATTCCATTCTCCAGGAGAATTATGTGTACATTAAATAGGCTAAATTACTCACCCAAGGTCACTCAGCCATTCTTCAGTGAGGCAGTGGATGCCACTGAAAGTAGAAACCTAGATTTTGAATCCTGGGTATGGAGGTTATATCTAGCCTTAAAATGTTTCCTTCCTTATATTAAAGGATGGGTTGAAGACTTACATATGAACTTCCATGACTCATGATAGATACATTTTCGCTATTTATCAAAGGCAGTTTACTGTCCCTTACTTTCCCAGTTTTGGTTCCTTCCAGGGCCTCCTGTCTCTTTTTGTCATCAGAGAAGACAGTATGGAATTTAAGCTTTGGTGAGCAGTCCCGACCTTCCTGGACTTAGAAATCTATGTTTTGTCAGCTTAGTGAAATAGGGTGGGTTTCAATTTCAAATATCTTCAGAAGTGACCAGAGAGAACTTTCACAACAAACCCTCTACCCCCTCCCCACTCCCTATTACAGTTGTAAGCCAAATAAATCCCTTTTATGACAATGCCCAGCTGGACATTTTTCAAACATTGTGGTGTGTGAGTGATTCAAAAAAGAGTGAAATCTAATGCATACAGACAGGCATGCAGCAACTTTTTTGATCCAGGTCTTGGTTGCATATAAAACTTGGGAATGGATTGGGGAATTAGTTGTGGATTCAGTCAAAAGAACAAATGTTTTTGTTTTTGTTTTCCCCACAGAGGCTGTACAACTTCAAGTCCTGGTTTCAACACTAGGAACAGTACCCTTGGTTGTCTGTTCCACCAACAGTGGCATATGGCAGCACGAGGTGGGTGGGGAGAGGCCTACAGCCTGCTGGACTCACTCCAGGCCCTTGCTTACTCAGGTCAATTTTCTTACATTCCATACAGATCTTGTAGTTTTCTCCACAGAAGCTCTGGGTGGTTTAAAATAATAAACCAGAGATAAAGCTAAAACAGCACAAGGAGTGATGGAGTGTGAGAGAGAATCTCTAACTCTGTGCTCCATTTGGAGTCAGTTCCCCTGCATTACATGAGGCTTAAGTGATTTACAAATTCCCATCAATTTTCTTTCAGGGAGGAAGGGAAGAAAGAAGTTTTGTGGCCCATTTTACCCAAGAAAAATATACACCGACATCACAGTTCCATTTGAATGAATTGGATAGCCTATCCTATAATTCAGAGCTATGAAAGTCATCTCATACTTTCATCAAGTTTACTATTCGGGGAAATTTTTTTGTACCAACATTTTCGATACAGCAATCACTCTTTTGTTTCCCAACGTTAAGCCACGGTATCTACACAGTCCCACTAAAAGGAAAAACTAAAAGTCAACAGCTTAACCTTTACAGAGTCCATATAAAATACTGCCTTTTAGTGCTTGGAGTCTGTGGTTCCCAACCCTTTTTGCCTTCATGAGTTGCTGCCCAAGATTTCATCAAGATTGATGTCTTTCATCCAGTCATCATTGCCAGGCTCGGTTTTCAGTAAGGAATCTATGAAGTCGGAGTCACTATTCAGTGCTGGTCCCATGTTATCAGTTTGTTGGGTGAGAAAGTCAAAAGCTAAGTCACTGCCATGGTCAGTCCCTTGGAAGGCCCTGGCACTTTGGTTTGTAGCAGGAAAGCTGTTAGAGGGCACGGACGGAGCCTGAGTTATGCCTGTCCCGGCCTGATTCAGCCCAGTTCCTGACAAAGTCTGTGTGCTTAGCTGATTTGGTCTGAGAGTCAGACCTCTGAGTGACCCAAGAGTTTGTCCATTTAATGGCTGGCTCGTTTGATTGATGGGTCTCATTTGCACTGCTGGTGTCAGCTGGCTTGGAGGAGCCACGGCACGCTGGGAAAATTGCTGGTTGCCCACCGCACGCTGCAAAGACTGATTGGAAGTGTACGCTGTGGCAGGTATGCCAGGAGGGAAACGTACTCCTGTTGGCTTCAGGGTCTCCTGCTGCTTGGCTGAGGCTTCTGGAGAGGCCCAGGTTGGTGCTGTTGTGCTGGAAGTGATCATGACATTCGGTGGTCTCTGAGCTGGGATGCTCGTGATGCCAGGATTTAAGTTTGGTCTCACTTGTTGGGAACTGACAATAGAACTGGACCCAAAAGTGCTCACACTATTGTTGTTTCCAGGCCCAAGGGTGGAGGGCCGCAGCAACATGGGGTTATTTTGACTGGTAATCATTTGGTTGGTATTTCTGTGCTGGGCCATTTGAGTCATTCCTGAAGTGACGTTGTATGTACCAGGTTGGTTGCAAGGCAGGTTTCCGTATATCCCAATGTTGCGCACAGTTGGTAAAGAAGGCATTCTTGTTCCTTGGGAAGTGGACAGGAGGTTGGACGTTTGGGTCAAAATGCTCTGCGTGGAAACAGGGTTTGCCAAAGAGTGGTTTGAATTTAAACTCACTGTTGCTGAGCCTCCTAAGAAAAGAAAGAGAATTTCATCAGTGCACATACTGGCTCTGTGATACTTTCATGTGCCTTGAAGAAGCACTACAATTCTGATGTTATATAGAAAGAAATGTAATAACTAAAAACAGTGATTGGCGTTTGGACAACATGCTAACATTTGCAAAGAGTTTGACATCGATCACCTTACTTGGGTTTTCACAACCCCATGTGAGGTAGGTACAGGTGGGAGCATCCCTCTTTTATACATGAGGCAGCTGAGGTTCAGAGACATAAGGGACTTGCCTGTGCTCACATTGATGAGAAGAGTCAGGGGGAAGATTCGAACCCAAGCATATATGTGTATATAGCTACAGGCATTATTATTCTTATCATACAGATGAGGAAGTGACTTGCCCACAGTCACACAAGTCAACAAGTGTGGGAGGTAAGATTCAGACCCAGGTCTTTCTGACTCCTTGTTCAGTGCTCTCGCTCATACCATTCTGTTTTACATGAACCTCTCTAGCACCTATTATTGATATTACTCTTTTGATACTTCAATTTTACTATTTTGCTTTGTTATTTACTGTCTTACAGTTGAGTCCAGACTCCTCAGCTAGATTGCTGAGGTCAGACACTATTTCTTCTTCGTATGTCTCCCAATGCCTAATGCAATGTTCTACAACAAATACTGGGTTTTTTTTAATGATGATCTTGAGGACAATCTGAAGCAAATCCATCACTACTATAGCAAATCACTCACAGTATATGCCCTACTAATGATGGCTCAGTGACGCCATTTTTATATACTAAGTACGTGGTCATTTAAAAAACAATCATTAAATGCTCACTATGTGCTAGGCACTGTGCTAAGTGCTGGTGACACAAAAAGAGGCAAAAGACAGTCCCTGCTCTCAAGGAGCTTAAAATGTAATGGGGGAGACAACATGCAAACAAATATACACAAAGCAAGTTACCTAGAGGATAAATAAGAAATCGAGAGAGGCCCTGGAATTAAGGGTGATTGGGGAAGGCTTCCTGGAGAAGGTGGGACTTAGCCAGAGAGGTCCATAGTCGGAGTGGATGAGGCAGAGTGTTTTAGGCATGGGGAACAACCAGAAAGAATGCCTGGAGTCAAGAAATGGAGTGTCTTGCTCATGGAGCAGCCAGGAAGCCAGTGTCACTGGACCGAAGGGTACAAGTTGGGGAGTAAAGTATAAGAAGACTTGAAATGTATGAGGGGGCTAGGTTTTGAAGGGCTTTGAATACATAGGGAAGGTTTTATGGGGGAAATTAAAAAACATCAGAAGGAAGTCTCATGAAGGAGTCTAATTCAGTCCCTTCTTCTAGTCAGGATTGTACTTTAAACCACCTGCCTTGATAAGATAAAGGGTAGAATCTTCAAATCCAGCATAACTCGAATTCTCAGAGTGAAATGGATGTAATAAGCTCTTTAGAGAGAGTAAAGAGAAAAGGTGTTATTTTTCTAAAGAACCTTATCATGTAAAAGACAAAGAGGCTACACACAGGAACTAGTTTACAGCAAAGTATTTCATCCCGTATCTCAACTGAAGCCATCTAACCTTGTTATTTCTGTCTATAGCAGCCATCCGGAATGACTGGCTGTCAATGGTCATTATCCTTTGACCATGGAAACTCATCAAAAAGCTGAAAATAGAAAATGGTCCTCAGTCTTAGGATGGAGGACCTCTCCATTTTTGCAGTAATGGTGATAAAGTTGTCGAAAAAGGGACAGAGAATGCAAACATTCACAGACATATTCATTTGAATGGAGGTACTCAATCTTGATCTTTGCTTCACATTCAGTAAGTGAATTGACACACTGATGGGAGGAACTGGGCTGCATCCATATGGACATTCTTGTGACAAATGAAACCAAAACATACACAGTCTAGAAGGTATAGAGGGATAGAGGACAGCTTGTACTTTTTCCTTAGAGAAATGAATAAAGCAATTGGTGGAACTGATTTTTTCCCAAAGATATTGAATGACTCCCAGATTTCAATCAACAAAAGGAAGTTCGGAATGGAGTTCAACAGTTCAACCCAATTCAACAAACATTTTATTGAATGCCTACTATTTGCAAGTTGGTGTACTGGATGTTGTGGATTAAATAAAAAAGACAAACTAGAAAAACCTCTGCCTCCAAGGAGTCTATATTCTGAAGCTTATGGTAGAAAAAAATGGGTTCAGTTTTGAAAGTTTGGAAACAGGAACTGTGGCAAGAACTCTGATCTTTAGCCAGGAGATCTGGATTTCCATCCCATCTTTGCTGTTTACTAGCCATATGAAATGGGAAAGGCCATTGAACTTTTCAGGCATCATTTTCTTCCTTTGTAAAGTAGGAATTAGAGCTGGGGGGAGCTACTGCTGTCAGATATGTACATTTTTGAGATGGCTACATAGAGGTGATCAGTGAACCCAGGGGACTGGATGATATTTTCAAACGAGAGAGAGGAAGAACTGAGGACAGAGTCTTATAAGAAATCCCACATTTGGGAGTGGGAGAAATGAGTTTAATCAGTGAATAAGATGAAGAAGACAGGAAGAAGAAACAAAAGAAAACAGTATTATGGAAACCATGCAAGGAGAAAGTGTAAAGAATGATGTCAAACACTCTGAGAAGTTCAAGGAAGATGAGAAATCAGAAAAGGCTATTAGATTATCAGTTAAGATGGCATTAATGACTTCTGAGACAGTGGCAGGATGAGAACCTAGACTGTGAGTAGAGAACAGATGATGAGATGTACCTTGACACAAAACTTAAAGCGTTTTTACAGATGACTCTTGGGTCAATATATGCAGCCCATTCTGCCTCCCAAGCATCAACCCATCCATCATCATCAAGGGCCTTTTGGTACCTTAAACTCAACACTTCCAAAAATGAATCCTTTTATTTTTTTATTATAACCTACAGAACGTAAAACCTTTAGGAAAAGGGACTGTTTTCATTTGTCTTTTTTTAATCCCAGCATCTAATATAGTGGCTTACACACAGCACATATTTAACACCTTTGTTGGATTGAGTTGACCTGTTTCTCTTTCCTGACTTCTTTCCTTTTGTTGATTGGAATCTGGGAATCATCTTTAACTGTTTAATCTTCGTTTATCTTTTGCATTCAAATAGTTGCTAAAGTCGATTAAATTTACTTTCTTAATATTGCTTATATTTACCCCATCCTCTCCACACATACTGGCACTAGCCTTTAGGCCCTCTCAATCTCTTTTAATTAACATTCTCTTATTATATGTCGCTCCCTCTCCCCCACCTCCCATTATATTGCAAGTTATTTGAAGGCAAGGATTTCGTCATTTTTCATTCTTTTGTGTTCTTGTTGCCTAACATTGTAGCTTGTGTATAGCGGGAGCTTAATGTTTACTGAATTCAATGGGACCAGTGACCTCATCTGTCTCATCAGATGAAATAAAGGCAAAGATCATAGCTCTATCTTGAATTAAGTAAACTCAAAAGTAAAGTAATCTCAAAAAGAGGAATGAGTAGATGCTATTCTCATAATCAGAAACAGGGGTAGAGTAACTGGGTATCCCCAAGGACACTTAGAAAAACCAGCATCAAGTTTTAAAAATGAGAACATTTCACTGAAATTCAGCAACTTTGACCAATCCTAGATTACATATATGGGACAAAATATGTAGTTAGGTATAGAACAAATGAACAAGGAAGTTAGGAGATAGGATTTTCTAAAGCACCTTAGTATATATATATATCAGGGTCTCAAAAAATTCTTGCTGAACTAAGTTAAATTGAATCAAAGTTTCAGAAGAATACAGAAGAATAGAAGCAAGAAGAATAAGGATGAAGGACTGATAATAGATAAAAAAAAATCCAAGTGCCAATAACTGGATTTTGGTAGAGTCCATAACTAGATTTGGATTCAGGGGTATATGTTCAAATCCTGCCTCAGTAAGTGACTCTGGGAGAGTTAGTTAACCTTAGAACTCCCCCTGCTCCCAGACTTATTTACTAAACCCTAGTAGGTTGCAAGAATTCCCCTTGCAGAGGAAAGCATAAATATTTCTTTCTCTGGAGGAAAATTGGAAGGCAGTGGAAGAGTCTGATGATGAGACAATTAATACTTCAAAGGAGAAAATAAAGCCCAAAACACGCCAAATTGCATTTTTTCTTTTCACAGTCCTGAATTGGACTCAATTTCATATCCACTTACCAGAATATTGGCTTGTTGGCTGCATGTTGACCATGTTTCTTCTTTGGTCTTTGTAATCTGGGGGTGGCCTTGTCAAGTGTCTGTTTATCTGATCTTGTGGAGCAATTTTCTCCTGAGAAAATGAAATAATATCAATAAAGAAGTTGGCAATTTATGTGGCTTTCTTCCTTAACTAGTAGGCTCATGTGATCATAAAGATATAAAAATAATTTCCAATCACTACTTTAATATCCTGGGCCTAACGCTGTAGTCTTAAGTGAGATAAGACTCTCCTTCATTTCAGCGGGCTTCCCGTAATGACACACATGTTTTCCTTCTTTATAATCATCAGTATCTCTGTTCTTTCCTGGTTATTCTTCATAGCTCCTTTATCTTGGATTTTTTTTGTAAACTACTTACTTAGTACAATTCCTGGCACATAGTAGATACTTAACAAATGTATATTTCCTTTCTTCCCTCCTTTAGCTGTGCTATCATAAATGAGTTAATTTATGGTATTGGCTTTGGCCACATCATTAATCTGCCCCACTATCAGTAACCATTTAGAAGGTATTCTGCTTTCTTTTAAAGGGGAAGCTATGGTCTGGGGCAGGGATGAGGAACCTGCAGCCTCAAGGTCACACAGAGACCTCTAGGTCCTCAAGTGTGGCCCTTTGACTGAATCCAAGCTTCACAGAACAAATCTCTTTGTTTTGGATTTGGATTCAGTCAAAGGGCCACACAAGGACCTAGAGGGCCATATGCACCCTTGAGGCCACAGGTTCCCTATCCCTGGCTCTGGGCTTATGTCACAACCAGAGTACACTGATTAAGCTTATGACCATAGGTCAGAAGCATTTATCTACTTCAACATTCCTAAATGTCCAATTTATATAATGATAATGATAAATAGCTTTGAAAATCTGATCAACCCAATGACCGATCACAACTCCAGAGTATCAGTGATGAAGCATATTATCCATCTCCTGACAGAGCGGTGATAGACTCAAAGAATAGAATGGCATATATATTTTAGAACCTGTTTAATTTGTTTTGTTTGACTATGCATATTTGTTACAAGAGATTTCTTTTTCTTTTTAAAAGAGGGGAGGGAGGTGGGAGAGAAAGAATATAGACTTTTAATTTAAAATTAATATTTAAATAAAAATAAAAAATACATTCTCCCTTCATAGAAGCAGACTGGCATTCTCCACCCCCTCATCCCCCCCTCTACCTCCAAGCCTTAGCAGAAAGAATAGAAGGCTTTCTTTAGCTGTTATAGCCATAAAGAGCATACCCCAGTGCATGGCGGAGTAGAGAGAATGTAAGGTTCGGTATCAGAGAATCCGAGTTTAGATACTGATCCTGCTATTTGCCGCCCACATGACCTTGGGCAAATAATTTTCCCTCTATGGTCTCCTTTTATTCATTTGTAAAATGATGGGGTTGGAATAAAAGTCCTCTAAGCTCCCTCCTAAATCAGTGAAACTGATGAAGCTGTGACTGGTGATAAGCATTTTTTAATTTAGGAAAACAGGTCTTGGATGATGGCAGCCCCTTGGTCATCCACTCCTGGGCCCTTGCTTGAAGCAGGTTCCGACAAAGCTTGCACTCTATTGACAAAAGATTTCATGACCCAGGGCTATCTCTGTCCTATGGTGAGGTAATGGAGTAGGACTATTATGTCTTTAGAATAGATTTAGGAACATCCCCCCAACCCACTCCTATTTTTTTTTAATAGGACTATTTAGAAAAGCAGTGTGGAATTTGGAATAGCAGATAGAAGTTCCGGTTTGAAGTCAGGACAACTTGGGCTCAAGGCCTGCCTCTGATTCATACCAGCTGTGTGACCCTGGGCAGGACATTTAACTTCTCAGTGACCCAGGTAAAGCTCAAAGAATCTTAAGTTGCAGAATGATTCCCTATCTGCATTAGCAGAAGGCATTTCGGCACTGGGAGCTCCCTGCACAGGCAAAATCACAGGTCCATGAAAGAAAAAAAGAAATAATTTGGCTAAACTAATGTATTTTAATAAGTACTATGCCTATTCTTATGTCATGCACATAAAGCTTCCTCAGAGGGAAGAAAAAACAGAGGTAATTATACTCCTGGGAGAAATGTTCTGCTAAAGAGTCTCAGATCTAGCCTAGCCAAACTGATTAAAATTATTATAAAGCATACGCTAATAAAAGGTACCATCAGAGATCATTTCTTCTTTGGATTTGTTAAAACCACACCCAGATTCAGTAAATAGCCTCCAGATAATGACAAATGTGAACCCCTTTTAAAGTCACGCAAAGAAGCTTCATTCTTATTGATGTATTATAGCTTAAAACATTGTCCTTTGCAATTAGAGTCCTGTGGGAGATAGGAAATTGCAAGGAAATGAACCCTTTTGTGGAAAACAGCCTGCCTTTGATTCTCTGCCATAATTAAAGTAATGGCATAGTGGAAAGAATATTGGATTTAGAACCAAATACCTTAAAGGTTACCTTGTCCAACCCCCTTATTTTACAGATGAAGAAACTGAGTTCTATAAAAGTAAAATGTCACAAGGATAGATGGATAGATGGATGGATAGATGGATAGATAGGTAGGTAGGTAGATAGATAGATAGATAGATGGATGGACAGATAGGTAGATAGATGAATGGATGGATAGATAGACAGATGGATGGATAGATAGATGGATAGATAGATGGATAGATTGATAGATGGATAGATGGATGGATGGATAGATAGACAGATGGATGATAGATAGATGGATAGATAAATGGATAGATGGATAGATAGATAGATGGGTGGATGGATAGACAGATAGACGGATGGATAGATAGATGGATAAATGGATAGATAGGTAGATGGATGGATGGATAGGTAGATAGATAGATGAATGGATGGATGGATAGCTAGACAGATGGACAGATAGATGGATAGATGGATAGATGGGTAGATAGATAGATGAATGGATAGATGGATTGAACAACAGAGAGAGTGAAGGGGGAGAGAATTTATTAAGTGCTTATTAGGTGTCGAGCATTGTAGATACAAATACCAGCAAAATGAATGACAATTCCTGCCTTCGAGGAGTTTATATTCTAATGGAGGAAGAGAATATACGAAAAGCAGCTGAAAAGTAGGAGGAGTGTGGCTGCAATGAGATGCTTATGTGGGGGCAAGGCTGCTAGCAAAAAGATGAGGTTTGGATAGCAAGTGGCAGAGTCATAATTTGAATTCAGAGCCTGTGAACCCAGATCTATGCTTTATCTGAGCACCAAATTATCCTTTATAACATTACTCTATGCTTTCCATAAAAGTCTTACTGTGATGCACGGAGGTGACCGGACTTTCAAAGCCAACAAACAGTCAAAAAGCATCTTAAAAGTGCCTGCTATGTGCCAAGCACTGTGCTAAGTGATGGGGATATAAAAAAGGCAAAAAGCAACCCGTGCTCTCAAGGAACTGACAGTCTGATGAAGGAGACAGTATGGAAACAGCTGTGTACAAATAGGGTATACTCAGGATAAACTGGAGATAATTTTAGAAGGAAGGCACTAACATTAAGGAACGCTATGAAAACAGATTTTATCTGGCCCTTGAAGAAAGCCAGGAAAGCCAGAAGTTGGAGATGAGGAGGGAGGGAATTCCAGACATGGGAATGCCTGTGAAAATGCCCGGAGTTGAGAAAGTGAATCTGAGGAGCATCAAAGAAACCAGTGTCACTGGATGGCAGAAAACATGGGAGACATAGGTATAACAGGGCTGGAAAGGTAGGAAGGGGCCAAGTTATGAAGGGTTTTAAAAGCCATAGTAAAGATTTTATAGTTTATCCTGGAAGTAGGAAGTAATGGAGTTTATTCAATAGAAGAGTGACAGTCAAACCTTTAGGAAAATCAGTTTGACAGGTGAATGGCAGATGGAGTAGGTAGAGACTTGGGCCAGGGAGATCAACCAGAACATTATAATGGTGCAGGCATGAGGAGATGAAGGCCTGAATCTGCATGTGGCAATATGTGAGGAGAGAAGGAGGTGTATATGAGAGATCTTTCAAAGGTGAAATTAACAGGCACTGGCAACTGATTGGATGGGGAGGAGGTGGTCAGGGCGAGAAAGAGTGAGGAGCTGAAGATGACACATAGATCACAAGTCTCTGTGGCTAAAAGGATGGTGGTGCCCTCAACAGTAATAGTGAAGTTAGAAGGGGATGGAAGTTGGGGGGACAGATAAGGAGCTCAGGTTTGGATAGGTTGAGTTCAAGATGTATAAAAGCCATCCAGTTCAAGATGTCAAATAGGCCATTGGTGATTAGAGATTGGAGGTAGGGCTAGGTAAGTAGAGGTGGGAATAATGGGCATAGAGATTATCATTGAATCTGTGGAAGCTGATGAGACCACCAAGAGAAGTAGCATATAGGCAGAAGAGAAGAGAGATATGTCTGGAAAGCAGCCTCATTTTAATTTGTGTATTACCACTTAAAACATTGTACTTTGCCACTGGAGCTGAGCAAGAGGTGGGAAATTACAAGGATATAAGACTTCGGTGGAAAATGTCCTGTCTTCAGGCTTTGGCAGGGCCAAAGGGAAAGGCCAAACCCCAGCAGCCTCACTGTAGAGCTCTTTAAGCAGAAGCTGGAGAATCACTTATTGGCAAGGTTGGAACAAGGATTCTTTTTTGGGCATGTTTTGGACTAGATTCTGGCCCCTAAGTTGCCTTCCAACCCTGCAGTGCTGGGATTCAGTAACTGGCTGGGCTAAGTGAAGAGATGCTTATAAGCAGAATGCTGACCACCAGGAAAGGAATGGGTTTTGGCCATAGCAACTCACGAAGACCTCCAACCAAGGTGTGAAATGGCTGTGTGGGTACAGCCACGTGAATGAAGTCATGGAACTTGAAAAGTGCAAAAGTATGTAGCACAATATGAAGCAAAGAGCCAGGGGGCATTTGACCCAATCTTGTATTATTATCATTCTTAAAGTTAGTGGTAATGGGGTTGCTTTCAGTGAGCGGATTTTTGCTTTTCTTTTTTCTTCTTTCTCTTTTTTAAGGAGTTCATTTTATGAAGCAGGAAGACAATATAGCCAGCGCTTTCCCAATTATGAGTTGCAGAAGAAATAGCGTATATAGACGATGTAAAATATTTTATTTTATTCTGCTCTGTTATGGATACCATACTCCTATTAGCTTGATATTATTGCATTTTTTTTTTTACCCTTTTCCTCTTGCTGTTAGACAGCAGGTCTGAAGCAGGAGCCAAAAGAAATGATATAATTTTGGTTGTCATTAATGGAGGTAGAGTGGCTAAAGTTGGTGCTAGAACTTGCTGTACTCCACCCTGGCCAGATTGGAACATTGGGCTCCGTTCTGGGTGTCACATGTTAGGAAGGACCTTGATAAATTGGACAGTTTCCAGAAGATGACAACTAGGATGGCTAAGGGCCTCAAGATCATGTCAGATACAACAATGATAGTAGTAATAACGTTAATGGCCTAGGCAGTTAGCTGGTACAGTGAACAGAGTACTTGGCCTGGAGTCAGGACTTGGCCTTGAGTTCCAATCTGGCCTAGAACACTTACTAGCTGTGCGACCCCTGGCCAAATCAATTAAACTTTATTGGCTTCAATTTTCTCCTCTGTAAAATGGGGATAATAATAGCACCTACCTTTCAGGGTTGTTGTGAGGATCAAATGAGATAATTATAATTGTGCCTGACACATAGTATATGCTATATAAATGCTAGTTATTATTAATATTAGTATCCATTTTAATAATAATTTAATTAATTAAGCTAAATTTATTTAAATTTAATTTTAAATTTTATTAATTTAAATTAATTTTACTTAATAACCATTTTAATATTAACTAGCATTTAAGGTTTATAAAACACGTTTCATATATTATTGCATTTGATCCTTACAACAACCCAGTAAGATAAGAATTAGTCGAAGAAAAGCCCTCAAGCAAAACGCTAGATAACTACTTGTTAGCTCCGTTGTAGAGAGGATTCTTGTGCCAATACGGGTTGGCCTAAGTAGCCTGTCAAGTTTGTGAGCCTATGATGCTGTAAAAAGAGAGCTGTAAGAGGTTGGAAAGGGAACAGATGAAGGGTTCCTTAGTTGTAGAAAAGAAACAAGCATTTTTTTTTTAATTTAAATTTTTTTACTTTTTGGAGAGGGGAAGGCAGGGCAATTGGGGTCAAGTGACTTGTCCAAGGTCACATGGCTAGTTCTGTGTTAAGCGTCTGAGGCTGGATTTGAACTCAGGTCCTCCTGACTCCAGGGCAGGTGCTCTATTCACTGCACCACCTAGCTGCCCTGAAATAAGCATTTCTAAAGTGCCCACTGTGTGCAAGGCATTGCACTAAATGCTTCACAAATATCTCATTTGATGCTCACAACCCTGCAAGGTAGGTGTGGTTGTTATTCCTATTATACAGATGAGGCAAACAGAGATTAAGTGACTTGCCCAGGGCTACACAGCTAGCAAATATCTGAGGCCACATTTGAACTCGGATCTTTCTACTGCTAGGTCCAGAGCTTTTTCTGTTGTACCATTTAGCTGCCTAGGAGCACAAATGGAGGGTTGTGAGGAAATTTCATTGAGAGAAATAAAAGAGAGAATGTCTACAAAAATATGACTTGGGAATTGTGTGAGAAATTGACTGGATGAAAATCCTGTGGTGTCAGGGGCTTCCTCCCCTTTCTAATGGAATCTCAGAAAATTTCAGAGGGAAAGTGGTTCATCTCAGTGTTCATTTCTTTTAACAATAACCCAAGCCAAGATGGTGGAATAGCAAGAAGTAGTACAGTGAGCCCCCTACCCCCTCGAGGCTCAGACTCTCCTAAACAGATTAGAAAAGAGACCAGATTGAATTTTGCTTGGGGAAGCCAAGAAAGTAATCACAATTATTAATTCATCCAACCAAGGTTGGCATAGGGAGTCAGGCAGAGTGGTTTATAGACACTGGGGATGGGTCTGGCCAGGAGCATGACCGTGCCCAAGGGCAAGACAAGGGGCAAGATGAGGTCCTGGACTCATACTTAGGCACAATCTCATGCAGGACTCAGGAACAAGCACCAACTGGCAGCTTTAGTGCCCACTACCCAGATCAAGGGCAGACTGAGGAAGGGACCTGTGCCCAGGAGTGAGGAGAGGTTCCTGGTCACACCCGTATATAAAGAAAGGAGGGAATTCAGAAGCAAGCAGCAGCAAGATGACTCATACCCCACGCAGAGCAGAGTTGCAGTATCAGCTTCTAGCCCAGTTTGAAGCCAGTAGAGGAACAATCAAGGCAGGGATACCAGACCTAGGAGGGGCCCTGAAGTTTTCCCAACTGACCCGGCAGAGCTTCGAGGCTGGCTGATAGTAGCTGAGCCCAGCAGCAGTCTGAGGTCAGGCACTTTCAGGGCTCAGACCAGGGATCCAGCCATCAGTCTTGGACCTGGATTAGACCACTTTTGGGGAGTACGGAAAACAATAATCTTTGCCCAAAGTGAAATGTGTATTTGAGAAACAAAACTCTGGCTTTGTAATTACTCCTTGCATAACCTAAGATCCTTGAAGGCAGGGACCCTCTTGTTTTGGGTTTTTGTCGCCCCAGGGCAGTCTCTATCCTGGGCACTGCCCTGCTGTTTACTGAATATGTATTGAAGTGAACTGATTTGCCCCCGTTCTCTATTGAAATACACTTAGATTGGAGCTATTCTGAAGCTTCTTCTATCACTGCTGCTGCCCACAGCAGAGAAACAATCCCAGTTCCTCCTGAGAACCAGCAATGCCTGCTTGGTATTTGTGGTCTCCATACATTCCTGGACTGGGCTGGGCTGGACTATTTAGATGAAGGTGCTATGAATTCCAACAATTCTGTCCCTGGATAAAGTAATTTTTCTTTCCACTACTTTATAAGAACAGATTTAGTCTTTCTCAACTGGGAACTCCGAGGCTCACCTTATTGCTCCCAGAGGACGTCAGGCAGAGGACAAGGGGCTGCAGAAGACTAAATAAATGAATGCATGTGGGACTACCTTACCTCCCACAGTTCTGGGAAAAACAAAATGATCTGAAGTAGTAATCCAGAGGAACACTTACTGCATCTGCAAGCATGTGTTGCTGAAGAAGGAGATGCTGTTTCTGCTCCATGATCTGCCTCTGGATAGCCTGCTTCTTCTCCATCAGTTGCTGATTCAACATCGATTGCTGGGAGTTCATGTAACTACTTCCAGTGTTTGGATTCGAGCAAGAAGTGGAACTTGGACAGGGGCCTGTGTTCTGGCCTACCACAGAGTGTTGATCCTAAAGAAATAAAAGAAAAGGGGAGGAAGAGCTACTGTGAATTAAGGGAAAGAATGTTGCCCAAAGATCAGGAGCTTAGCTTTTACAAATTTTCTTATTGTTAAAACATCAAACACGATTACTAAAGTGTAACTCAGGGAATTGTCTTTTTAAAGGTAGGAGGAATGACCACCAGGTATTACAAATAATAACCAGAAAAAGCAGAGTTAGTAACATGGGGGCTTTATTGGAAGGCCAAGCTCCCATATGACTCTCACGGTGAACACTCCACCACATTCCACAAGGCAGTTATGGGCTCTCAAAGAACACTCCAATAGAGTTTTATGGCAGTTCCAACAAGTGTTCAGAAACCTTGTTTGGAACCATGGAAGTAATCCATCCTTGTGCTTTACATTTGCACAGGTACTGATTCAACAATGGAAATTTTTGTGTTGGTCTAGATGTAGACTGTTCTTAATAGAGGCCCATGCTCCTAAAATGATTATATCTTTACAATATGCAATACAATATCAAATATAATATAAAACACACATATGTGTGAACTTGTAATTTCTTTGGCGTACAAAGTTCCAATTTGGAAATTTGCTCAGTTGGACGGAAAACATCTTACTGTGTGCCAGACATTGTATAAGGAAAGGCAAAAATCAGTCCTTTTCTCCAGGAACTTGCATTCTAAAGGTGGGGGGGATAACGTGTAAATAAATGTGTACATATAAGATATATACAAAATAGAGGAGGATATTCTCAGAAGGGGAGGGCTCCAGCAGCCAGGGGAACCAGGAGAGGCCTCCTGAAGAAAGTGGAATTGGGATGTCTTAAAGAAAGCCAGGAAAGCTACAAGATGGAGGTGAAGAGGAGAACATTCTAGATACAGGGAAGGAAAGAAGGAAAAAGCATTTATTAAACACTACTATATGCCACTGGGTGAAGTATTTTGAAAACATCTCATTTAATCCTCACAGTAACCTGAGAGACGGGGTACTATTATTATCCCAGTTTTATAGTTGAGGAAACTGAGGCAGGTAGAAGGTAAGTGATTTGTCTAAGTTAGAAAGTGTCTGAGGACAAGCTGGAACTCTGGCTTTCCTGACCCCACCCCCAGTGTTGTATCTATTGCCTTTAGGCAAAGTGATGGGAGATGGAATATTGTGTTCAAGGAACAGTTAGTGGGCTGGTGTAGCTGAAACTTATTGTGTATAAAGATGAGTAAACATGTAAGAAAACTATAAAAGCAGGAAGAGGGCTGGTTGTGGAGACTTTTGAAAGTCAAACGAAGAATGTTATAGTTGCTCCTGAAGGTAACAAGTTAGGGATGGGGGAATGATGTGGTTGTTCCTTCACTTTAGGAAAATCACTTTGGCAGTTGTTTGGAGGAAGGATTATAGTGGGGGAGATAACTCAGGTAGAGAGACCATTTAGAGCATAGGTATGATAGTTAAGGCAAGAGGGATGAGGGCTAGAACTAGGCTGGTGGTTGTGAGAGTGGAGAAAAGAGGGTATATATTTTATATGCAAGATGTTGGAAAGGTAGAAACAGTATGATCTGGCAATTGATTTAATATGTGGAGTGAGGTGAGGCAAAGTGTAGAGAACAGTCCTGAGTGTGTGAATCTGGCTGATTGGGAAGTTGGTAGGTGGTACCTTCACTAGAATAGGGAAGTTTGAAGGAAGGGAAGATTTTGAGAGAAAGATAATGAGTTCTATTTTGGACATGTTGAGTTTGAGATGTGTATGGGACATCCAGTTCAAAATATCCAACAGGCAGTTGGTGATGTGGGACAGAAACACAGAAGGGTCTACAGTTTAATATAGAGAGCTGGGAATCATCTGCATAGAGAAGATAATTGAACCTATGGAAGTTAATGAATGAGATCACCAAAGGAAAGCGTATAGAGGGAGAAGGGAAATGGGCCCAAGACAGTGCCTTGGGGGGGCTACCCACAGTTAGTGAGAAACACATAAAGGAGACTGAAAAGGAACAGTCAGAGAGGTAGGAGAATCAGGAGTGAACAGGGCCAGGAAAACCTAGAGAGGGGAGAGGATCCAGGAGAAGAGAGTGAACAACAGTGCCAAAGGCTGTAGAGAGGTTGGGAAGGATGAGGATTGAGAAAAGTCCATTAGATTTGACAATTCTAAGATCGTTGATTACTTTAGAGGGAACAGTTTCAGTTGAATGATGAATGAGATTGGAAGCCTGATTGCAGAGGGTTTAGAACTGAGTAAGAGGAGAGAAAATGGAAGCAGTGAGTATAGTTGACTTTCTCAAGGGGTTTAGCTACAAAGGGAGAAACAGGATGGTAGCTTGCGGGAATGGTGGAATCAAGGGAGGGTTTTTAAGACTGGGATAAAAAATGGGTGTCTTTGTAGGCAGCCCATAGATAGGGAGAGACTGAAAATGAGAGAGAGAGTAGGGGAGATAGATGGGCCAATTTATTGGAAAAGCTGGGCTGGGATAGCAGGTGCATGAAGGAAACAGGAGCCAATAGGTAATGAAAGACTGAAGATCAGAGAGAAATTGGAGGTGATAATGGGGGCAATCTGTTGAAGAAGATGGGATGGGATCAAAGGTACATTATAGGGAGAGTAGTAGTAGTAGAGGGCTTGGCTTTGGTAAGGAGGAAGGCTATTTCATTATCTGAATAGAATGAAGGAGGATGACAGTGGGCGAAGATATCAGAAGGATGTGAGATAGTGAATGGTCTCGTTTTTTTTTTCAGTGAAATATGAGTCAAGGCCCTCAGATGAGAAGATGGGGGCAGAGGTTGCCATGGGAGGCCTGAGGAATGACAAGAGATGTTGGTCAATGCAGTTCAATCAATATACATCTACAACTTGTAGAGGGTTGCCTAGGACATTTAGAGGTGAAATAACTTGTCCATGGGCAGCTGGGTGGTGCAGTGGATAGAGTGCTGGGTCTGGAGTCATTCAGATTCATCTTCCTGAGTTTAAAATCTTGTTTCAGACACTTACCAGCTGTGTGACCCTGGACAAGTCACTTAATCCCATTTGCCTCAGTTTCCTCATCTGTAAAATGAGCTAGGGAAGAAAATAGCAAACCACTCCAGTATCTTTACCAAGAAAACCCCAAATGGTGTCACAAAGAGTTGAATACAACTGAAACCGACTGAACAATCAACCAAAATTTGTCCATAGCCAATATGTCAGAAGGACTCAAACCCAGGTCTTTTTAACTCTGAGGATGGGTGACTATCCACTTTGTCATGCTGCTTCTCACTATATGTATGGATGTACATAAACACACACACATATGATATATACACACACCTCAAAATATGTGAAAAAAAATCCACATTTAGATTTTTGCAAACTATATTTAGGGGAAAGTGAGGACTTACGTTTGGAGAACTTACTTTCAAACTCGGATGGTCCTCATCTCTAAATTTAGGAGGTTGTGCTAGATGATCTCTCTTTAAACTCCCTTTCAATTCTAAAACTCTCCACTCTTACGATTGGTGTTATCATTAGTTTGGACACTTTCTTTGTTGGGACAGTTCTCAACCACTCCACATATTCTTATTCTGTATTAATCTTGACCTATCATCCTATAGATTCTCTATATAGGCTCTATCAATAAGCCAGAAACCATCCAATGTGTTTTTTTTAGTACCTTAAGGACTAATGCAACATTCAAGCTATCCATCATTGTCTTCCTTGGTTATTATAGGAACATGGATTTAGAACTGGAAGGAAATATTAAGTGTCTATTATATATGCTAAGCACTCTGTTAAGTGCTTTACAGATATCTCATTTAGTCCCCACAATAACCCAGGGAGGTAGTGCTATTATTATCCCCTTTTTACAGTTGAGGAAACTGAGGGAAATAGTGGTTAAGTTATTTGCCCAGAGCCACACAGCTAAGAAGTATCTGAGGTCACATTTGAACTCAGGTCTTCCTGATTTGAGAGCTTTCTCCACTGCCAAAGATTACTTCCTATCCCCAAATTTTGCACTCAATCACCCTCGTCTTGCACTAGACAGTTTCAGAGGCTCCTTCCCACTCTACATCTATGAACTTATAATTGTATGTTTTATCTCCAGATCACTACTTGACACATAATAGCGACTCAGTGTTTGTTGAATGGATGAATGATTACGTGGTAGAGGCAAGAATACTATTAGAGCTATTAGGCAGGAGAGATGATTTCTGTCCGCCCAGGGGGTGGAGGACGTAGTTAGAAAGGGGAGGAAGAGATGGTAGACAGGATCTGTGATATTAGAATTCTGACACTTGATGGAATAAAATTCTTGAATGTCACACTCCTCCAAGATTTATAAAAAAAAATCATCTTCTAAGTAATTCGACATCATCTGCCCTCTACACCAAAACAGATGGACGGTGCTAAATTTAGTCTTGCTCCCTATCCCATATATAAACCAACAAGTATTTTCAGTCTCTTTTTTCCTGAAGCCATGTACTACAAGCTGTGCCTACTGGAAATGCATAATAAGGGTGGCAGAAGGAGAAGGGAGACCCTGCTTGTATTTGAAGAACCAAAGATACTACCAGCATTAAGTAAGCAAAAAGATGAAGAAATGAGAGAAGAGTTTTATTTTGTGGTTATGGGAAAGGCATATGAACTTCAAAAGTTTCTCCCTGAGAAAACTTTATGGGCCTTAGCAAAAACACTGTACACATTCTTTCAATTGAGGGAAGAATTCTGATTTAGCCATTGCCGCATTTTTTTGTCCTTACGTTAAATGTGAAACACAAAACACCTCCTTCCACAGGCTTGCAGCTCTTGCCAAGATGTTGTGCAAACTCTGGTACATAAATATTTTGAAAGAAAAAATATGCTATAATGGATTGGCTTTGATTTCCATATTCAGCTCACTCTTGCCTTAAAGCCTGCCCACGTGTATTCAGAATTAATAAAAGTCATCTGTTTCTGCCCCCTGCACACATTTCCCCTTGATAGGTTATGGGAACCTTCCTAAAAATGACAGACCCTCACAGATGTGAGTATTTTAAAAAATGAATTAATCTATCTCTACTCATCTTGTCTATTAAATGATAAAATAGCCAGTTTGCTCTAGCAGCTGGGGCAAAAGATCAATTTGGGGGGCAAAGAGTCCTGTGTGACTGGTTCAAATCATGAATCTGGAATTGTATTCTATTTCATGCTTTGGTCCTGTTTTTTGCAGCCCATGAAATTATATGATTTGACTCTGACATTTAAAATGGATTTCTGGTCTTTCTGGTTGGAGTTTTGTGAGCAGTTCATTACCAATGTGCATTCACTGGTGGATATGCCCCCTCACCCCCAATAAAGGAAACAAACCCCTTAGGAATCTTGAAGTGCTTTTAAGGTTTTAATTAATCAAACCACCACTAAGGTAGGTTGGTATTTCTACTGCATAAATCTGTACAATGTGAGCCAGGTTAGTAATATCTTTTTTAAGAATAATTATCTTTTTTAAATTAAAAAAAAATCCTGACAGAGTAAGACTCTCAGGCTAACTGAGACATGTATCTGTCTGTTCACAACCTGGCAACAATCAAAATGCAGGTCACCCTGTGTTTTTAGTGTAATATCCTTCCCAGGCAGGGTGGGCAGTTCCCTGAAGTGACTTATGACCCATGTACTGCATACAGAGAAGGGGATATGAATCCTGATCGGTTGAGAGACTTCAGCACTCCAACACTGCATACCTGCATAAGTGATCAGAAATTTCAGATTTGTAGAGAATCTGCAAATCTGCATTGAGGGAAGCACAGAGGAAATGCGATAGAAGCAAATGTAATCTTTTAAATGACAGGAGGGAGATCTCTTTGAAGTCATGTGGTAAAGTCAGTCTCCAACATATTCCTTGACTTCTAGCACCTGCAACACTAGAGATTGTTAAGAGTTGACTTTTCCAGTGAGATCATTTTCTCCTTGGTCAAGCTGGGAATTTCTCTCTCCTCTGAAGAGCTCCTCTTCTCAGTGTATTCTTTCACCCATTCTAATCCATAAAACTTTCACAATTTCTGCATTCAGTTTACCTGGATAAATGGATTTGCTCACTCTCTGTATTTGTTTCTAATGTGCCAACTATTTGGTGGCAGGGAGCTGAGCTGCTAAAAGTAAGCTAACTATTACCAGTCTTCTGAGAGAGATCAGGAAGAAAAAGACATTTATTTTGAACCTCCAAAGAGTATCATGTCACTATATGATGTGAGTGAGATAGATGCAATACTTCTCTTGGGCATAGGAGAGTGGAATGAACATTCAGTCATAATCTCTTCTTGCTCCCCACAAAGGTAGAAATCATGGTCTCCGTTGGAGATGGGATGGATAAGAACTTAGTCATATCAGTTATGCCACATGTGGACCAACTATGTTTATATTAGAAGGAAGCATTCACACATTAACATCACTAATATATACCCTTGATTCTTTATTTTGCAAGAGCAGTACAGGGAGGAAAGATCAAGAGATGAATGCAGCATCATGAAGGAACTATTTTGCAGGAGATTATAAAACCATATCACATTTTCAGATTTTCCCATAAGTTTACTTGGAATCAGCATCTGGCTGACTGGGTTAAATCCTCTTCCATATCTCCAGAGTAAAAACAGGCTTGATTTTGGTGTTGAATCAAAGTTTAAAAGGAAACCTTATAAGGGTGTGCCTTGGAGATTCTTGAGCATGTAGAAGGACCTTCCTAAGCAAGGTTTCCCTATCCTTTCCTATCATTCACTCATAGGTTCATAGATTTAGAACTAGGTGAGAAATATAACACAGGGCCTTCAGGAAATGGGGATTGGAGTAAGCACTGTTACACCTTCTATCTACTCTGCATCAAAAATTAGGATGAATTAGTGACATAAATGTTTTCTAAATAATTTTGTACTTGTTAATGGATACCTTAATTAGGTGAGAATATATTTCAATCTAATCCATTTTAGGTTTTAGATAAAGGATTCTAAACATTTTTTGAATTGGGATTCCTCTGGTAGTCTGGTGAAGTCTATCCTCCCCTTCTCGGATGTTTTTAAATGCATAAAATTAAATACAGAAGATTCCAAAGGAAACCAATTATATTGAAATTGTTATCAAAATATTTTTAAATGAACGTGTTCATGAATTTCCGATTAAGAACCTATACTTAGACTAAACGTGGAAAGTCTCTGAAAGCCATTAGACAAAGTAAAATGACATCGATAGGAACTCTATTCTAAGTGGTTGAGGGATTTTGTTTCATCTCTGTGCCCTATGTAAAAACACCCAGTTAGCTGAAATAGGGGAGTTTTAGGAAAGGAAGTGAGCACGGCATTCCCAGAAGCCTCTTGAGAAAGGGCTGCTTTTGGGGTAAGGAGAAGCCTTGGCTTCAGCTTTGGGTCTTTTTCTCTCCTCCTGTTCCCCACTGCCACCTCTGTGGATATAGGAAATCCTTGGAAGGACCTAGATGTCAGATTTCCCATAATCCCATTGGTGTTTTCCCTGAATCAGTTAATGGCAACTAAGGACAGACTGGACACAGATGACCAGTTCGGGAACCTGGCAAAGAAGCTGCATCATGACCAAGGAGAACTTTGTGAACCCTCAGCAAAGCAGAGAAAAGGGGTTCCAGCAATTGGGAGCTGTGAGCTACCCCTATTGCCACATGTGCTCTCTAAAATGAGCCTACTTTTCCTGGGCCACCTCCTATATTTGTGGGAAAATGTATCACAGACATTTGGGGGGATGTTAGTTGGTGCAGTGGAGAGAGTGCTTGGCCTGGAATCAGGAAAACCTGAGTTCAAATTTAGCTTAAGACACTTATTAGGAATGCGACTCTGGGGAAGTCATTTGATTGTTGTTTGCTTGAGATTCCCCATCTATAAAATGGGCACAATAATAGTACCTACCTCCAAAAGTTGTTGTGAGGATCAGATGAGATAATAATTGTAAAGTGCTTAAAATGGTGCCTGGCACATACTAAGTGCTCTATTTATTATTATTATTATTATCATCATTGGGGCAGCTAGGTGGCATAGTGAATAGAGTGCTGGACCTGGAGTCAGGAAGTCTCAACTTCCTGAGTTCAAATCTGACCTCAGACACTTACTAGATGTGTGACCCTGGGCAAGTCGCTTAACCTTTTTTGCTTCAGTTTCCTCATCTATAAAATGAGCTGGATAAGGAAATGGCAAACCACTCTAGTATTTCTGCCAAGAAAACCCCAAATGGGGTCAAGACAGAGTCAAATATGACTGAAAATGACTCTACATTACTATTATTACTGACCGTACTTATTTTACCATCTGAATAAATGCTCCTTTCTAAAAGCTACTTAAGTCTGGCTGGTTGAACTCAGGCACCTGAGTCAATGGTATTAGAGAATTATACTCAAGCCCTCCGGGTCACCCCAAGAACCCCAATGGGGGAAGATGTAACCTTCCTCTGGGGAACCTGGCTCCTTAGTTGTGACAGTTGGAATACAGGTTCCTCAGAGCTTATATGGGCTACAGATTTAATCATTTTATTTTCAAAGAAATTTATCATGGATAAATCACAAGTCCAAAGCTATCAGAAACCTTAGATGTCATTGAATTGAACCCCTTTAATTTACAGTTGAGGAAACTTATCTAAGTTATATTATACTTATCCAAGTATAATAAGTAGCAGAGTTAGAAATTGAGGCTCAGGCTTCAGGGTCCAAAGCTGGCACCATCACCACTGAGTCATACTGTCACCTGCCCTCTTCCATAAGGAAGCAGTAACCCTCATAGGAGGATGAAAGGTTAATGGTCTGTTTTAGGCAATTCACTTCCTACGGGCTTTGGGTTATGGGATATTCTCTCCTTGGAGCACTGATCAGACAGGCCCTACATTTACTATGTTCATGCAGAGGTCTGAGGGCCTTCGAAAATTTGATCAAATTATCACCCTCATCCCCGATACCCCCCAAAAAAAGAACATTCCAAAAACAAATCCAAACACTGCAGCTCCAAGAGCCAGGCTTCAAGGTCTTTTTTTTTTTTAAAGCCTGCAGCTTCACGGGATAAATGTTCAAAGAAACAGTATGTATGAGGGTGATAATCATGTAAATCCCGTTAACAAATCCCAGGGTTTGGGGCCTAGTCTCTAGGCCCCATTTTGCAAATGTACCTCTGTACAAATCATGGCCACAGCTTTGAAAGATCTTTTAAAAAGATGTTAATCTAATTAAAATTCTGGGATTCTCCTTTCCTTTCCCTTTGGTGTTGTGCAAGGGTTCTGTCAGGCAGAACTGATTCCACCAAAAGGTAGCAAGAATTGGCTCCAATTAAACATGAGCTTGGTAATTTAAAAAGAAAACCAATGATTTCTTTGAAGGGTACCAAAATATCATGAGTCCTCTGAACATACGACATTTTCACTCTTAGAACAACCAGTTGTGTGGACTGAATGGTGGCACTGTAGCTTTAACAAAATAGGCAAAATGATCAGCCAGATATTGTTCTCTTAAAGAAGTCTCTCTCATACATACATACTTACACAAACCTAAAACCTATTGGTCTGATTCTCAGAGTCTAGGAGAAATGGTTCTCTATTTTCTCATTTTTTTTTGAGGAGTACTTTATTATTATTTTTTCATTAAAATGAAGTAGTGTAAGCGACTTGACATCCATGAGAATATTTTGGCGTGGTATGAGTGTCCTTTCTTTTTCTTGGCTTTCAGAGCCAGGCATCTGCAACTTGCAATGCTAAATTCAAGATAAAATACCCAGCTGGGCAAATTTGTACAGTAGATCCCACAAACTGGTTTGCTATTCAATCAATCTTTTTCTTTTCTTTCTTTTTTAAATTCTTTTTTCCTCCTCCTTCTTCAATGAACTAACTAGCTCAACAGTTCTTCTAGGGTATTCATCTCATGGACTGGCTGCTGAGGAAGCCATTTATTTATCTCTCAACCTGATGAATAAGTTGTCTTAACTGTTTCAGACTCTCCACAAGCTGGCAGCCCCTTTACTGTAAGGTTTTTGTGAGCTGGCTGGCTAAGTCACTGTAATAGTTCTCATTTGGCTGAAGAAAAGTACAGTTATCAAGGATCACCAGGTTCCCAGATTTAGGACTCAACAGAAACTTGGACCAAATCGGGGAGGGAATGGAACCCGTTTACTGGCTGCTGACATAGTCCTTCTTTCACTTTGATGGAATGATTTCCCTGTGGTTGTACCTGAATATTTTCTCTTTCTGTGATTTGGTGTCTCATCTTTAACAGAGCAAAGGTTCTCTTATGTCATAAGTAATAGATTTAGAGCTGGAAGAGACACAGAGGCCCTTTAGTCCAAAGCCCCTAGTTTTACAGACAAGAAAATTGAGTCCAAGAGATTAAGTGACTGGTTCAAAATTCACACAGGAAGTCAGTGGCAGGGCCCAGGTTCTCTTAATTCAAAGCCAACTTTGCACCACACTGCTTCAATTTCTTGCTAGGACAGGCATTTTGGAAGTGGTAAGATGTTTACAACGTCAAAAACTTCTTAAAACACTCTTCCATCAGTGATTTATGTTTCACCTTATAACTTTTACTTATGAGTTTGTCCCCCAAACTACCCCCATATAACAAAGACTCACCTCCAACTCCTTATAAAAACAATAATCCAAACATCTAATCTGATATATGACCATGATGTTGTCTTTGGGTCTAAGATGCAAAATGCAAAGAGGGACAGATGTGTAAAGGCAGGAAAACATTTGGAGAAGGAAGAAAACCCCGAAGTCCATTTGTTCAGCTGGGGGAACTGGAGTTTGTAGGCAGTGTGTTGTTGTAGCAGAGAGGGAGTTGGAGAGGGGAAGGTGTGTGCATGGCAAAGTCATTTATATCAAAAGAAAAATGTACTTGGCTAGGGTTTTCCATGACCCTTTTGCAATTATGGGCTGTAGATTTTATTCTTTTGAATAAAGAACTTCTCTCTCCATGCTCAGCATCTTCTGTGTGATCCTGCAGAGAGACTGTAGCTGTATGGTTATAGTGGTTAGTCTAAAATGATTAGAATGAGCTCTGTGGTCACTGTAGAGTTCATCCTTCAGATGTTACCTAATTTTCGAGTCAGTGTGACACCAGGACATGGAATCTATTCTTAGCAGTGGAGGCTGGGCACTTATTATGGGCTGGCGTGGAGGGCTGATTCCATGAGCAAGGAAACAGCATTTGGGTGGGGAGGTGACCAGGAACAAGATGTCTTTATGTCAGGATGGAGCAGAGTGGAATGGAGTAGAGAGCATTTGGTACCTCTGGAGGAAGGATGAGAAATCTTATTGAAGGGATTCCCCTGGAAGGAAGGATTCTTTGTGGGTAGCCTGAACTTCTTACCCTACATCCTCTTTTGCCCCCTTGGGGTTTCATTTAAGTTAAAAGAAAGAAAAATCTCTTCTCAAACAGCAAAAAATGAAATGATTACAAGTTAGGGTCTCCATATTTCATGGGGTAGTTGGTGGGGGGGCATCAACTGGCTAGTCTACAAGAAGCAGGATGCTGATTTAGGGGAGGCTGAGTCAGTACAGCAAAGGTGGAGGAGGTTGTTGAACACCACTGGATCTGACTACAGAAGTGCCAGCTCAGGGACCAAAGGAGCTCGCATGAAGGAGGATGGGGATGCATTTGTCAGTGGGAAGGAGGGAGTATTTGGTCCTGATGGGACATCTCCTCCTTCCAATCTGCAAGCACACATGCTTCTAAACGTAAGCACCTTAAAGACTTCTGAGCTCAGTGACGCCAGGTAACTGGTAAATTGTGCTCCAAACATCCCCTTGTTAGTAATTATTTTAAGGCTTGGGACAGATTGGCTTATTATCAGTTTGCTCTAAAATAACATATAAATTCTGTTCACCAGAGAGGGTAGCATGCTGTTTGTAATAATACGAGCAATAAGACAAAGAAGACTTTCACAACCATCCAGGGACTAGTCCTGGCAACATGTGCCTACAGAGAGCCTATGCCAACAGTTTAATTCTACATGCATTTCTGAAATGCCTGCTAGATGCAGGATTGTCTGCTACGTGCTGTGGAATACAGGGATAAAAACTGAACAAGTTCCTGCCCTCGAGGAGCTTATGGTATCATTGAATTATGGCATATGTACAAATAACTAAAGTAATCTCATTCATTCATTCAGCCTTTAGTTAGCACCTGCCAGGGGTAGTACCAGGCACTCTGGCAATACAAAAATTTAAAAATAACAACAACAAAAAACAGTTCCTGACTTTAAGGATCTTATATTCTACTGAGGGTGGGTGAACACAAAAATAGATACCCAGTACATACAAAGTAGAGACTATGTAATTTCAAGGCTGGGGGGTAGATGGGTGGGTCGCCACTAGCAACTAGGGGAATGAGGGCAGTCCTCCTATTAGGAGATAGAACTAGAGCTGAATTTTGAAGGATTTGAGGGATGCCAAAGGGCAAAGGTGAGGAACAAGAGAATTTCAGATATGAGGAATGGGGGGTGGATAGCCTGTGCAAAGACAGTTGGGGAAGGGAAAATTATGAATGAGTAACAGTAATTAAACTGGGTCATACAGTGTGTGAAGGATTGTAATGGGCAAAGTAAGTCAGATAGCTGGTTGGACAGGAGATTGGGGGCCAGAGGGATCACTTGTAGCTGAGAATGGGGAGGATAGGATCAAAGAAGGACTTATGAAGGAGGCAGTTCCTCAGCTGGCACTAAAAATAACTAACAAGACTGGAAAATTATTTTTGAGAAGGTAGTTTTATTCTTTGGAGAAATAATTTTATTCTTCAGAGAATTTATTTTCAAAATTGAAGGATCAGAGTTTGAGAGCTGGAAAAGCTCTTCGAGGTCAGCTAATTCCAGAATCTTGTCTTATTGCTGAGGAAACTCTCTATAAAGACATCAAATGATTGTGTAAAGACTTCTGCTCAACTAGTGAGTGGAAGAGCCAGTACTAGACCTGTATGCTAGTCCTGGCTATGCTATCAATCAGGTGTGTGATATCAGACAAGATGGTTCATTTTCTTGGGCTTTTCTTGGCTCTCCTCTCTTTGGCATATTTTGTCAATATGTCCGGGTTCATAAACTCAAATAAATAAACAATAGTGTACATTTCTAGGATGATAAATTTGGATGAGACTTCTGATTAATGCTGCACTTTAAAAATGTTTAATAGTTCATTATGAGTTAATTGTCATCATGTCTTGTTGATTAAAAATGGAAGGGACACAATGAGATGGGGGTTGCTAGAGTATGAAGAGATGCTTGCTACTTTGAGTTCAAGGGCAAGGACATCCCCTTGCAAGATTTGGTTCTGGGGTCTAATCTAGTTTTGGTGATGATGTGAATTTAGGGATGAAGTAAATCAGCATATTTGGCATTTCAAAACGCAACTTCCTATTAAGAAGCTTAATAGCTTTGTTTTGGAGAAAAATGTATTTTTAGGTTATTTTGCTTTGTCCTGCCCCTCTACCTACCACCATTTTTTATAGGAGCAACTATATGTACCATGAAGCAGTTATGATACTTGGAGCTGGAGGGATCTTAATCTGATTCGAACTCCTTCATTTTATAAGTAAGGAAGCTGAGGCCCAGGTAGGCCAAGTGATTTATTCAAAGTCACACTTGAAGCAAGTACCAGAGGTAGGATTTGAACCCACAGCTTTCTTCCAAATCCATCATATTTTCCACTCTACCATGCTGCCTTCCATTGATTAATGACATATACTTCCTTCAGAGAGAAAAATAGAGTTGACCTCACCCTCTCATATAATAATAATAATAACAGCTAACATTTATATAATCCTTTAAGGCTGCTCACTTATTCCTTTCTTCTTCCCACCCATGTTACTTTTTTGAGTTCACTATGATTATTTCTGGTCACCTTTGACCTTTTATTTTGCCACCCTTCCCTCTTACTCTCTGCTTAGTAAGGCACTTGGAAACCATTTTGCTTGGTCTCCAACTAAGAATATATTCTACAAGAACAAAACTGTTCATATTTATATAGGGGTTTTATAGCATGGAAATGTAAATATTACACCAACATCATTATGCTTCTTCCCACTCCCACTCTCCCCTGTTCCATCCCAGTGTCAGAATGATATTTCTTTTTTGCTTCAAGTCATTACTGAGCCTAAAAATCTTCAAGGGTTTCCTAATTCCTACCAAGAAAAAAGTTCAATCTCCTCTGACAGATATTCAAAGTATACCACAGTCTGGCACAATCCTGTCTTGCTAGTCTGAACTTCCGTCACTACCTTTATCATTCTATATGCCAGTATACTTGTATATATTTGGTTTTCTGAAAGCAACTTATACTCACTTACCTCCGTGCCTTTGCTCTTGTGGTTTCCTCCCCTTTTCATGCCTCCATGAATTCTGTGTCCCAGTCAAATCTGTGTCCCAGTCAAATGGAACTTCTAGGCCAGGGGGTGAATTTGGTCAAAGGGCCACACTTGAGGAGCAAGAGGGCCTCAAGGCTGCAGGTTCCCCACCCCTGTTCTAGTCATTTCCTGAAATCAGTACTACATCTTGCTGCCTCGAAGAATTAGCACCAGGTGCTCCCTATGCCTGGAATGAATGCTCTCCCTGCTTTTCTACCTTTCAGAAGGCTTATACTCCTTTATGGTTTAACTCGTTTGTGAAGCCTTTGCTGACTTCCCAGCTGTTCCTTTTGTGCCTAGAGTGCCCGGAAGAGCATGATGTAAGATAAACCTGGAAGAGTAGTGCTGTGACAGATTTTGGAGAGATATGAATAACAAATGAGACAATATATGTAAAGCGCTTTGCAAACCTTAAAGTGCTATATTAATGCTAGCTATTACTATTATATCAGTCAAAGAGGTCTGAACTTTATCTGGATCTTCATCCATCTATCCATAGATGTCCCACAGGATTCTGTCCTGGGGGCTCTTCTCACTCTATATTCTGTCACTTGGTGATCCTACCAGCTCCCATAGATTCAATTACCACCTCTGTGTTGATGATTTTCACATCTATTTATCCAATCTTTTTTTAAAAAATTAATTAATTTTTTTGAAGGGGAGAAGGCAAGACAATTGGGATTAACTGACTTGCCCAAGGTCACACAGCTAGTAAAATGTGTCAAGTGTCTGAGGTTGGATTTGAACTCAGGTCCTCCTGACTCTGAGCCCAGTGTTCTATTCACTACCCCACCTAGCTGCCCCTATTTATCCAATTTTAATCTCTCCATTGACCTCCAGTTCCACATTTCCAACTGTCTGTTAGTTATCCCAAACAAAAGTCTTGTAAACTTCTTAAATTTAACATATCAAAAACTGAACTCATTATCTTTTCCTCTAAATCTTTCCCCCTTCCAAACTTTTCTCTTACTGTTAAGGGCTCTCCCATCCTCCCAGTCCCCCAGGCTCACAACCCAAGTATCATCCTCCACCTTTCCCTCTGCCCCATATCCAGTAGGTTACCAAGACCCGTTGATTTCACCTGTGCAACATCTATCTGACAGATCCCATCTCTGCCCTGATAGTTACCACCTTGTTGTAGGCCCTCATCTCCTCACACCTGGACTTTAACAACAGACTGCTGGTTGTTCTGACTACCGCTTGTCTTTCCCCACTTAAGTTCATCCTTCCGTTAGATGCTGAAGTGATTTTTAAAAAAATGCAGGCCCAACCATGTCAGCCCTCTATTTATTTGATAAACCCCAGTGGCTCCCCATTGCCTCCAGGATCAAATATAAAATCCTCTATTTGTCATTCAAAGGCCTGCAAAACCTAGCCCTCTTGCTCCCCTACCTTTCCAGACTTCTTTTATTCTTTTTTCTTATCTCCTCCAATCATATGTTTTTGATCTGGTAATACTGGCCTCCCAGCAATTCCATGAACAAGACAACCCATTTCTCTGCTGCAGGCACTTTCTCTGTTTGTCCTCCATGCCTGGAGTGCTCTCCTTTCTGGGTTCCTTGGCTTCCTCCAAAGTGCAGCTAAAATCCCACCTTCTCCAGGAAGCTGTCCCCAAACCCTCATAGTACTAGTGCCTTCCCTCTGTTCATTTATTTCCTATGTATCCTGTATATAGCTTGTTTATATATATATATGTATATATTTGCATATATTGTTTGCATGTTGTCCCCCCAATTAGATCACCAACTCCTCTAGAGTAGGAACTGGTTTTTTTTTCCTTTTTTTCATCCCTGGAGTTTCATGCTGTACCTGGCACATTGTGGGCTCTTAATAAATGCTTAATAACTGACTGATTGACCCCCAATATATACTACTACATTTCTCCTGAGGTTATTTCATAGGATTGTAGAATATAGAATCATAGATTTAGGACTTTAGGTGCCCTTTGGGAAGGGACCTTTAATCTATCTGTTCTAGTTCAACCCCTCCATTTTCTATATGAGGCGACAAGAGGCCCAGAAAGGTAAAGTGCTTAGCCAGGTGGTAATGACTCCAACCCAGTCCTCTCCTCCCCTTTTAAATCCAGCATTCTTTTATCTCTTTCTGCCTCCCCTGGCTGCCATCCTCAGCCTATGTCTGCTCACACCAATATCCACGGCCCAGTCTGTGAAGGAAGGCAGTACCCGCAGATACTGTACTCGGCCCAGTGCCAGGCACTCACTAGATGTCTACTGGTCATCTCTGTTCTTCTGTTTCATTCTGGGGGGTGAGCTCTGATCTTCATTTCATGAGTTTTTTGCCTTTGGACTTCTAGTGTTTTCACTGGTGAAGAAAGGACAATTTTGGCATCTCACCTCCGAACCTTTGCTTTGGGAACCTTTAGTCTTTTAATTATTTGGTCTTGACTGTGGGATGGTCTCTTGGCCTCTAGGAACTTGGCAAAACTATCTTATAAAAAATGTTTCATCACTGCTTTTGTTTTCCCTTTGCATTTATTTCTAGAATATCTTGCCTCTCTCCCAATGCATTTTTAATACTGATGTTTGGATACAATTCCTGGCCATACAGAGATCTGGAAAATAGAGCTGTTTTATAGAGAAACCAAGGGATTGAAGTTAAAGTTTAGGTACAGCTGCTCCATTATTGTGACCTTGGTTATTATCATTGCTATTCCGAGGTGAAAACATAGGACATATTTAGAATTATCGTTGTGATAACCACAACGTAAGAAGGAAAGATTTCCCTCCCCTTGTCCTGGCAAATTGAGCCAAGGGTTTCTTATAAATGAGGTAACTAAGTCATTAATACTTGAATGGGACTTCAATGAAGCTTAACCCTCTCAGAAGAGTTAGTGAGGGATGAACTTCAAATGGTTAGAGGCTTCATTTGAATCAACTCCCAGAAAACTGTGTTATTTTGGGAACCTTATTTATTCTGACTATAAAAACACCCTTTGGCCTTTAGAGTAACACAACAGTACTGTAGAAAATAACACTTGTGAACAGAAAGCCTGCAGAGTAGAAGACTGAAAAATGGATTTTGAGTCATTGAATTTTCTTGCTGAGCTACAGACTGATCCAATTAGCTGAGTATGTACTTCATTTGCACTTTATTTGGGGCTGGGCATAAAGCATAGTCCAGGAGTCTAGTCGCTTTCAGAACTGTACATTTCCATTCCTTCCTTCCATAGAATCTCCTATTTCCTTCACAGTACAGCTCAAATGCCACATCCTACGTGAAGTCTTTCCTAATCCCTGTAATTATTAGGGTGCTCTAAAAATTATTTTGCCCTGTATTTGTTATTTCCTTATCTGCACGAGCCTTTTAGACGCTTAGGAGAATGTAAGCTCCTTGAAGCTAGTCCCTGTCTTTTCTTATTTTTGTCTTTGTCTCCTCAGGCCTTGTGCATAGTTGGTGCTAAGTCAATATTTCCTGAATTGAACTGAATTAAATTGAATTGAATTACATGGAGAGAGGAAATAAGGATACTGGTTTTTAACAGTACATCTACCAGGGGTGGCTAGGTGGCGCAGTAAATAGAACACGGGACTTGGAGTCAGGAGAACCTGAGTTCAAATTCGACCTCAGACGCTTAACACTCACTATCCGGGTGACCTTGGGCAAGTCACTTAACCCCAATTGCCCTGCCTTACCCCCTCCTAAGAGCAAAATAACCCCCCAAACAGTACATTTACCTTTTTGTTTTGGACCTATTTTGAATTAGAAGATGTACAAGGCAATAGAATAGAAAACCCAAATTCATTTTCAGCATCAAAAATACATAGATCATATCTGTGGCATAGTGGAAGGTACGTTGGATTTGGAGTTGGGAGAGACCTGAGTTTGAATCCACCTCCCACACTTACTGTCTCTGTGTGACCATGGACAAGTGACCTAATCTCTCTGAGCTTCAGAGGCAACACTGAAAACCTAAAAGGTGGATGTCTCTTATAAGAAAGAATATCCTTCACTAAATGCTGGGGATAATCACACCTGTAATGTGTACCTCCCAGGATAGTTGCAAAGGCTCAAGTCAGATATATATATGTCAAGTGCTGTGTAGACCTTAAAGTGCTATTAACAAAATTTAGGGGTGCTAACACCGTTTAGTGGTGCTGGGTCCCCAAATGTCAGGCAGGGTACAAGGCAGAGTTGCCTGGAATGAATTCACACACTCAAACCATCTTCCAGTCAAGTGGCAAAATTTATTATGAAGCCAATAGAAGTAGGTTAGGATTCTTGGGAAATTGCAACCTGTGTACCCTGACATTTGGGGGTCCTAGAACCCCTAAACTCCACCACTATGTAAATACTAAGTATAATTAATAATCATAATTTCTCATTTAGAAGGAATGCATTACCTAAGCTGATTTATTCGTGTCTCAAGCAAAGTCCAACTCTGCCCTAATCTAACCCATCAACGTGTGGAATTCAGGGTAAGGCAGGTCTTTGGAACCTGTCCCAAGTCATCTATTACTGGAAACACCAGAAGGATCTCACTCATGCCATCTATTACAGGCTCCCACACGGATACCCAATGACAGCAAAGCTCCTGCCTATAAGAGATCTGTACCATAATATTTTTAATCATGTTGCAGTCAATAAGTGAGTGTGCATTTATTAAGCACTAACTGTATTCCAGGCACTGTAGTGGATATTCAAAGAAAGGCAAAAGGACAGGGATAAACATGGCCAACAATATCACACCTTCCACATACTCTTATTTAGAAAAAAACTTTCAAGGAGGAAGATGGCTATCTTCTATGCACTATCTTTTTGAAAAATATTGTTCTTAGAAAATAGACTTGAAATGACTTCCATGAGTTAGTGCTGAACTGATTTTTACCTAAAGGTCAATATCATGATTTCAGAACCAGAAAATTATAAAATTCCAAGACTGACATTGATAAATATTATGAATATAGTTCCTGAATTAAAAATTTATTGGAATATAATTAAAAGGGCAAATATCAATGAAATATATTAAAGAAACTCTTGGCTGATGATTGGCTTGTGGTGTGTAATGAACAGAGTCCTGGAGTCAAGAATACCTGTGTTCACATCCTGCTTCTGACACTTGGTAACTGTATGACTATGGGATGGTTACTTTCCTTTTCTGTAAGATGGGGCTAATCATAGCTGTGGTACTTATCTCACAAGGTTGTTTCAAGGCTCAAGTAAAGAGATTAGAAAAACTTCAATGGCTATATGCAGGTCTGTTGTTATTATGTAAATCGAATATTGTGCAGATATGTTGACCTGGTATTTAAAACTGAATTAAAAGTAAGAACACACAGACTTGTATGATCTTTCCTCCTTTTTTCCTCTCATTAATTTGAGTTGGTGAATTGAAGAGAATTTTGATACTTGTAACTGGAAGAAGACCCAGGATTTTCATGTAACTGAATTTTTGGTTCAGTGAACAATTTTTCCCTGTGCTCCTATGTAATCAGAAAAGAATGAATGCATGAAGGGTGACTGAGATTTATTGCAGTTACCAGTGCTTTCATGGTTTGATTCTTTCTTTTTTCTAAGTTCCATCTTATTTTTCAGTCCATTTTGAAGTGATATACAGAGAGAATTGCAATAAATTTTCAGCTGGTACCTGGACCCTAATATCAGGTCCTTGAGTTTATAACAAGGCATCTTTACAAACTTAAACTCAGGATGTGATTAATCTGGAGCCACATGATACCTAGTCGGGAAGTGAAGGACTCAATTAACTGGTGACATTGCCTCATCAACAACAAATAATTAGTTTAGTTAATTTTTATTTTTATCAGACCAACTGCCTTTTTTTATTCAAAGGCTCAAATTAGCTGAATGAGCTGGTATTTATAACATTGGGTGGACAGCTTGAATATCTCCCATCCCAGGGCCTAAATTGGGAGTTGGAGTGGATTGGGGGAGGTGAAGGAAAGAGGGAGTGGGGCTGGTGAAAATTAATTCAATTTATCCAATAATGATTTCACCTTCAACTCCATTTTGTGCTTTATAAATTCAGTGAGCTCACTGTGAACAAATTCTCCTATGGTGTAGATGCCATTTAAAAAATTATTTTGCCAGTGTAGTTGGCAGGTATTTACAACCCTTATATATAGAAAGGCAGCATGTTGCCCTGGATCAGGTCTTGGACTTGGAGTCAAAAAGACCTGACAAATCTTGCCTTGGAAATGTATTAGCTATATGAATACAGGCAAATTACTTAGCCTCTTTGAGCCTCAGTTTTCTCATCTATAAGATGGGGATAATAATACATGTAGAACCTACCTCATAGGTCTATGAGGGTTCAAGGGGGCAATATCTAAAAATCCACTAGATTGCTGAGTCTTGTCAATTCAATGTCCTTGTCATTTCTCAAATTGGTTCCCCTCCTCTCTACTTCCTCCTTAAGTACCCCATTCAGGGCTTCCATGAGGGCTCACCTGAACTATTTTTTTTTTTTGGTTTTGTTTTTTTGGAGACGTGGAAGGCAGGGCAGGGCAATTGGGGTTAAGTGACTTGCCTAAGGTCACATGGCTAGTTTTTTGTGTTAAGTGTCTGAGGCCAAATTTGAACTCAGGTCCTCCTGCCTCCAGGGCTTGTGTTCTATTCACTGCTCTACCTAGTCACCCCTCACCTGCACTATTATAGTAATTGGATCCCAATCTCTCCTCTCTCCAATTCATCTTTTACAAACGCAGCCAAATAAAAGGAAAGGACTCTATTTGGCATGGGAAGGCCTTCACAATCTGGATCTACTCTTTCCAGACTGATTACACATTGTTCCTCGCCAGCTCCAGCCAAAATAACCTGCTTGTTCTTTTTGTTATGGGACATTCCATCGCCCTTCTCCATAATTTTGCATAAGTGGTCTCTCATTGCCTGCACATCTCTCCTCCTCACTTCCACCTCTCTGAGCCCTCTAGCTTCCTTCCAAGCTAAGCTCAAGTCTGGCTCCTTCATGAAGCCTTTCCTGGTTTCTTCAGTAGTACCCCTACATCCCTACCAGTTTCTATAGATTTATTTTGTGTTTAGTCTGTATTTATTCATTTGTGGACAATAGAACCTCAGGGCTTTGAGAGCAAGGACTGTCTCATTTTGCCATCTGCATCTCAAACAAACTAGCACAGGGCCTGGTACTTAGCAGACATTTTAATAAACATTTATTGAATTTGGGCAATTGCTCAACATCAGTCTTGTCTTTTGCTCTAGATAAAAAATTAGTACATTTTATGTGTTGTTAACTAAGGAAGTTTTGTGGTATTGGCTCTGATAACTGAAGGTCTAGGAGAAGCATCCTGGTCCTACCAAGTCTATGATTATTCAACTCTTGTTTTATCTCCTAATTCTCTACATTTTGTTCAGATATATTCTTTAATTTGCCTCAATATGTTTTATAAGTGTGTGTGTGTGTGTGTATGTGTGTGTGTGTGTGTGTGTGTGTGTCTGTGTATAATGGCAGCTAGGTATAGGATGCAATGTATAGAGTGTAGGGACTGGGACAGAAAGATCTGAGTTCAAATTCAACCTCAAACATTTACTAGCTGTGTGACCTTCGGCAAATCACTTAACCCTGTTTGCCTCAGTTCCCTCATCTGTAAAGTGAGCTGGAGAAGGAAATGTAAAACCACTCTAGTACTTTGCCAAGAAAACCCTAAATGGAGTCATAAAGAGTTGGACTTGACTGAAATGAATAACATCAAGATATACACATACATACTTGTATAGATTCATGTGTATATGTGTATCCACAAACATGTACATAGACATTTGTGCATTTTCCATGTGTATTATACACATGTATAATATTTTTCTCATGCTAAAATGTGTTATTCAGCACATTTATTATCTTGTTATTCCATGCTATTGTGAGTATCTTAGATTTTACCAATTCTTTTTCCAAATAGCAAACTTAATGTGCCTTATCTTTCCAAGAAAAGCACTGCAGCATGAGGACTCTTAGGGTTATTTCAGAAAACTAGCTATATTGACTATCTCACTATGTGTGCTGTATTTGTACCCTTTTCCATTTCCCAGAAGACCTGAGAGAGAGACCGCTAGAATACAGTGAATGACTTTGAGTCAGTGTTAAGACCAGCAGAATTCATCAGTGCACCACACACTGAACTTCACTGGTGAGAAGAAAAATAATATGAGCTGGGGCCTGTGAGATTTTTGCCTCAAAAACATCCTGTAGGAAAAATGAAATCTATGTTAAATTACCTGGCATAGGAAGGGCAGGTGGTATCTTTCCTATTTAATTGCAAATGTCAATTCTCCTGTCTCTTCAGAGAGAAATTTATTTGGATAGCCCAACGCTTTAAACTACGTCCTGGAAATATTATTTTGGGGAAAGATTTCTCTATTTTGCTGAAACAGTCAGGTGATCCTGGTGTTCCCTTGTATAGCCAAGGGAATGAGCCCTCTGTTTTATTGGGTTATAGAAAGCTTAGGTTACTGAAAGATGTTACTTTTCTTGGGGGAGTAGAAGTCTATTAATTACAACAGCGATAATTTCTAAGTCACATAATGGTGCCACTTACTAGGTACTTCAACATGTCTTTTAAATGCCAAAATCAATGACATAGTTATCATCATCATGGACATAGTATTTCTGGTAACCAGAACTGTGCGGTGGTACCAGTTCAGCCTCTGAGAAAGATGGTTCAGGTAATTTTGTGGCATTCAGTATCCTTATTTTTTTTTTAAACTTTGTCTAAAATTGGATCAATGTAAGATACTCCTGGTGAGGAAACTTCCTTCACCAATGGAGATCAGCAACTCACCTCTTACTTTTCACTTTAGAGAGTTGTCTACAAGGTTAAGTGTCTGGCTCGTGGGCACACACCTAGTTTAGGTCAGGGGCAGAACTCAGGTCTTTCTGACTCCAAGGCTAGCATTGTTGTCACTAGGAAATGATGTTCTCTCCTTTCTAAATATGGAAGTATTTTTTGAGGTTAGGATAAAAAAACACGAGGAATTTAGGTTATATATTGGAGTGAACATCCTACCTCTGGGGGTTGGGAATGGCTTACCATTGATTTTACTTTTTTTAAAAGGAAGACTATTTTGGGGAATAACTTAAAAGTAATTTGGCCTAGAGATGAAGGAATAAAGCCATTTTTCAGGTCTTAAAGCAGTAGAAGATTGAATTTTAACTCCTCAGGTGTCTTAGACCAATGGTGTCAAACTCAAACAGACACAGGGAGTACTAATATGTATATAAGGATCCATGCTGGTTGCATATTGACTTAATTTAAAAATGTAATGTTATCTATGTTTTATTGTGTTTTTATTGATTTTGCTAATTATTTCCCAGTTCCATTTTAATCTGATTTCTCCAGTGAAGCTGTACGATTGATATCTCTGTCTTAGGTCATGTAAAACCTATGTTTTCTAACTCTATAATGCATTTTTATTGCAAGGCTACATTCAGCCTAGATAAGAAGGTAAGTTCCATGAGTGCAAGGATCCTATTTTATATAAATGTATCTATTCCTAGCATTTAGTGCACATTTAATCAATGCTTGCTAATTGATTGCTTCCCCAGCGTTTAGTAAGGAGCTCTCTCTCTCCCTCTCTCCAATATATCTTTAATATATATTAATATGTATGTGTATATATATTCAATATGTTTGTGTACATATATATAATATGTCTTTACATATACAATATATCTTTAATAAATGTTGGATGAATAAGTGAAAAAAAAACCAGGCTAGATGACCTTTGTGGTTTGTTGACTGTATGAGTATGCTGGTAAACGTTTAACAATCAGCTCTCTGGGAGGAAAATTGTACACACAACACCCTTTTAAGTTTAATTTTCATTATTAACATTTTCTCCATCTCTTTTTTTTTCAGTCTAGGCGATAATCGGTGAAACAATAAATCAAACCCTGATTTATGGCATTTGTCTATTTCTGAGCTGTAAATGCTCACGCTGAAAACATAATGATTGGGGAGCCAGTTCTAGTGCACTCTTGTAAACTCTATGGCTACAGTTATCTTCTGTGGGAAGCCTGGTTTCCCAGGCTGAAGACTATGGAGCCCTTGGGTTTCAGGTATCAGGGGTGGCATCCACTGGCCAAATGAAGCCACACCCAGGGATGTGCTTAGAAATAACCTTTTAGCCCAATAGGGTATAACTCCTAGGGTGGCTCCACCGTCTTATTTCTTCCTGGTTTGTTTGTTGTTTGTTATGTTTTACTATTTGTAGCTCCTTGTGGGGTTTTCTTGGCAAAGATACTAGAGTGGTTTGCCATTTCCTTCTCCAGATCATTTGACAGATGAGGCAACTGAGGCAAATAGAGTTAAGTGACTTGCCCAGGGTCACATAGCTAATAAGTGTCTGAGGTCAAATTTGAACCCAGGTCTTCCTGACTCCAGGCTACCAGGGAAATCTATCCACTGTGCCACCTAGCTGCCCTGAGTTGTAGAAGGCAAAGAAACAGGTAGAAGGGGAATCTTCATCAAAAGTGGTTGCTTTTTACAGACCTACTTAGCTAGATAAAAATTTAGCCTAACAGAACCAAGTTTCTTGAGGGCAAGGACTGTTTTGTTTTTTAATTCCCTTTCTTTGTATCCCCAGGGCTTAGCACAATGCCTGGTACATAGGTTCTTAATCAATGTTTATTGACTTGACTAAAAAGAGTGTCTGGGCCATACAGGTCTAGATTAAATAAATCTCTCGTTTTTCAATAGAATGGGTAAAAATCTCGGAGCAAAGTGTCGACATTGTTTTAGTTACCTTCATTATTTCTTTTAAAGAGTTGGAAGGTCATTTAATCTAACACCTTCATTTAAATATGAGAAAATGGAAGCACAAGTAAGGCCTGAATGAGACTAGATGCTCTTTTCCCTAGAGGAATGTGGAGTACAAGAAGAGTCTGAGATTCCGTCAGTGTGAAGAATGGCCAGTGTGAGAACCCTATTCATCACCATGATCAAAAGGCATGTATGACACAGAATCTGAATTTTAGAGCTTCAAAGATCCTTAGTGTTCACCTTGTTCAATAGCCTCTTTTTTTTTTTTTTTTTTTACAGAAAAGGAAGTTAAGGCTTAGTAAGGATATGTGATACCTAAGGTCACATAGATGGCAGAACAGGGATATAAACCCAACTCATAGGATCATGTATCTACAACTTGAAGGGTCCTCAGAGGTCATCTAATGCAACCCTTTCATTTTACCTATGAGGAAGCTGAGGTCAAGGGACTTACTGCAGGTCACATAGTTAGAATCTGAACCCAGAGTCAGGGCACTTTCCACTGAACCAAGCTGCCTCTTCTAAATACATCATCCTAGGAAGGCATCTGAGCACACAGGGAAGCTAAGTGACTTGCTTAGGGTCACAGAGCTAGCTAATGTCAGAGGTGGAATTTGTACCTAGGTCTTCCTGTCTTCAAGCCTAGCTGCCTCATTTCCCCCTATATCACACTTAAGATTGAATAAATGCTTTAGAAAAAAAACACGACGGTAAATACACCACCTTCTTTTGAAAAGTTTTATAAGACAAGAAAAAAATTAGAAAGTAAAAAATTAAATAACAAATGTTTCCTTCTAACCTTTCCACCCTCAATCAGTTGTTTTGGCCTTTTAAAGAGAAAATAAAGTTAGCTGTGGCATATGCTCACCAGCTACCTACCCAATCATGGCAGGATTGTGTTATTTATTTGTCTGTAGGAACAAAAGTCAAGTCACTCTCTATGCTAGGAGGAAGATTTGTGGCTGCAAAACTGATTAGCCAAAAACAATTCAATATTTTATTTATGGAGGGCAGGCGAATCAACTAAGCATGGTCACAGTAGCAGTAAAATGTTAAAAGGTTTCATCTCCTGAGTATCTGAACTCGCAAGATTTAAAGGGTGTCCTTTACAGATGATATGATTATGTGTGATGCAACTGTGATCTTACATACACTTTCTATTATGGAAGCCCCTTTGTCTTGCTAAAAATCACATGCCAACCTTCAGCCTAGCAACGCCTTGAAATGTGTTGATTTTTTTTTTTTGCAGGGGGCGGGAATAGGGTGAGGGTGGGATGAAATGTTTTGTAAGCAAAATGCCTTTTACTCAGAGGACCACTAGCAGGCACTGTTAGAACACTTTCATTTTCAGCTTATTCAAGTTGGGCAAAAGAGAGCTGGGTTTGCATCAACTGAAGATCAGCCTCCCGATCTCATAGCAACAGACACCAAAACACTCCCTCATTACTGGCCTTGTCCAACAATCAACTCTTTAACGAGAACAAAGGTTGACAGTGATTAATCATTAAGCAGTTCCTTGTTCCTTTCTGCACGTGGTCTTTGCAGCCTCCTGCAGAGGCAGTCTGGCATATTTCCTGTCTCTGGGCTCCACCGTGCCATGTCTGAAGGGATGGAGCAGGCTTCCTACTATGTGAATTTCCAATGTTGCAAACATAGGCCAGGATTTCCAGAGGCATATGTCTTGACTTTCGTCTTCAACATGTTTCACGCTAAACAGACATATTGAGTGCAAAAAAGGATAAGCCTGAATTTCAGTGTTTGTATGGTAGATAATTTTTTTGAAGCTGCAGACTCACACACACTTCTGTGTTCTGCTGTTCCCAAATTCCCTCTCTCCCAATTTCCCCACTCCCAGTGGCTGCTGGTCTTGGGCCTATTTTGTTACTTGCCCAGGGCACAAAAATTACTTGCTGCAGCTCTGCTGTCTACCTCCTCACAGGATTGTTATGAAGATGGAATGAGGTAATTGCAAAATAATAATTTAATTTAATTTAATTTTTGGAAATACACGGAAAGCAAACACAACCTTTATAAAGGCCATATCAAATAGATGTTCAAAGGTATTTATTTCTAGTACATGGTGCAGGATCGAATAAAATTAATAGTGTAATTAAGAATTCATATTCTAAGAATTGTTCAGTAATTAGTCAAGGAAACCCAAACGTAATAGGTGTAAGGGTTCTTGCCAATGTCTCAGACCCAAGCTAGATGCATGAAATGTATGCCCTATGTGAATGCATTAGACATGTAGCTGTGATAAAGTGAATGAGCCCTCACAAAAAAAGAAATATTATCAATAATTTGTAATCATAAACAATATGTAATCATAAAACACTAAGTAAATATTTTTATTACCATTAGGCACTATCAATTCGGTCAGAATATTTTGTTGTCCAAAATCACAAAGGCATTTGGATCAATCAGCCTATAATTAACATTTGTGCATCTATGTTTGAACTCAGGTGTCCACTGAGGCAATGGAAAGCAATTTTGGTTGCTAGAGTTCTTGGGGAAAGCCAGTCAGGAAACAAGCATTTATGAAGCACTCCCAAGCACAGAAGACTGGAGACTGACCTCACTATTTGGAGGAGATTAAATGAACATACACAGCTTTTTGTGCATGGCCAACGTGGAGAGTTTTTATGGGAGGCACTGTGCTAAGCCCTAAGGATACAAAGAAAGGCAAAAACTTGGTCTCTGCCCTCAAGGAGCTCGCATTCTAATTGACTAGACATGCAAATAACCAGGCAAAAAGAGGGGGAAAAATAAACATAGCAAAACAAAAAACCTGTAAGCATTTATCGGGACAAGCTGGACTAGATGACCTTCGAGGCTCCTTCCAAATTTCTGCCAGTTTGTGAATTGGAGTCAGTCACAGAGCATTTCATAGTCTGATGAATTTGGGATTTGTAGGTCCTCCCTCTGCTGAGGCAGATTATAACCCATCTGATGCTTGTCCATTGGGGGCGACTCTTGTCTATGCCCTCCCTTATGTCTTCTCTTAGGTTGGTGACACGATGTCCCACTCCTCCTACAATGTTTTAAGTGCCTGGCTCTCAATTTCTTGACATTGCGTGAATATCAGTGGCCTGGTTATTGTTTATTCCTTTTTTTTTTTTTTGCTTTTTGGAGGGCAATTGGGGTTAAGTGACTTGCCCAAAGTCACACGGCTAGTAAGTGTGTCAAGTGTCTGAGGCCGGATTTGAACTCAGGTCCTTCTGACTCCAGGGCCGGTGGGTTATTTATTATTCCTCACTCTATTTCTATGACCAGGCAATTTTTTTCTTGTCATATGATACCTTAATGACATCTTTTATATTGCTGAGAAGTTACATAATAACAAATACTGCTTTTCAACTAGTAGCTGTATGGGCTAAATTATGAGTATGTTCATTGTTTGCAGAGCATTATATTCTCTGTGACTACTTCCTCTTTCACACCTCTGCTTCATCTGCTGCTCACTTAGCAGAAAGGACTTTCGAATTTTGTAATCCCAGCTCTGTCCAATATTAGAATGTCCATTTCTACATTAGAAAACCCAACAAATATTAAATGTGGCCTCATACAGTACAAAATATGTACCTGTCAAGCTTTTGCATTTTCTTTTGGGAAACCCCCACTTCTCTGAGGGAAAGCTGAGTTGGCTACAGAAAGAAAAATAACGAAGCCATTTCAAGAACAAAAAGACCACATAATTATTGGCCATGGGGCCTTTCTGTCAAATGGACAAGACAGGATGACATAATAGTTGGAGACACGTGAAGAGATCAAAGAAGGCCGGCTATGAAGTCCTAGTCAGCAAATGAGCATCTTGAAACAGGAGCCTCCTGGGATCAACTTTTTAACAACACTGAACTCTGAACTATGACAGAAAACAGTTATGGATGCTAAAAATCTGTATTTTTTACTACAGGAAGAAGGCCTTAGGATGTGCCATGGTCTCAGACAAAGCCCTTCAATAAATCTGACTGAATTATTTTCGTATTTTACTCATAATGGCCTAATTGCCCAATGAGAATGTATATTATTTTGTATTTTAAAACATTGTGTATATATATATATATATATACACACACATATATATATACACATATACACACATATACACATACACACACACATATATATATATATATAGTTATTTATGTAACTATACGAGTATTTTATGAATTAATAGGTAGTCAAGAAATGGTTATTTAGCACATACTAGGTACCACCCAGGGCAGCTTGGTGGAACAGTGGCTAAGCAACAGACCAGTAATCAGGAAGACCCAAGTTCAAATCTAGCCTCAAACATGTAGTGGTTTTGTGACCCCGGACAAATCACTTAATGCTGTTTGTCTCAGCTTCCTCATCTGTAAAATGAACTGGAAAAGGAAATGGCAAATTACACCAGTATCCTTGTTAAGAAAACCCCCAAAATGGAGTCACAAAGAGGGGGTATGACTCAAACAGCAATGTACAATCCACTGTGCTAAGCATTGGGGAGACAGATAAGGAAAAGAAATACAGTCCCTGCCCTCGAGGAGCTTACAGTCTAATGGGCGGAGAAAACACACAAAAGGAAGCTGAAAAGGGGGGAGGGGAAGGGAGGTCCTCATCAAAGGACACGATGAAAAGGAAAATAATGAAATCACTTCAAGAACAAAAAGACCACATGACTATTGGCCATGGAGTCAATATGTGGTTGAGCACTACATATATACATGCGTATGTACACACATGTTCATGTGTATATATATAATGTAATATATAATGTATATATAATATATATGAATAATATATAATATATAATGTAATATATATAAGAATAATATAATCATATATAATGATTAGTAGTATTACTAGACACCTTGGTGGCCCACTGGATCGAGGAACTGAACTTGGGGTCAGGATAGATCTGAATTTAAATCCAGCTTTAGACTCTTACTACTTACTTATTTACTTGTATGATCTTGGGCAAGTCACTTAACCTTTAACTGACTCAGTTTCCTCATCTGTAAAGTGGGGATATTCCAACCATTACAGAAACTTAAGGTAATTGAGAAGATGGAGTCCCTGCTAGGGTTACTGTGGGGACAGAAAGAAATCACTTTGCAAAACTGCAAGTACTATAAATACTAAGCATTATCAGAGGCAGCTAGGCGGCGCAGTAGATAGAAGGTTGAACTTGGAGTCAGGAAGACCTGAGTTAAATCCGACCTCAGACAATTACTAGTTGAGTGTCCTTGGGCAAGTCATTTTACCTGTTTACCTTGTTTTCCCCATCTGTACAATAAGGATAATAACAGCACCTTTCTCTCAGGGTTATAGTGAGGATAAAATGAGATGTAATTGTAAAGTGTTCTGCAAACCTTAAAGCATTATGAAAATGCTACTGTCAACATTATTATTATAAGTAGTAGCAATAATAGAACAAGTAGTAGAAGTAATAATAGTAGAAGTAGCAGTAATAGTAGAAGCAGTTGTAGTAATAGTAGTAGCAGTAGTAAAACTAGTAACAATTGTAGAAGTAGTAGTAGTAGTAATAGTAGACATAACAATAGTATTAGTAGTAATAATAAGTGTGTAAGCAGTAGTAGTAGAAGCGGTAGTTGTAGAAGTAGTAGAAGTAATAAGAGTAGAAGCGAGAGTAGCAGAAGTAGCATGGTTAGACTTGGTTATCCCAAGGGAAGAAGTCTATCCATTCTATTCATATTCTGTTATGATAGATAGCTTTGGGCCACGTTTCAGGGAGGAGAAGGATAGGATCAAGGCCAATCCTAAAATCTTTCTTGAAATCCCAGTTTATTATTATCAACTTCCTGCTGATCATATGTCTCCCTAGACATCCGACAGGGATCCCAATCTCAACAGGCTCAAACTGAATTATCATAGAATCACAACATTTCAGAACTGGAAGGAGCCTCAGTGTCCATCTAGTTCAACTCATACCTGAAAAAGAGTCTTTAATATAATAGGCTGGGCAAGTAGCCATTCAAGTTTTTCTCACAAACTCTCCCCTCCTCCAAAATGTCTATTTCTTCATTTCTGTCGAAGACACCATATCCTCCCAGGATGATAAACTCTGAGGCACCAATTCCTTTCTTTTATTCAGATGCTTCCACTCTAGTTAAGGGTCGTTCACTCTCAGTGAGATTATTACAATAGAATCCCAATTTGTCGCCTTACTGTTTCTCCCTCGCCAATCTGTCTTCCATACAGATGCCAACATAATCTTGACAAGTCGGACCAAACCATTTCCTTGATCAAAACCTCTCAATGGCTCCCCATCATATTAGGAATAAAACACGAATTCTTCAGCCTGGCCTTTAAGGCCCTCCACAGCATGGCTCTAGCCTATCTTTCCAGCCTTACGTCACAGTATTTCCCCTCATAAACACTATGTTCCAGCCAAACAAGACCATTAGCTACTCCCCGTACTTGACATTTAATATGTAACCATTATGCATTTGTATATGCTGCCCTCTGTGCCTGGAATACACTCAATTCAACAAATTTCCACAAATATTTCTTCGGCACTAACTATAGCATTGTGCTAGGACTGATAATACACAGGCACAGTAGCAAATGGAGCTGTCTTTGCCCCCAGGGATCTTATTGGGGAAATGCACTATGTAATATAATTTGTGTTTAAAGTAATTTCAAAGGGTAGCTAGCTAGGTGACTCAGTGAATACAGCACTGGCTCTGGAGTCAGGAGGACCTAAGTTCAAATCTGACCTCAGACACTTAACACTTACTAATTGTGTGACTTTGGGCAAGTCACTTAAACCTGATTGCCCTACCTTTCCCCCCCTCTCCCCCCAAAAAAGACAAAAAAAAATAAAGTAATTTCAAGAGGGAGAAAGAACTAACGATTGGAAAGACCTGGAAATGCCTTGTCTAGGAGGTGGTATCTGAGCTGTGTTTTGAAGGATGCTAGGGTACTACATGTACTAAGGCATGGAGGTGGGAGATGGGATTTTATATATGAAGAAGAACTAGCCGTCTAGTATAACTAACACAGAGTGCATTCAGGAGAACAATATGAAATAAGATTGCACCTGACAAAATCTTTATTTTCTTTTAAGGCTCAGATCAAGTGCCACTTTTTTGGGGAGGAAATCTTCCTCAACTCCTACTAGTTTTTTAGAGCTTTCATCCTCCTTTAATCAGCTTATACCATAGTTATTTGGGTACCAAAGTATAAGCTCCCTGAGGGATGGTTTCATTTTGTTATTATATCTTGTGTGCCTAGCTCAATACTTCTTTGCACATAGTACTTAATAAATACTGAAATTGAACTTGAAAGACTTTGTACACAAAGCCCAATTACGGAACAGAAAAGAGGGGCACAGAGAATTCACCCTATCTGTATACCCTCAGAACCAAGAAAGCTGTCTTTGGTAGTACATTTTACTCTTGGTATCTCTTGGGTTAGGGGAAGGAGGTTCTAAAAACCATCCTTTCAATGCCTCAGTAATAAACAGATTTTAGTCTGATGAACTAACTTGAGCTAAAATGTGGCTGATAGCTCTGAAAAAACTTGTGAAGTAGATGAAGTTTCTCATTGGCCTTTTGTTCTTTCCACCTTTTGCCTCCCCACTGATCAATTCTCTTTTTTTTTCATCAAACCTCCTGATCTGACACCTTCTCTCTTCTTTCCCAGGCATTTGGAAGTATATCTGTATCTATCAAGGTGAGCAAACATGCAGGCAGAAAGACAGATAACACAGGGAAGGGAACAGGTGTTTATAAGGCACCTATTATGTGCCAGACATGGTGCTAGGTGCTTTCCAAATGTTATTTCATTTCATCAACAGTTTTGTCTTAGGGAGACACTAAGGCCTTGAAAAGTTCTATGATTTACCTGTGTTCCCACAACGGGCATCTATCTAGGACAGGACAACCCTTAACTCACTGTCATGCTGACTCTGACATGATGTATAGATGATGGAATAAAGGATAATGGAGTAATTCTTTGTATAAACAAGAGATATGTGGTGGCCATCTCTTATCTCAACATGGTTTCCATCTCATCCTTTTTGTATACAAGCAACCCACTCCCTTCCCAGCTCCCCTTTATATGTCTCTACCTCCTCTCCCCCCTTAAAATATCAGCCCCTTGAGAGAGAGATTGCTTTTATTTGCATCCCCAGTGTTTAGCACAGTGCTTAGCATATAATAAGAGCTGAATGAATGGCTTATCTGTCTCCTGGTTTTTGTCTTACCTCCCCCTCTCTTGAGTAGGTTCCCATGAAATCCCAACACACTTCCAATTTCTTCAGTTGCTGAGTAGTCAACCATAAACTGCTGGCAAGCCTTCCCAGGATGCAGCCTGGACCACCCTGGCAGATGGACTACTGATGTGGGGTGTGGGATCATTCTGGAGTGTTGTGGGCTTGCACTCTTACGTGGGAGATTGTAAGATGTGGGAGCCTGATCTTATGGTCTATTGATGTGGGACAAATTAGCCAAGTGAGGTAGACGGGCTCTAGTTCTTAAACTCTGACACAGAAGTTACAGGACACACATTAAGGGTGGGCATTCATCACAAATCTCTTTCTATTTGGTGGTTTTCTGCAATGGTTGTTCACAGCTTAGAAAAAAAATGAAGGCATCAGACAGAAAAAAAAAATGGCTGAGCAGTCCTGAGGAAGTCAGAGGAGTGAATAGCAAGTCAGTGTTGGAGAAACAAAGCAAGAAAATAGTAGGGTATAAAAAGATAGCCTGCTAGAAGAATGAGTTGTCTTCACCTGGTTTGGCTTTGTGCTTTTTCTTTAAAGAGGGTGGTTTTGAATTAGGGGCATTTTTTGAAGGGATGAAGTGAGAATGGTGATAATGAAGGTCTACTTAATTCCCCAAAGAGCAAAACAGCTGAGCCATATAGTTCAATTAAAATAAAAGGACATTTATTAAGCACCCAATGACTGCAGAACACAATGCTAGACCCTAGGTGAGATACAAGTTAGATAATAGCTGATCTCTGCTCTAGTCTTTGTTTCTATAAGATACAAACTTCTCTGTTTTGTTCTTCACAATCTTGTTCCAAATTATTTTCCCAGACTGTTTTCCCATTACTCCCCTTCACATGATCTACTTTCCAGACAAACTGGCATACTTACAATTCCCCATATATGACAGTCCCTTTCCTACCTCCACGCCTTTGGCCAGGCTGTCTCCTATGCCTCTGATATTCTCCCTCCTCATTTCAACCTCTTGAGATTTCTGCCTTTCTTTCAATCTCAGGTAAAGTACCAATGCCCCTGGTCTTTCCAGCTATTAGTCAGTGTTCTCATGCCCACCCCCTCTCACTTCACCTTGATTCATCCCATGTACATGTTCAATCAGATGCTTATTCATGTAGAAGTAACTTAGAATATAAGCTACTTGCCGACAGGGACTGTTTTCTCTTGGATGTTGTGTCTCTTGCATCCAGGGTAATGCCTTGAATTTAACAGGTACTTTTTGAAAAAAATAAATGCTGGTTGGATACAATTGAATTTAAATAGAATCTAGTTAATACCTACAAAGATATGACAAATAAATAATAGTTCTTTGGATTCCTTAGTGTTGGATGAAATGAAAGTGTCAGATGCCTCTTAAAAGTAAAAATCCCAGATACCAGGATACAAAATGAAGGAGACAAGGATTAGAAAAAAACAGGAAAAAGCTAACATCTAGGCATTGTTTGAGAGAACATAGACAAAAGGAAGCCGTGGGAGGAGAAAAGGCTTTGAATGGATGACTAAGAGACATTTGGAGAGAAATTTTAAAGTTTTGCATTGTTGGAACAGTGATGGGAGTCATAATGGAAGGGATTTTTTTTTTACCAGATCAATTCATTCATTCACTCATTAACTCATTCAGCAAATTCAATTTTGAAAACTTCAATTAAGCTCCTACTCTGTGCCAGGCCCTGTCCTAGGAGCTAAGGATAAAAAGACAAAAATATTGTTCAGTCTTGTTAAAAGGAAGTCAGTATGAGCTTCCTATAATGTCAGTTAAAAGCCCTTTTCTTTCCACATTCACCTATACAGTTTAGTGGCATGTACTTGGACAACTGTTGCCGAGCATGTAATCATAGACACAATAGGTAACTGATGAATTGTATTATATTGAAGTGAATTTCATACTTGAGCTCATCTTCCAACAACCTCCACTTATGGTAATGAGACAGCTAGGTGTTTCAGGGCATAAGGCACTGGACCCTAGAGTCAGGAAAACCCAATTTCAAATCCAGCTTCAGACACTTACTACCTGTGTGACCATGGGCAAGTCACTTAATATCTGCCTGCCTCGGTTTCTTCATCTGAAAAATGGGTATAATAATAGCACCTACCTCCCAGGGTTGTTTTGAAGAAAAGATGAGATAATATTTGTAAGGTGCTTTGCAGAATTTAAAGTGTTATGTAAATGCTAGCTATTATAATGGGGGAAAATGATGAGTGGACTTTTTGTCAGTGTACAATCTACACACACAGAGACACATACATATGCTTATGTGGTCTAAGTCGAGTGGTCTGTAGGAGCACAAAATGTTGGGAGGAATAATAGAGATTATTCAGGTCAAGCCCCTCATTTCATAGATGAGGAAACTGAGACTCAAGAAAGAGTAAGTAATTTACCCCTCCCCCCCATATTACATAGCTTCTATAATAAAATTGGATCTAGTTCTTTCATCTTTTAATTCCTGGTTTAATTCCGTTATAAAGGATGTCGTTTAAGAAATGTATGATCTGGAAACGAAATATGAGTCAGTCATGTGGTTAGAGTGAGGGAGAGGGGAGGCTAGGTGGCACAGTGGATAGAGCACCAGCCCTGGAGTCGGGAGGACCCAAGTTCAAATCCAGACTCAGATACTTACTAGCTGTATGACCCTGGGCAAGTCATTTAACCTCACTTGCCTCCAAAAAAGAAAAGAAAAAAACAGAATGAGGGATAAATGATGGACAGCCCTGGGCGCCACTGGTATCCATAATAGATTTAATAGATGGTAGATTTAACAAATAATAGATGGTATCCATCATAGAGTCAAGGCTGAATAAGGGAGCTTTGAGGTCATCAAGTCCAATCTCCTTATTTTATAGATGAGGAAACTGAGTCATAGAGAGGTTCAACAAGGTTCAGGAGGAACTTGGGGGGAAAAAGGAGGAGAAATATTTATCCATTTAACATTCATTGTTGTTGATGTTGTTCAGTCATTCAAGTCCTGTCTGACTCTTTAGTGACTCTATCTGGGGTTCTCTTGGCAGAGATACTGGAGTGGTAAGTCATTTCCTTCTCCAGATCATACAGATGAGGAAATGGAGACAAACAGGGTTAAGTAACTTGCCCAGGGTCACATAACTAGTAAGTGTCTGAGGTCAGAATTGAACTCAGGAAGATCAATCTTCCAGCCTCCTGTCCCAGCACTCTATCCACTATGCCACTGAATCACCAACAAAATGCAGGAATCTCTATACACACTTTGGATTGTATTGTGAAAACAAAACAAACCCCCAAACCCATTAACCCTTTTGCTTTTACATCTGCTCCCCTAAAGCCAGCACTAGCAAATGTGCCCTAAAAGACTCCATTTGGGAATCCTGTACCTTATTTCCTCTCTTTTAAAAGGAAAAAAAATACTAATTTTCAGCAAAACCATTCAGGAAGTAGAGTCAGAATAGAAGAGGGAGGAAAGGAAGGACTATATTTCTGAAGGAAAGGAAGAGAACAATCTGGCAAATGACAGAAACTGCCACTTTGTTAATTTGCATCTCCTGCATATCCTTCTATCTGAAGTCCGCCTTTCTAGCTTCATTTTACATGTTCCCAGCCCAGGGGTCATTTAAGGAAAAGAAATGTTATCCCGTTAAGGTTGGTGGCATTCTTTGACATTTTTATGGCAGCTGATCAATACCAAAAGGAAATCCTGTAAGCTGGAGGAATCTCTCTGCTAGATAATCCCAGTTTTCATATTCTTCACATTTTGAACTCTATTCTCAATTTTTAGATCGGTCAGTTTTACTCTTTGGGACCAGACATCTATTTTGTTTCTGGAATGTGCCACATCTGTTAGGGAAGTGAAGAGTGAAACGATTTTTGAAGTTCAAATAATGAAAAAAAAAATCTCTTGACTAGTTGAGTATTTTCAATCTGTTCCACATGAGAATATTTCAGGAAATTACCTTTTAACTGATGCTCATCTTGTTTGTGCATTAATATGCCTTTGAAAATAGATGGATTGGGATCTGAGAGATTTTTTTCTGTTTCGATTCTATTAGTCGGTGGCTCAAATTCAGGCTGCAAGATCACTTTGTCTTTCTAGCTCCTCATCATCTGTGGAGAGCACTTTGCCTTCTAGGAGGCCACTCTTCTCCTGTTTCTAAAAAGGACACAGATTCAGGACCAATGTACCATGATCCATTAACAGATATTAAAAGACGGATGGTCTTGGTATCTGGAATAATTCTGGAATAATCAGTTCAGACACCAAGAATAGCACTAGTATGGACAGGTCTTTTAGGAGGGATTTCTTATCCATGGGGACTCAGAATAGCTATATTCCCTTTATCACCAGACTCCCCCTCCCCCCCACCCCAAAATGGGACAAAACGAAAAGCTCATTCTTCTCCTTTCACCAGTGTTACTGAGCTTTCCATTACCTTCCAACAAGCCATAGATGGTCTTAATTTCTTGTTATATCAACAGCTCAGCAAGCCAGTGATAGGGCACACTAAAATAACGGCTAATACTTGACTTCTCTTCCTTGATTTTCTCTTTCCCCTCCTTAACGGGAGGGCTCAGTGAGATAAGATTCCTTCAGACTGCTCCCCAGGCTGAGCATACAAAGTACAAGCTGTAGCCTAATCAATACTGGGAAGAGTTGGGCGCTATAGAATCCTTAGACCTCTGTGTAGAGAGAGAGGAAGAAGGATAGGATGCTAAAAAGAGAATACTTTCAGCTCGGCTCTGGAACCACCAAAAGGCCAAATGGATACCATAAGAAGCTATAATTATTAGAATGGATATAGTGCTGGCTTTTAATTTGACACCCACCTCAAACACCTACTAGGTACATGACCATAGCATAGCATTTACCCATCTGACACTCAGTTTCCTCATCTGTAAAATGGGAACAATAATATCTCCTTTCAACATTTACTCAGTGATACTGGGAGAGTCCCAGTATTAGACACACATCACAGTATTAGACACACATCTCTTAGAGTTTCAGTATTTTTTTCATTTCTAAAATGAGGAAAACAATAGCTGTCTTATGACTAGTTGTATTACCCTGGGCAAGTCATTTAACGTCTCTTAGCCTCAGTTTTCTCATCTCTAAGATGGGTGCACTTATCTCACAGGGTTACTGTCAGGATCAAATGAGATCTGTAACGCATCTTGTAACCCTTAAAGTACTACATAAATGTTATCTATTGCTACTACTTCTACTACAGGTGGAACCTATCTCTTCAGTACCCTAGGATCCTTGGAAAAGAGAAATCACCAAAAATACATTTGTAGATGCAGATATAGACAGCAAGTGGATCAGTTGGGGAAGGGTCTAATGAAACAGGATTTATGGGATATGCCTTAATGTGAGCCTGGTACAAGGGAAAGAATGCTGGAGTTGGAGTCAAGAATAAGGCTCTGGTGCTTTGCAAGTCTTTTTCCAGAACTTTCCAAAAAGCTATATAAATTGTCCGGTACTGTTTTAGCCCTTTGGCATGGTTAGCCTGAGTATGGAGGTCATCATCTGGATGTTTGAATTCCATAAGTATAGCCGGACATGGCTCTATGCTGTCAAATATCTCTCCTGCTTGAGTACTCCCAACACTAGGAATTAGAATCTCAGAATTCCTACCATTACTTTTTGAGTTGAGACATAGGAGACTCCTGATAAAATGTAATTATTTCTTGAATCTGTGTCCTTTTTAGTGTCAAACTTTCTTTTCAGTTCTGGTTTTTTCAGCAAGAATGTTTGAAAGTCCTCCACCTCACTGAATGACCATATTTTCCCCTGGAACACAATACTCAATTTTGCTGGGTAGGTGATTCTTGGTTTTAATCCAAGCTCCCTTGATCTCCAGAATATCATATTCAGGCCTTTCATTCTCTTAATGTAGAAGCTGCTAGATCCCGGGTTATCCTGATTGTGTTTCCACAATATTCAAATTGTTTCTTCCTGGCAGCTTGCAATACCTTCTCCTTGGTCTGGGGATTCTGGAACCTGGCTATAATATTTCTAGGAGTTTTCTTTTGGGGATCTTTTTCAAGAGGTGATCAGTGAATTCTTTCAAGTTGTATTTTGTTCTCTGGTTCTAAGATATCCAGGCAATTTTCCTTAAGAATTTCTTGAAGGATGCTTTCTAAGTTCTTTTTTTGATCATGGCTTTCAGGTAGTCCAAAAATTTTTAAGTTGTCTCTCCTGGATCTGTTTTCCAGGTCAGTGGTTTTTTTCAAGGAGATATTTCA